>CM028929.1:4630948-5830948 GCA_016801845.1 Polydactylus sextarius
CTCTTTTGCTGTGCGCCACATTCCCATTTTTGCTCCCTTTAATCTAGCTGTCATCGGAATAGATGTTCCCTCTTCACGCTCAAAGCTTGTGTGTGTGTGTGTGTGTGTGTGTGTGTGTGTGTGTGTGTGGTATAGTAGCTAGCCTGTTTTAAAAACTTGGCCACACATACAGTATTTATGCTCAACAGCTCTACCTCAGTCCCTCCTGTCATAAAAAAAGAAACCCTGCAGCTTCATAACTTCAGCAGAGACGTGAGTGACATGACATTGATCTACCTCTGGGCCATTCAAGGGTAAATTGAGCTGTGGGTCCCTATTGACCTCTCTTTTCCCTCCTGTGCATTATATATCCTGTCATCTTCAAGTAAAACTTTAAAAAAAAAAACATTTATTTTGAAATAAGTGCCAGCTAGAATCAGAGTAGTCCCAGGCGAGAGGGATGGGTTACAGTTTCTGTTTATTTTTACTTTGTTTACAAAAATCTCCAAAGAATCTTCTTAATGTCCGACCACCATGGTGATGGTTCATCTCTGTCACTTGAGTTACAATTTCCATGTGCTCACAGCTTTAAGCTTTCCAAGCAGCAGCAGCAAGTGATTTGCAGATTTGCTTTGTCTTTCTGGCTATGTACAGTTTACTTAGTGTGAGAGGAAAGACCGCAGGCAATAGTCCCTAAAACATAAAACATTTTTCAACAGCAAAACCCAGATATTTAATTTCATTCAGTAAGTATGTTAAAAAGGAAAAAAAAAAAAGAAGCTTGATACAAGAAAGACTTTTTTGATGCAATTATACTAAATTAAACTACATAAATAATATTGATGGAAGATGTGTCTTCTGTGTCTGGAAAATACTTTCTTTTTATTTGTATTAAGGCATTTTCCAATGAGATAATTTATTTGAAAAATATATGTAAAATCGAGCAATAAAGCTCAATTTGAAATGCGAGTCATGTTCCAAACTAGACAGAAGGATGTGATGGAAATAACATCAGCATGTACATGAACTCGCATCACACGCACAGGAGCGGGTGTTTTGCAGCAGGAGGCCGACTGTCACTCAAGCATGTGTGGAATTACAGGAGAGAGGGAGGTGGGGAATAGAGTGGGAGGGCAAACACTTAGGTCCAGGCTGTGTCTTAATGCAAATGAAATAATTTTGCATAATCCACTGCAGCGAGCGTCAGTCAGTACGGAGCTGAAGGCATGTCTGGCTTGTGGCTGGTTGGAGTGAATGCACAATATACGATGTGACTCCAGTGGAGTTGGCGTCCACTTTTACGTAACGGTGGGCCAACTTCAGCAGCGATAATGGAGGCAGAGAAGAGGCTTGGCCCTGCGCTGACCTTGGTAATAACGAGACAGACACAGAGAAAGACTCATCCACTCTGTGATCTTTTCTATAGACTAGAGACTCTCTCCTCCCCTCCAGCCCGCCTGGCTGCCTCCCTCCTTGTGTGCAGAGTCGCGGTGCTGTGCAGTCTGATTGAGGTTGACTGCAGTATTATTTCATTAATTAAGTTTTTCCACTTCCTCCGCCTTTCCCTCCCGTCTTCCTGTTGAGCGAGGGTGGCAGAGCGACGCCCTTCCTCTCCTCTGTCCTCTGGCGCTTCACATCCCCCCCATCATTGCTGATCATTGTATCAATTACTCATCCCTCTTCTCCCTCCCGTGTCTCCCTTACCCACACATTGCTCTTCCTCCTTTCTGCTCTTATCTCATCCCAAATACTCCATACACTCCTGCCCCATTCTCTTTTTTTCCATCTTTCTCTGTCTTCTCTATAAGCAAAGTGGTGAAGATTTGAGGCACGCCAGTTCCTACATCTCCCCCATCATCCCCGTTCTCATCTCTGTCTCCTATCAGGATTTCACAGATGTTCTGTGATTATTTCTACCTTGATTTGGTGATACCTTCTCCCCCTCAAGTGCAGGGAAATATGCAGCATTTTTTTTTTTTTTTGGTACTGTCACCAAGATTGGGCGGGAAGAGGAGGAGGGAAGTGTGGGTAATATTTTTTGATCCACGGATAAAGCAGCTGTGATCTCTTTGTTCACTTTGTTCTTGTGAAATTGAGATTCACAGAAATAGTGGCACCTGTAACATGTCTAATGGTTTTAAGAGGATTTGTCATGATACAATTCAGTGTTTGAACAGAAATTGCCTTTTGTGATATTTGTGACCTGTTGATTATGATGTTAAAAAAAAACCTTGCATTTGCAAAATCACATTTGTGGAGGCTCTCCTGGTTCAATTTGGCTCTTGGGCTCTGAGTCTCTGTCTCCCTTTGTCTCCCTCTGCTTTGTATCCATTACTGCTCCACTTTTCCATAATGGAGACATTAGACTCTTTTACCTCTCTGCTATCTATTATGTCATTTAAACTCTTTCTTTACTTTCTGTTTTTAACTTCTCTACTTTTTCTCTACTCCACCACTATTCCCTTCCCCCTCCTCCTCCTCTTCCCTGTGTCCACTGCGCTCCGGGTCATCTCTATCGTCTCACATAGTCTCCTGTCCCCATCATATCACCAACAGCTTGTCACAGGCAATCAGACTCTCTTCCTCCTCTGCCTCCTACTCCTCCTCCGCCTTTCCTCACCCTCATCTTCCTCACGCCCCCCGTCACCCGTCACCTTCTTGTCCTCCTTCGCGTGTCAGTAGTTATTACTCTCAAAAGTCGCACTCCTCTGCCCTTCTCTCTAACACCAGTTAAGGTTATTTACTTCATCGTCTCTCCATTCCTTCAATCAGTGCTGCTCTGCTCAGTCTTTGCCCCACAGCCCAAGTTTATCACATCCTGAAGGCCCTGTCCTGAGATGTATTGGACAGTAAAACCATTTTTATAAGGGCAAGAAAATGGAAAGACAGAAAATTATATAAAATAAGTATTATTTAGTATTATAGCAATTATTCTAAATTTAATTCTATTTAAGACGAGCGGGACAAAAAGGCTTATCATATTTTCACAATTTCATATTCAAAAGTATAAAGCCTCAGGGAAAGAACACATAATTATTAATGTGATTGTATCCTATGTAGTACAGCATTAAATCACTCGTTAACATGTTAAACGATTATATTTGTATTCATGATTTGATAAAAACTCTATTTTGTAGATAATCATTGTTTGAATTACTAATCAAGGCATTTCTAATTCGCAATCACATTTTTGTATGTTTTGGAATATTTAAAATATCTGTATATGGCGATGAAATGATAAAAGTAAAACATATTGTGTTTCTGTCTTTACCCATTTTATTATAAGAATATTCCAAAGTGCCTATTTTTTGTACAAAACTACATAAACACGCAATCACTCAAATTATTCTAATGAACTTAAGAAAGTCATCTGAATCCACCCTAAATCCAAAACTTCCATCCCTCTGATTGTCTCTGAATAATATTCATCACATTACAACTTAAATGTGGCACCCGACCAGACACAGATTATTTTTTTTTAACATATTTTTCAATGACACAATTAAGCTCAGCTAAAACAAGAGCCGTGTTTAATTTGGCACACTTGGTTTCTTTCCACTTTAATTGAACTTTGTCAAAATAAATTAGATTGTCCTCCCACATTAGAGTAATAGAAAATATTACAATGCAGCCATAAGCAGAAAAAAATACTATGACTTAAACAATTTTTACAACAACAAATAGTGTAAGAGTTTGAAGAATGTACAAACTTTCTGTGCACTTTATTTAAAGCGTCTTTATATATGCTGTCATCCATCCCTGTCTCTTGGTTTTCCCACCGTGCCGCTGTTCGCCGTGACCTCCGCCTGCTTCTCTCCTCCTCCTCCTGCTTTCACACTCTGCATCCTGCAGGGATGGAGGGAAGGAGAGAGGGAGGTGTTAGAAGTAAAGCTGCCTCTTTTTCACACCTTCATTTCTCTCTCCATTTCTCCCTCCTGAGCCATGTGGCATCCCTCCCTCCCTCCCCCTTCTGTGCTTCAGACAGGCTAATCTACAGCCTGGAGGGAAGTGGCAGGGTGAAATGATTTCTTTTATATATATATATATATATATATATATATATATATATATATATTTTATTTTTTTTTTTTTTTTTTCTTTTCTTTTTTTTTTTTTTTTTTGAGGAGAGTTGAGGGTTAGCCCTGAGGGATATAACAAGGAAAATAAGGACAGATGGGTGGTGTGTGCAGGGGTGTTTTGGTGGGTTGTAGCCACACATCGGCCCCTCCGTTGGGTCAAACTTGAAAGACAAAGAAGGAAGTTTGCGTCATGCTATAAAGGCTGAGGCTTGGCGCGTGGAGTGAGGTCATAGCTGGAGACTGTTAACATGTGTATGAGCGATTGAGACCGGCTGCACAAAAAAATGGTGCATCAGCTGCCAAGGTGTGATTCTCACTTTAAAGACATTTTTCATCTCTTCACCCATCACCTCCCCTTTCTATCTCTCTGTCCTCTCCCTTCCATCTTTTTATATCTCATCTCTTTTACAGTTCTTCCCACCCTCCCTTCAGTCCATCCATCCTTCCTCCTCCTGCAGCCTGTACGACCTGCAGAACAGTGATCTTTAATGCATTCACTAACATCCTTTATGTAAGACGAAGTGTCAGAGTGTTGGAGGGATTCATGCACATTCACCCACACATCCTTTTCTTGCCTGCGCTCTCTGTCAGCACTGCTTGACCCCATTTGGCCCCCTTATATCTTCACTAGAAAGAAACTTGTTTGGATGCTGATTCGTTGTCTGACACTGGATCTCTGCCGTTTTGATTGAATTGCTGCATTTTTCCTGGGAAAGAAAAGCTTCGAAATGCGCAGTGAATCCCTCACGGCCTGTATTAACACATCAGTCTCCCAATTTTACATGAAAAATTATCTTTAATTCACTTAATTAAAAGTTAAGTAGAGCTAGTAATGGGGTATTACCAGTTGGAGCTTTAACTTATTCAACACAGTGTGTATTCTACGCAATCAGGTCCAGATTTTCTCTACACACAGTGTTTAGTGTCTCAGGGGCTCCATTTTATTTCATATACGCCCTTGATTGGATTACCATCCCTTTTTTTCCATCAAGCAGGCTCTGCCTCTCTAAATTACCCCCCTCTCCTGCTATTTCTACAGCCCTACCAGCAATTGCAGTTGACTGAAAGTGGTTGAGTCCATGCAGTGCGGTGGGGGTGTTAATGAATTCCAGCAGACTGCTAAATGAGGACTTATTAAAGTGCTGCTGCCTCGTACTTTGACATTTCAGAGCTTCTGGTAGAGTTTTAAATCGCTGCCTCTGCAAATGTCACTCGCTGACTCTCTGGAATGGCTGACCATATGAATAGAAGCTATTGTTGGCGTTGGCTATAGATTGAGAGAGGGTGAATTTGTGTGGCTTTAACAGACTGGTTATGTTTGTGTGAGTGATCGAGTGTGTGTGTGTGTGTGTGTGTGTGTGTGTGTGTGTGTGTGTGTGTGTGTGTGTGTGTGTGTGTGTGTGTGTGTGTGTGTGTGTGTGTGTGTGTGTGTGTGTGTGTGTGTGTGTGTGTGTGTGTGTGTGTGTGTGTGTGTGTGTTTGAATGTATACCTCCCTGCTACTCTAGTAGCTAATTTGTGTAATTTTGTGTTTCCATCCCTCCAGCTACATCAGATGGGACGCGCCAAGGCCTGGATAGCATGAGAGGCGGAGTGTGTGCCACGCGAGGCATGAAGGTGGTCCTGAAAGTGGGACAGAGTAAGTCCTCGCACCTTTTCCCTTCTCTCGCACACTCAGGCACCTGCACGTGAGCTTTCCATCTGTACAACCGCTGGATACCAACACACACACACACACACAGAATCTTCCTCCACCACTTAACACACAACGGTGTGACTAACACTTTTTGGCCCCAGTCCACTACATCTCACATCATCTCCCATCTGTACAGAGCAGAGTGCTGCACATTCATTACTGCACCTTATCTTCCACTTTTAAACCATCTCTCTTGTGTGCGTGACACACACATACACAGAGAAATGTCCCCTTTTTGTCTGTGTGTTCTCACTGAGCATATTAGGGCTCGTTAAGTGGTGAGAACAGCGGAGAAGTGTGGGATCAGTCAGCTCTAATGAGCCCTGTTGACTCCCTTCTCACTCTGCCTTTTAACTACTACTGACTCACACTGGACACACACTCAAGCACAAATGTTAAAACTCACACACATCCCTGCACTGTATATACATTACAGACATAAACATTAACTCTGTGCAAGCAGGGAGGTGAGCACATTACACGGACCCAGGCGTGCAACCCAAGGTGTCGGCGCATGTCGGCATGTGGGTGCGCACATTTCCACCACGCAGCAGACCTGCCAGCGACAGCGCGATAACAAAATGACTGCATTCAGCGTTAAAGCACACAGTCAGTGATTTTTAATGACTCATAGCCGCACACATGTCTAATTTGTTTGGAAAATATTCGCAGGTAATGACCCTCACATGCAGGCTGTTTCAAAAAAGCAGCAGAAAAAAGGTCCATTTAAGCATTTTCACTGACCTGCGCATTCCTACACATAATAGGCACCTGTCCTTCACTCGACCCCCCCCCCCCCCCTCCCCCCCCCCACACACACCCCACCACCACAAACACACACACACACACACAAACACACACTCGCCTTCTATTTCTTTAGCCTATGCTGTGTTATCAGAGTCTTTGTATTGTAGTTGCTCTTCAGCAAGGAGCCAAGTGGCGCTGCTGTGGCTCTATCAGCCCATAACATCAGCATAGTCAGCTCAGCTCAATAGAAATACCACCACACATACACTTTCTTTCCCCTGGCTCTTTCACCACATGGGCAATGGGAATGCTACCACACACACACACACACACACACACACATGCACGTGCACAGTCGTGTTTTCATGCCTTCAGGGGACATTTCATTGACTTGCATTCATTTCCTGGAGACCTTCCTAGAAACCCCAGAGATCTCAGTTGTTGGTACCACTTGTCTAACCTTTATGTAAACCTGACCCTGCTTTTTGTTTCCATAAGGGTGTCAGGTCCCCATAACAGAGGGTGTAGACAGCTTTAAGTCCCCACAATGTAGGAAAACATGTATACACACACACACACACAAACCCTCTGTGACTTTTACACAACTCTATGAAGGTCTACAGTGCACACACATCTTTTTTTATTTATAGTTTCTCTTTCCCTTTTCTCCCTACCCTTGTTTTATCTTCCTTTTTCTCTATCACTCCTTCACTTATTCTCTGTTCCCTCTGCATTTCTCTTTGTTCTTTTTTTCTTTTTTCTTTTTTACCCCATTCATTCAAGCAACATTGCTCGCTTCCTTTTCAAATTCCCTTTTTCCCTGTCCTCATCACGTAACGTTCACTTCGCATGCCGGCCACCTTTCCTCACTGCTTCCCACCCCCCACCCCATCGTTATTTTCTCTCTTTTCCTCTGTCTTTACGTCTTATCTGCTGTGTGGCTGAAAGGTCACGTCTGCGTTGTTTGTCGTCTAAATAAGCGGCGTGCCGCTTCATCGTGATCTCTGATGAGATATGGCGCTCTGCTCCACTCTGAGGAACACACAGACACACTCGCGATACACACACTTGCACCCTTGCCCCCCACACATACAATGACCTGTCTTCTCTTATTTTATTCTTTATCTATCTTGCTTGCTTTCTGTCTCTGTCAGACGCACACACAGACACACACACAAACAACCGTACGCACTGAACCACCCTCCTCTAGCCCCTGCTGACCACACAGCAGTTCCTATTGATCCAGACAGCACCACCCCTAACTTCTGTTTGGTGGGCTGTCATGAGGGAGCTGCCAGCCAATAACCCCGCACTTCTCTAAATGTCACTATGTATAGGTTAGGTTGATGGCTGCACGCTCACACACACACACACACACACACACACACACACACACACACACACACACACACACAGTCTAGTTAACTTCATAACTCCAGGGGACATTTCATTGACTTGCATTCATTTCCTGGAGACTTACCTGGAAACCCTAGAGATCTCAGTCGTTGGTACCACTTGTCTAACCTTTTTACCTAAACCGGACCCTAACCATAACCAAAAGTTCAATTTTTTTCTTACATTATAGGGACCTGCTTTTTGTCCCCATAAGGGAAACAGGTTCCCATAATGTGAGTGTGTAAACAGATGTAAGTCCCCATAACGTAAGGAATACCACAGAAGTTTGTGCATTGACGTGATGCTGTGTGTGTTTTGTGGCTTTTCTGTATAGTTTCATCTACAAACACCCCATGCTTATGTCTATTTTGCGCTCCCCTGCTACTGTAATGACCAATAACAGACCTTTTTAAACGTGGGATAAACTGCAGAGATAAATAGTCGCATCCCATCATAAAACTCTATTTCTGCAGCCTACTGTCAGCCAGATGGCTCAGAAGTGAACAAAATTAGTATTTTCTGAAACATCTCTTTCAGCTGTGAGGAGTGGCATTTCTACAATGGTGCTGCATCTGCATGTGAGTGTGTGTGCGTTTGCATGTGTCACATAAATGCTCTTTAATGCCATCACCATTACAGAGGGCTTGCTAGACAGATGGCCTGATTTAGCGACTACAGATTACAAGCCGTTATGGCCTTGTGTAAATTCACTCTGGCCAAAACAACAAACGGCTTCTCTTTAGTTTCCCATTCAAACAAATGGAAAAGTGCTTGTACATGGTGCATCGAAGTCCAATCAATATGTGTTTTCCTATAATGGGGATGGAAGGGAGGGACACCTTCATTAAACCTCCTCTGTCTCTTGATTTCACTGTTTGGCTGACTCTCTCTATTCTAATGTCACTTACTGGTTACAATCCTGAGAGCCAGAGGCTGTCTTTGTGTTCCTGCCATTCAGCTCACATGCCCCCCCCCTTTTTTTATTTGTCTTCCCCAGGCCCATATGGACTGCCTCCGAAGAAGGACCCGGCGGGACGCACCACCAGCAGAAACCCAGGTAAGCAGGAGACCAAATGGAGATAATCCACAGTGAATCCTTCCATAAAATGGATGGAGGGAATAAGCAAAGACTGGTAGATGAAAAGAAAAGCAGCAAGGAGGGGGAGGGAGGAAAGGGGGGAGGCGACAGATGGAGAATGTACAGCGGTGACATCTGTGGATCTCTCTATTTAATTCCATATCTTTCTCTCTCTCCCTCACTGCTTTCTATCCCTCTCCTCATCTCTGCGCCCGGCCCTCTGAGCTAAGTGCTGCAGGCGGGGAATGGATGGTTAATAGCTACCTTGGGAAAAGGACAAGAAAAAGAGAGGGAGGAAGAAAGAGGCAGGAGGAGACTAAGAGAGGACAGAAAGAAACAGAGAGAGAGAAAGAGAGAGAGGGCTAGACCAGCGGCGACATTTCAGAGAGTTATTATTGTCATTAGTTTGGGCGGCCTGGATTCTGTAGTTCCATCGAGAGAGATGGAAAGAAGGAAAGAAAGATGGGGAATTACAGAAAGATGAGGGGGAGAGAGGAGAAGAGACGTCGGGGAGTGATGGAACAGAGTGGGGGGGGAAGTAGGAGGCACATAAGGAGCAGAAAGAAAAGAATAATTGAAAAGCAAAGAGGAGAGGGGAATAGAACAAGGAGATGAAAATGGAGAGATGCTAGATTCATGCTCTACCTCAAAGTCATTCAGCAGAAGAGAGGGAACATGATTCTCTCTCAGCTATGAAGAAACTTAGTACGATACCAAATGTGCAAACTGGAGAACTTGCATGTTGCCCAGTTGCTTCTATACCTCACATACTGTAGGTGAGAAGTGTGCGTGTGTGTTGAAGAAATAAGCAACAATAGTATGTACTGTTTTATACTAGAATAAGGCAAGTAACACCCGAGGCTGATTTACATCTCACACACATACCATCGTTTTTATCGTTTTTACACATTCTTGACATGTTAACACACATTTATCCATGCATCCGAAATAACTGTTTTGACTCCCAACACAAATGTTATGACAGAATTTCTCATCCTTATTGCGAATATACTCGAAATCTTCTCAGCAAGTGGAGTGTTGCCGGATGTTCACAGTTTCTCGTCTGTGTGTTTGTCCCATCTGATCCTCTCAAAAAATCTCAAAAAAAGGGAAAAAAAGCAAGTTAACAAGAATTGCTAGTAACCACAGTAACAGCCTGGCAGCATGTTTAACTTGATAGTAATGAGACAATAATATAAATGACGGTGGTAACGGTTTAACACGTTACCCAAATAGTAGCTTTGCATTTCACCCTGAAAATCACACACAACACTGTTAGAGGCCATGACAGTGATAAGATCTGAACTCCTACTCTTATTTCCGGAGTTAATGGTGTAGTTGGTTTGTTGCTATTCACCCGTTTTTCTGCTCCTTTTGAATTCATGCAATTTTAAAAAATGTATGCCCTGCTGAGGTGACATACCAAAAAAATAAAATATTTTTTTTCTAACACACTGTTTCTGCATCTTCTGCTGTTAATGAAAAAAAAGAATAGAAGAAGTTCCTGGTGCGAGCTCAGATGGGGGCCTTTGGTGCACATCAAAGAACCCGTGCATCACCACAGCAGCTGATAAATCACCAGCAGCACACACGGATGGGAAGGCACAAATTAATTCATTTAGAAAACACACACTCACACACAAATGCCACCTTGTGTGGGAGGCAGCAATGAAATGCCATGATGCGTTGGAGTTAGTGGTGCTAATTATGTATCCTTGTCACATCCTCTTGAATGTATTCATATATGAGTTGTTGATGGGACCACGCACTGATTCACTCTCCTGTCAAAATTGCAGAGACTTGCATAAAACTTGTGTGGAGTAGATCAGTTTGACAGTTTGACTTATTTATGTAGCTCAATATCAGAAATCACAGAATCTCAACAGAACTATGACACGGCCCGTTCTTGGCCCCTCGATTTGGATGAGGAAAAACTCCCTCAAAAAAGCTTTTAACAAGAATAAATGGAGAGGAGGGGTCACTCCTGGAAGTCTTTTGGTCTATAAAACTCTTCCAAGACCAACTACTTCTTTCTGAAATGTGGATTATATTTGAGAAATAGAAAGGAAAGGACAGCTGGCTTCAAAAACAAGGATGAGACAATGTTATCACCTTAACCTGTTCTTTCATTTTTGACCTGCTAGTCTTCTCTCTTCAAGGTTCAATTCACTAATGAATTAAAAAATGGGGATGCAAGGGTAAAAGAAGGTGTCAAAGTCTGAACTTGTGTGATAAAGAAAATGGAACATAGGAAGGAGTGAGAAGTAGAAAATCAGGGGAGCGAGAAGAGGAGGAGGAGAGGTGAAGGAAGAGGATATAATAGAGAAAAGCGGTGAAAGGTGGCAGTCGTAATGGAGATGGAGAATGAGGGATGTTGGGTTAATGGAGGGAGGAAGAAAACAGAGGAGGAGAGGGGAGTCTAATCGACGTCCGGCATTAGTGCTTTGCTCCCAGTCAGTCCAGCGCGACGGGGAGCCCAGCAGCAGGGGGATCAGGGGTGTTTGTGCGTGTTTGTGTGCATGGTTGTGTAGAGTGTGAATGTGTCCATATGTGAGGTTGCGTTGCTAGGCACTGAGCTCAGAGCTAGGTAGGTCATTATGGCTACAATAACCCGAAGATAGAGAGAGCCACGGAGCGAGAGAGGGCGAGGAAGCAGAGGAGACGCAAAAGAGAGACAGACAGGGAGAAAAGAAAGGAGATGTGTGCCAAGAATAATGATAGACCAATCCAAGGGCTCTATATAGAAGGGACTCGCATTACTGGCCTTAACCAGTTCGCCACACACATTCACACGATGCGGTGCCAGGGCCTTAGCACCCCCCTCCAGCTCTATAAACATACACACACATACGGATGCACACACACCTTCAGACCGTCATCACCCTGCTGAGTCGTGACCCGACCTCCTGCAGCGAAAGCTGCGAGGTTGGTGGCTGTGAGGATCTTAGGTTTCAGGTACAGACACAGACAGAAAGAGAGAGCAATCGGCTGACAAACATGGAGATAGTGTGACAGACAGTTTGATAAACAGACAGACAGATAAAGAGACAGACAGACAGACAGGCAGGAACGCTAGAAGGCAGGCGGAGTGTGTGGTCTGGTGGTGGGAGCAGAGCAGAGAGGCTCTCTTCATGTGGCTGCCTGTAATGCTAAGTAAACATAGTTGTTAAGGTTAGGGAAATAGAGTGTGTTACCTTGATACATACTGTGGCTTAGCCAGCCTGTCCACAAGAGTATATAGTGTATAGTGCTTACACACTGAGTCTATGGACATTCCTCTTCATTTTATATGCACTGCTGTCCACTTTATCACATCAATAAAGAGACCGCATATAAGCTCCTGTGAGATTTGCTGTGTGCTTATTGCATTCCACTGGGTGAAGTCTCCACAGCCTTCACTAGCACAGCTAAACCAGCACCATTACTCAAGTTATTGTGGTACTGAGCCATAATGTTTGGTATGTTTATTTAAAAGCCCATGAAAACAGAAATTGTGAAAGCCAGCTGTGTTATTGCTCTGGTATATTTGTGACGAAATCATATAGCCTAAATCAAAGGGAATAACTCAAAGCAGCTTGTGACAATGTGAATATTTGAGTAAGATTGTTTTGTGATTTGTTTCAGGCGGCGCAGGGAACTCCACCCAGTCTCAAAGACCCAACAGTTTCGGTGGCGAGGGCAGCGGCGAGAATGGGCCCCTTCAGCCTTCTAATATTGCTCTCATTGCTGGAGCCGCAGGAGGTTCTGCCTTTCTCCTACTGGTGACAGCCGTGATCTGCATTGTGTGCTACCGGCGACGACATGCCAAGCACTCAGACACCCACCACCCACCGCTGTCGCTGTCTTCGCTCACCAGCCCCAAGCGGGGAGGCGGCGGGGGCATCACCAGCTCCAACAACAATGGCTCCGAGCCCAGCGACATCATCATCCCTCTGCGGACGTCGGACTCGGCCTACTGCCCGCACTATGAGAAAGTGAGCGGGGACTACGGGCACCCCGTCTACATCGTCCAGGAGATGCCGCCTCAGAGCCCGGCCAACATCTACTATAAAGTATGAGACGGCTGCTGCTCCGGCCCAACTGGACACACCCACCTGCCTCCACCCATTACCAACAAACTCCCTGCTCCAAATGAAGCCACAGCAAAGCTCGCCATCACAACTCTGACCCTGAACCCCTCAATACTGCCAGTATTGCCCCCTGGACCCCACTCATTGCCCTGTGAGCCCACACCCCAGGTCACAGTTGTATTTCTAGCTGAATAAACCGCCCCACCCCATTTTCACACAACTGGGCCATTAAGTGTGTGTTAAGGGCGATGTTGTAATCGTACATAGCCCTTCTTAACAAGGCCCTCACGAATGGGCAAGAGCCTCTGAGTGCCCCCTTCTTGTTAAGTCAGAGCTAAATGAGCCCCACCCGTGCTGAATAGAAGAGTCGCTCCCCATAACGCCAGTGTGTATGTGCAGCACACACACTTTTTCTATGAGTGTGGACCTGGCGTTGGGACATGTGATGTTTAAAAAAAAAAAAAGAAAGAAAAAGAAAAAAGAAAAGAACTATAACAATAACAGAAAAAAAAACTACACCCCTGAACCCACTTAACGCTGGAGAACTCTGATTTCCAGAGGCCATACCTGCCTATCCCACCGCCCGCCCCTCAGAGCGCCATCGACCAACCAGAGACCGGCCCCTGCCACTAACTCACCAATAGGATTCTAGTTTGTTTTGTGTTTGTTTCTCCTGAGGAAACAGGGGCCTTGAACTCACTCAATCAACAAGCATGGGCAGGTCACATGACCAGGCCTAGGCCTGAAGAGGTCTGACCAATCGGTGACACTCAGAATCTTGTATATTTTAATAATATGTGTGCGTGTGAGTGTGTGTTTGTGTGTGTGACCGTGCAAGCGTGCATACGACGTGGATAATAATTATGGCGCTGCTGCTCCACATTAGAGGTGTGTGTGCAGTTAGTGTGCTTCAGTGCAGCAAGTTTGCATATGAGTTTGCATATGCGTGTGTGGGGTGTAGTTTGTGCGCATGCGTGCGTGTGTGTGTGTGTGTGTAAGCTTTGTGTGTGAGTGATTGTGCGTACGCGTGTTCTTTAGACTTGTCTTAAATACCAAAACACAAAATAGTGAGCGAATATCAAAAAGTGAGATTTTTTATCGCTATCAACACTTATAGATTATATATATGAATATCCAGTAAATAATTTCTAGATGTTTTCTTCTGTTTTCTATTGTTTTATTACTTTTACCCTCTCTGTTAAACTACACTTCTGTTGCTAGACATTTTTTATCTGCTGTTTTTTGTTTTTCACAACTTAGAACGACCTTGTTTCCTTCCTTTTCCCTTTTGCGTTGTATATTAATTTAATCCCCTTTTTTTAATTTTCCTGGCAAACAGAGGTTGTTTCTCTCTCCCTCTCTTCCCTCTCTCATTCACTCCCTCCTTCCCTCCCTCCCTCCCTCCTTCCCTCTACCCCTCCCTCCCTTCTAGGGTCTCTAAACTCTGTGTATATTTTTATAGCTCCTTGTACTATGCTGTAGTTTTGAAGTTTAGACCTCGTTTGTGGAAGTGTTGAGGTAGAACCATCTATGAAAGATTTTTTTTTTTCCTCTCAAACGCTTTTTTTGAAAACGCAGAAGTGAAAAGAAGTGGGGGGCACGGGGAGGGAGGGGTTTTGGTGGTGATTGGTGGGGAATAATGGGGGAGTGGGGGGGTGGGGGGGTGAGAGGGGATGAAATAAAAAAGAAGAAAGGAAAAAGAACAGGGCGAGAGAGAGTGCTGTCTGGGGAGGAGGAATAAAGCAGCATCTGAATGCAGAACTTTAAAAAAGAGAGAGAGAGAGAGAGGAAGGGAGGGAGACGAGGAGAAGAAAAGACTGTGAAGGAATTGCACACTAAAGAAAAAGAAGCAGAAGGGAGGGGAGGATGGGAGCAGCAGGAGTGAGGATGAAGGATCCCATGGAAGGAAGGATGGAGAGAGCAGATGAAAGAGTGGCTGGCGAAGGAGAGCAACTTTTTTCTTTAAGTGGAGGGTCTGAGCCTCCTGAACCGAGGCAATGGACCGACAGCCAAAACGGATTTTGGAGGAGTTGAACTCTAACCATGGAAAGGAGAGATCCCATCGCACACCCTCTCTCTCTCTCTCTCTCTCTCTCTCTCTCTCTCTCTCTCTCTCTCACACACACACACACACACACACACACACACAAACAAAAACACACACGTCTACTGTGACTCGGTCACACTTTACATTAATGTGAGGTGACACATTTCAGATTTGCTTCTCTTTTCTGCCAAAATTTGTGTTGAATTGCATCTCTGTGTATCACACACAGATACACTCTTTCTCTCTCTCTCTCTCTCTCTCTCTCTCTCTCTCTCTCTCATTTACTGTAGAAGCGCTCACAACACACTGCACATTGCAAGCCGTGGACACACACAAGAGAAATCCCCCCCGGTCAGTCGGTACACGCGCACACCCTCCCACACATCCTAACACAAATTTCACACCTTTTAATGACTGTCACAAATGCCTAATGATTGCATTGAATGACATACATTCTCTCTCGCTCCTGCTTGGTCTCCCACAAACACTTTCACACACACACAAGCTTGCGCACACTTTGACCCGCACTCGACAATGACTTTGTATTTCTGTGATTAAGACTAACCTGATGGACATGGGAGGGATGAAAAGAAGGGTTTGTGCGCTGTGTGTTTTTCTCCTTCTTCTTTCATACACCCTCGTGCCCTTTGCACAAACGCAAACACACACACACACGCACACACAATACTCACAATCACACAAACACGCTAGTGCCCAGCACCTCGACCTTGGAGGGCAATAACACAACGCTGTGTTCAGAGGTGCAATATGTTCACATGTGCATACTAATAAAGCTGTTTTGTGTTGCTCAAACATGTTTATGGCTTATGTGTAAACTGGGTGGCAGTGGAGAGCTTACGCTTTTACTTTAATTTTTTTTCAGACACACAAACACACACACACACTTAAGGCCTCCAGTGATGTAGCCATGTTTTCTGTGACGCCAGTGTTAAATCTGGACCTTTCGACATTTCTCAGCTGTGTTTTGTATCAGTATCTAACATCATATAATGAGATATCTTTCATACTTAAGTGTCACATTCGTCCAAATTGACTTTGTTCAACACATGATGATGATGTTCTGATATGTTTTTTGTACCATGAATGAGTTTGGATTGTATTAGACAGTATCAATTGATTTCAAAGATGAAATGAGAGGAAAACACCTCAAATTCTTCTTTTTGTACAACTACCGACTTGTGTTTTTTATGTATGCTGTTAAGTCTATGTCTATTTAAACATGCTCAGAGTACCTAAAATAATCCTCCAAGCCAAATGAAGTGTCTGTTACTCTCTCTTCAACAACTTCTGCAACTCTTTGGAGCACTCCGACCCAAAATGACAGTATTTTATTCTAAAAATGGCTGCTGCCGAGATGGGGGAAAACAAAACTTCTCTGACGGCGAGAACTTCTCTGGAGACGGCGGCGACTCCAGACGAAGAAGCCACTGCCCTGTTTTCAGTCCATTTCGCTCCCTCTACCCCCTCCCTCTCAGCAGAATGTCAAGCATCTGTTGGACTTAAAGTTGTTATGTTTTTTTTTTTTTTTTTTAATTGCTCTGAATTTTCATGTTGATGTTATTTCAAAGCTGTGTCTCCAGCTCTCACCATTTGTGTTTGACTGGTCGACTCAACGTGTTGGATTTTTTCTTAAAACCATGGACACAGTCACTGGTTGTCATGTTGAAAAGAGAAAGAAGAAAGTGCTGTTTTTATGGAACGAGGGAGAGAGAAAAAAAAAAAAGCTACCACCTAGCTCCCTCACCTCTCCGTTGGTGAAAGTCCGTGTGTCAGTGTGTATGTGTGTGTGAGTGCGTGTGTGTGCTTCTTTGTGCCAATAGCCAACGAGCTGAGGAACGAGGAGCAAGGTGGCCCTCGTCTGTGACGTGTTGAGACTTTGTATTTGGGACAACTTTGTGTGAGAAGGGGTTTTTGTGTCCTCTCTTCCTCTCTCCTCCTTACCCCTTGTCTACTCATCACGGCGACCCCTGAACCCACCCCTCCCTCACTCCCTCCCTTTCCTTCCCTATTCCCTTTGCTCTCCCTCCCCCCAAACACACCTCTAAAGAGAGGAAAAAACTAGTACATTCCTGGTTTGGAAAAAAAAGATTGAATAAAAAAAACAAAAACAAAAATGTTTAAGCACCACTCTTTTGGTCCGGTTGTGTGAGGCCTTTTGTTCTGTATGAGTGTGTGTGTGTGTGTGGTCTAGGTATTCCTTACGTTATGGGGACTTACATCTATTTACACACTCACATTATGGGAACCTGTCTTCCTTATGGGGACAAAAACCATGTCCCCCATAATGTAAGAAAAAAAAGTTGAAGGTGAAACACATTATTTAAGGTTAGGATCAGGTTTAGGTAAAGATTAGACAAGTAGTCCCAACAACTGAGATCTCTTGGGTATGTTTGTGTGTGTGTGTGTGTGTGTGTGTGTGTGTGTGTGTGTGTGTTCCTAAGGCCTACTGGTTAACCTGCCTTTTATAAAAAGTCTCTCCTCTTATCTCTGCTTTGGGCTTGTCTCAGCAGGGGCTCTTTCACTGCCTCTGCTAATAACACTGCCATTTCAGACACACACACACACACACACTGGCTTTCCCACTGGTGTTATCAACAAGTTATCAAACCGGGCTTCGTTAGTGTTGAGTGTTGCTTGGCAACGTATTGACAGAGCTGATTTCATTCGCTGTCTCCCTCTCTACGCCCCTCTTCCCCTTGTACTTCCCCCCTGCTTTCCCTCTAGCTTTGTGGCATGTTTCTATGGCAACTATTAGCGTCTTTTGCTCCTTTCCAAAATTTGTTTCATCTGAGTGTATGTGTGTGTGTGTGTGCGCGTGCGCTTTAATGTCCCTCAAGATCACAGTGTGCCACCAGGGTGGCCCTGGGTGAGATGACCAGGCAGCTGCTATTGGCCTTTGATCTGCGATGTGTGAGAGTAGATTACATGCCCCCCCCCTCACACACACACACACACAGAAACATACACACATAATCAGTGACCACAACTCTACAAACACCAACGCATGTCCATACACAAACGCCATCTTACGCTACAATGCCACAGACTGGCATTGATTCTGGTAGACACTTGTCACTGCCTCTGCCATGACAACCTGTCACTTCAACTGAGGCCAAGTAACCTGAAGGCTGGCAAACAGTAAACATCCATTCACCAGCGACCTGCCAAGGCTGCTGATATTCTGCACACCTCCAGTCAGTATCAATGACTCCATCATTACATTTATTATTTACATGTGCACATGTCTGACGGTGTCACATCAAAATGTCCTCTGCAGTAAAAAAACAATTCTCATTAAAATAGTGTTGCACACTGAAAACATTAAAGCGTCTCCGTAACGTTTGTTCACGCACATGTTTTCACTTAGCTTCACTTAGCTTGTCTGATCTCATGACTGTGTGGTCATGTAGAAAACTGTTTGATTGACATTTATTTCTCTATAGCTGGGCTGCATCTGTTGGGGTGGGAGAACTGACACCTCTTTAATGTATATTATTACATAAAGTCTGGTGACATCACACTTCCTGAATAGCACCACGCAACTTTAACCTGAGTAGAGGACTGTTCAGCCAAATGGAAAATGTAAATGAAAATGTAGCTCTAAAATCCTGTTGGAACATTTTGCCTGCAGTGCATCAAAGCATTAACAGCTTATACATTATTCTACATACATATACGTGTTGTAATTGTATTTGTCTTGACAGTCTGTTCATGGTAGATTAGTTCTACCTGTGGAGTGTCTTGATAGGATAGCAATAGGAAGTGGCTATCAGTAAAGAAGTTAGTAGTTGCCAGCCCCTTGCTAACACTAATATCACTGCAGTAGTGATAATGCTTCCTGAATCGCTCAACAACACTGTTGGTAATCCATGGAAACCTGGAGCCATATTCCCCTCAAAGAGGAACTAATGCTAATCTAATGGCTGTTAAGCTGTAATGAGTTTGCTTGCTTCTTTCCAGTTGGGTTTAATGTAGGCCTGTTTAGACTATCGGGACTGCTGTGGTCCCCTTATCATTACATGCTCATCATTACTCCTGCTAATCTGTTCTGCTCAATGCACACACAGATGAATATTAATGCCATGGAGGATGATAGCCGAGTGTGTGTGTGTGTGTGTATGTGTATAAGATGCTTGAACACACAGACAGACTCAGATAGGCACCAAAAGTTGGAACAGCTCACGCACAGGCACACAAAGACGAACACGCACACTCCAGCGTGCACTCCGTGCATTGCCAAGTGAGACGACTAGGGCCTCGTCTTAACTCCATGGAGTAAGGAAAAGCTCGATACGTCGCATACGCAGACTCACACACACACACACACACACACAAACGTTGCTTCCCTCCCTGATATTTTATCACAGCCGCAGAAGGATGGAAAGAGAAAAGAATCAGTTTTAAGTGAAATCAATAGAGAGATAATCCCTTAAATTAGATTTTGTAAAGCTTCGCCGCTGATGCGCAACTTAAAACCCAAGGATTGGCCCACTTGACTTGCCAACGAAACAATCCTCGAGTAAGACGCAGTTACCATGGGAATGAGCGAAGGTCAAGGATAAGAGGAGAGTGAGTGAGAAGTGGGGAGAGAGGGAGACAACGCTCTAAATCAAGGAAATATACCCAGGAATCTGCATACCGAATCAGAGTAAAACTGCTGTGATTACAGTGTCACTGTGATTAATGTAGTGCGGCGCCTTAACACCCTGCAGAGGAGAGGAGTGCAGGGGATGGCTTGCACCTGACAGACCTCAAATGTCATGTCATGATTGGAGAGGAGATGAGGGGTTAAAAGGTCAAGCTGTTTGATTGGATGCAAAGGCCTTTCTATGTGCGGCCAGACTGAGGGCGGACAGTTAGCTCAAGCAAAGAGTAATTAAACATCAGCAGAAGAGGAATTATCAGGCGAAAATCCATGGTTTTACAGTACTAATGCTGGCAGATATTTCTCCATGCCTGAAGATTGCCCTCATTGCCCCTCCCCTCCAACCCCTCTCTCCCTCCACCATTTTCTGTGAATTCACTCTCTCTTCTCTTTCACCACCTGACTCTCACTTATCTTTTGTCTTTTTTTCCCTCCTGCTTCTGCTCTCGCTCCCCACCTTCCTGAAATCTTTCACTTTCTCAGAGTGAGAAAAATGTTACAGTTAATAACAGGCCTGATGACAAGTGCAGCTGCGAGCTGCAAATACAGAGCTGATGGAGAGAAAGAGAGGGAGGGATGGGAAAATGGTTAGAAAATAGCTTGGTTGCACAGTTGGTGGTGTTGGGGGTGTTAGGAGGGGTTAGAGGCTGGTGTGTATTTTGTGTTTGGCTGGAGGAAATAACAGTGTTAATTTCAGATGATTAACTTCTTAATATTCCTTAGTGGCTAACACCACTGCAGCCTTCAGTGTTGAAGACGAGCAAAAGTTGTGTAATGCCTTTGCTTGCCACACAAACAACTCTCCCAATGTTCCCCACATCCTCCTCTACTACACACACAAACACACACACACACACACCATTATGCATACACACAACTTAGACTGCAGGAAATAAAGTAGGTTTTGTTCAGTTAAAAAGCTTTGCCTCTAAATTTGATCCTTAGCTGCTTTTGAAAGATCCCATCATTATTTTTGACTGTTTTTCTCTTCTCATACATTGATTTTGAGAATAAGACTAACACAATATTCTGTTACACACAGCAATGACATCAAGTTGCAGCAATCATAGCATAGCAACAGTAACAAGGCACGGCAGGCTTGTCAAGCTTTGGATTTCTCTGAAGTGCGTGGGGCTGTAGTAACACGGATAGTTGATATTAAAAAAAGGATTTCTTTTTGTTCGTTTTGTTTATTTCCTCTCTAAAAATCAAAAACAGACATTCAAGAGCAGATGAAATCGATTAAACTCTAACTTGAGCTGCAAAGGCTGGCATGTCCAGCTGACGACCACTAACATAGTTTTATATGGTTGTATCTAAAGCCAAAAAGCTCATCATTGCCTAACAGTACATCACTTTGTGGAAAAAAAGCCCTGTTGAGCGCTAAAACATACGTTATACAGTATTCCCCAATTGTGCTGAAACAGGTCTGGATGCTACTGTGTCTGAGTTTATGGTGATGTTAGTGGCTCTGTCTTGCTTTTATTGGATTAGGGGGGAACATTACACACCAGCGACCCTGGCCAAACTCGTTATGTGGGCCAAACACATCAGTAAGCTCTTATCCCAAAAGCCTTTACTCTTGTAAAGGGGAAAATACATAAATCTAACCTTTTTACTTTTGTTTCCCTAAGTAAGTTTTGTAATACAAAGTAAGCAGACAGGGATCTTATATTTTCCTTATTATACTGCACTGTAGCAGTAAGACTTAACAGATCTATCCTGCAGCACACAAATGTCATTCTTTTATTTTAATGACTCCCACACGGATCATCAACTGGTGAGGATTCACCATAATAAACAGAGTAATTTATCCTTAATGAAGGCATCACAGATACTTAAAGTGGTAGGGGTTTACTAAATTAAATAAAAGAACTGCTCTATGTGTTGGTACACGACCAGTGTTTACGTTTATTATTATAATTAGTAATGTGAAAAGTATTGTGGTTAGATATATCAGCAGATTTTTTTCTCCAGATAGCATAACCAAATGTAACTGATTACTCTATGGAAGTCCAAGTATTACTTTCACTTGCACCAACACACAGGAATACTACACCAAGTTAGTGCAACAAGATAATGTACAAAGACACGTTCACACACAGGCACACAGAGCCAATAAACAAATCCAGGCAGACTTCAGATAATCCATATACTCAGAGACATTCCAGCCTAACCCAGCAAAACAAACCCTACGTACTGTTGAGCGGGTGTGTCGAGATTGAAGTTTATTTCCAAAATACCCTTCTACTGTTTCATCTGTCAGTTTAGCAAGAGCCTCATTTATATGAAAAAAAAATTACTCAGATTTCAAGTTCATTGTGCAACTGCAGGAATGCTGTTGCTTTCTGACAAAGAAGCTGTGTTACTGGTGTCAGGGTGGTCTTGTGGTTAGCAAGTCCCACAGCTGAAGGATTGTGGGTTCTTTGTTCACAAACATCTACCCTGCTGAAGTGTCCTTGACAAAGACACCGGAGCCTGGACCCAATGACAGCAAGAGGGGAAAGTACACAAAATGACCAAATCAGAAAGTACAGCAGTATTTGCATCAATTGTGAAGAAATGGTTTCTTTCACTGTGTTACATGACTATTGCACGAACCTATGACTAAGATTCTGACTTGTAGTTGGTCGAACAGCTTCGCACACCACTGCTGTCATACGTTTTAAAGGGAGGAAATTCATGTGAAGGGACACAAAGCCCAAGGCGCTGCCAGTCAAGTGATGATGAAACAATCACTGCATATTGAGCACAGTTAAACATTTAATGTACAAAAATAAACAGTTGTATTACTAACTGTACATCACCATAAAACACTTACTGGAAAATATTTTATTAAAAGGAAAAATCCTTTGAAGCTGACATTTTCTAAAACCTTATTCTGTCAAGTAAATGTGATGTCAGATCAACACAGGGAAATAAAATATGGGAATATTGAAGGAAAATTACTCAAAATTATAGCTAAGTGTGGAGTTTATTAAAGTGTACTCTTACTGACTTTCCAGTCTTACATATTTATTCAATACACTGCAGCATTTACAGTACAGTATTATTGTATTTCTTTCCCTAATTTCTACAAAAATGACATAAAATCCCTTTGTGCTATTGAGTCTTCAGAGTGACTATTGTCTTTGTAGACCTACGCCAGTGACAGCTAGAGAACAGAAAGAGTTTTCTATCTTAGTTTCACAAATCAGATCAGAAAATGCTCCAGTTACATTGGGGCTTTAGGGTATACTGGTGCCAGACTTGCTGGATTAGTCTTAACAGCTAAAGCACGCAATTTGTTCTTGCAATGGATGATGAAGGGGGCTTTTTGGATGAGCAGTGCCTGTCTTCTAGTGTTTGTTTGTGCCACAACTTAATTTGCATACATTTCTTAGACTGAGATGAAAAATCTCCACTTATAGTTCAAGCAACTGAAGCGCAAAAAATATGCAGATAGCCCTGGCAGAGCATTCTTGTGATTATGGATGTGAATTTCTACCAGCTGGGTTCACTGTTCTGTAGCAGAACATGGCTCCTGACCTTCTGACAGAGGAAGAAGAAAAGGCAGAATTTCTTGACAAAAATTACCTGTCGGCTTTGATGTATTTCATTTCAAGTATCTCTGGGATGTGCTACAACTTCTACTCTAATGCAAAGTCAAACTAATTAACAATTAAAGCTTTGTTATGTTTTGCAAAAAGGTGTGCAGTGTGCAAGATACAGAACAGTTTTCATCATACCAAGTGGTGTATGTCACACCTATTTCAAGTCTTTAATGCATCATCATTGCAACAAGGAAGTGTGTGCATAACGATATGAGAGGTTGCATGAAGAGCTAGGAAGTTCAAAGTTTAAGTCTAACCACAGGGAGGTGGATTTCTACCTGTGCGCATTTCCACAATCAAATTGTGTCATGAGACCTTTCTCTAAATGATGCCTGGGCAGAGTTCAAAGCAAATCCTGTTCAAAGGAAATCTGATTTAATTTCCACTCAGTCAGGTCTAAATGCGATCATGCCAAAGTCATCCTGGTTAGCACCACACCCTTTGAGATCCTCAAGAAGCCAAGCTTACAGATCCCTAAAGACACTTTTCAATCCATCAAGAAGGATTTCACACCACTTGTGCTGCAGCAGCCTCCCATTAGCTTTTGCATGCAGCAGCAGTCAGTGAAACATTTTTATTGAAAATCTCTCTCTCTTCACAGCTCTCCAGCTCATTCCCTGATCTGAGAACTCACAGTTCCTGGACAGCTACTGTGATCCAGAGCCAGGTGTTTTAAAAGATATTAAAGGTGTAAAGGTAGTATAGGTAAGGCTTCTCTGCTCACCGAATGTGGTTGCTGGGAGCAGGTGGTTGGTGATGGCTGCTCGCCAGGCCAGCCATGGTTGCATTTACAAGACAGGAGGTTATAATACGCCATCTAAGCAGCACAACTTCTTCAGGGCAGACCAGACGTTACTTTGGCAAGACAGGCCAGACAGGGCTTGCTGGTTAGCGTGCTTACTTTAGTGGAGGAAAGAAGTGAAAGAAATAAGACAAAAAAAAAAAAAAAAAAAACAGGAATTAACATAGTTTCTTGCTGCTCTTGGAGAATAAATGGATTAAGTTTAATGATAATGTAGATTAATAGTAACTTTTAAATGATAAAAGTAGTGAGTAAAGAGCTAATGATGACATTGGTATGTAGCAATAGCAAAAACTTAAATATGACACCTTTAAATCAAACATATTACATCCTCACAAAGGCACTGTGTTGCAGATATTAAAATTCAGTCAATCATTATACTATCTCATTCATTTTCAAAACAACCACAGATCCACCATCTGTTCTTGTTGTAATATTACAGTGACTCTTAACACATTAAAAGGTCTCTTCAAGATTTTGAAATAGAATAAATAGAATGAAGTGACACAATATGCAACACAATATTAGTGAATCTTTTTCATGCTCTTAAACTTTATTAATGATGACATGATAGGTCTTTTATTTTGGTGGACTAAAATATGTAAAGGAAGAATGTAATTTATGGGGGATGGATGTGACTCATAATTGGGAGGAGACCACTGTCAGGATGTGTTTAGCCACATGAAGAGGTTTTTAAAGGGGTGAGTATTTTGATTTATTGTTCTGAAATGTGTTACAAATTGTGGACTGGGCTGTCCACCCTTTTACCATTATGCTACATGGGTGATACAGCCTCCAGTCCTGGTGGGTCAGAACTCTTGTCGCCAGGCTCGGGAAACTAAACCCACTACAGACAAACAGGAAGATCCTCCTGTAAAACTTTTAACCGCATGAAAAGCCTCTTGGGTTATGAGCCCATAAGGTGGGAGGTAGCCCTTCTTCTAAACTCCTGCAGAAGTCTCACGTTACACTGCCTAGCAATAACTGTCAAGACAGCTTCGTCATCTGGCCTCATAACAACACCCTAAGCAAAGGTTATGTTTTGGAACCTAGAGTATGAACAGTTTTATTATTACAGGATTTTATCCATAGTCAGTATTTTAGATTTGGACAGTTTTGCTCATAACAAACTGGTATTCAGTGCTTAGTTTTCAGAGTAGTGTCCTTCCCAATACAAAACATTACATATGACAACTAAGGCACCCTGGTAACTGAATAGTTAAGCCACATTCCATATAACAGCAATGTCCCCATTTGAATACAGCTACAGACTGTGGCTGTCTGACATTCTTCTGTACTATCTTAATTTCCAATTAAGAAAAGAAACAAAAGACACAAAGGACACAATGTACTTGGGCACAACAGGGAAGGGAGGGAGCAGGGGCGCTATGGGACATTTTGATTAGTCACAGTAAAAAAAAAAAAAAACAGAAGTTTTCCTAATGATATTAACAATGGTTCTGTAGCATTGTAGCTTCCCGGAACGTCATGAACAAACCAGCATGACCAACACCAGCACCCTGACACTGACACAGCCAAATGCAGTTCAGCCATCATTCATTTTATTACTTATACATCTCTCCTACTGGGACATGTCAAGTTAGGTTCCATGATGGGTTTCTGTAAAGCTCCTAGTTGTAGCTGAGCCTGTGGTCAAGACTTTAAGAAAACCTGTTTCTCTCTCTTCACATCATTCAACCACATATTCATTGCTATTATAAATCAATATACTAGATCCACTACTAATGTAGCTCTGGTCAGGCTTCACTCCAGTATTTAGAGAATTAATGTACAGCTTTACAGCTGCTTTCAAGTAGCTGCAGTTGAATAGAAATTGTCATGATGTCAGAGATAGATGACAAGACTGACCACTTTCTGGTATTAATAATAATGATTATAGTAAATGGACTGCATTTATATAGCACTTTTCTGGTCTTATTGACCACTCAGAGCACTTTACACTACAGGTCACACTCAGCCATTCACACACACCCTGAAACAGCACTTGTCCTATACATAAAGTGTTTCACTGACACACAAACACTTGCCCAAGGATACGGCCAAATCAACCTTTCATCCATAAAATGTAAGTGAAAGAGCATTATATTCAAAGCGTTAAAACAAGTATAGCAAGAACAAATAAATACAGTTGCGTAGATGAAAATACATTTAAAATAATGAGTACATAAGTTCAAGACTGCCACAGAGCTTGTTTATTTGACACTTAGGCAAAGGGGTCCACAGTCATGGTAAAAATTCACAAAACCAAAAGGTTTACACACTATGTTTTGTTTTAGGCAGAATAAAAGGCCGAAGAGCTTTGTTGGATCTTGAGGCTTGTAGTTTATAAGATATTAAAAAAGTCAGATACATGTGAAGGTGCTATGAAGGAGCTTTGCAGGTAATTTAAATCAATAAAGAATAAGTTCTAAAAAAAAAAAAAAAAAAAAAAAAAAAAAAGTTCAACAGAAGTGATGTGCCTACTTTCTTGATTTTAGTTTTTTATTGACTTTTCTTGGGAAACCTTTATAATATGCTTTACAGAAGTCTAACCTTCTAAAAGTATGAATTAGTTCCTCAGCATGTGTTAAAATAGCCCTACTTTAGCTACTCAGCCGGCAGAAAGTAGACTGTGTCACCCTAATAATATGAAGGTTCAAACTAAAATGACACATTTACCTCATTAACTGGTCTGGTGAGTCAGGGCTCTGAACTTACTAAATAATCTCTCTCTGGTTTTAGTCCAAGTTAAAGTATTGTATCCTCACTGAGCTGTAAAAAAGTTGTCAGTCATTAAAATAGGTCATGGAGCGAGGGCTGTCTGGGTTTGTTGGCTCAGTTGAGATGAATAGTTGGATATCGTCTGTGTAGCTATGGAATTTAATATAATGTTGACTAATGACATTGGCCAATGGAGTCATACAGGGAAATGGCAGGGGACACCACCTGAACGTAAGTCTTATTTTATATATTCCTTTCATGAACATAAAATTTTCTTCCAGTAATATAAATTTGAAACTAGTGAAAAGGCTGAGATCAACCAACTTTTTTATGAATTAATTTGTTTCAAAAGCTGCTCTCAGATCTGAAAGAATAAAGATTGACACTTTGGTTTAAGTCAGTGGGAAGTCTATGATCATTCACTATTTTGACTAAGGTTGTTCTTGTGCTGCCACTAGATCTAAAAAACCTCACACTGAATAAAAAAGGCCTTATCAGCCCCACATATCAGTCTGAAGCACACAGAGTAGTGGAGGATTTTGTCCCTCAGCCAAGTACAGATCCAGCATGTTGGTCGTCATAAATACAAAGACACAGCCAAAGATCCTTTTCTGGTAAATAGCTGTAACCAACCGTTTGTGTTTACATCTGCTGCAGCCAAAGAGAGTAAACAGAGTGTGAGAAAAAGGTACAACAACTGCTATTCCAAATGCTGCAGAACAAGCCAAAAAACCAGCCAACCCCCCCCCCCCCCCAAAACCCCCAGCAGCCCCCCTTCTGCGAAATGCACCCCAACCTTGATGCTCTAACTCCTTCTGCTCACTGCAGAAAAGGAGAAAACTGAATGAGTCACCCACCTCCCTCACCGTCTCTCCCCTTTTCTCCCTCCCCCATCTCTTTATTGAGGCAGCTGCACCCTTTGACCTTTACGTTTGTGGAATGTGTGTGTGTGTGTGTGTGTGTGTGTGAACCGGTGGTGGTGAGGGCTGATGGTAAAGGGGAGTAGAAGAGTGAAGGCAGACAGTGGAAGAAGGGGGGAGTTGGTGAATTTGGGAGATGGAGGGAAAAGGGAGGAGGGGGGAGAGAGGTCGCTTTTTCTCCCAACTACAAAAGCTGTCAGGGGGAACAATAAGCATGGAGAATGGTGTGTGTCCAGGGAGGCACTGAGCCGTGTTAGTGTGCGAACCGGGCCGAGAGAGGGCATAAGAAAGAGGGAGGAAAGAAAGGACGGGAGAAAAGAGGAAGACAAATGGCAGAGAAGGGGGCTAGATGAGAGGAGTAGGGAGGAGAAAGGAAGATGATGAAGTCGAAAAAAAAACATACAGAGACACGAAAATGAGGAGGTGAACGAGGGAGAGAGTGATGAGAGAGAGAGAGCAAGAGACAGAGAAGGGCAGAAGGGTATTTGTTTTGTCTAGCAGCACTCTTAAATACTGAACTTCCGTTGCCAAAGGAAACAGAACACAAGGCCCAGTATCGGGACGTGTGTGTGTGTGTGTGTGTGTGTGTGTGTGTGTGTGTGTGTCTCTGTGTGTGTCTGTGTGTGTGTGTGGCCAGCATACCAAAGGGGCCCTACCTCCTCCTCACTGTACCAATGACATCAGTATAGTTAGCACTTTACATTCAGTAAGTCCTCATTAAGTTTATCTGTGCGGGTGTGTGTTGTGTGTGCGTGCCCTGTGTTCCAAATGACCCACATTACAGACTACACACCGTGCAGCTGGCTGCAAACAAAGGTGTTCATCGTGCTTTGTTTCAGACATGCGGGTGTGAGGGTGCATGAGTGTTTGAACAGTTGCAGGAGCGGAAGAAAGCAGGGGTGTTGGTAGCTGAGTGGGGACTGAATGTGTGTGAGTGTGTACGTGTGTGAGAGAGTGTAAGGAGGGGGGAATTCAATGATAGGGTGTTCTGCTTTGAAAGCAAACGGGGGGGACCGCAGGCCCCCACCATTACCACACACATAGTAAAAGTATTGATTTTCTAGTTGGTGTGAGGTGTGAGGTGTGGTAAGTGGTCGGTAATAGCAGTAGAGAGGAGCGTTGTGTTGTGTTGTGGGTTAAGAAGTTTGGCTGCTGCATAGACTTTTTATCTCTGGGATGGGGGCAGTGATGATGGGATGAGATGGACGAGGGTCGAAAAACACTAATGTCTCTAAAAACCGTGAAAAGTGGTGTGAAAACCACTGAAACCACCAAAAGACACAGGTTACAATAACAAGACCATACAATGTACATAGATGTGTGAACTTCATGTCATTTCACACTTCATGTCTTGTGAACACACACATGCAGCCATGTACATGCACACAAATTCACACTCAAGCAATGCATACAGTACATTCATTTATTCACGCACATTATGCAGCGATATGCACATAGTAAGTACACTCATACATGCACACACACCTCCACTCAAGTACTTATGCATACTTAAAAACTAGTACTTAAAAGCTAAACACACTTAAGTATGAATGCACACAAACATGTAAGAATGTACACGCATCCTGCACAGCTGCAGCAAGGGAATACGCTACAGTGCTATCAAATACATTATGCAAGAACATGAACACATTACACAGACACTTACGCATAGAGCACTTACATAATTACACAGACACCTGCGAATGCCTCCTATAGACATACATTTATGCATACATTAAACACATGATGAGGATGTGAGCACAAGATCACACATGCCATGTTTCCAGGTAAATCATTTACATGAAGTTCCATGAGCAAATGACACCCAGGGCATATGCAGGCAATTTAGCTTCAAAACCAAAATACATTAAGACTCTATGCTGGTATCAACTTTGGCAACCTTTAATATCTATTATATTCACCAGTTTTTATTTAATCTGTGCTGTTTAAACAGTAGAAAAATAGTATGCATTCATTTTACAAACTAATTTACTATGAATTTGGTCTATTGAAAATCAATGATGCTTTTTTACTAGAATTTCTTTTTTGTTTTGTTTTGTTTTGTTTTTTGTAAACTGGAGTCCTCAGCATTCATACCCCTGCTGTGTCAGCTAAGTGGCCTCATTCAAATAAATAAAGGGGCTGCATTTTTTCATGCAGGGCTAATGTTGGTTTAAACACTCCTAATAGTAGTTCCTGGGCTGCTGTGCCGAGACCTTGCAGTTGACTTTACTAATATACAAAATGAGTGATGATGGAGACAGTAGGAGGTGACAGAAACCAGGCTTAACATGGCTGCTACAAAAAAGTACCTAATCATGTGTGGTAAAAGTTTTACAGCCACACAATAATCTGTTTCAACAGCAAAAAAAAAAAAAAAAAAAAAAAACGAGTGTGTGTGTGGACTATATTCTTTCAGTGAAACTGTCAGTAGTGGTGGTAGTCATTTGTGGTGTCTGAGCACATAGAGGAGTAACATCTGTAAGACCTGAGAAATCCTCTGCTGCCTCTGTCCTTGTTTGCCGACATGCTCAATCTATGTTTTTGTTTCTCATCTGATGAAACAGGTGGCCTTTGTATAGCTATGACAGCCCACTCCCCTCTCTTACACACACACACACACACACACACACACACCCCTTCTCCCTTCAGGTTTTCCCCATTATAGCTAAAAGATGCTTTTCCTCCCCAATGCCTTCACGGCATCCCCATCTCTTCTCCTCTCTTTCTCCTGTCACTCCCTTCCTCCCTCCCCTTCACCTCACCCTTCACAATTACACACAACAGCTGCCAGTATCCTTTGAAGGAAAAATGATGCGTGTCCAAAACAACTGATTTTATTCTCTGTCCTTCTCCTTTTTTTTCCTCACTCAGCCTCCTCTCCTCTATCGACCAGTTACTCCCTATACCCACCACCACCACCACCTCCACCATCACCACCCACCACTCCCTCCCTGCCTCTCTGTGCAGCTGAAGCGTGTACCACATTACATTCAGGCAGGCAGAGAGCAGCAGTGATGGGAGATTTCCTGTCTGCCAGGCGTGCACATGCGAAGGTCCCCGGTTGCCTTTATCTTCTCAACTGACAGATACACTGATAGCACCATGGTGCACAAAAGCGCAGACTCACACTTTCACATACACACACGCACACAAACGTTGGGTGGGGGCGTTCCCGTGATGCTCATTGGAGAGCAGAGTCTTCCACTGGATGATCTGGCTAAAGCATTGAATTTTTTTGGTTGTTTAGTTTATCAGAAAAATCCATAAAAGGCTGCACATGCTTGTAATTTTTAGGTGTCATGTGGGTAAGCTTTTCAGATGCAGGTCTGGAGGGAAGAACAGATGTGGAGCAGAATGACATTGTAGTCATTGTAACATAGAGCAAATCAAGTGCCACTCAGAACGGAGGGGACATAAAGAGAAGAGACACACTCAAACATACACAACAAGAGCAACACCGCCGATAGTAACAAACTTCCAAGGCCTCTTAGGGGGGCTTGTGGTACCATCAATGGTCTGAAGGATAAATGTGTGTGTGTGTGTGCGTGTGCGTACGTACTTTTGTTGTATTCACCTAGTTGTTTAAAGGGTTTGTTAAGGGTCTTGTTTTATTTTGTCCTCTGTGGCGGTGTGATAGAGGGAATTTCATTATGCAAATCTATGTCTCTCTGCTGATGAGCATGCCCTCAGGCCTCTGTCTCACACTCAATGGCACTCTCTCTCACACACACACAAACTCACACACAATCACTTTGTCTCTGTCACACACACACTCACGCATATAAATACTCTCATCCATGCAGTCTGCATCTCTGTTTCACTCACGCACACTCTCAAACACACACATGCTCTGATGCTCATGAAAACATGCGTGCCTGTGTCTGTGTGGCACAGTCACGCATATCATGTCTGAGACTGGAGGCACAGCAGGGGAGTGTGTGTGTGTGTGTGTGTGTGTGTGTGAGAGAGAGAGAGAGAGAGATCATGTGTGTATGTTGTGGGGTTAGAAGGGGATGCTTAAGGTTACAAACCATTTCCCCTCATTCCCCAGTACATGGCTGCATCTCTTTATTAGGACACACACACACAAACAAACACAAACATATACGCTGACACAATACACTCATAAAATAATACAAAACAAAACACATATTAAAAGGCAGAAAGCAAACACAGACACACACCAACATCTACATTAGCACACACAAACACACAAACATATGAAATATAAGACATTTATACATGTGTGTATGCAAAAGGTCAAATTACCCACACACACACATACACACACAAAAGGACCGACCCTACCCCATGTGGATGTGACCCAATGACCCTGCTGTCACACACAGTGCCCATCTGCCACAGAGAGGCACAGAGGGAGGGGATGAGGGTGGGGTGACGGGTGTCTTGAAGGGGGAAAAAAGGAAGGGAGGGGGTACACCATGGGGGTGGGGCACTGGAGCAACTTAAATTGGAACAGAGCAAAGAAAGAAAGAATGTGTCTTCACGGTGAATTTTGAGTTCACTTTTGCACAGATGTGCTGTTTTGGTGCCCAAAGAAGTTTTAGTGGCTTTTAGACCCCCACCCCCACCCCTCCCCTTCTTTACTTTCTTTTTTTTTTTCTTTCTGTCTTTCTCTTGCCTTCCCCCTCCATACCACCACAATACACAGAGATGCAAACACACCTCAGGAACAAAATGTATTCCTGTTAGCCTGGGGCTGATCTATCCAGAACCTGCTGTCCGCTGTCTCCTTTAAAGTGGAGCCGTCTCAGGCTTCCTATGGTAAATAAAGAAAATAGTCAGGGAAGCAGGCCGACTACTGTCCTGAATGTAGAACAGATGGGGAACAGAGAGGGAACAAAGACATCAGAGACTTGGAAGGCTGATGGAAGAAGGAGGAACTTGCTTCCTCCAAGTAAAGACTGTGTATGTACACTTTTTTTTATTTTTTTATTTTTTATTTTTTTGTCATATTGGCTTAATTCTGCTTGTTATTTCCACCAAAAAAAAGTTTTAAGTTTTTTTTTTTTGTTTTTTTTTTTGGAAATATATAGCTTTCAATTTGAAAATCATGCTTGTTTTTTTGTTTTGGAAATGTAAGGTTTTCCTTGATGTGGAAACTAATATTAATACAAAATCTTTTCTCCTCAAAAGGAAACTTGGCTTCATGAAAGTTTCATGGAAAGTTTTTTGGTGTGAGGTATGGCTCCCAAACAGAAACAAAGATGGAGAGGATAGGTCTGTTGTGCAAATCTGGTTATAGTTAGGCAGATATATGATCTGCAGTTACACTGGACAGTTATTGCTTTTTATTACATATCATATATTGACATCCACTGCCAATATGATGGCAGTTTCTCTCTGACCACAGCTGCCTGAAAACAGCCTGTAAAACCTGCAATAAAGTTTTATTTTCTGTGCTGCTATGTTTCATTATTTTATTGTTCGTTTAAATTTTCTGTGAATTAATTTTTTATGTAAGTGCCAGCTATAACCATACAAAATTACTGGACAAAGATAGTATCTTGAGCATCAAAATATCTAATTGCCATTTCAAACTTAAATGTGTAGAATCAGACTTAGAGATGATGGCTATGGAGAGATAATGGAAAAGGAAGAAAGACAGAAGGAGATGAAGGTGGGAAGAAGGCACCCAGACTTCCTCCCCGGAAGAGAAGGAGGAGGAGGGAGGGTGGGCTGTGGAGCAAGAGAGCAGGGGGCGCGAAGGATAGCGAGAGGGGACCAACTGTAGTGGTGTCAGACGGGGGTGCTGCCAGCAAACATCCTGCCAACACACACCAGGAGCCAGACACACACACACATGCACATATGCACTTAGGGCCAGGCCTGAGGATGTGTGTGTGCATGTGTGTGCCAATCCTGCCAACTGTACCCCTCCACCACAACCGCACATCGACCCGCACCCCCCGCAACCCCTGAAGACCCAATCTGGAATCAGTCTACGAGGACAGCTGTGGTGCCAGGCTCGCCCTGCTGCCGGCCCTGCTCCTGTTTATTTCACTGAGGTGGAGGCGCGGGCTGACACTCTCCACACAAAGGCTGATCACACAACACAGTTCTCAGAGGTTGAAATGTATTTTGAAGCTGTGAATTGTTTGGGAATATTTGTATTCTCTCTGAAACGCTGAAGCAAAAATCAATCTAGATGTTGTATAATGCTGGCAGCACTGCGATATGAAGTGACTGTTTTCCATAGGTGAGTTTTAGCCACCGGCAACCATTATGTACATACCCACTATTTATTTATTTCTGGGGGTGAAGTGCTGGTTCAGCCGACACATGTAGCACCATTTATAAACTGATGCTGTGGATTTAAATTCTGCTGACAGCTCTTAATTTTCTCTGTTTGTATCAAATGCACGCTCTCTAATGAGAAATGCCTCAAATCATTGTTAGAAATCCTATAATGCATCTTTAAACCTCTCCTCAGCTCAACCCCCGCCTCAGAGTGACGCTAACCCCCTAACCCTCTTAATTCCCTGATCATGTTTATGCAAATTCTATTTGTATGTACGGTGTGTACATAATAGCTGCTGCTATCACCTATGGGACAGACCTGCTTTGTATAAAGGAGGGTTTCTCCATTACAGGAAGGTTGTTAAAGATTATATATGGAGTCTGCAGATGGGAGAAATTTGTTTTTTTTAAAATTACCTGGTTTAGATTCATACTCAAAGATAGGGACTGTGGACTGTGCTCACTCTTTTCTCTCAAATGGTAATCTGAAAAAATATACTTGAATAAAGCACCAAAAGAGTCAATACTGTTTTTCAGATCACTAGAATATCATTAAAGAAGCACACCACAAATGTTACACATGAAGTCAAGTTTATGAGTCATTCTCAGCCTGTGAAAACGTTGTATAATGTCTTCTGTGGTTTTGCAAAGAGCTTTGCAGAGTTTTCAAAAATAACCCCCAATGACATCAGTACGAATATCTGGGCTTAGGCTAAAAGCTTCAATTTTTAACAGAGAGCCTGCATTACAATGTGCAGGTGTAGGGTTTAAAATGAGAGACCACTTAAGATGCAGCAGTGATCTAAGGAGAGAAGACACTGAATTGCATTATGGAAATGGTAGGATGCAGCTTGACACATACTGAAGAGTGAAAGTCAGGATATCTATGCATTTATTTCTTTGATTTTGACATTGTGTTGCTTGTCCTTAGAGACATGGGTTATGCTTTTTTCTGTTGAAATAACATTTAGGCAAACTGGAGTTTTTCAGCTGTCTTACAGTAGCCCACAGGCTCATCTATCAATCTGGTGAATCAGCATATAAAGTGTAATGTATTGCGTAACACTGGATTGTGCAGGAGTTCATGATTATGTTGAAAATGCTGTTCTTCCACAAGTTTGAGATGTATACTCTTAGATGCCTTAACAGCAAGACAAACTAAACTATAATTGCTTTGACTCCGAAGCTAACATCGGAGCAGGCATCCTACAATTTGCTAAACAAACTCCATCCCTTTTGCCTGTAAACGATTTCCTATTATAAACACATGTTGGAGATGAATCACTCTTTAGTTCAACTCTCAGAGAGGACATTTTAGACAAGTTCCCCCTCCTGTTTTCCATTTGGCTGTTTAATTGTCTCCGCGCTGTCAACAGACTATCAAGGTAATTAGCCATGACTGCACAACAACACAATCAGACAGACAGGAATGAACTGCAGCCTCTGAACATGATACTTAGAGAGGGAATGGGTGGGAACGGCTTAATGTGGGCGCACGTATGCACACACACGGGGAATGCACACATCCGGACGCACATGTACACTGACACACACAGACTCTCAGGCACAGTCATTACCGTACCCTGAGTACATAGTTCCATGCCACACATTATATTTCCTCCGCCAACCATAACCCTCAACCCACCTCCTCCTTAATCCTTCTACCTCTTACAACCCTCTCTCCCTGTCTCACTCTCATACACACACACACATACACACACAGTAACAAAACCAAAACCTCATTTCCTCTGTGCCTCCAGCTATAGGAGCAGTGTTAATTGCGAGAAGGTGGGGAGTGAGAAAGAGTGTGCTTTAATGTGTGTGTCAGTCGGCAGGAACATGAGCTTTATGGGTGTGGGCAAGCTGGTGCAACTGTATACGTGAGGATTTCTATATGTGTGAGTGAGTGTGTGTGTGTGTGTGTGCTTTCTTTTAAGTGTGTAGGCTGTCTCTCCTATGCCAGTCTGGGCATAGCTCCAGGGTTTCCTGCGCCACCTGGGCATCTGTGAGTCCCAGTGCCTGTCACTGGGTACCGTCCCAGCTGGAGTGTGTGTTTGCATGTGTGTATACGGTTTGTGTTTATGTGTGCCAGCTGAGGAGGGGACGCCAATGATGATCCTTTAGTGCCAGCAGCAAACACCATTGTCTTATTCTTTTAGCACCATGGGGGCACATACACAAACACAAACACAAACACAAACACAAACACAAACACACACACACACACACACACACACACTCACAGACTCAGATTGTACATCTGGCTCCCACCTCTGCCTCCCTTTTCCTCACACTCTTCGAAAAACATTACCAATACTAATAAAAAAGACACTAAGAATTAAAAGAGGGGGGAAGAATTCGATTAAACAGCCCCCATTAGGTAGCCAATGAAGCTCTCTGTTCTCGCTTGCTTAGACTATACATACACCATTAGTTGACTGGGCCTTGGCGGACTTAAAAGTACCCTGACCCAAAGGTCATCTACCTCCATTGAGCAGAGCTAATATTAGATTATGTCTATAGCACTGTGTGAGTGGATAGAGAGTGAGGTAGAGATTCTATTGAATCTGCTTTGGCCACTGTCAGATGTAGAATATCTTTTAAGGGGGATTTTGCAGCCAGCATACATAACATTTTATGGATTTACTTCAATTCATTACACAATCATACAATCATTATTTTAAACTGCATGTTTTTTCCTTATGATGAGCAACTAAATACCCTTTTATTTATGGATACATTAATGGGATTAGGTAATACAGCGGATAGAAGTAATTGGTAGTAAAATTAGTGTTAAAAATAACTGATAAGGTAACACAGTGAAGGGACAATAGAGCTAATACATTACAGTGTGCTAATTTTGCTGTCAGTGAGCATGGGCATTAGTAACAGAGACAAAATTAATGACAACAACAAAGGCGACAGGAGAGAAATAAAAGTGAAATAAAACAACGTCCTTGTTCCTCTCTATTGCCCTCGAAATGATACATTTTCTCCAGGTGATTATGGGAAAGCGTGCCAGAGCTTTGGTGATGAAAACAATTTTAAGAGCATTCAGGTAGGGGTCAACAGACCACTGTGTACAGAAACTCTTCAGGGTTGAAACAATACACCCAGCCCTGATATAATAACACTTCTGGCCTCAGGGTCCACACACACTCACGCACACACACTTTAACACACACAAACATACAGTCTTATGTTCCTTGCTCACCGTTGCCCCAAGGTTGAAACTTGAAACTCTAAACCTAATCACTCAGTATTCAGTGGAGGCAACACTCCTGCACTCTGCCAACCTGATCTCTCAACACATTGCTTTCTTGTGTGTGTGTGTTTGTGTGCACACCAGTCGCTGGGTGTTTTTGCGTCCATGTTTGCATATAAGCAGACACCCTGTATTTTTGCATATTCAACAGAGGAGCATGTGTGTACTTGGATATTATTCTTAATTTATTTTTTCTTTGCTCCCACTCTTGTACAAGTGTGGGAGCACGGAAATATCAGTTTACTATAATGTAAAGCATCAAAGTAAACTCTTGGAGAGTTGGTTTAAATAGTCCATGTTTTCTTCACCTCTTCATGTGACAGTGTATTCAGTGTATCAACTTTATCTGCATGTCACTGTGTACTAAGCCACAGATAGGATACAGAGATTACATAACAATTATTATATAGGTTATTTAATATAATAAAAATCAGCTAATAAAAATGTTGGCTCTCCTTGCTTTCATGTTGCTTCTGTAGCATATTTAATTATAATGCAATATTCAGATAATTCTCAATAAAACTGCAGTTTTCTCTTTGAGTCATTACACACCAGCTCACCAGGAATGTTACACATTTTGTCAGGGATTATCTTTTTAAAAAATAATATCAAAACCATTCTCAGCCTCACTAACTTCTTTTACAAGGCTGAAAATTAGCATGTAATGTTTATAATGTAAATAGTTGTTTGTTAATACAATGTTTACATTGTAGTATTATTATAGCTTTTGTTGTCCTCAGAGTGAATAATAATAAAAGAAATTAATATATTTTGATTAAATGTTTTCCCAAGAAAGATTATTTTAATTTTAATACAAGAGTGCTAATATCTATTACAGTTATATGAACATTTTAAGATATTACGTTATGTCGTTATCATTTCATAATTTTCTGTAAACAAATACCTCTTACACTTTTGAGCGGACAAAGAGAAACATGAATTATGGAATTCTATGTTGAAAAATGTTGCTGAAGCTGAGAAACACAAATGTCACTGCCAGTCTATGTATATAAAATGATAAACTTAGCAACATAGTCACACTGCATGGGAAGACTTCTGACAGTTAAACGTGGTAAAAAAAAAAAAAAAAAATCTTTTTTGGTATCCTGTCTTCCAGGCCAATGGAAGGATTATGTGTTTAAAAATAATAAGGAGAATGCTGTCACATCTCCAACTATACAGCTGTCTTGGAGTAAGTATGCAGTTGGTGGTAACTGCCAAAAGACTGGCTTCTTGTTTTATGGCGACCCAACACCATCACAAGCATTCCTGCCATGGCCCTTGGCAAAGGAATACCACTCAGCTGTGAAGTCTTCCTGATGACATGCAAGATTATTGAGGTTCTTAAAACTTTTGAACTGTGATGCAGCACCATCTGAAAACCATTATGCTTTGGAAAGATTCTGACATATTTCTTGAAGGTATTGAATAATGATAATTGATTAAATACATACTGACATGACAGGTATCGCCATTGTCATCTCTATAACAGACCACAAAGGGATGGAGAGTGGCCTGAGAGTTTTCATTGGGCTGCATTCTGGGGCAGAAAACTGTAATTGTCTGCAAAGTCTAAAAGAACCACAGCTTAATTCTGGTAAATGTTCTACTTTAACTGAGCCAAGTATGATGATTGTTGCCTTGCAAAAAATGCAGACTTGTCACAGCCAGTGTTTCCATGAACTCTGGAAAGCTGCTACAGAAGTTCTGTTAGTTGTAATCCATTGCTTATGTTGTACTGTGTCACTTTATGAACCTCGGGATGTTTTCCAAGTTATCCAACAAACACACCCTGATCCAGGACAGTCAGGACATCTGTGCAACATGCACAGTTTGCCATTGGTGCAAACAGGCTTTTTCATTAAATTCTTATAAGTGACTTTGTTGTCTGTAAGCACTGGGAGGCTGTGCACCATTAACTTGACATTCTGAATCATACACACATTCAACACTCAGAGGACCTCAGAGCACAAACTTTAGACACGCAAGTCTCATCAAGATGATAAATGTCCTTGTGATTTTGATAGAGTTCGTTCTGATAGATGAGGATTAGCCTCTCCTGTTTGCTGGTGCAGTTTTTGCCCTCCTCTACTGCAGTCTTAACTTTAATCCATTGCCCCTGGCAGAAACCTGAGGTACTGGTCAGGGGTGATGACCCATCCACCTGTGCACTAGGTGTCCCTCTTCCGTTTTGGTTTTGTTTTGCAGGTGCTGAATTCAGGGTAATCAGGTGTAGGAGCTACACCTGGGCCCAACACGCTCCGTCCTATAAATCTTCCTCATTCTGCAGTTGTGCTCTCTCTCTCTCTGGGGGAGATTCCTTCTTCCTGGCAGACCAGATGACAGCTGTGGTTTATTTCTGTTATATTGATCTTTTGTTATATTGGTTGACTTATGTTATTTTTTAAATAAATTACTTTTTTTTTCAACTTGTGCTGTCTTCCGTATTTTCTGCAGTCTCTCAGCTGGGCTGTGATAGATTATATTTCAGCTGGCTGCACATGTTGGTGTATACTGTTTGTATTCAGTCGTGTGTGACTTCATCAGTCTCTGTTTCAACAGTGAATTCTGAGTCTTTTATCACACGTGTGGGACACCACTGCTGTCCAGGCTTGATAGACCTTACTGTGCAAAGCTCCCTTTCCTTCTCTGTATCCCCCATTTGGTGTTAGGATGCAAGTTGAAGGAATCACAACACTGACAAGTTAGAACATCCACTTCTCAACTTCAGTAGTTTCTTTTTCTGTTCCCAACTCAGCCAAACTTTAAAAGATCAACTTTTCTATTAGTGTAAGCTGCCTTTTAACACTTGGCTGCCTCTTCTAGGCATTTCCCAATATAATGGAGCTCCATGAACTCACTCTCACATCAGACTGCTTAATAATGAAAGGAAATTTGATTCTAGTCTTTTATATACTTCTGGTTATATTGCAATATATTTTGCAATAATCTTCCCAAACCTTTTTTGGGTAGGATTAGTCCAGACAAGTTCTCTTGTGCTATCTTGTTGATAATGCCAGAAAATTGCTCAGAAAAGCTTGAAATTTCAAAGATGATACACACATATTGATCTTTGATATTTAATTAATTATGATGAATATAAAGAGACACTTGATTTATTTAAAACTTTTCAAAAACAAGTGAACAAAGTGCTTCACAGACACAAGCAGAAAATATCCTGGGCAATTACAGCCCAGGATATTTAATTAGTACAGTGATTTCAGTTCAACCAAGAAATGGAAACAGAGAGCCGAAGAAAAAGCCCAAGAATAAACAAATGAGCAAAAAGTATAAAAAAGTTGCAATTTCTAATAAAAGCCATTTGATAAAAAAAAAAAAAAAATGAGATCCAGAAGAGGACACTGCTTTTCTGATCCCCAAAGGAAGGTTAATATCAAACAAACCAATCCATTACGAGCAGTAACTTGCATTTACTGAGCTTACCAATGAAAAAACAGGCTGTATGGGTATCACACTGAGAGGGAAGACCTTGAAGCAAACATAGTACAAATATCTATCCGCTGAATATAATATTACACATGGTGAAAAGTATGAAGTGGTTAGCAGTTTTCAAAAAATAATTAAATGATAAAAATGTTTTTTTTCTGCAATGAACATAAGCTGTTCCCATAAAACAGTTTCAAAACAGGAAATACATTAAAAACATCTAGAGATATTTGCAGCAACCTCTGTGGCACAGGACCAAATAACTGCTAGACTGAATAGAATTAAAGTGATACCTTTTCATTAATCAAACTTTGTTTGTAAGAGAGAGAAAACTAGTGTAAATATACATTTTAGAAAATGAAAGATTCCCAAAAATATTTTTTTTCAATAATGTAATTACTCTTAGACATTCAGCTGGTCAGCTGGTCACACTGAAAGCAATTATTTTTAGGGTTAATTGGAGTACAAAGTTCAACCTTAGCAAAAATTAGAAATTCATTTTTGGATTTTTTTTAAAGCTCCGAACACCAAGTAAAAACAGTATTTAAATAAGAGCAATTGGATTTTTGCAAGGTCATATGAATGTAAAACAAAGAAAAAGTCTAAATGAAATTAGATTAGCTTCACCTTTACACCACACTGGTGGTACAAATCTTAAAAAATAATTAATTTATACAATTACTGGTAAAATAACTGGCATTTGATAAAGCCATCTAATAAATGAACCCTGTGGTTGGATGTTAAATATTGATAAAGGAGTGAATTGTCGTCATTTTGCCAGACACTTGTTTAGTTCTGTGTTTGTCATAATCGCTCGTTGCTGATTGGTTGTTTGATTGCCAATCAGATGGTAAAGGTCAAAGTGGACATCACGTGTCAAGATGGCAGAAAAGTTGAAAATATTGTGCAGCGGAGTGAAATAAAGACAGATTAATAAATAAAGAAAACAGATTCGTGTTGAAGAGACACGCGAGAAAAGTACCAGATGTTTTGGTCTTTTCGTGTTCGGTGCTGTGACCCTGGGAAAAGATGTGGCTAAATGCTAATATGGACATGGAGACGAGCCATTTAATTGCTGTAAATATCTGGATCACTCGTCTTATAAAAGGTGAGTAAGTGATGGTCATTATTTGTGCTGTTGTCGTGTTTCTGGGTCATTTGCTTAGCGATGCTGCAGGTAACCTCAGACTTGTGCCAGAACACGTTTGTGTTTTGAGGAGTTTTTCACTCAGCCTCACTCCGTGTTTTGATACTGTAGATGCTAGATTGGATACGCCGGACGGTCAGGGGGAGATCGCCCCCTGTCCAATCTAGCATCTACCTTTTGTTACTTGTGTCAGCAATCTCTCTCGTTTTCCGTCTGTGCGCGACCGCACGGACACCCTCCTCCTCATCTCTCTCCAGCTCCACATATGAAGGACTGTCATACTCTATACTGTTTGAAGGGTTTGACACTGTGTACAGTCTCCACTGCAGGGATTACTTAAACATGAGCGCTCTTGCGCTGTGGAGCTATAATAACATTGAATTTTGCATATGTATTTTCCCCTATGCACAATTTCACATCCCTCAGTGTCTCTGCTGTTTTACAGGATAGTAGCTATTCAAATATAATCTATGAGAAGTTTGGACCTAATAACACAACATAGCAATTCTCTTTTAGAGAAGAGTTCATGATGTATGTAGGCTCTGGATAACTGAATGACTTGAGCCTAGGGGCCCCAACCACACCAAGGCCCCTCCCTCCTTGTGTGGGTCTGTCCATTGTGTATAGTGTGCTCATTTCAGCCTTGGGAGAACTGTTCAAAATTGCTTTTTGTCCGAGGTAGCTATATGTTTTAAACACATTGCATTTGCATCTACTTTCTATTCGGTATCTTTTTGCTTTTTGAATGCATGTGTCTTTTCATGCCTGGCAGCATTTGCATATACACACACACACACACACACACACACTTGAGCGTACTTGAATCTACAGCACATATGTGAGTGTGTGTAATAGATTTGGGGAGACAGCAGGGTTCCCATGAGGCTGATTAGTGGACCCTACAAAATGCCATTAGGGTGTAATGAAAATGCAGCCCTGCTACTAATGCATAATAAAGTGAATGGGCTGTTACATTACCACAATGTCCACACTACGCCTGTTGGCACATTGGCACGCCATTGGTTTGTATTTCTGTGTGTGTGTGTATGTATGTGTGGGCCTCCATCAAATATCTGAGGAAAAGATGATGGAAACAGTGTAAGTGCTGACAGACAGCCAACATGAATGTGTGTGTGTAAGAGACTCAGAGGGACTTTTCAACACAGTTGTGTGTGAGATCTCATATCTCACACACAAGGTGCATTTCGAGTCGCATGTATTCAATGTACATTTTTGCTTTGCATTATGTGTCTGTGTATTTGTATGTGCACAGACCCAGTAATTATAATGTCATTGAGTGTATGTATGAATGCAAATATCATGCCTGCATGTCCTTTGTATGGCCATATTTGCTTTCCTGTATTTACACCTACACCTGCCTATTTATACCCTGTGTGTGTGTATTTGCCCTTGAATTTGTGACATCTACATTTTCTAAGGGTAATATCAGTAGCAGAGTTAAAGGAAGTGCTTTCATTCAGTGGTTGATCCAGTAATCACAGCGAGAGAGAAGTAATAACTGTCTGCTTTGGTGCCATTTAACTACTGTGGCCTTGACTTCACTATTGACTGCATTTTAGGTGTCGCATTCAACTTTGTTACGCGCTTTAGTGTGTGTGTGTGTGTGTGTGTTGTGGGTTTATAGTGTATAGTAGTAGTGCTGTGAAGTGCAGTGACTGGTTGCTTATTGTGCCAGCTGTTAAATGTAAGTAGTGTATAAAAAAGCCCCGTTGCTCTGAAACATTAAACGGCTGTCTGTCTTCCTTTTCCTCAACAGGGACCACAGTGAAGGGCGAATGAGGTTGTGTGTGTAATACATTCTCTTTCTCTCTCTCTCTCTCTCTCTCTCTCTCTATCTTTCTCCTGCTGTGTCAGTCATAGCGTCATCTCTTGTCCATTCCCTCCTGAATGATTGAATATTTACTCTCATTTAATGCTACTGCCCAAAAGACATCGGGCAACAGAGACACACACACAAATACAAACATTCAGACGTACGCGCATGCACGCACACACACACACACACACACACACACACACACACACACACACACACACACACACACACACACACTCAGCCTAGTCTACCCATTTAATTAAGTACTCTATGAATAATTCAGTTTGAGCCTCTGGGCTGAAGATAATTATAACGATCAGGATAATAATGTTTATTTTGCTTTTTATTGTATTAAGACATCAATATCTCTGCAGTGCAGTGTGGACATTTTGCAGCTACACTTCTTAGTGCCTGAAGCACCACCTCACATATCCAGGCGACAAAGTGTCTGTCTTTGTGTGTTTTATTAACTTTATGGTTGTTTGTGCTTATATATGTGTGTGAGGAGGTAAATGGAAATCAGCCTTTGTCATGATGCCAGACAAAAAATGGATGCAGCTGTTTTTATTAATTGTTTTTATATCATGGTTCAAAGTCTGGATTGATATCAATAATCCCAAAGGTCGGTGGCTCATACACAGCGCTGTAACTTTCCAAGTGTGACCTTGAAGACTGTGACAGTTCTCATTCCCAGTAGAAATATTAGAGCCCATAATCCTCAGTTTAGCAGATCAATAATATATAATGTGATTACAGTGAGGCTCACTGTGTGCAGCAGCTGCTCTCCACCCAATGTGGTTTCTATCAAGTTCTGATTAGTCAATGATTGTCTATTCTTTGCTGGGCATATGGAATCAGCAGTCTATTCGCTGTCACTGTATAGTCATTGATTAACCCCGGCAACAGATGTAGGAACAGTGATTGTGCTGTATTGTTGGTCTGCACCCTGGCATATTGCATCGCACTGGGTAGTCTTTTCCAAATGGCTGCAATTTGCCATTCTTCCTGAAGATTATTGTAAATCTTTTCTTCTTTATTCTGCAGCCGAGAGGTCGGGAGGAATTGAATGACATAGAACTGAGTCATGAGCTAAATTTAATCCTCTGACGTATTTGAATTTGGGATGCAGTCTTCTGTTCTACTGTTCACTGGTGTTGCTCATTATTTCCTTCGTCACCACATTCATATATTGGTACTTTTATCTTTACCCATCTTTACCCCAGTTACCCATCTGTCCATCCTAACTTTCAATCGCTTTTTCCAACCATCCAGTTATCATATATGTGTATTCACACACAATATGTACAGATCACATCTATTCCATTAGTTCTGAGATCCTTAAAGTCAACAATTGATCCTTTTTTTGTCAACCCCCCCATCTCCATAGCTCCAGGGCTTCTGTCCAGACACCCAGCCTCTCAGAGAGGCACTGGCTCAGTGACGGCTTCTCCCTCTGGGCTTTAGCGGTCGGGGAAAAGTCCATCTGCGGAGCTGGACCTGCTGGAGTTAACCCATCGGTCACCGAGGCTGATGGATGACCCAGACAGACAGGGAGGTTGTTGGGGTATGTGTAGACACACTCACACACACACACACACACACATGGAAGTGAACTGAGTGCCAGATTGACAGACTGTCTGTGTGTGTATATGTATGGGTGGTGTACAAGTCTAGGAAACTTGAGAAACTTTCAAGTGCCTCTTGTGTCCCCTCAGCGTCCGCCTCATTTGATTAGTGGCTTTAAGGGGCCCCATGGATCAATAACTGACTTTGGTATCCCCCCTCAGCTCTGAATACACGCACATTGAAACACGCACACACCCGCACAAAGCTCTGCGGCAGTTCATTTAGGCCAAACCGTCAATCAGTAAAGCGTGGACAGGTCTGGTCTGGATCAGCCGATCTAGGACACTGGAGGGGGCTTGTTTGTGTGTGTGTGTGTGTGTGTGTGTGTGTGTGTGTGTGTGATGATATGTGGATGAGATATTATATGTCTGTTTGGTCCATCTGTCTGTGTGTGTGTGTGTGTGTGTGTGTGTGTGTGTGTGTGAGAGAGAGTATCAATTAGTACACATTCCTTGTTATCCATGTCAATAATGGCATGCCAAAATGAGCAGGTGGGTCGCTGTCAATAACCCTGACGTCAGAAAGATTCATTTCCCTGTTAATCCTTATTTAATCAGGTATGATAATTTACACACATAGGCTGAATGATGTCATGACTTATAATAATAAAACCACAATCCCCTACTTCCAAATGTTAGGTTAACTGCTGTGCTCAAGGACACTTTGACATTAATTGTGGAGGGAAGGTTAGAGCATTTTATCACCCAAACTTTCCCATGTGGTCCAGTAATTGGAACGGCTGGAACAAAAGAACCATTAGGTCATTACCTGCAGCTTTATAAAATGGATAAACGACATTAAATAATGAAGACAGCATCTTAATATATGTTGCATGCACGCATGTCCACGTTGAAGGGAGTCTGAAAGGACAAAGTGTAATATTTTGATTAATGTGACATCAGGTCAGATTTGTAAGATTGGTTTAAGGCACAGCCAGGATCCCTTTTTATCATAACTTAGAGTACTGCAAAACATAATTTTGCTTCCACTGGCCTATTTACATATTTCCACTCACACACACTTGTCAGATTGTATATTCACTACCAGAATCTGCAGAGCCATTATTGCCTTTCATCCTTCTTTCCTCAAAACAAACTCAAGGTTGCGCATCAGTGAGGCAGATGACAAGAAGTATCTGCCTAACTAAATTTGGATGACACCCTGCTTGACAAGAGGTATCAGTGTTGTTTAAAGTGGTGCCGATTTGTGTCTGGCAGGCCAAAATCACTTTTCTCCAATTAGATGAAACATTTAGATAATATTTCTCACAGTTCACTAATCTGAAGTTCAAAATCTAAGAATTTGAGGCTTGTGTAAAAGATTCCACATTAGAAACCAATGGGAAAAAAGTCAAATCCAATGGAAAGCAGAATCAGTAATTACTGGATAATATCACTTTTCTGAGGACTGCTTTTCCTAATAATTTTACTCAAGGCTACTTGGGTTTGTGAATATGCACATGCTTAAAACTCAATCTGAGAGGCGCATGTTAGTTCCATCTGAAGGCAGCCTCTGGTCAAGTCATGTCACAGGAGGGTTGATGTTCAGCTCCTAGTGGTCATTTCAGTGCCTTGTGTGGTCCATCTTGTCCACGCTAAATGGAAACCATGTTTGACAAACAGCTTGTCCACCCACGGGCCTTTTTTTCCATTGTGAAGCGTGTAGATGCCAACGTAGCTGACCACATTGCTACACACTCAATTTCACACAGACACGCACACTTAAACACACACTGTCACCTTCCCTGGGGTGTTTTTTGGCCACCAGGACACAGCCCACCGCCCACGCCACTGTCACTCACTTGTAGCTCCGCCTGTCAGCTCTACCTTCCCACACACGCGCGCACATAAACACAGTCAATGGCCGCCTACACGTGCCAGTTAACCTACTAATGAGGCGGCACGGGTCGCGTTGTGTACCACTGCCCTCTCGGGGCTGACCGACCTGTCTGCGAATTGTTTTTATTCCCGCCCACGCTGACTATCTGATGGACTGCCTTGCTAAATTGACTGACTGCATTACCGACTGACCGTCTGGGTGACTGACTGGTTAAATGTGTAGCATGCTGGGATAGCGTGGGCGTGGGAACTTGTAAAGAAGCGTGTGGGTGTAGACTGGAGCACGCGATGACAAGAAGAGTTAATATAGTTTTGAAAGAGTTGGCCAAGGCGGCATAAAAATGTTCTTGTAATATTTCTATATCAATATATCTCATAGTTTATTGTTGTTTTTGCTGAGTGATATCTATTAGCTTCCTGTTTACAAGCTGCACTATTGGCATTGTTTTCTTAATCTGCAGGGATGTACAACGTTTCTGTAGAACCGAATAGTCTTAGAAAACTATCATAATCATTAGAGCATTTCATTCTGTTCAGTTAAAAAACTTTTTGAAATGTAGTTTTGATGAGAGTAAGGTGGATTAAACACATTCTTTTTCAATGCTGTAAATGCTGCAAGACCCACAGATGTGTGTTTTACTGGTCTTTATTCACCTAGGAAATGTTTGCAAAGCAATTATTTTGCACTGCTATGCGCTAAGTGCGATAGTGAACACATTGTCAGCAGAATGTAATAGATCTGTGTTGGAAAAATGGTTTATTCAATTAATTTTCCTCACATTAAACATGTTACACACCTCCCGTTCTCCCAGAATAATGATTGGGAGTGCTCGGGCTTAGATGTAACAATTAAAACCAAATGGAAGTTTGTTTGTTTTCCCACACAAAAGTGATGGACAGTTATTTTAGTATCACTTGATATGCAGCACCTGTCTTTGCTTTGCCTTTGACTGAGTGCATAGTGTCATGTGTTTCTGTATGTATGAGCGTGTGCATGCGTGTGTGACTCATGCCAGTCCCTCTGTGATGATCATCTATTGTGAACGTGGCGGCAGCCCGAACACTTGACTGCACCACTGTTAATTTCTCTCTCAGTGCATAAATTAATAGTTCATAAATAAGCGAATAAATTAAAGAATGGATGGGAGGAGAGAGAGGGAGGAGAGGAATGGGGGCAGGAAAAACTTTCTCATCAGAAAAATTTAATTTCTCACTCCGACACCCACGAGAATGGGGGGAGGGAGGCTCGGGTGGCGGGTAATGGATGTGGGCACGTGTGTACACATGTGTGTGTGGAAAAGGGATTCATTTTCAGCTTTTCTATCACCCCTGTCTGAGCACTGACACGTTGGCATGTTTTATTTTTTTTCTTTTCCCGAGATCCACATTCGACAAACATCTGTGCCTTTTGCAGAACACACACACACACACACACACACACTCAACTAGAGGTTGACAGTTGGTTTCTTTTTTTCATTATGAACAGTCATGATGTGATTGCTGCAGAAGGGCTCTGGTACAGTTTTAACTCTACTTAGTTTAGTGTTGATAACAGTAGGTCAATATGAACTTAAACTCATGCAGCCACTCCATTGCATCAACCCCACTGACGTCAGGTGAATGTCGAGCAGAACAGCTGGTTGGTGATGGATGGAGATGAAAGGTGGTGGTTAGCTCAAGTACAAACAATGGATTTGCTCATGAAGCTCATTTGAGTTTGTAATAAAAAAACAGCAAAACACAGAACAATGTCTTTTTAGTCTGGAATATAAATATCGTGCACAGTTATGGCAAATGCAGTTCGATTTTACTGTCATGTCACATATGTATTATTGACTGTATTTTTCTGTTTAAAAAGGAGTCATTTTGTGTTGTTTGTGACAGATGAAATATGCCCTCAGATGTATGAAATATCAGTAACAGCAGTTAACAGCAGTCACCATATCTTAAATTGAATAACGTGGCTGGAGGTTTAGCAGTTCCATTGATTTTCTCAGGTTATGTTGTGTGACACTCATAGACTGTGAGAGAGGCAGGCCTCTGTTTCTGGTCATATACATTTACTGTCTCTTCATAGTTTGCTCTGATCAATGTGTTAACTTGATGATAAACTCATGTGTGAACTCAAGGAGCTGGTCGAGGTTGAATGTCCCTTGCATCATCCTTTCTCTTGTTGTTTTAGACTGGACTGTTAAGACTAAAGCTTCTCTGCTCCATCTAAAATCACATCATTAAAATGTGATGGACTGAACTTGAACTGCAGTTAACCGATAGTAAACATGATATTATATCCTGACTTTGTATCCAGCTGTATCATTAAAATAACTGTAGCTCTGAAGTGTCTTGTCATCACATTGTTACCCAAGGATGATATGGCTTATTTATGTGGAAATGGCTGTTATTTGTGTTTAACATTGAGCTTGACGAATAAATGATCTTGGATATGTGTAGGGTTAAGACAGATAATGTGAAAAGCTCTTGATAGTTGTGTTGTGTACTGTTCATAAAACAACCACGTTTTATGAGCCAGTCTTTTTTCAGATGGAAGCATGTTGAATTTAAGAGGCAAAAGACACACAATATTCCAGAGTCCGCAATGTGCGATAATGTGTGGTTCAGAATTTGTAATATGCAAAAGCTGATTTCCCTTGCTAGTCATTAGTGTTTCCAATAAACCATGGATTGGCCCCGTGCAGATACTTGGCCAGCCGTGTGGGCTTAAGGATGACTCCTTTGGGTTGGAGCGTGGCCATGCTGGTGAACAGCAGTGTTGGTTTGTTTGTTTTGATCCACTCCTCAGCACAGCATGCTGTTTGGAAGACTTTACTCAGGATTACATATACCATGAAAAGTAGATTACTACACTTACTGGCTTCCGACCAAAGACTGCTGAGCGATGAGGTCTGCTGAGGTCTTCTAAGACTACTCTGATTCAATTATTTATTTTGGCACCCTGCTCTTGGATGTAAGTCCTTGGGACTGAGTGCATTCCTGAGACGCCTCTTTGACTTTTCATTGTCCCAGACCAAAAATGACTGTATGCTCAGTGGAAAAGAACAGACCGAACTAAACACCTTGAATCAATTACAAAGATAAAATAAAGAAACTAGATTACCCAGTCAACCAGCTAGCTGTGTGTGTCGAGGAAACTGTTTTTCATGGTTTTGCAGCCGTGCCTAGCGATGACCTCTGCTATCTGTGGGATAAATATATATATATTTTGTGCAACGTTTTCAAACTTTTTCTCTGTGTGATTGACCTGAATGTGCCCTTGAAGCGAGCAGCTGACAACAGACACTGCAGAGATCCTCCATGTAAAAGTGTTTTTAATTATTAATGCTGGCCCCTCCGTATTGGCAGAACTCCAGCCTTCCTGTGGATGGCCACCACATTCCACTCACTCACTCACTGTCATGAATTATTCTCACAGAACATGCTCTCAGTCTGACACACACAAACACACACCTGTACACAAACACACACCTGTGAAAGTGTGGTCACGGTGGATATAATGGAAGTGTGCTCACCTACCTCTTAAAATATAAGCGCACACACATATATATACGTGCACGCACACATGCTTACTGATGACGCAATGTATCCAGTAAAACACAGGCCATTTGCAGTACTTATCATGAAGGTAAACACAAGGAGACACAGCGCTTTAGCAAGAATGCACACACACACAAGCCTGACCACACACTCCTATGTTCCCGCTGTATGTTATCTGACACATGGCATCTATACACACACACTTCAGCAGACATACAATGGCTCCCTGAGCACACATGGGCCATTTGCAGTATTTCTTCTATTCAGTGTATTCCGTTCAGCTGTCAGCAGGCTGTCAGTGTGTTCAGTTGCCAGGCAAACAGCTCCGCCTCCTCCCAATAATAAAATATGCCTTTAAAATGTCACTCGCTCCCGAAAGAGCAAAAGCAGAGGCAACAAATCGATTCACATTAGTTGTTCAATTGACTTTGGCTTGAACTTAGCTCTCGCTCTCCCCTCGTCTCTCCCCATGTTCTTTTTTTTTTTTTTTTTCTCTCATTCTTTCTTTCTGTCTCACATCGTCTTGGCTTTTCTACATTTTTGCTTCCATGTTTTTTTTTTTTTTTTGCTTTGTCCCTTTCTTGTCACCTGCTTTTTTCCATTTTGCATTTGCCTGGTTAAAGGTTCGCAGACATCTCCACCTCCTCTCCTCCTTCCCCTTTCTCACTTTTTTTCTCACCTCCTACCTATTTTCTTCCCCCCTAGCTAATCTAAGTGAATGAATGCAGCGGCAGCAGCGGCAGCAGCGGCTTGAGCACAACTCCTTTTCACTCTCGGCACCGACCACCGCCGTGGCAGCACTCATTTCAATTTTCACCTCGTTTTAGACTTATCACATTGACATCATTAAGGCTCCCTCTCAGTAGCGCACTCATTCGTTATCCTCTCCATTTTACACCTTTCTATCTCTCTCTCTCTCTCTCTCTCTCCCTCTGTTTGTGTGTCTCCCTTTCTCTCACTCTCCTCTCTTCCTCCTTATCTGTCTCGCTCATTGTCAGAGGATTTAAAAGGCTCTCTATTTGAGAGCAGTGAGTGTCTGGGCTTGGTTTTTCATCTCAGTGACAGAAACCTGTTGGAGTCTCCTTATTCAGAATGAAAGAGTTGGACATTTTCTCCTCTTTAAAGGGGATAGCAGGGAGCAGCGTTGGGCTTGTAAATCTAAAAAAGTCACACATGACTCATTCTGTTTGCTCATTTCAGATGTGATAATATTTCTTTTCCCAATAAATCCTTTAGGGGAATATTTTTTATTTTAATTTGAAGATAAACCTGCTGAGGATTTCAAAAGGTAGCTGTGGAAAAAAACGAAGGAAGCGATAATTCAGATTCAATCTAATATAAACAATCTAATCTGAAAAAGAAAATGGTAGCAGCAGTCAGTGAAGCTCTATACCTCCATACTAATGGAAGAAATGCTACATCAACAAATGAAAGTGTTGCAATTTTATTGACGTAATCATTATCATTAAAGATAATCTTTAAGAACGAGATGGAGGGTCTTTAAATTGCTCCACACAACAATGGAAATTTAAATCCACCTGTTTGAATTATCACAAACTAATAAGGGAGATCATGTGATATAATCAAGAGTTCCTGAACAGATACTCGTGATGAAACCTCGTGGTGATATTGTTTTGCCAACAAAGTAATCCTTAGTTTCAAAACAGCACAGTTCTACGCAGCACTGTCAGGAAGATGACTTTCATGGCTGCTTTGCCACATTAAGGAGAAACTAAAGCTAGCAGAATAGAAAGGTCTCTCCATCCCAGTTTGGCAAAATCCTTCTGTGAGGAAAAACAGTGAACTGAAAATGAAAATGTTGAAAATTAATCCCTATAATGAAGTGCATTGTGTCATGTGACTGGCCTTGAGCTCGTCCTGCAGCACCTCACTGTACTCTGTTTATACATACAGGCTTGCAGCTATATGTTTGCCTGACTACTTGCAGCAGCTTATCTTCCACCCAGCAGCATCTTGTTATCTGTGACTTGGAAATAAATGCAGCCATAATGTGTGGTACTTTATTCCTCTTATCTCAGTGCAATGTTCTCTCAACATTGAATCGGTTTTGCCACAGTGTTGATACTTGACTGGGCTTATTCCATTGTGTTGCCCACATTAGAGGAGGCTGCTGGAGCTCTGAGCCCTGCTGCACTTTGCTACATCTGAATGTTGTCTCCTGTTTAGCCTAGCACTCTCTTTAGCTTATCTGAACAGCAGTGTTTTCACAGACGGTGTTTGACACTGAGGACCCTACTGCTGGCTGGGTGGAGCTGACAGGTTGGGGGTCAAGTGAAGTGAAACTGGCAGAGGTGGAGGTCAGGAGAGAGAAAAGAAGAGAATACAGAGAAGGAAGATGGAGGTGGAGGAAGGTTAAGACCCCACTGAAAAGGAGCCCAAAGTTAATATCCCTCGTCATCCCTTGTGCTTTAACCTGAGGCTAAACTAATATGGCCTCTGCTAATGAACAACAGTGGCTCACATCTGCATTGTTAGTTAGGAATCTGAGCTACCATCTTGGATCAATTTGAGGGTAAATAAAATCTGAGTGCCAGGGCCATTTCTGGGTCTCCGGTGTCCTGCTTGCCACACCGCAGGCTTTCACAAGCTGGGAGCCACAATGTAAGACTGTGCCCCAAGGGAAGAAAGTGAAAACTTTTCCACACACACTCACAGCTCACCTCCCATCTATAAACCGAGGCACAAGGGTAGGGTGCGGTCCTGCGGCCAGCGTTGGGTTGGCGTGTGTAGAGGGGGAGAAGGTACAGGTTGGAGGCTGGTGGCGACAGTGGCAGCGCCGCGGTGAGCCTTACGAGCTTGGCGTCATGCACCCAGCGTGTCGCACCTCCCTGCCATGTGAGCCCGTAAAGCTGCTTTAAAATTCAACAGCCCTTTTCAACAGGAAACTGAGGTTTGGTGATGGAATTTCTTTTTTCTTTTTATAAACATCAAAACCAGCATGTCCTAATTAGCGTCCGCTGTGCGTTTGCATATCGTGTGCGTGTGCACATGCACATCAATGCATCTGTCTGAGTGTCATCTGTGCGTGTTTACACTTCACATGGATGCGCGCTGAGACTTCTGTATTTTGATTGTGCGCGCATGTGTGAGCACGTGTGGGTGTGATGTAGTGATAGAAGTCAAAATAAGGGTGCCACATGGGATCGTTTATCTCGTGACAGACCACTTCTGTCTAATTAGTGTGAAACAGTAAAGAAATATAGGAAACTGTAATTAAAGTAGAGGATTAGGATGTGTGTGTTGCACATATGGTGTACGTGTGCCTCTAGCTTGTGGTATGTACTGTACATCTGAATCCCTGTGGTTTTTCAGGTAAAGCTAACTCTGCTGCCAGTTTTTTTTTTTTTTTGCACATATGTTCAATTTCATTCACACCATGTGTCTTCATTTGTGCCATTGACATTATTTAGGCCACGTTCACATCAAATATATTTGCAGCAGTTTATATGAATTTCTGTTTCACTCATCTATCCAGGTGAGAACAGCACGTTGGACTTTACAGGCCTACCTTAAAATGTTGCTGTTTCTGCACTCTTCCCAGATAACTGCAGCATGTTGTGGTAGGAGTGAGAACATAATCTGAACAGGAAATTGCTCAGGAGCGCAAGGGTTTATGGGTATATGGAGACAGATTATAACGTCTTAAAGCCAAGTCGCTGATGCTTGGAAAGCATAACAGAAAAAAAATAACCGAGGGCAGATTGCAGTCTGGGCTGATGCTCAGATTCTATTTTTGTATGTATTTTTAACTGGTTTGTACAACACAGAAGGTTAATTATAAGAGCACAAACCCATTATGCTAAGCTGAAGTTTAAGGGACTAGAATTAGATTTGTTTTATGTCCCCCCAAGGCCAAATATACAACCTAGTGGGAAGTTACCAAAAGTCTAATAAATACCATATTTATGCTGTGTTGCTTTTTAATTGTCTCTGAACTTTGGGTCACCTGTAATTAGGCAGTTTGTAGAAAAATAAAGAAGATGGAAACTACAATTTTCAACAGGATTTTAGCCAAATAAAGCTAAAAGCTCATCATAGCATACAGTACCCGGACAAAAACCAGTGCAATGCAGCTTTAGCAGAATGTGTCTGAGAGTATACATTGATAAATTGGTCTTGCAGTTGTACATTATCACCAGTGACTCTGCTCTTCCTTCTCTCTTTTGTTGTGACATTTACCTCATCTTTACCGTCCTTGTTGTGTTGCATGTCCAGATTTTGCAAAAACTATTTGTCTCTACATTGAATGTGATAAATGAAAGCCATATGTCTTTGCGAGAACAGATTGAGCCCCGTGTGTGTTGACAGTACATTTTGTCCCAGTGGGGCTTCCATCTAAGCCTTGACATTTTCAGACAATATTGCGGTGTTGAGACACAGTTACGATTTCATAAGTCAAGCTAACACTAGAGACGTGTGTGTGTGTGTGTGCATGTGTTTGTCTAGTAACATTACGTCACAGCTCTTATTGCTTTCTGCAGTATGTGTGTGTGTGTGTGTGTGTGTGTGTGTTTGCCTACATCTGTCTGAGAACATACCGAGTCTCTGAATATGTGTTTCTTTGAATTCCTCTGCCTGTCACAGTGTTTGTCTTTTGTTTCATAATGCTCTCTGCTCGTTGTCTGGGGTGAGATAACATATTATTTTTCCATATTTATCAGTCTCTACTCTATTTTTGTCATTTATCCAGGTACTTTTTTTTTCCTCATTTCTCCTGTGTATTCATGCCATTAGGGTCATGGTCTCCAAGGCCTTGATGTGATGTGCTGCATGATATTAGAACTAATGCTGCACTCATATACTGTCCCATGAGCGAGTCCTGGGTAAAAACAGACCTGCCTCTCCTTTTCAGCTGTCAAATAGCCAGATAGGAGGCAGCGAGAGGATTCAGTTTTATTTTTCAATGTACTTATCTGCCTCTACTGCCTCCGCTATACAACCCTGAAGAAAGAAATGCCTGCAGTTCTGATGCATTATGGATGCATGAGAAATGCATGAAGGGAGATTTTTACCAACTGTGTCTGACTTTTGATTCTAATGAGCCCATAGCTATATGTGTTAGTATGTCATTTGTATACACGTTTTACAATAGTTTACATCTAATTACTTTGTTATATTTAGCTCATCCCATGGATATGTACATGGTAGAGCACTTTAAAACAAAGTGAGTGTTTCTAAATGAACAAAAACATAACATTTGGCAATTTCTCTATTGCAATTTCTTGTTGGCTGACATGTATGCTGATAGCAGTCTTCCCCATTACCAGACCCACATACCACAGCATTTATAGCCTAGACTAGTTTGCTCATTCCAAAAATAAGTACACACATACACACACACACACACACACACACACACAGACAGACAAAACAATAGAAACAAACAATAACTATGTCAGATGTTTATTTAAAGCTGTAATGTCTGGACGCCTTTACAAGTTACTATACTAGAAATGGTGAGAGTCTTCAACATGTCACTGAGTGCTCATGAGCCCAGTTATGTTGTCACTTCTGGTTAAAATTAAGACATAAACGTTATATATAGAGTTTCTTTAAAAGACGGCAGTTTTTAACAGGATCTCGCCAGCTTCCTATCTAAATTTTAATGGACTTTTTTTATGGCAGACATTTTCATATGTCACAGTAGGAAAAGCACAGGTGTAAATGATAAAATTAATGATGGCTGAATTGTGTTTAACTGTTTCAGGGACCTCGCGTTGCGTTTCACGTCGTCTCACTGTGCTGGTACAATGGGACGTTTGCTCAGAGCAGAGCTGTAGTTAATGTTATCGGTAACACCTGCGCTTTCCCTGCAATCACACCAAAGTGTCTGCTGTGAAAAGGGCATTTAAGCAAACTTGTGTGCAAACATTTATCTTTTTAAAAGGCCTCATAACATTAGAAGCTGCTACATACAGTCTATACACAAAGTTACCAGACACAAGTAGTCACTGTCAAACTGAAACATGCCACAATGTCTTCCAAAATCTTGGAAACGCGTATTGTGGAATGGAAATTGTGTTATTGTGTGTTAACAGCACTACAAACTAGACTCAATATCGGCTTTGTATCAATATGGTATTTTCCTACTATATAATACTATATGTACGTGTAGGACAGCATTTGCGAAAAGCCATCAGGGATGTGACAGTGTTTGTTCACTGTGGTGGAAACACAACAGAGAGAAGGGAAGAGGCAATTCTGCACTTTATCCCCCCTTCAATACATAATGCTCACTCGGGGAATTCTTTGAGCCAGAGCCACAATCACCGCCACCCTGTGTCCCCCCCACTTCTCTCTCCTCCTCGCTTTGTTTTTCTTCCTCTCTTTACCCATCACACTGCGCCGCTTGCTTTCTTCCTCCTCTTTACCGACTCCTGTGTGTGTGTGTGTGTGTGTGTGTCCTGCGCGTCCTCCGCATCTGCTATGTATCTGCACAACATGCGCCTCCTGTGTGAGTGTGTTCCACGGGTCTTATGCATGTATATGTTTTTGATGTCTGATTTCTACGCTTGTCTGGATAGTTTGGCTTTGTTAGTGTGTTTATGTGTGTGTTGCATGTTAACGTGTCTTCCTCTTTATCTGTTATGAATCTGAATAGCATGTTTGACATTGTAAATCTCATGCGTAGCATTATATGTACTCTATTCCTAGGCTAGTCCAGTGGATACGGACATATCTGTTGCATGTCTTTTATCTCCTCGCCTCTGTTTGACCACTCACCTGCATGGCATTGATGTTTAATGTACATTAAGTTTGTCTGAGTTTCTGCTCGTCTCCATAGTATGAGTTTGCATGTTTGCTCATATTTGTGCGCGTATGCGTGCCTGCCTGCTCATGTATTAATATGCAAAAGAAACAGGTGGTGTGGCTAATGGCTGTCCCTCCCTAAGTCCCACCCAGATCCATCCTCTCTTCTGCACTATGCACACTCAACTGAACGCTGTCTCTACTTCTTCTTCTGCTGCTGCTGCTGCAAGCAGTCTTTCTCCTTGAGGCTTCAAACAGAAGCAGGTGTGTGTGTGTGTGTGTGTGTATTGTAGGGGATGATCGTGACGTATGAAGTAAGTCGGAGCAAATGCTGAGAATTGAGAGAGGGTTGAAAATGGGTGAATGTGGGATTAGTGGTGAGGAATTATTTACAGTAATGATGAAAGCTCAGAGATTGCATTAGCCTATGGAACAGTAATGTAATCACCATGCAAATTTAAATTAAAGCTAACAGCATGGTGTTGAAGTCCAGAGAGAATGAAAGAGAAGTGGAGGAGTAGGAGGAAGAGAGAGGTTCAGCATAAGCGAGTTCAATTAGCAGAATTTAGCCTATTAATTAGTGCTATTAGCAACACCACGCTGGGGTGTTACTTAGTGAGTGTGTATGTGTGTCCGTTTGAGATTTGACATGAAAGTGACTCGTTAAGAGCCATAAACAAGAAGCTTTGAAATGCCAGAAACACAGACACACTCTCTCTTTCTCTCTCTCACACGCACACACACACACACTGACACACTCAAATGCAGGTTATGGAGATGTGGTCTGCATTAGCATTTTTGAGTACATTCCTGCTTCTAGTTGCACAAACACACATACACTCGCACACATGAGTAGAGCAGTTGTAGTTTGTGCGGTGGTGCAGTCCATTTTACTCCGGAGTGTGTGTGCGTGTGCGTCAGGCTGTCGTGAAGTGGGCACAGTTCGGCGTCCTGGCTTGCATGCCTTTTCTTCATAAAAATGCCACTCAACTCCTCCTCTGAAGAATCAGGAGCAGCTGGTGGCATTTTCTCTTCTTTTTTTTCCCTTTTCTTTTCTCTCCTTTTCAGGCCACTCTAGTTGCCTCTTCCTCTATTTTTAGTTTTCTGCATTCATTTCTGCATTTCTTAGTTTAACTTCTTTTCTTTTAATTTTTTTTTTTTTCAAATTTCTTGTGTTGTTTGAAAAAGAAAACTCACCGTCTTCCTCCCGTTCCAAGGCCAGACACTTCGCTTTTCAGCAGCCGCACAACACATGAATCATTTTTATTCATGATGAGACAGGCCTCTGAATGATGCTGCTGGGGGCTCCGGGGGCCAACTGTGCGTCTTGAGTTCTGTGCAATGATCGATGGTGAGAAACAGGGGTTTTGTTTTTTGTAACGGACGCTCTTGATCTATTTTCAAGTTCAGATGAAAATAATTTGCGAGGGGTGAGGTCATTATTGAGCCCATGCGCTGCCAACACACGTAGAGGCATATTTCTCCACGATCACACACATTGTAGTTGAAGGAATGGGGGGAATGATGGGGAACTAACAAAGGAAACCTCAGACCACCCTCCCCTCTCCCTCCACTGGCTGGGAAGCTCACCAGCACCCTCTGCTGGCAGGAATTGTCACTCCAGCGGGCCACTTGTTGCCTCCCCTCCACTCAATTGGTTTAATTGTGTTCTTATTTATATATTTCACCATTGATTTCTCTGTTGAGGCTGACATGGCTCTAATCCACAGCGACTGGCTGTCACGGTGTGATGGATGGAACAAAGCCAGTAAGCAAACACAATGCAAGACAAGTGTGACAGGCTTGTGTGTGTCTGCGTGAGTCACCGCGTGTGTCTGTTTGTTTAGATGTGTGCGTCCGTGTTTGTGTGTGTCTGCACTCGCATCTCTATCAAAGTGTGTCTGCGCACAGATTTGCAACACTGTCTGACCGCGTGTGTACTTGAGTGTGTGTGTGTGTGTGTGTGTGTGTTTGTGTGTGTGTGTGTACGTACGTGTACACATATGATGAGCATGTGGTAGCTGCCGAAGAAAAAAGGCAAGAGGCAGGACAATGTGTCATAATTATGCTCCGGGTGTCACCGTGAAAACAGCGTTAAAGCCAGATGAGGTGGTGTTTACCAATATGAACAGACAAATAGAACACCATATTGGTGTCAGACACCCCCACCCCTCAACACATGCGCACACACACACATATACACACAGTTCTCTCTCCCCATCCCTTGTGGCTACACATCCCCTGTCTGTCACTTCCTGTGTGTATTTATGAGTGTGTGTCAGTATGGTAAATGTATGCAGTGTCTGCCCCATTTTTTCCCCTTGCTTCAGATATGATAGAAGTGGGGTGGGGGTGGGTGTGGGGAGGCGGCAAATGAGAAAAAAGTCCCACAACAGATATAGGCCTGGAAAGAAGGTCAGTGTATTACTTATCAAAGAAAGAAGAAAGAGTGGAACATAAGATCCAGAAATAGAAGAAACACTAAAGACTTTGGGGAGAAGCAGAGGTTAAAACCCACTAGATGAAGACATAAAGTGGCATAAACTTCTAGGAAGGTTGAGAAAGTGAAGGCTAAATTCAAACGTGTGTATATATATATATATGAACAGCAACCTTGACTATTAGAAATTTCATTCACGTGGCAAAATAATTGCAGGCTGGGAGTCATTAAGAGGCAAAGTTTTTGTTTTTATTCTAAATGAGGAGCTTCTTTTACAGTGTTGATGTTAGATGTGATAAATGTGTGACTGACATCTGAGGGGAATTTGCATCTAGTTGATATTTTAGTGGAAGACAAAAACAACAGGTTTTCACTGATACGTTCAATGTCAAGTATTTACAAGTTACCAAACATCCTTATTACTCACAGTAAACATAATTCAGCGGCACTTACATCCTATAAAAAGCATTTGTTGTTGTGAGTTTGTTGTAATCTCCAGTGGACGTGTTCAGAACCGGTCATATAAGATGTAACAGAAAGCGGGTAAAGGTCGAATTATTATTAAATAGCATTTTATTAAACATAAAAACAGCATCCAATCTTATTTAATGACATCAAACTCTTTAACATCCCATATTGCATTCATTTAAGTTTATCTATTAATGTTTGTAAGAAACTTAAATAGAAAATAAATAAAACTCTAAAGAGTTTTAATTGAGATCTGTAATCAGCCTCTGTTGTTGGCTGAGAAAGCAGAAAACTACACTTTAATATGCACTGCCTGTAGCTGCAACCTGAAAATGTGATGAATATTAAAAGATATGAAATAATGGTTAAATATGAGTTTGACACATTGAATAAGAAAATGCCGCCCACTTACTTTTGCACATCGTGTTTTTCCATGATCTACTTGCTCTAAACACTGATTCAGAAATTATCAGTCTCAATAACCGATGTGTAAGTGAAGGAGGATCAGGGCCATGAAGAGAGAAAGAAAGATTTATTTATTTATTTAAGAATAAAGTCATTTCAAGGTTAAAGTCAAACTTTTGAGAATAATTGATAATAACTGTTAGTGCATATGGTTATATTCACAAAACGACTTGTGGTGAAACTGCTCTTCTTGGCTTTTACCAACAAAGAAGGTCTCTTCTCGTTTAACCACCAATACGGTGCGGTAATGAGTATTATCGCTTGTGTTTGTTCAGAAGGAGAAACCATACAGACTTGAAAGAGCAGCTGTATTTGTGCAAACTGAAATAGCTGCTAATGGACAGTTGCAGGAGTGTTGATGGTTACAACTGTGCGTGGATAGCAACACAGTACCAGAAAAACAGGCATTACCCAACCAAAGGTGGTGTAGTGAATGTAGTGAAATGTAACGATGACCAAGTAACAGCAGACTGTAACATTTACACTCTACTCTTGAATCCAAATAAACTTATTTTAATACATTTATAGATTAAGTTTTATATAGAATTATTTTAATGTCTGGTACTGAATACTGACATTTCAACTTTGTTTTCAACATTTTTACTTTTATTCTTGAAATGCAAAATAAATGAATAAATAAAAACTCTGTAACATCTATATTGGATTCCCATAAATTCATGTCCATTGCCAAGGTTGAGTTCAAATGCAGGAAGTAATGTGTCTTGTAAGTGGCAAAGTGGAGAGTAAAGGTCTTGTGGTCAAGGTGGTTCAGTGCGTGTCCTGTCACACACCTGCAATTAAAATTCACATTTATTAACTTTGTCATGATTCTTCTCTGTCATTAACTGTTTTTATGAATTGTTACTGATGCTCAGATCCAACTAAAAGGTCGGTTATATAATATATATCAAAATTAAACTTAAAAATCGTTTTGACGTTATAGAACTAGATCTAAAATGGAACCAATTATTGGACATCAACCCCACAGACACGAATAAATGAAGATGCTGCAGCAAGTGCAGATGCATTAGTGATTGAAAGACAGAGAGGAGATCAGAGTCTCTGGAGATAGATGGAAGGCTGAGAGAGGATGAGAAGATAAACAGAGAAAAGATTCAATTTCAAACATTACAATTCAATCAACATTATTCCTCCCCAGGCTGCAATAACGGCAGGAATGCATTAAAAACACATAAAAACATCAGAGAGATTGTATTATACACTGCTAAGGTCAGGGCTGATGTTTGATAGTGTGCTGCACCTATACTGTGTTCATAATACTATATTGTGTCTGCTATGCAAAACATGTAAGTACATAAGTACTGAGAGAAGAGTGGAATGATGATGACCGAGAAGACAAAAAGAATGTGTGTGATGACTGTGAATGAGAGTTGGCAAAGTGGGAAGATTGACGCAAAGGGGAGAGAGGCTGTGAAAAAAGACAGTACTTAGCAAAAGGAGACAGGAAAAATGCTTGTTAAGAGGATGGAGCGATAAAGAAGCTGATAAAAGGAGAGAAATATGCTTTAGCTGGAGCCTGTACCAGCGAGAAATTATCTAAAATGATATAAAAGAGCTTTATGCGTGCTTGCATAAAGGAAAGAACACACTTAATGTGTGGCACGCACTTTCCTTCCCCAAATCTCCTCAAAAAAAAAAAAAAAATCTTTAAACGTCCTCCTTTTTTGTCATTTACTTTCAAGCTCCAAATATCATAAAAGGTGTGTGCGTGTATGTGTGTTAAATGGATGTTATCATGTGTCAGATAGTGTGTGTGTGTACGTGTGTGCGTGAGAGAGTGAGTTTGAGTGTGTGCAGTAAGTGATGTTTGCTATAAGCACTCAGCCGTCCATGACAGTGAAGTGGTGTAATGTGTTACAGTCCATCCAATATCCAATATCACCCTAATTCCACTATTGAGCTACATGGCTGCCAGCTAGTACCAAGTAATTCTACACTCTCAGACACACACACACTTAATGCGACAGTGAAAGTGCACTTTCAGGGTTTATACGTTATTGTGAATGAAATGGTCAGTAGCCATATGTTTCTGTTTAACTAACATAAACAAGCACATTTTAATTTACTAGTGAAGACTATCCTCACCCTTAACTTGTGCACTCAAACCTTTAAAAACAAACATTTTTCTAATAAACTGCAGGATAAAGGGTTCACAGGAGACCACTTTTTTTAGCTTCATCTATTCCCACGGGGGCATTTTTGGCGTCGTAGGATAGTAAAAACCCAGTCCACTCACACTTACACAAACATACACAGACACAGCACAGTAAACCAAATTTATGATGGTTCAATTTATGCCGCAGTTCCGTGCAGAGCCACACACTGTTCCACGCAGGGTCATAGTTGTCCTGCACTTCATCCCATTGCACTCCCTTCTCAGGTTGTAGAGGAGGAGTAGCATAAAATTGAGCCGTAAAGTGAATCCTCCCTCTCTCTCTGATGTCGTCAAATAGTCATAAACATGGTTGATCGTAGCTGAATCCAGTTTAAAAATGTTGTTTGGGTATTGGGCTGCAGCAGAAATTTAAAAGGGCAGGTCACTCTGTGGTGATATCACAATGACTTCATGAGGTGATGCCAGTTGTAGAAGCTAATTATCTCATCTTTCTCATCACAGTGAATCAAAGCTCTCTGTCAAGTGTAAACCCCATGAGAGGCTTATGAGATTGCGCAAGTTTCCGAATCACGGTGAAAGCTGCTGTGAGCTCACGCTCTGCAGTTTAATAGCTGCATAACTGTGCAGTCAGATCAAACTGTTGCTTCAACCCAAATCACAGCAGTATACCAATATTACCTCCAAACACATTATACTGGTCCATCTTCTTCAAAAGGAACAAACAACTGCACAAATGAGAAGCATTTCTTTCCCTGACTACTGACTGCGGAGCACGTCGGCAGGCAGGATTTCCCATCTGATCATTTATTTTTTTTTGTAGCGCTCTTGTGCATGTTTTTCTCAGGATTCATGAGTCGGATGGAATTTTATGTCGGAGGAAAGAAATATTGGCTTGTGTAATTTTTTAACACATGGAAAAACAAGTCAACATTAAAGCTTGGTTTTTATAACATGATTTATGCAGCAATGTAGTCGCAAATGGAAAAGTCTGGGCATCATGAGACTTAACAACAAACCGTATAACAAAAATTCAATTTCCTTCCTATTCTACCCTTAAAACAGCCCGTCTTCATATAACCTGCATCTGTTTGATGATGCTCTTGCTATGATGTAGATGATGAATTTATCTCATAAATATTCATGTCAGCCTCCAAAGGCGGGCAAAAATCTATTCTGCCAAAATGAAGGCGCATACTGAGATTAGCTAGGTTTCATTATGGTGCGCACAACACGCACCAAAATCTGAAATGGCTGCTTCACTGCCACCGCTACGTAAAGAGGAATACACACTGACGGTCGATGTTTTAACGTGGAAAATGATGTAAAATAAAAACAACCAAAAAAGGCAAAAACAGGCTTCAACGAGACCTTTTCTTTCTTTGTGGTCTTTTCTCTACGTGAATAGTGCCATTACTTGTAGTTTCAGACAGAGAGAAACCCTGGGTGGCTCAAAAAACACATATTGTATGAGTGGTAAAAGGGCTGAGGGAGCGAGAGAGAGAAATAGATTTGCACACATCTCGCTTTGGCCTTTAAGAGGCGGAAGCTGTCTCTGGTTTGTCATTTAGTGATGAGCACGTGAACAGAATAGGGTCGTGACTTTAACATAATACTGAGAGCGGGGGAGAGAGGAAGAGAGAGAGAGGTGGAAGTGAGGAGAGGAGAGGTTGCGAGAGGGGGAGAAAGAGAGGTGGAAGACAGGAGGGGAGGACAGAAGGATGGAGAGGAGGATTAAAAAGACGGAAAAGGGCAGGACTGACTCATCTTGCGAGGGAGGAAGAGGAGGACAAGAGGAAGAATGGTTGGTAAACAAAAGGATGGATGGTGTTGATAGGAGGATGTTGAATGGTGCTTCTGCTCATTATATTTCACCCCATGGATTTTGTTAGGGCAAGTCGTGTGAGTGGATGTCTGTGTGAGTGAGAGGGTGATAGCGTCTGTGAATTAACAGCTCAGAGATTGATCAATAGTATCATCAAGAGACAGATGTGAGTTCACACACTTATATTGGAACACCGACGCACCGAATCTGTATGCAACACGCACACATTTGATGAGCTCACGTGCACACAATCTTGTGCTCTCATCCTTCCAGCCACAAACTGTAGCTCGCACTCAATCACACAGCTCTCTTTCGCTCTCTCTCTCACACACACAATCAAATGAAAGAACACAGCAAGTGTCCCACAGCTGGGCACTGATGAGAGAGAGAGAGCAGGCGTTCGGCCTGCTGTGTGAACAGGCAGTATTTCCATACAAATCAATGGAGCGTCAGGATAAGCTTGGGGACGCATCAGGGGACAGGCCTGGTCACGCACACGCCACGAAGCTGCACATACATGCACACATAGCATCACAACATGTGGGCACAGGAAGCTGCAATCACCCTTTACAGTGCACTGCACTCACTCACTCTCTCACACACACACACACACACACACACGGCCAGCTGGCAGAGGGGAGCACATCCAGAGAATGGGTGTACAGACAAGGTTACATTAATAATAAAATCTGCTGCACTATTTTCTCTCAGGAAACTTCTCTATTTTTTATTTTTTCTAAAAGACTCATTTAGTCGCACCAAACTGGAAACAGATGTGTGTTAACGTTCACATATCTGCATGTTATGGTGTTTTCATATTGTTTTTAGTATGGCCTGACTTAGTTTGAGATTAGGAGACTGATACCACTGTCATAGCTGACCTGTAAATATGAGACAACAGCAAGTAGCTGGTTAGCTTAGCTTTGTATAAAGATTAGACGGGGAGAAAGTTTAAATCTGCCCTCCAGCACCTTCAAAGTTCCTTAATCTTTAACTTTAATCCTTTCAAAACCAAAAATCATTAATAATGGATGTTGTTATGGAAGTTTTGTGACTATTTCTGTCTTCATGTGGACAGAGGCAGGCTAGCAGTCTTCATGCTAAGCTAACTACCCTCTGGTTGTAGCTTTATGCTGAAGTACAGACACGAGCCTGGTATCAGTTGTGTGCTTCCAGTTTTATTTGCCCTTTGTCAGCAGCTGCCACACTACTGACTACAAGCCAGGCCTCACTGCCCAACATCTGTGCCCAACCTCATTAATTCACGTCACCGAATGTAAGCAAACGGTTGGCATGTTCACCCATACCATAATGTTTGTGTGTGTCCACATACTTTTGGCCATAAAGTATACATGTGGTTTTCTTAGCCTGAAGAATGACATAATATCTTTTAAACACAACGTCTGTATTTTTTCCGTATGGGATCTGCTGTGAAAGCAAGCCTGTGCATGCAATAAATATAGTTTGTTTCAAGTATTGCTCTATCTGTCCTCATCCGTCTGCCTGATACCCACTTACTGAGAACCAATTCAGACCTTTGATGAAAAACGAGATATGATTCACACTTTAATTAGTTTCCACATGTGTGGATATGTTGTCTTCTTTCTCTTCTTCCTCATCATCATCTTTTGCTCGGAATTGAGTTAGTGTCACATCATCTTCAGACCACAAATAAAATTGGTGCAAAAGCCAAATACTTTTATCTTTTTTTGGCCTGAAGATTGTCAAATGTGAAACGTATTTCATCCCAAATACAGTCTAATGGTCACGCTGATGCCAAAGTAAATACTCATCAGCAAACCCATAATGCTCAAACCGTGCTGCACCCCAATTTTATCTGCTATCATCTTTCTTTGTTATGGGGGAACAGGAATTAAATATCACATTAGAGTAAGCATATTAAAAGGATAAAAGCATCACTACAAGCCTGACAAAATTGCCCAGTGATGGGGAGAGAAAAGGGAACGCAGAGAGTGGAAAAAGGTTTTGGGTTGGGAGGTGGAGGGGGGTTACAAGACAGGGTGAACAAAGATGAGAAGGAAAGTCCAAGTGAGAGCCAATCACGGTCTGCTGTTTGGAGAAATAAAACGCATGGATGTAGAAAGACGGAGTGGGATGAAGAATTAGGAGGGGTGATCAAACAAGCGGGCAGAGAGGGAAATGAGAAGTAAAGCAGAGACAATTCATTATTAAACTGGACAGGCTGGACGGCCACAGTCCAGATGGATGGAGGGAATGGAAAAATGAGAGTTGGGGGACAGAGAGAGAGAGAGACATAGGAAATGAAAACAAACAAGCCATCAAACATCCCATCCCTCTATTGTTGCTCAGTTCCTCGTAAAGGTCGCTGTGCTTTTCTTCTACTAGCGTCAGCAGGAGGAGGGAAGGACAGCGACAGAGCTGAGAAAAGAAGAGAAAAAAATGGTGAAGATTTATCTATCGAGCAGAGGAGGAGGAGGAGTGGCAGTGGTGGCGGCAGCGGCGGCGGCAGCGGCGGCGCTTCAGAATTCTTGATCATCGCCACAGCGACCAGTCACCTGGCAACCGGGTACACAATGGCTGCGGTAGCCTTGGCAACAGCGTGGTCTCCGTCTGATACACGGGGAGTATGATGAGGCGGGCAGGCGGGGAGACAGGTAGACAGATGGAGTGATAGGGAGAGAAGTGTGAGATGGAGGACAAGAGAGAGGAGGGATGAGGGAGGAACAGGAGGAGGAGGAGGAAGGAGGAAGGAGCAGGTGTAAACAGAGAGCTGGTATATCACACCTCAACAGGTGCAGAGGATTGGCCAAATGTGTGTAAAGACATAATGAGAAATGTAATGAGCTACTGACCAGGAGAATAGCCCACCATATGTGACCCTGCATGAAGAAAGGATATGTTTGTGAATCACATGTGTGTTTGTGTGTCTGTGTGGACATGTACAAATGAAAGGCAAGAGACGGTTCGCTTGTTTCAGAGCTTGCAAATACACACAACTTGGGTTTTTCACAGTAATTTCCTTTTGTTTTTGTGTGTGTGTGTGTGTGTGTGTTGTGGGTTGCATGTTGCGTGTTGCATGTTCCCCCTTGGCACCAGCCACCAGCTTGATTCTCAGGTTTTAAAGCCACTGCAGATGAAAGCCCTGAACTCTCCCGCACTAAGTGATTCAAGTGTGCTTTAGGAAGAATGATGAGTCACATCGCCCTTAAAAAAAAAAAAAAAAAACAGGTACCAACTGATGCGTCAGACTTGACTTTATTTTTCTTGTCCCACATGGTCAACACATGAAAACTTGTATTTCATATTGATGTGAAATACCCAGAGGTGAGCACACACAAGATGTGTGTTACACTACTAACATGTGACAACAAGAGCAAAACAACATACCTACACACACACACACAAAGACACACAGCATGCAATACGCAGACTAAATTGATTTAAAAGATAGTGGAGCAATACATCACCACTACCCTCATACTGTAAATTAGTGAGTTTTTAATTTGACATTCAGCATGGATATGATTTAATAGTTAACATTTCAGATAAGACTTATTGAGGCCTTGGGGCCCAACATTTTACAAATGTAGTTATTTTACATGTGGTTATGTGCACATTTGGAGGGGCAGCTGAGATTGAATTGAGTTTGTGTTTGTATCAGTTTTGTGTGTGTGTGTGTGTGTGTGTGTGTGTGTGTGTGTGTGTGCTGTAGTACAGCCTATAAGCCCATTAGCCCCAGGTTAAGTGATTTACAGCTTCAGCTTTAAGCTCCTCCTGCAATCTCATCCCTAACGTCCCTGTCTATCTGCCTACCTTATCTGGGAGATTACACACACATACACACACACACCTGCCAGTTTGCTTGCATAGACTCATTGCCAGACACAACTCTGAACAGATATTCACTCATGTGGAACTGAAAACTCTTATAAGACATTAGTCATTCACTAATCACACCCATATGCATAAACACACCTTTAAACACGTGGCTTCTCATCAGAAGTTATTCTCCTCTCCAGGCCCAGCACAAAGGAGGTGTTTCATCTGCACTGTATGTTTGTTCTCATTGTGGATTCTCTTTGATATGGCCATCCTCATCAATGCATCAATACTCTATACACCCTGTCACTCTCTGTAATGGGGACTGTGTGTCTTTCAGAGTACGTATGTTTGATTGAGAGCAATAGAGAGAAAAGGAAAGATGTGCAAAATTGTGTGTGTGCGCGTGTGTGTGATCAACCTAATAAACTTCACAGCTGCTCTCTCACAGAGCCACTTTTATGGGAGCGGCGAGCAGCCTCCAACCTCCGAGACAAAAGGAAATGTAGAAAGCTGCTCTAAGGACAGATAAAAGCAAGAGAGGGAAGTGCTAAATGATTGCTAGAGCTCCTGCATCACCCCTCCTCCCCCCAACACACACACACACACACACACACACACACACACTCACACTCACTCATCTTTCCTTATCCTCCGCACCTACCTTCTATACCTCCTCCTCCTCATCTTCTTCTCTTCTCTCCCCTGTCTGTTGGCCCCGGTTTTTTATTCTCTATTTCAAAGGGACAAAGAGAGAAAAAGGGAGAAACCAACAGCGGCAAAGCAGCAACTCCACTTACAAATGCGCAGGCATTATAATGAGGCGGCCGCGGCGTTGCCACGACAACACACAAGGAGGTGGGGGGGTATGGCGACAACGAGACAGAGATGGGAGAAAGGAGGGAGGTAGAGTAGGTGGCAAGAAAGAAAGAAAGAGAGAGATGGAGGTTGTTATCTTGGATGTGTTTACCTGTAGCTCTCGTGGCTGTTTGGTAGGAATGTCTTTTCGTCTTGCCACTGATCTGCCGTCAGTCAGCGAGTCGATGTGTTTATCATGCTGTAGTTTATCATATGGGAAAGACGGCAGATAGAGTGCATGCTCCCTGCCTGGATGTACGGCTCTCATCTGGATTCAGGAGAGAGAAACACCCCCTGAGCTTTGTTTTTTTTTTTTTGTTTTTTTTTTAGTTTTAGTTTTAAATAAAATGAGCAGTTGCCATCATCCATGTTACTTTGTCACAGCTACTTGTCTATCAACAAGTAGCTGTTGAATTGTTTTGTGGAATTTTGCTGATGTCAGTTTCAACACTTTTTTTTTTTTTTTAAAGGCTTTGATTGGGGAAATATGATTCTTTGTGAATATTAACTACAAACAATGTTTCCGCTGTGAAAAAAAGAAGTGATCCGGAACGGCATATAAAAGCAGCAAACTTTCTCCTTTTTCATTTTTACTTTAAAGCATGTTCTTCTTTCCAGCATGATATCACAGAAATTACATTCATATGGGACAATAATTAGCACATAATTTACAGCCGGTTCTCTGTGCCAGTGCAGCCGGCCATGTGTTCTTTACAGCCAAATGTAAGTGTAGAGGTTGGTATTGGATGGATGTTTAAGTACATGGAAGAGACCAAAGAAATGTGTTTGCTTTTCAGTTTCAAAACCAAATCTTTTCTTAATCTTAACCAGATGTTTTTTTACCTTAACTATAATATTTGCGTTATTTAATCTTAACCATCCCACACATTCCATTACGTGCAGATGGTGCTGGGAACGTGTTTCATTCTGTCTTCTGATTTGCTTGGTCATTCCAGCAGTTATACAGCAATACAGCAGGACTGCATCATCAGGCTGTCTGCTGTATGTATTGCCAGTGCAGCGTGCCATGACTAACTGTCTGTCTCAGTACTCACACACAATCCCTCATGAAAAAAACAGGATGCCTCGTGGATATTTTGGCTGAAGGTGAAAGCCAAGACTGCCACGCGTTCCAACCTGTTACCTTTTTGCCTTTCAGCACTGTGGCTGTGGTGTTTCAGCTGATGATGACGATGTCAATCAGCAGGATAATGTTGGAATCTGTTGTACTTGGAGAGTCTGAATTAATGGCATCTCTGATTTCTCTTCTCTGGTGCACAGCACCAGAGAAGCGAATCAAGAGTGGGAAAAAATCCAGCAAGACAGAGGAAAAATGTAGTGCTTGTTGATCATGGCTGCTACTGTGTGTTACATTTCAAGGCACAATTTCAACAAGATATAAGGATTATCTGTATAACGGCTATAATAGAGTGGCTACAGTTAAAGCCATGATTCGACTACAGTCTTTTTCATTGTATTTTTGTGAATACAAGCTGAGATGAGAAGTAAAGCTATTGTGCAACACACTCATCAATAGTGGAGAGTAAAAGAAAAGAAAGGTGGACAGGCCATGCTGTGTTACGTATCGACTGTCTGTGTACATGGATCAAATGCTCTGGCCTGTGTTGACGAAGACAAACAGGAGATGAGCACAATGTCTGAATGTCAAGTCAAGGCTGTCAGAGGGTCAGAGGAGTCAATGATAGAGCCGCTGAAGTCAATGAAGGAAGGAGAAAGAATGAGGCTGGGAGAGGCAGGGCAGAGTTGGTGCAGTAAGAGAATGGGATGAGTGCAGAAAGGCATGAACATACAGCCTACACTGACACTTGAGCAGGATTGGAGAAATGATTCAGATGGTGGAGTTTGAGAGTGAGACGGAGTGGAGTGCAGGAGGAGGCAGATGGAGCTGGTTAAATCCTTGTCCTGAGTATTGTACCAATTGTGGCAGAGAGGCAGACACAATAGCCGAGCGGTCTCCTGTCGCTTCTATAAACAAGATAAATTGATTGGGCTCCCCCACCCACAACATCCACAGTGTTTTTATTGCCTTCCAAGAGTGGAATGGAAAGAAACTCCGGTAAAACAAAAAGAACCCTTTACTAAATATTCCTGTTCCACTCTCCCAGGCTTTCACAACAACATCATGGATGAGTGGCAGCATTTGATGCCATTGTCTCATATGAGTAGCTTTGCTTTGCATTAGGAGGCCCTCTATCTATCTCCCACTCTCTATCTCTATCTCTTCTGTCTGGATCCCATGTTGCTAAGAACAAACTAAAAGGGATGTAATTGAATCATTTAGGTTTAAAAAGCCGCCTCTTTACAACATGATCTAATTATGTTTTTTTGACTTTAGATAGACAGATCATGATGGGGCATAACCACTATTGATTTTGACTAGATTTCCTCATTTTTGACAACCCATGGGACGTTTTCTCGGAGCAGTACTTTATTATGATGGACGGACATGTTTTACGCAGACATTGCAGACTTGGAAGAACACAAAGTTAAATGTTCAAAATGAAATTTGTCAGTCAGAGAGCAGAGAGATTACAGAATCCCACTGCTTTCACAGTGGATTGTAATGCAAGAAAGAAGGAAGAAAAATAGATTAAAAACAAACTGGGATTTTATTGGGCCTCTCAGTGCAAGACTCTAAATTCAAGATATGCTAATTTGATCTAAGTAAAACTTTTAAGAGGAGTGTGGAGAATCTGAAAATAAAGTAGAACAGTGTCATCTAAACATTTGGTGACCTTTAGAAACTGACATTTTTGCAGAGAGAAATCAAAAAAGAAAAACATGTTTATTAAAGTTGCTCTCTGTCTCCTGTGATATTTAATTCTGTGCTTGTCTACTTGTTTGTGCAGTGTTGTTAGCAGTGATCTATGCTGCCTTCAGCGGAGTCTGTGATTTACTATGAGCTCTGACTCTGACACGGGCCGGGGAAGGGGAGGCGGAGGGTCACATTTAATGGCTGTCTGACCACCATCCATCTTCCCACCCAATCAATGACGCCATTCAGGCAGATTTTACCCAATCAAAGCAGGCCTGTGTGTCACGTTGGGATGTGAATGATGCAGACAGCCTGGTTTGAATAGACGAGCCCGAACCTCTTTGCAAACACATTACATGGAAGTTAAGAGACCATCTGGTCAACACATACTGTGTAATACACCTACTAGAAATGCAGAACATAACTCTGAAACATCTCCAACACAATAATAAAATGCACTTGGATACAGCAATCATAAACAGCACAGGGGATGGACGGGAACATCACAGCACAAACTTGCCTGCACAGCAGCAGTTCACATTTGCTGAAATGTTTTACTGCATCATTTTCAGATGTTGAATCTCTTCTAAAAGCCATATCCAGCAGTATTCATTTGTTTGATGAAGTGATTGCTTCTTTTCCCCCTCACACGTAAATGTTTAAACTCTCTGTCTTCTTGGTTTGAGCATTATGCAGCAGGAGCCTTTATGTTAACGTGTGAACACTCAATTTCTGACATGAGACCAACAAAATTTACCCTCATATTGATTTATCAAGGTCTGAAAAGAACTTAATTGCACAAGTCTCCAGTGTAGACTCTAGTGAGCTGAGATGTACAGCTGCTTGGATGACTGATTAGATAATTAATCAATTAGTTGATTGGGGGAAAAAAAATCATGACAGCTTCTGATATTTTAAAGTTGACATTTGCTGGATTTTCGGCATTAATTTGTCATACATATTAATACACTGAATGTGTTTGTTGGTCAGACAAAGAAACGATAAAACCATGATCAACATGAACAAGAGTTTGAATGAAGATGTTAAGTATCTTTCTTTTTGGCAGCCTGTCCTCAAATTTCCTTTGTCAAAGTTTCCCTGAATGTACTAAAAGGGAAGAATTATAAAAGCAGACCCACTCACAACTGCATTAGTAGAGAGGTGGGAAATCAATCTTCAGACATACAGTGTGCATTGGAAAATGGTCAGCACTGATGTGAAATATATGTGATTTGTAGTTAATGGACTAAAATGCGCAAAACTGCCAGTATGGTCTTTTAAGCTAATAACCCCACTGAGAAACATCCCTGTCAATCTCAAGCCCATAATCCATCTGTGTGCAATGAATGGCTCTTATATTATTGATGGAAAAGTTTCCCAGTTCCTTTAAGGTAATTTATTTTTGTCATTCACTGAGAGTTTCTGTTTGGGTTTGTTTCAGTGGCCGCAGAGGGAAGCATTTCTGTGGGAACAGACATTGTTTTTGGACAGCTTCACCGTGTTTTAGATGCTGTAGGAAAGTGTGCTTATACAAAGTGTATGGGACTTAGTGAAAGTATATATAACCAGATGTTATCCAAAGCAAACTGAAAACATGACGACTGGCAAATGTAAATCCAGCATCGAGGAGCATGAATCACTTTACTGAACTAATAATTTAAGGCCATGCTACTAATAATCCACATACATTTTAAATGGTACCTTTACCATCATCTGTTCTGCACTCTGCAATGACTTATAACATTTGCCAAGTCACACCCAGGCTTGTTGCCCATTGCCCTTACCTCAGAAAATAATCCTTCCTTTCAAAGTCAAGCATTTACCAGAGAAGCACATGGTCAGAATTGTAAATAAATCATCAAGTTGGGCCAAGACGTCCCACCGGGGGGAAGCCACACACATCCAGCACTAAATGATTCGTGTGTGTCTAAGCCAAGCTCCTATAGAGGAGGTAAGCAGGTTACTGATGAATAAGAGTCTGTGGTTTAATGAAGTGTGTTTATTGCCCTGTGATCGGTGGTTAGCGGACAGACCTCCCCTGGCAATATACAAGGAGCGCATTACCACAGACAGACACATAGAGTGAAGGAGGGAGATGAATGTAAGAAAGTGGGAGGAAGGGTGTAATGATGGAGCGGGTGAGAAAATGGCTAATGAAAAAGTCAAAAGCAGGCGAGAAAAAAGTGTAGAAGAAGAAATCAAAGGAGAAATTTAATTATCTTGTTTAACCAATGAACACAAAGACACACACTAAATATGGTACAGGATATAATCAGTGTCCTTTGTAAATGTCTACATAAAGCATGGTGTCTATGTTGTCCCTTGGAATATGAAGTAGTGCCATACTAAGAATACAATATCACCTATTACACCTCGCTAGACATTACACACTTGCAAATACACACATAAACACTGTGTCAGCTAGTCACTTTCAGTTTTCATTGTTAGTTTATGTACGCACGGTCCTGGGAGTTCCTTTCAAGGTCATCTTAATAGACTTTTGCTTTCTCACACATACTCACTCACACAACCATATAGTACCCCGAGTGCCATAAATCACACTCTCACATGCGCGTGCATCCATCACTGCGAGCGAGTCACAATGACAAATAATACCTCCAACAATAGGTCCTATTCATCAATATAGCCATATGTTTTTCAACAGTGAAAAATGCTGAAATAATGGAGCGAAACATATTCAAAACAAATACACATGACAAATGTTTGAAAAACTTCATCAGCCCAAATTGAAGTAGACTATTTCTGGCAGTGGGAAGCTATCAGCTTTGTATTTCATATAGCTATGTTCTTTGTTACGTTCCCTCAAACAAAGCAAATCTATATTGAGAGCTGTAGTGGTGCTGTGTTACGCAGGATGCTGAGAGACGCCTCATATAATTCAAATCAGTGTCATTTTTGAGGAGGATAGAATCTTAAAAAGAATATAACAGTTGATTACAAGATGGGTGTTATTTTTGTAGTTTTCACCATCCGTCTTATTACTAATGACACTTTTGCAGTCACTGAGTTAATTGCAAAGATGTGGGAAAGGTGCGACATCAAAAGCAGTCTGATAGGCCGTGAAATTTGAGCAGTCAGACACATTAAAAGCCTCCTGTTAAGACAAAGCTATTTGGAAGAGAGAACAAAAGTAAACAGGGAAATTCTTGGCCACATTGATGGGAAAAACTGTAACAGCAAGACTTGCGTTATAATAAATCAGTACTATTCAGAAGGATTTGGAGCAGATGCAAAATTAGCCATCTGGAGGAAAAAAAGTCAATTAATTATCTCTTAAGAAATGTAGATTCACAGAACCTACAAACTAAATATCCTCTACTCAGTACCATTTAATCCAGCATCTGTAACAGCTACAAAATAAACTGCAACATATTGGTATCGCAAACATAGTGCACAGGTTAAGTCAATTTGATTTTTACGCAGTAGCTCAAAATCACAAACCTGCCCCAAAGAGCTTTATAATCCTTACAATTTATGATACCTTCCAACTTCAGACAATCAATGAGGATTAGAGGAAACGAGGAAAAGTTCCTCAAAAATACATAGAGAAACCATAAACCACAAGAAATGACTTAAATTATAGGAACACACAGTATTGGGTAAAAATGTATGTAATACAATGCATCACTGAGAACTGTTGACACTATGACAGTAATATTTGATTTATGTTGCCATTATCACAGAGCTGAAGTTTCATATCATATGTTTTGGTTGCTGCATTGAATTAGAGGTATTCCTAATATTCTGTCCCTCTCTTGGATTTAAATAGGGAGAATATATCATGTAGTTCACAGTACAGTACTATGACCTCAATAATGAACATATAATAACATCTACAGTTACATCAACGGAATCCGAGCCAGATAGGTGTACTTAATGATGTGGTCACTGAGTGTATATGCAGAATATGGGTCAAGAAGTAAATTAAGCAACTTCCAGGTGCAGCTGAGCACAAAACCTGTCTGTACATTTTACCCCTCGATGTTCTGTTCTGTTTGCCACATTTTCTCCTTTTTTTAAAATTCATTTCCACAACCAGACTTCACTTCATAAATGTTTGATTTTCAGTGATTTTTTTCCCTAACTGCTGCAAAATTGCTCATTAAAGTGTAAATTTTTGAGCATTGGATGACGTGACATGTCGAGACAAGTAACGGATGATTTCGCTGTCTGCTGACCAACCATGTGACCTGCTATTAGAATCTATTCGAATAAACTCAAGCAGAAATTTATGAGGCCAAATAAAGGCTAGATTGGTGCTCTGATGAGGTCCATAGTGTGAAGGCCACCTCGCCATCTAGCCTTGTTAACAATCTGCATTCAGGCACAATACTGACTGATTACTAATCAGAGACGCTAAGAATCAGCTGGCCTATCGCAGGCTTCCGCTGACGCACACACACGAGTGGAGCAGGATACACACAGAGAGCCACAAAATTGTGATTGCATCTAGGTAAGGAAGCAACAGTAATGCACATGATGTATGCGCTTGTGCACACACGAGAAATTCACACACATACTGTTTCTTACTTTTTCCTGTGTGTTTTGTCTTACACACACACATACACACACCCACTCAACGTAGACCTCTAACAGCCTCCAATCAGCAGCAGTTCCATGCAGAGATGAGAGGACCACACCTTGTTCTGAAAACAACTGAAATCAGTTTAAGGACACGCATTACCACAGCACTCCTGTGTGCCCCCCTCCTCCTTACCCGTTCTCCCTCTTCCTCTCCCTCGCTCTTTCAGTCTCTCTGTCCGTCTCTCTCTCTTTCTCTCTCTCCTTTTTTATTTTTCATCGTGTACCACCTGAGCTCTTCAAGGTTGCCGCCACAATTTGGGTCACTCAGCTCGGCCCCATTTCAGCCACCCTGCACAGACACGCGCATGCACACACAATCACACGCAATCGCACATGCACACACACACGCACACACAATCATACACACCTCCCCCTCTGTGTATTACCTGACACCGCCAGGTGGGAGAGACTCCATTACCAAGTTGAACCCTGACCTTGCTTCGACTGCCTGGCCAGAGAAGGGAGATGTGTGGCATGTGCGTGCGTGTGTGTGTTAGTGAGAAAGACTGAGAGAGAGAGAAAGAATGGAGCAACTGAAATGAGGCCAGCCTACATGGTTGTGTGTGAATGAGGGTACACATTTGTTTGTGCGTGCGTGCAGGCCTCTCTGTGTGTATATGTGCGCGTGTGTGTGTGTGTGTGTGTGTGTGTGTGTGTGTGTGGAGGTGGTGTAGCAGGGTTGTGTGTGTCTCAAATGACACCCCTGGCCATTATTAAGTCCACTTTATTCTGCGGTCTTTGGCATATTTTCTACTCTCCATATGTTCACATTTTCCTCCTGAACCCAGTTCCATAACGATGCTTGTTCAGCTCACACACCAACATCTTATTAATATTCAAGTAATTCAAGTAGTGTCTAACTTTGGCAGTTGGCTCACATAGAAGCATCAAATACCAGTCACAATAAGCTGGAAAAGACTTTATTTTGATCAAGAAATACCACAATATATCAGGTTGGATGTTGCTGTTTGCCAGGAAACTGGCTCACAGTTTCACCTCATCCGTTCATGTTTTTTTTTGTCATAAGTGCTGTATCAAGTTAAATTTCTGTATAATTTACTCATTCATGCATAGACAAGGATGCACTTCAGAGGTCAGCTCAACAAAATTACAAAATAAAACCAACGATATTTCTCTCTCTGAACCAGTAGTCATGCCAAACCAGGCAACAATAGTTTTGGTTGTAATCTCAGAGCAATCGCAGTGGATGGGTTTTTCCCAAAAAGAACTGACCACTACATTTTCTGTGGATTGTCCAGAGTAACAAAGTAACGACAACACTGTTATTAGAAAAGACGTCCTGCTGCTGAATGGTTTAAATGTTAGTTTTCGTTGCTATTAGTGCCACAAGTGAAATACCACTACAATTTTATTGGGGTAGAGGAATGAATCTCCACCCAAAATGGGTATGTAAGGAGTAATTATTTTGGCTCCATGCTGGTGATAACCATAGCTGTCTGTCCAACTGTTTCATTTTCTGTGTATGTGATACCTCAAGAATACCTTGAGGAAAACTTAATTAAAGCATGATTAAAGCATGACCCGATTAAAATTTGTGGACTAAAGGTCAAAGGTCAATGTCACTATGAACACACAAAGCATGTTTTCTGCTTTAACTCATAAATTTAAGCACTGATTTTTGCACAACTAAACTCATTGCAAAGTGATCTTTTTTTCCCATTTCTTCTATATCACCTGTTGAGTCAACCTCGAGTCAGTTTCATGCTTCCTCAAACATTTTCTCTTACTGTTCTCAGTATATAGTGAAATGTTTTCAGAGGTGATGAAAGTGATGTAGCAGTGTTTAGTTTGGAATAAATAAGAAAAACTGAGAGGTACGCATGAGTGGTGATAAATGCCATGGCTGAACTGCAAACGAGGGGCGGCCGCCCCCTACGGAAGCTCAAATTTCATGACCAGAAACTCCAAAGACATGGCAGCGGGCAACTTCCAACACCGCTTGACTGACGAAAAGCAAATGCAATGCCAAGACAATATAGTGGTGTGTGTCTGTTGGTGCCAGAGATGGAGTGAAAGTAGAAAAAAACAACAAAACAAAGATATCATGTATTACCAATCTAATCAGGATAGGAGTTGCTAGCCAAAATGTTATGCCTCTTTGTGTAACACAGCACTCCTTGATTCTGTTTACAGCAGAAACCCCCTTGGCAGCACACTATGATATGGGAAAAAGAAGAAGAGAAGACAAGTGGAATTTTGGCTAATGTGTGTTGAGGAGTGTGGGGGAGTTTCTGCTCCTTTTTCATCCTGGCTTTTGCATTGAAGCTGCAGGCGTCTCCTGGTGTGAGCTCTCCATCGAAGCAGAGCAACAGCCCCCTTCTGTTTTCTAAATGTGGCCTCCTGCCTCTCTCTACGGCATGCCAAGGCTGCTGTGGTGGGCGGAAAGAGGGAGAAGGGTTTCCTCTGTGTGTGTGTGTATATATGTGTGTGTGTGTGCCTTATTTGGAGGAGGTGGCTGTGTGACAGAGCACATTTGACGGCGTCAGGCAAAATGGTAGTCAGATCAGTTGCTGTGGTAATTGGGCGCTGTTGACGTTGTCATTTGAAGTGCCGGGAGCTGCCATTACAGCACATGTTTGTCACTGAGTGCATGTGTGTGTGTGTGTGTGTGTTTATTCATGCTATATATCTTGAGTGACGTTTCGCATAAAGCACATCCTCCATAACTTAAAAAGATGACTTCTGCATACTGGTTTACCTTAGCAAGGGTGTGAGTGTGTGCGTGTGCTCGTTTACACATAGAGATGAGATCTGTTTAATAGTTAACAAGACAAATCCAATGCATGAATATTTAATGATGACATGTGTCCCATATGGAGCATGCACCCACCCCACCTAACACTTGTATATGCCCTGACTGTCATAAATATTCCTGTTCCCCAGAGGAATCATGTCACAAACGCCATGTCACAGTTTGTAGCACCTTTAGTAGTAAAAATGTATATATGGATTTACACACACAGACACACACGTGATGTATTTTTTTATGTCTTTGTAAGAGATAGTGTTGTTGAGTCTGTGTTCTCTCACATCCATTAAAATCATATTAGGGCTTTAATCCATTTACTTACTTTTCCCGCATTGACCGTGACTATCAAATCTCCTCCTTCCTTGTCTCTGTGCATCACTGTCTCTCTGCTGTTTCACCTAAACACTGCAATTGCAGCAACCTATGCACTCGCTAATATTTGCATATGCACCCAGAGACTCTCACAAAGATACAAACAAAGATACCCTGCACTTTCTTATTCCCCACCTTTCTGTCTTTTTTCTATCCACCTCATCTCTCCTCCCTTGCTCCCTCCCTCCCTTTCCTATATCTGTGTGTTTTTATAATGTGTGTGTTGAGTTGACATTTTACCGTTTTCTCAGTGCCGGCCGGCATCTCTCGCTTGGCACCCCTCAGTAATTTCCCCACTGACTGTCTGCTATCTGCCTGTCTGTGCCTTCCCCTGCTCTCTCCCTCTATCTCTGCTCTCCTATATGAGATGGCTTACCTGAATCACCTCCATTTTGCCACTGTGACCTCAATATAGTTTGTCCACCACCCATGTTTCTACTGTCTGAATGTATGTTGGACTTCCTGTCTGTCTTTGGGCTGGCCACCTTGCATTTCTCTATGTCTCTATTTATAATGAGCTCTGATCAAATTATTACCTTTTCTGACCTTTACAGACACAGACTGTTATTCTGGAGTCACTGGATGTAAAAAAAAAAAAATCAATAGTTCTCCATTAATGACTGAAGATTAAAAAAAGTGGAGGAGAATTCAACTGCTGTGAGCCACTACTGTGGTCAGTACCAAAGCAACCAAACACTAATATTTTGTGTGTAAGCTACTTTAAATTCAGTATACCTCAGAACTTGCACCGGACTGAAAAATGGCTCTGAACTGGCAGCATTAGATATGCTCCACTGAAACCCACTGTACTATATCCAGTTTCATGCAGAGACTGATAATCATAATAAAAATTAATTCATCCATGGTTAAGGAATATCTGATTTAGATGTTACATCACAAGTCAAACAAATGAAGAGTATTGCTTCAAACGTTGTCCCCACAGTCAGCTGATCTCCTGATATATATATATATATATGGCTGCTATGATCAGACCATCAACATTATATATCATTTTACAAAGCAAAATGTTTATAACGGATATCTTTATTAACTTGATACTCATTTTGAACAGTTTTTTTTTCTGGAGGAAATGAAGTAACAGACCCAGAAAAAAAGTAAGATACACTACTTTTTGTATATTGTTCCTCTCTGCTTCTTCTATTGAATCATCTTGAGAAATAAATTAAATAGAAAAGATTTAAAAAGAAGTCTCTCGCAAGACTGAGTCTTGAATCTAGAGTGTGAATGCTGAGAACAAAAGAGTTATCCCTGACAGCAGACTCATATAAATGGGTCAAACACTCATTCAGCAGACCTGCGTCATACATAAAACCGCTGTATCAAAAGGCTTTCAGAGGACTCGGACCAGCTCTGTAAAACCCATCGAGATGCTGAATGAGATGTTGGGCTATAAAAATAAACCTGACTCGACAGTGTTGTTCTCATCAATACGCATGTCCAATCAATTATTCAAGTCTTTAATCAATCAAACTGCATCAGCTTAAGATAAAGATGTCATTGGAGAGAATGACTCATACATCAGCAGACCAATAGTCAGTCAGTGGTATCAGCATCTCAGGATCTTAAACTCTCAAGTTTCCATCTTTTCTCTTTAGTTTCAGGCTAGCTTGGCGTGTTTGCTCCTCTGCCTGTTTGTCTCCGTCTGTTTGCATTCTGCTGTTCGTACTCTCTGTTTATTGACCTTTGCTTTGTGTCTGTCTGCTCATCTGTCTTCCATGTTGTCGTCTTACCTCTCCTCCTGTCTGTCTGGCTCCAATTTACTTTCTATATCTGTACCATTCAATCACACACCTTCACATTCACACTTGCCCTCTGTAAACCTACACCTATTCTCTGAGGAACCAATACACAGGTCCTCTGCTGTGTCAGTGGTGTGTGTGTGTGTGTGTGCGTGTGTGTGTGTGTGTGTGTGTGTGTGTCCATAGTTAATTAACCCCCTTCACCCCACACAAACACCCCCCGTTATGTAGTGGCTGAGCTTGCTCCCTGAGTCCCAGTCTACTAATCCGCACCTGAGTCTTACACACAAACACCATCGCTCACCACACATAGATCTCATGGTGAGTAGTTTAAGGTGTGAAAGATATGTAATGTGTATAAATCTGTCTTTGTGTGAGAACACAAAAGCATATCAGCACAGCAACACCTGTGTAACAGTGGCTGTTGTGTGTATCTGTGTGCGATATCACACAGTCTGAGCTGGAACACATCATACACACCTGGGAGGATTTTAGGCTCATATGATTATGCCACATTGCTACACATCCAATCACAAAAAAGTAGACATACAAACACCACAACTATGCAGACACGCACTAATACACACACACAACACAGCACACGCACTCTGTCCCAGCCAGGCGTACCTCTCCAGGGCCTGAGCTCTAGTCGTCTGGCTGTCACTGTGGCATGTTGTTCCAGAGAAAGACGAAAGCAAGGCTGAAGCATGCTGTTACGCAACTCACTAAGGATGACGACTGTGTCTCTTGATGACACACACACACAAAAACTCACAAACACACACACACGCACAGAAACCCACAAACTCACAGAGGGTTGGGTCTGGATTACAGCTCTCTGCCTCTTTGTGTGGATACCAGACACGGCTGCCATGCTGCCAATGCAAATGCCAACCCTGATGCCGACCAGTGTGTGTGTGTGTGTGTGTGTGTGTGTGTGTGTGTGTGTGTGTGTGTGTGTGTGTGTGTGTGTGTGTGTGTGTGTGTGTGTGTGCGTGCGTGCGTGCATGTGTGTGTGTATGTGTGTCTAAGTGACAGCTAAAATGCACACACAAATAGCGTGTATTTGATTGGTGAGCAAACAAGTAGAATGGCATGCATGTAAACAGCCTGCTGCAATGCATGCACAGTCTAACACACACACACACAGTTTGGCACGTGTATGCACTCTTATTCAAACCGTCATGTAAATATAAATACACACTCACGTACACACATACAACTGCAAACACACACACACATTCCATTGTGACTTTATATGCGAGAGCTAATTGTCTCTCTGGTGTTTTTTGTTTTGCCATTATGTGCTTTTCTCCATCTACCCCCCAGTTTAAATGGAGATACTGTCCAACACTGCGTGTGTGTGTGTGTATGTGCGCCTGTGTAAATTAGCGTGTGTGTGTGTGTGAGCGCGGGTGCAAGCATGTGTGCCATTTCAATCCCCTCACTTGGACGCCTACAAAAACGCTTGTCCTGAAAGAGTCCTGCTGTTGATGTGATTGTTTTATGGCTGTTTCCATATTTGGGCAGATTCAATATTCTATTCTACTGTGTGGCTTGCCAGCAGCTTTGACCATGCTATTTGCCTTTCCCTGTCATTCAGGAATGCTCAAACCCATTCAAACCTAAACACAGCTTGTGTTTATACCACCAGCCTCGTGAAACATTGGGCCTGTTAATACACTTGAGAATTATCCTTAAACAAATAACTTTCAATCGTCAAGGGCAGGGGACTATGAAAATATGTGATCCCTGCGTTACTCAGTCCTCCCAGTGGTGATGTTGAACGTTATGAGCTGGGCTGGCAGTGGAGCATTTTATGGAGCCCATATTAGGGTTGGACGGTGATCAGGATGTTATTGAATGTGTGTCTGGCGTGCTAAATTCGTTGACTGGATGACAGAGCCAACACCGTCAGAGAGGGATAAACACTACTCAAAAGTAGATCTTGCTGAGCTATAGTTCTCTCTACACTCAATTTCCCTTCATTTTTAGAGCTGCGCCAGCACAAGTGAAAAGTCATTGTCAAGTGGGAATGAAGGAGTATATTTTTGCAACCAATCACAGTCCAGGGAGGTTTCCAAAACTGGCTACTTTATGAGCACAGTCTCTGGGAAACTATCATAAGTTGACCAAGAGCTGACCAGGCACAGGTGGCCACGATTTAATGAAGAGCCTGAGAAGGTGGTGGCTAGAAAATACAGAAAGACTGTGGTGTTCAGTATTTCAAAATCATAAAATAGAATAGGTGAGCTCTAGTATTTTTCAGCAAGAATAAAACTCCCAGTATCCAACAGTGACAGCTAGCAGTCTGCCAGCTGTTTGCAACAGCAGGTCAAGAATTACTGTCTTCTCTTTGAAGCCCCCTTTTCTTTTACTTACTTTGATTTTTCTTTGTAAACAAGCAGCACACAGGATGAAGTGTATTAGGAAGCACTTAGCCACTTAGCAGTAATAGCCGAGCTGCTCTAGAGCTGGTCTTTAACATAGTTACAGAATATTGGACAATACATTACAGAGAAGGGCTGCTGTCGTACAAACAGCTGTGACTGTGTTAGTCTGAAATTGGTTTTTGTTTAAAATGGCAGCCGCTTGTCCACCATGTCTGTAAATATGTGCAGTTTTTCTGTGCTCATCTCGTAAACATGCACACACTCTTGTTTATTTGTACAACTGAAATACCTATCATGAACACATTTGTTTTGCACTCATGCTAAACGCATGCATTTTGTTATAATGACCTCTTTCATCCACCTATGGAAGTGCTGCTGGACCTATAGCATGACCCCTTCATTACATACAGTATGTGTGTGTGGCCCTGACACTGACATGTGGGTTAACATAATAACTGCTATGATAATGAAGCAGCAATTTCCCCCTGAGCCCATGCTGCTCTCAGGTAATTGGAGTGTTTACAGACAGAAATGTTATGATGTGTGTGTGTGAGAGGGGATGAGGTTGTGTGTGTGTGTGTGTGTGTGTGTGTGAGAGAGAGAGAGAGAGTGTGTAGTGTGTACAGGCAGGTTTTGGGTGTGTGTATAGATGCATGTGTGTGTGGACAGGTGGGCGGCTGTGTTTGGACAGTTGACAGTTGAGTGTGACAGATGACGTCTCTATCCTACCATTATAGAGAGATGAGAGCGAAGGACGAATGTTTGTTTGTCCATGTGATTTACTGGAGGTGGGAGCGTGGCTTTCAAACACCTCAGGACAGATATGACCCTGTGAGTTACACACTCATACACACACACATTTATTTGATGGTGCCGATGCACGTGCTGGCGTCCATGAGAATTTTTGGTGTTGTTGCAGAGAAGCGAGGGGCGTAAGCTGACAACCATGACAGATGATGTCTTTATCCAGCTGTTTCAGAAGAGACTTTGGGCTGTTTGTGTGTGTATGTGAGTGTGTGTGTGAGTGTGTGTGTGTGTATGTGTGTGTGTCTGTGTTTGAGTGAATGAGTGTGTAACTCACAGGGTCATATCTGTCCCGAGGCGTTTTGGACTTGATTCTGCTAGGGCGGGATGAAAGGGAGGGGTTGTTACCATTCAAACCCCAGGAATGTCTGTACTCCTGTCTCCTCTTCTGGGAATTTTCTCTTCTCTCACTCCTCCTTCCTTTTTCTTCCCCCTCTCTGTCTCACTCATTCCTTCACCCCTGAGGTGACAGGTAGAGGAGGGAACGCCAGATGCACACCTGGTTTATTTTTGTGAAGAGAGAGAGAGAGGCAGAGAGAGAAAGAGAAAGAATGATAGATAAAAGAGAGAGTGATAGTCCTTGAGTTAGTCCTCTGCTTCATTAGTTTATTCATTCAGATCTGCTGCATAAGTGTGTGTGTGTGTGTGTGTGTGTGTGTTTCAGTGTCCTTGTTGGTTTGTGCATCATTGCTCTTACTTATGTGTCCTCTATCTTGTATGCATACACAATAAATGCATAATACGCCATTTGATAGGACACTTTCATTCACAACACCTTGCAGCTGTATGAGTGTGTAAACAGTTTGAGCACAAGGTTTCGATAACAGAACTTTAAATAAAAGACAGTACACGTTTAAGTTCAGCAGGGGAATTGTGTTAGAGGTTTGGATCCTTTTTATCAATTTGCTGTCACATAATGAGAACATTATCATTGTTTATCCCACAGGGCCATTGCAACAATTTCCCGATGGCAGTAATAATAGGCTATTATCATTATCTGAAAGGTGTGGGTTGTGGCTGTGATGATCACCTAGCCAACTATATGGAAAGGTTTCATTACTTTGTAAAAAGAGTAGTTACTGTTTAGACTGTAGGCTCATCCTCTTAATCCTGCACAGAGCTTGAATGGAGCTTCAGAATAACACATTTAGTGTTGAAGTAGAAGTGTGGCTGATAAAATGTTAATGGGATTAGAAGACATAACACAGTTCTGAGTGATACAGGCTGAATTTTGTAAAGCATATCTGCAATTAACCGAGGGGTCATTTAAAATTCACCGTCATCATAAACTGTAGCTGTTGAACTGGGTAAACTCAGCTCACATCTCCTCCCATTAATGCAGGGAACTCCAAAGTCATAGAAAAAGTAGAAAAAAGCTAAATTAAAATCTGTGAATGTTTTGTGAGTCCCTCAAGAGACAAGATGTAATTCCAAATACTATATAAGCAAACTGCAGCAAAGGTGGTGGTAGAATGTCAGCCTTTGCAAATATTTGTAAGTGTACCAACGACAGAAGTATAATGTTATTATTCTATCTTTTAGATTTGTTCATGTGAGAGCACAATCTGAGTGTGAAATGTGTTGCTTCCAGCAGCAAAATACTGCTTTGAATACTTTTATTTTATTTATTTATTTTTATTTTTTTTTTTGAGGATAGTCAACCATGACAAATGTGACTCACCAAACTAGTTAACATTTCTGCAGGACATCCACATTTAAGGTTAATGTGCTGTTTTTCATTTTTACACTACTCCGGCATACTGATGGATATATTACAATACATCTATGCAGAATATAAGAAAAGGAGAGGAACGCAGCAGATGTCCCCAGCCAAACTCCACCAGACCCTGGTCCCATATTAGATTATATAAATTATGAATACCAGCTCAGTGCTCTCTCCTATGTTCCCTATCTCTGTTTTCTGCTGGCAGTTAAACAGTTTAACTACCAAACAAAATTGGAATTTAAACAAACAGAAGAAAAGACATGTTGAGCTGTTATGTTGTGGAAGCAGCCTCGGTGACTGCAGGCAAAGCAGATCCATTTTCAAATATCAAACCACGTAAGCCAGCTTCCAATTTTAGGCAGCAATCAATTCTTTGCTTCCTTTTAATGGCTTGCTGAATATTTTAACTACTGCTTAACACATACCTGTCAACATTACCTGCGATGGAAATAGGGAGCGGGCTGATGTAAAACCTGTTGGAATCAGTGTAACCTGTGATCAGACTTTCCAGTCCTCGAGGCTACGGAGCTCTAATGCACCGCTCTCAGCTCTGAAGAACACTTTCCAGTTCAGCCATATGACACCTGAAACATAGCACACAGTGGAAATTACTACACAACACTACTACTAACACTACTACCCACTGTGATTGCCACCTCTGTGGTGCATCAGCATTGTATCACTGAACCAGGATTACAACAAACACACTTTTTTTGGTAGTGTGACGAGCCATGAGATTTTCATTTCATGGCCCTGAGTTGCAGCCTAAAACACACAATGTGAGTTTGTTAGGTTAAAAAGAGGCTTGGCAGGTATGTGAACACAAGGCTGAGTGTGTGGCACAAGGGAATAGTTTGTGGGGTAGTGAAGCCATGATTGTGACTATGGAGGGACTTTCTACTGCTGCGTTTACCTTAAGGGGAAAATAGGGCAAGGGACAGATTTACAATTGGGTAAAGGTGCTGGTAGGGTGGAGCAAGGGGGCGGGGCATTCTCAAGGGGCCCCTCAGATAAAAATCATTTAAAATACACAATTGTAAAAAAGCTGATGTGTGCCATTATGTCTTATCTTGTCAGTACAGGATCTATTCAAACATTACGTAGGCCTAATGACACTGACAGGTGCACAGATGCACTAAACATGGAGTTAAACAACAGATTAATCAAATATATTGACTGATTTCCTCATAACCAAAATAAGTTGATGAAGACCGATTATTGATATTTTATCCACCACCTGCTGGTTGTTCCTGGCAGTCCATTTGTGTTTTCCACTTTAGTAGAAAATAATCAGAACAGATTGATTTATTTATTTTCTCTTCCATCATTATCGCAGATGTGTTGAAAGAACCAAGACGAGAAATGAGATGTAAGAGGAGAACAGAGTGCAATAAGACTTTTAGTCACTCTCTCACTCATTGCATTTTAATGCACCCACTTTGTACTTTATTTCCATTTTACCACATAGTAACAGTGCTTTAACTTTATCACTCAGTCAAGCAACATTCACTGTCACTGTCAGTTCAGTAGGGGCCTGTATTGAATACAGGCCCCGGGGCAGTTGCACCTTCTGCCCCAGTGGTCTCCTTGTCTATAGGTGCAGGTGTATCCTGTCTGTTCTGTGTATCCAGACAGAAGCAGCTATACTAAATCACTAAAAGGTCAGTCTTTGTGCTTCCTACCAGCTGTATTAGAATAAATTACGCTCAAGTCTTTGCAGGTAGCATCAGACCTGACGATTTACTGGTGACACATAAATGAGTTTGGTGTTTATAGAAGAAATGACCTTGAAAAAACGTATATTCTGTCAGATTACGTGGTAAAACAGGATGTACATTGTGACCTTATTTGCAGCAAAGCACCTTGCATTTGAGTATGTTTGGTGGTATTGATGTGGAGTGGCTGAGTAGAGTCTCTGTGTTTTCTTTTATGCTGATAAGTGGCCAGGCCTTGGGCACTTGTATTTTAATTAGCATCAGGTTGTATGAACTCGAAATGCATGAAACGACAGTGTCAGATCTGTCCTTTTACTGAATGCCTCGTGAAGAGGCTTTGTCAGAGACAGCAAAATGGCCAGGGCAACTGAAGGAGAAAGCTTTGAGCAAGAGAAAACAGCCTGAAATGGCCGCGGCTGCTGGGTTCACGGCCAGAGCAAGAGTGTGTGTGTTTAGCAAGAGAGATACAGAGAAAGAGTAGTAGAATAGGGTGGGAGGTGGGAGGGGAGCTGACTAAACACAAGGCTGCAGAAAAATACAACCTGACAAACACAAGTATTGATTTGAATGTCCTCCGTCTGTCTGTCTCTCTTTCTGTCTCTCCTTCCCTCTTTTTCTCCTTTGCCCTCACCATCCCCTCTGCTTTTATTTCCTTGTCTCTGTGCCTTTTTTTCATGGAGAGCCACTGGAGGACTTAATTTTCTACCCATCTTGAAGTGCTGTAAGGATGGATGGAGGACAGGATGGAAGGGTGAAGGAGAGGATGAGACTCAAAAGAGGGAGGCGAAAATGGACTGGAGGAAAAAAAAAATGGAGAATGGGGGTAGTTGTTGAAATGAGTGCAACTGGTGCAGCTGAAATGGAAAGAGATGGTTAAAGTGAAAAAAGGAGGAGAAGAAGAGGAAGAAGTAGGGAGAGCGTGAGACAGACAGATAGGGAGGAAGGGGGAGGAGGAAAAGGAGAAGGAGACAAGGTCCAAAGCAATGAAGGATGAGGAGCAGACCTGGTGAGTACAGGAGCAAAGGATGCTGGGAGAGGTAAAGTGGTCTCGTCTCCGTCCTCCTCCCCCTCTCCTCCTCTGCTCCCCCCCAACACCCCCTCGTTATCTCTATTAGCACCTGCTGGGCTAACGAGGGCCTCGCTCCCCGTTTCCAAGGCAACGCCTCGCCAACCTTCGCTCATTCTTTCTTCACTTCTCTCCTCAGTAACCCCCCTACCCAACACACACATACACACACACACACCTCTAAGTCTAGCAACCACTAACTACCTTCAATCTCCACCCCTCCCTCCTCCCCTCCACCACTTCCTCTCCAGGTAATGAAAGGAAGATATGAAGCGGAGGGTGTGTGGGGAGGGAGGGAGGGGGAGAGAGAGGGGAGGGGGCACTCTGAAAGGAAAAGAAAGAAGATTTGAAGTGAACATGCATTATACTCTGTTTCCCGTCCCTCTGCCATATAATCTGCTGCTGTATCCTATTGACTATTCAGTGCATTCAGATGGCGCACTCATTGACATAGTGGTTAGAAGTGGAGTGGACAATGTTCTCAGTTTTATTGCGGAGAAAAAGATGAGAGAAGTCCATAAAGGCAGGGACAGTGCTAATCCAGTGCATGTTGCCTTCACTGAGGCACCTTTCACTCTCTCTTAGCAACACTCTGATTAGGGGTGGGAATTGATAAGATTTTATCGATATCGATGCCATGTCGATTCTGCCTATCGATCCTTAACGATTCTCTAATCAATTCCTGAGTAGTGCCAAAAAGGTAGTTCTACACAGTCTTCAGCACCAAAAGCAATTTATTTATTATTTTTTTCAAAAATGATGTCTGATGAATGATATTGAACTCAAACACAAGACTGTTAACATGAACATATTCAACTTAAATAAAAAGTAATAAAATAAAAAAAAAAAAGAAAATAAACTCTAATAATCTGTAAGAGTACAGTAAATGGACATCAACAATTCTTGGGCATTCAACAAGAGAGAAGTGTAATCATCACAGTAGATGCTACTGTGATGATTGGACATGGACATTTTATAGCATATAACCCCTTTGAGAATATGCAGGAAACAAAAAACTAAAAAAACTCATGTATCAATGTATGAACATTATCTCTGTAAAGATTGATGCTGCTGAAGTGAAACTAAAGCAAAACTAAAGAGATCTTAGTGAGGAAATAGTCAGGCGCTTTGCTACAGTTTGTCACCATCTGTAAAGCTGAAATTTCTTAGTTATTGAATAACAGAACTTATTAAACTTTATTTCTTATATTACTATTATTATATTATCATTATTTACTATTATTATCATTGTTATTCTATTATTAGTATCATTCCATCCACAGTGGGTCTTGTGTGTGTACAGTAAAAACAGTCATCTAATAAATAGGCCAGTGTCACTGGCTTCTTTCAGCCAATTTACATGATTGATGTCTTTTTATTTGTCTGAACCAGTATAATCACTTTTACATCAGCTTGTTTATGTAACTTCAACCAATCACCAGTTATTAGCTGGGACATACATGTGAAGTAGACTAGGAGCTTTTCCGTCCAATCATCATGTTATTGCTGTGGATTTACAGTTGTAAGCAAGACACCAGGTAAGACAGGATTTGTGATTGTGTTTATGGATCGTTTAAACATTATTGAATATTATGTCGCTGCTGGTTCAGTCAATTTTTGATAGATCTTAATAGATCTTAGTTTTGGAATTGGTCCGTAGAGACGTTGGAGATGTGGGGTGAGGTGTCATGCTTTGACTCATCTTTTTGTGGAGTTTGTTTACTGGCTCTTTTAATTGTTTGTAGCTTTAGGCGTTAGCTGTGTTTGGTTGTTGTAGAACTTGTTTATATGAGCTTTTAGCTGAGATTCTGATGTTTTTAGGAGGATACTAAACATGCTGATGTTTATGCAGCAGAGCTGGCTGCACACACTGTGTAATCGGATGTGACCCACTCTTCCCCCGGTACTGGGGCTGTCAGGGAACAAGGGGGGAAGCATATTGCTAGTATTTGAAACATTGCATGAAATTATAGCACTGCACTTACTTATTACACACACTCTTTCTTTGTGAAATGGAGCCAGGCTTTCTAAGGCTTCTTCCTCTCCATTTTGGTGCTGCCAGGTAGTGGATGGTTTAGTCACAGAGAGTGTGATGTAAATGTATTGCGATGGAAAACTTGAGGAAAACCAGACAACGTTGTGCAGGGAATTGGCAATCTAAGTTGGAACCAGTTCTTGATTCCTACCCTTAACTCTCATAGTTTTGTTTGACTGCACATATATAGATTGTTTATATATAACATACAGTTGTTTTCATCTGTAGCAGATTTATATTTAAAAAGTATTAATAAGACTACAACTTATTGTTTTGACCAATGAATGGTTTTTACATCACACATCACATAACACATCAACAACATGTGCTCCAAGTACTAATTGTAAAAATATAACTAGGGTAAATATATAATTGTTATATTAATATGCACATAATTATATGGTTTGGTTGCATTTACTAAAGCATGAAATGGGATATATACAAGTGTGTGCTGTTGCTACATCAACTATCCTATTTTATTATTGATCAATCAAAACTGTTATTTTCCTCAAATGTTCTCCATACTGTCTAACTGACACAATGGCATTGTCAACTACCACAGAATAAGTCCAGATTTGTCAGATACCATTGATTACAGTGATTGATCATGGTAGCCCTAAATGCTAACCTATTAGCCCCAGCCTGGCTGCCCTGTCATTTTTCAGTGGCTGCTCAGAGGCTGTATTATAACCTCATCCTGTAAACTGGCCGTTGCTCTTGGTTAGTAACCATCACCACCTCCACCTCCTCCTTGCAAGCAACCATGCTTGGCAGCAACGTAAAAATGTAAATATAGCACCTTTAATGTGTGAAAAGTTTCAACATGCTCTAGATGGTTGAGGCAAAGCAGATTTTAACTGACTGGAACCTTTAATTTAATTTGAAACAATAAAGTCTCATTTTAGGAATAGCTCAACTTTTTGGGAGACGAACAAATTCTTTGTTTTTTTGGCTCAGAGTTAAATGAGAAGATCAGTGCCACCCTCATGTCTGAACTGTTGTATTTACAGCCAGCAGCTGGAGTTAGCAGCTGGTTAGCTTAACAGAGCATAAACATCCAAATCTGCCAGGTCCTCTAAAGGTTTAACATATATATATATATATATATATATATGTGTGTGTGTGTGTGTGTGTGTGTGTGTGTGTGTGTGTGTGTGTGTGTGTGTGTGTGTGTGTGTGTGTGTGTGTGTGTGTGTGTGTGTGTGTGTGTGTGTGTGTTGCGGTATTCTTTTAAAGTACAAATGAAGGCTGGCACAACATGTTTTTTGCTCTAATATCGATATGGGCCTTGAAAAACTGTACTAACAGTAAAATCAGTAAAGTGCACAGAACAGAAGGAGGCCTAGTTCTTACTGTTCACAAAAGACCTTTTTGTTCTTTTTTTTTTTTTTTTTTTTTTGGTTTCTTTTGTTTTGTTTTTTTTTAAGTTGTTTTTTTTCTACCTTCCTCCTTTTATTCTGCTTTGGTCTTCCTTGATCGCTCAATACATTCACAGGCTCTCAGAGAGATATCTCAACAGCCGTGCTCATTAATTCATGAATGTAGTGCTGGTGAAAGCGCTCACTGTAACTACTGTGGAGGACTGCAGGGATACATGGACATGAAACACAGGTACACCACAAATAGTCACAAGAATACACTCAAATGAACAAAATGAATATAGAAAACTAATCAATTTCATTGGACTGTAGTAATTTGGTTTAAAAAATAACAACTTCACTCAGTAACTCAAATTTAAAGAAGTTGTCGCTTGTGTACAGAGTAGGTTTTGAAGACAGGCAAACCCAAAACAAGCACTTGGATTGTATTTCTTGAAAATCTGTACCAGACTATGTTTAGAAAGTAATGTGTTCCACTCTTCATAGATGCACACACACACTGTCCCATGCACACATAACACACAGCCACCCACACACAGGTGCTTGTGAATTCACCGTGTGTCCAGTAAGTGCTGATAATGAAGCTGTCTGTGGTGATCAATAGAGATCAGCTCTCGTCACTTCTCGCTGCTCTGACCCTCTCTGCTTCCCTCGCCGGTCTTATCTCAGTGCTGCCTCTCCGCTCCTCTCTGCACCTCCTTCGCTCCTCCAGCTGATTTGTGTTCGTCTTCGCAAACACTAACTGCAAAGGAGTATTGCTTTGCTGATATGCTGATCACAGATGGATGAAATGTAGTGAAAATGCATCATAAACAAGACATTGTTAATTGCGGGATTTTTTCATGTGGCAACCACTAAAATCATTGTAGATGTTTGGAGGTAAACACAGTAAATACATGAAATTAGAATGTAAAGATAGAAATTGGAGGAAATTAGGAAGTCACTATGACGTTTTAAGAGAACCAGGGAGTGTATTTTTAAAGCTGGAACACTCGGTATTTTTTTTTATCAACAGTGAATCAAAGACCAAACATTTGTAGTGATGAACCCACAGAGAATCATCAGCCACCCCGCCACTCTACTAAACGAGTGATTTCAGCTTTAAAGGACAATCCCATCAACTATAATGACAGTTTACTCGGGTATTAAATGGGTCCATTGTCTAAATCACTTCTTTACAAGCAAAAACAGATGTCTTCATTAAAATTATCTCTCCAATTGTCTGTTTTGATTTTGAAAAGCTAGTTCCTGGTTTAGCTCTGACCTTTCTCTTCACTTCCAAAAAGACTAATTTAGATAAAGGCTCCATCTTTTAGCAATTAAACTTGTAAACACAGTAAAGCATAATCATAATTGCTCAGAACGAAGAGCATATTTTTGACAACAGGGATTTCAGTTGCGTCTCTCATCTCAGTATGGATTTGAATCAAATGAGAGGGATATTCTCTGACAACACAAGCTGTAATTTATGACCTATACCTGCTCACAGTTTAGATTCAAGTCTAACTTATAGTAAGTGGACCTGCAGATGTAAAATAAAATTTGCAAATCAGTACCAATGTAACCAGTACCCAAAAAAAGTCCAGTTAGTTCTGGGCTTAAATGTCAAGCAGCTGCGCTCCTCCATCTACTTCCTCAATCTTCCTCCCTTTCTCCTCCCCTTCTCTTCAAGCTCTTTCCCCCCCACCACCCTCCACACCACCCCAAAGCTCTGAGTGAAGATCGCAGTTGATTGCTGTGGTTGATGGCTGTGAAGAGAGAAGGAAAGAGGCGAGATGGAGAGGGAAGATGAGCGGGTGCGGCAGAGAAATGACGGGGTGCTGTTTGCCCCCTCGCACAAATTTGGGATTTAGGGTTTTCAGATGTTCGTAGCACTGCAGCTGTGAAATGGATGAGAGAGGGGGAGATGTGGGTGAGAGATGGGAGTAGAATGGAAAAGTGAGGAAAAAATAACAAACTGACATAAAATCCAAAACGGTTGCAAAAATAATAATAGTTGTCGCAGGCACAGCAATTGATGGAGATGGTGGTGAAGGTTGGTGATGTTTTCTTCGCTGCCGTCGTTGCTATGGCTGAAGTTGTAGCAGTTTGTGCTCCTTTTTGTCTGTATTTTTCCTGCTATTATTACTGTTGTGTAGGTGGTTGTTATGTCTTGGAAGGGGAAGTTTTAGTAGATAGATATTGCAGCAGGTGTGATTCTGCCTCTTGCCGGATGCTTTCATTGTTGTGATTGTCGCCCTTGATGTTACATGAGGTTGTTGGTGGTCTTTGCTTTTTGCGCAGATGCCTCGGTTGTTTGTATTTGTTGTTTTCGTTGGAGCAACTGTTGTCATCGTTTGGACTGCTGTGGTTGTTGTTGTCGCTCTGACTCTACTATTTTTCATCCATGTTGATCCAGCCAGCTGGCTGCTCATTCTGTGGCTCTGTGTCAACAGATAGGCCTGAGATGAATGCCCACTGGTCTTTTGTTGGAGAGAAAGAAAGAGTGAAGGAAAAAAGACAGACCCCCACTAATGTGTTCCCTCCCTTAAACATTTTCAGTCTCTCTCTTGTACCATTTCTCTCTGTCCCTTCAATCTTTCTGCTGCTGTGATTTGTGGCAGCAGGCTGTGATGGGGAAGTAACTGCAGGGTAGACTTGTATCAGCCTAAAGGAAGGAAAGAAAAAGAAGGGATGGAGAGAAAAGAATGGAGAGACACAGGACACATTGCTGGGTAAATAAAGAGATGCTAGTTGGGTTGTTGTAGTTGCAAACACACTGTCCCTGTGTTGATGCTTATGTTGCTGCAAATGAATGTGTGTGTACACAAACTTGGGTTCAGTCAGTAAATCTGCATGATGGGTGTTTATGTGTATGTGTGCGGGTGCGTGTGAGCGCACATGAAAACACACATGCTTTGCTGTGAATCTTCTCACAGATGGACTGCTGCAAACACACAGCAGACCTCATTCATATTAATGAGCCAAATCTATACAATGAAAATTTAATGCCAGCTATTTGTGACTGGGTGCCCAGTATATATCAATGTGCACAATTAGTGGAAGAATTGGTGGGTATGGGTGAGTGTTGTATGCTGATGGACAACAAATTTATAGCAAAGACAACATAAATAACGCATTTTAGTAAGGGGCTGTTCATTAATACACTATATACAGTACATACATCCATTAGGTTGTCAACAAGGCGGCAATGAGTATATTTGTGTATGTGAGGGCAAGATTTCTATACAACACAATGCAATCCTGTATCTTAGTTGCCTTCATGAAACAATTTTAGACCTCGATGACCTTTGAACCCTGAACCTTTACAGACATATTACTATGCACTCCAAGTCCTCTGGCTTCCTCCCACAGTCCAAAAACATGCAGGTGGTGCTGCAACTGGTGTCGCTAAACTGACCATAGGTCTAAATGGGAGCATGAATGTTAATTTCCTTTAATGCATTAGTCCTGTAACAGTCTAGCAACCTGTCTGCACCTCTTGCCCAGTGCCTGATAAGATTGGTTACAGCTCCCACGTGACTCTCAAAGGATCAAATCATATTATAGATATATAAAAGCTCCTTGGAGATTTTCAAAAAAGTATAGTTATATATTAAATCATTAAAACATGGGGAACACTGTGATGAGAGAAGTTTTCACTAAAGCCAAATTAATAATAATGTGTTATGTAATTCTGACCATACTTTGTCATTTAACATGTTACAGTTGTTACAGTTGTCTCAGTGGGCTTGTTTTAACAATTTGCTGGTGAATCAATAGACTTCCATCACTTTTAGTGTAGAAAGGCAAGAACACAGCAAAAGATACAGTAATTTCTATTATAAATGTGAACAGATACTGTTTGACCTTTTCGATGCCTTGTAAGGTGCAGGTTAATGGTGTGGGCTGATGAGACCTGCGTAAATTTAGTACAGCTACCGTTCTGCTCAGCAAGTGGTCACATATATTCTGAGAAAATTAATCCTCATTATTATCTGTATTGTTTCATGTCCTTTGAAAGCCAACTGAGTTTCTACATATATCCTTAATATTCTTTATTCTGGTTTCATTAATTGACTTTTTGATTAACTTTCTACAGACCCATTAACCAGCTAGTAACAGTAAAACTATATGTCACGAATTGAAAATGCTGACGCCCTCGTGTGTGTGTCTGTAGGTTGTGTGCCTGTATGTGTATATGTGTACATAGCTGTGTGGGATTTTATTACATTTTCCTGCTCTTTCCCATAAGGCCTCAGCTATGTGTCACTGAATCACCATCTTTCTCCCCCTCTGTGCAACAATATCACCCAAAATAAACTGTCAGAGAGTGGCTCAGATGAAGAAATATGAACTGAAAATATTGTGTATGAGTGTGTGTGTGTGTGTGTGCGCGCGCGCGCGTGTGTGTGTGTGTGTGTATGTGTGTGTGAGCATCCCACCTGCGTTTGTTCGTGCCGACGTGTCACACTGCAGCACGCTTATGCAGTTATTTGGCAGTGATTGTCGCTCCCATGTCAAAACACACACTCGCACGCGCGCACACACATATACATGCCTGATACCCAGTCCAATATCACTGTAAATGAGACAGGAGGACCACTCTTACTCCGGGTGCGCACAGCACTCAGTGTCACTGTCACTGCAGGAGGAGAGAGGGTGAGGAAACAGAGTCACCAAGACTCCCCAAACACAGAAAAAAGGGTAGGACGGAGGTAGAGAAGGAAGGGGAGGGCAGAGGAGTGGTGGATACTGCTCATTGCCATTGTTATTCCCCCCTGCAGAAAATGGCTACCTCCATTAAGTCACTAATGATCCCTGCATTGTGCCATAGCGGTGTCGGTTAGAGGGACCGAAAATGTCTGAGTGAGAGTGGAGCCAGGGTGTGATGCAGCGAAGAGGTAAAATTATGAAGTGAGTGATGGAGAGGGAAAGAGATGGGGAAAGGCAGAAGGAGAGGGAAGGGTGGAGGGTGGGGGAAGTAGTCGAAAAGTAAGTGGAAAAAGAGTGAGGGGACGATAAATGAAAGAAGCAGTGCAGTGGCGTGAAGGATGGCGTCGCAGGGTGAACTGAGTGAACATGGATGTGTCATGCATTTTCCATACGATGCAACTTCCTAATGTGGCTCCTTTTCCTCGGTACTGTACCAACAGCGCCACCACTGAAGCATGACATTAATGGACAAGCATGGTACAGACAGGCACGTGAGAGCGGATACAGACGTATACTCATCCACACATTCAGTCCGAACCACTGAGCCGCTGTCTGTATAGACGTGCAAAGACATTTTTTTAGACAGAGCGCCGACAGATTCTCCCTCACATGCTCACGCACATGACACAGCGAGCACTAACACATGCATCATGGTCGTGGGAGCCCAGTGAGCACAGGAAGTCGTGTCAGTGAAAATTACTCTTGAAGATGAATTGGTGCAGACACAAATGTTAGGGCTGATTTCCTTGAACTTGACTTGAAAGTTTTTCTGCGCACACAAACTCACCTGTGTGTTTGCGACTTTCCCAAAATATCCTCATATTAACCTGCTCTGTCCATGCCTTGATGAACACTGTAGTCTCACAGCCACATCCTCTAGCCAATCACCAGGGAGATCTGCTTATTGAGAAGCGGAAGAATACCACGGCTAGTTGTTTGATTTGAATTTGAATTTTAAAACATCTCTCTCATTACATTTTCCATTATTCAATCAATTATTCATGAAATCCACAAGCGAGCAAGGGTTCTCGGATGCAGAGCAAACACTTGGACAGGCCTGAACTTGATTCACTGTTTCTCCTTCATAACCTCCAAGTATATGAGCCCCTGTCTCGTCTACAAGTGTCTCCTAAGGACACTCACGGAGACCGGTGGGGGAAGAAGAGGGAGGAGAGAGGGAGGCATGACAGTAGAGAGGGCTGCCATAGACAAAGAGACACAGTCAGAAGAGATGATAGCAGAAGCAGAAGGGGATGCGGAGGGGGGTGGCAGATGGAGGAAGATGAGAAGTGGGGCGCTTGGGAAAGGCAGAAGGATGGAGGAGAGAAGAAACCAAGGAGGGGAAACGCAGACACAAAGAGGAAAAGAGGCAGACGGCAAGACAGAGGGCAAACTGAGTTAAAGCAACCAAGGCAACCAGCAGCATCTGTGATCGATATGTGTCCAATGTGTGATAGGCAGAGCGGAGCACCAGCCAGGCTTAGGCCTTGGATATGTTATATCACTGCCACCCACAGCAACATACTACGCCTGCTGGAATGGGATATTGTGCTTAAATAACCAAGGAAATCACTTATTTTCTCTTCTCCTCACATCACTTTCTGGCGTTTTGTCTCCCCATCCCTCTCCCTGTGTCTCTGGGCTGGCAAGATAAATAAAGAGATGTAATGAGAAATCTTACAACCTTGTGTGAAGCGGCCATTGTGTTCTTATATTGCTAGTTGTGAATAGTAAAAGGCCCTCGCTGTCTTGCTGTAGTCAAGACACAGTTCAGGCAAAGATAAATAGGCACTTGGATAAAATAAAAGGTAGGACGGGGGGCTCGAGGATACTGAAAAAGCAACAAATGACCTTCCCCAAGTTTCATCTCTTCTCCCTGTCTTTCTCGATGTGCATGTTTCATTCTGGTGCCTCTTCCTCTGCCATCTCCCTCTTTCCCACTCACTCACCCACTAATGGTTATTTACCTTGTTGGAAAGGGCTTCGCTTTCTCACCGGCGAGATCGACAACATGAAGCAAGCAAAAGCTGAGCTGCCTTGAAAAAAGAAACATGGGGAAGAGTAAGAGGGAGAGAGGGAGATAGAGAGAGGGAGAGGAGGGCAGAAACGGGAGAAAAGAATGAAAAATATATCATTCATGTCGGTCTCCCTGGTGACACCGACTCTCCCTCCCACTCTCCCTCACAGCTGTAATGGAAGTGAAGGTTTGGCCACAGACAGAGGGGAGAGAAGAAAGAATTACATGTCAATATTTGTTCCCACTGGCTGCCTGGATAGAACAGATACATTACGTTCTCTTAGTGTCTTCCCCCTAAAGCCAATTCAAGAGCTCTACCTTTGTTTGGGATCAGGAGGACTTCAGGGGTCGCCTGGGAGAAAGCAGACCTGGTGAGACAGTGAACGAAGCGACCGAGGAAAGGTATGAGTGCAGTGGAGAGGAGAGGGGATGATTAACGCAGACAAACAATGATTTTAAGGCCACAGAATGAGAAACAGAACAGAGTGGACATTTCCCATAGCAAATCTTTGGAATACAAACAATGAGTCAAATGATTGTCCAGGGTAGCTGCTTCTCCATCTCACTGACTACAGGCTGTATCATCCATATGAGCAATTACTGCTCTTCAGCCACAAGACGTCCCTTACTTGGGAATTACACAGCTTATACAAACAACAGTTTCTTTCATTATACTCAGTGAGAAGAGTACAATGAACAGAAATGTTTGCTGCAATGGATGTTTTCTTTCGTGCTTTTTTGGATAAACAGTCAGAGTAATATTATACCTACAGTTTGTCTTCAGTCAAAACCTCAGTAGGAAAGATTGCTTTGCTACTAAGATTGATTTGCTTTTTTTGAAAAAAAAAAAAACCTCAACAATACCACATCATAAGTATGCTGTGGCTCCAAAACAGACCTTGTGGACCACCCCCTTTTTCAAAATCACTGTTCTTTGCCTTCAATCGGTGCATTTGAAAAACCCACAGACTCATGTTCTTTCCCAACAAATCTGAGATATTGGCTTGTGGTGGTGATGGACTTGTCTGTGCCTGTTTCTAGATTGTTCTTATTTAGTGATACAAGTCTATCGTCCAGTTTGACTCCTTTATGTTAAAATAAGTCTAAATGTCCGCAGCAGCCGTTGAGTTACAGCTAAATGTTAACATCAGCTTTCAGCAGTGGCTATGTTAACAAGCTGATCAAGGCCTCATTTATAGCAGTTTACCCTGAGGGATGTGTGAATGTGTCTCCCTTTTGATGCGAATGTACCAAATTTCATGGCAATCCATCTAATATTAGGCAAAGTATTTCATTCAAAATTACAAACTTTAGCCATATGACGTTGCTAAAAGACAAGTCAAGGTATTAAAGTCATTCAGGATTCATCGTTGTGGAACCACCAGTGCTGATTCATTTTGGAGGTTTAGATATTCTGCTTCTTTTGACTTTTGACAAGTCAATAAATAAGAAATCAGCTAAATATCTGCACATCTGTATTTCACAGGATAACTTAAAACTTTGACCTGCTAGTTGCACTAAAGTACACACCAGAGGATCTTCAAATGCATTAGAATTTCTCCTCTTCCGACCTTAAATATCGGTAGCAAAGTTTATAGCAATCCATTTTGTTGTGAAGACTTTTCTCTCTAAAATACAAATGTCAACATCATGGGGGAGTTAGAAGAAAGAGGGAAAAATCAGGGGCCATCAAAGCCAGTAGGACTGATCCTGTGGGGGACATGAATGTCTGTACCAAATGTGATGGAAATACATGTAATAGTATTTCTGCTGGGACCAAAATGGGTGCAGACCAACATGACCACTGTTGGCATTTTTTGTACATTGAGGACCACAAAAGACAACAAAGTTTTCCAGGAATGTGATTTGTATATAGGCATTTCTCTGGTTATTTAGCACCAGCAGAGTTTCAAACAAATGGAACCAAAGCAATAAACTTTACTGCTTTAGGCTTGTTGATTCCCAGCACATCATTCATATACCAGCTCATTTACCACAAAGGACACAAGTAACAAAGGGTAAAACTGTCTCAAGCCTGTCCGTGTTCAACTAATTGACAGCCTCACCATGTCACCTTCATTATTTCATTATGCTTATATTTAATACACAACATGACGCCCTGGAGTTTTGTAGAACAGTTTGTAAGTTAGTTTGTATGTCAGGATTGAGACATGCGTGACATCAACTAATTAATTGGCCAGAGGCAGTCTGCGTCCTATCCACAACCATTTGTAAATGCTTTCTGTGCTTACAAACAGCATTTAGAAATCAATGTGGTGCTATCTAACAATGCTTACAGCCATTGGAATATTGAATGAAACACATGTTGTTAAGGTCATCTGAAGTTGTACAGGGGGAGCAGCCAATGACTGCTTTAATTGCATGTCCCTGTTACACAGAAGAAACATTTGGAAAGGTAGTTAAGAGATATCTGAAGCAAAAAAAACAAAACAACAACAAAAAAAAAAAACCTCTCAGGAGGAAGTAATAAAGCGGGTGTTTGGAGACCCTTTAGTGCTTCGGGTTTACTGTAAAGTTAAAATCTTTGACATTTTCTTGTATACCTGTCAAATTACTCATCAACCTCTCAGTCGTTATTTTCAGCACCAGTAAAAAAAAAAAACTGAAAAAACTCACAAGAAAACTCACAACTGCCTTCTAACCTTTTCATAATTCATGTTTTTTTTTTTTCCCGAAGTTCTGTCTTTAGATCCAAATCAGGCTACAATACACAGTGATGTTGATTGTCACTCAGGCAACAATTTTCTTACGACACCAAAGGCGTTTGATTGTGAGATTAGAGTTGGAGTCATTTAACACAACCTGAATAAAGGTTAATTATGGCTGTGGATAAAAATTAGCATGGCATTCAAGCTAATTTGTTTGGAATAAGTTGCCTGTTTAGCATCATAATAATTTTCTTTTTTTTTGTGTAGGGCTTGTATCACCCCAGGCTTTGAGATTTGTAATAACTGCACAGGTTTGCATTCTTAATCATTTATGAATCTGCCACATCTGTAATCTGTAAAGTTCCACTGTAAAGGACTTTTTTTTTAACACAGCAGGATTTTTTTTTAACACAGCAGCCATTTGATAATTTGTTCAGTGTGAATCTACATCATTAATTTGTAACTATCATTATACTACTATTATACTATTGTTTTCTTATTAATTTCTTGGTTTTCCTCACATTTTGTCTGCGTCTGTTGGTTTACTATTTTATCACAGCTGCACTGATGAAAAGCTGATAGCAATTTGGGTGTAAATTCAGAGGACTCATCTAGCTGCTCAGAAGGAAGACCCATTATGTTTTTGTTGTCTCCGGAGATAATCCTTGAGATTAAATTAGAGTGGAACAGTGTCTTTGTTTATCTGGGGGGGGGGGTAACATATGAAACACAGACATGGATTAGATTCCCAAATCATACGAGGTCTCTAGGTGCACCGGTGGGAAGAAAGCAAAGTTAAACATATGGAGAGTAATCAGATTGTGCTGCAGATGTGAATCTTTTCTCTTTTTTTTTCAGGTAGTAACGTAAAGTAGTCCAGATGTTACTGAGATCAGAGCGATTGACAATTGGATGCAGATTTTCATTTTTGGCATGAAATCAGTAATAAATGTGATGTATTATATTATGAAGGATCCCCTGCAGCTCAGGCTCCATACAAGTAGCATGTTAGGGTCGGACTAGTGGAACATTTTTTTTTTTTACATTTGCATTTTACATGTTCTGTTTCCTCTTTTGACTTCTATTGGGTAAAATGTGCTGAAATAAACTGTAATATCAGAATTAAAAAATCCAAACTGTGCCTGAGGAGAAGCAAATTGAAAAAGCACCCTGAAATGATGTCCAGGTCGTGCCAGAGGTACCAGTGGAGGTCTTGTACTTGGCTAAATGTAGAATTAGTGTATGAGACATGCAGTTCTGAAAGCCCCTCATTCTGGGACAGGGTGCCCTTTTTAAATAATGTAACCTTCAGAGTGTGAGAGGTGACTGCTTGTGCTGTTCACTGTACTCGTTTCAAACGCTCACTTCAAAACATGGCCCCAAGGGCCTCATTTGAGTATGGATGGCGCTTCACAGTCAACATTTGACCTTTAAAGCCCCAAATGGTTTTTCCTCAGTTATTTCACTGTTGCATATGCACATTTTCCCAAAGGATATGGATTGCAGATGGCAAATAGCTTTCTGGATTGTTTTCATTCAGATTTTCCCAAGTGCTCTCAGTCCACTTCAAAACTTGATTTGTAACCTACCGTTTTCAAAATAAAACAAATGGAAAGCAGACTTTTCTAACTTGAAAAAAACAGCTCAAACTCATAAGTCAGTTTTCTTTGCTGTCAGTGCTTGAGGTAAGACGTGTGTAAATCATTCAGAAAATGAAATGGCCCTGCATGTTGTTTTTATCATTTGGTCATGGTCATGTTTTTGCCGCTTCTTACACAGTATGTGCCACTTGAATTCTATCTTGTCTTGTCTGTTCCTGTTATTTGCTGTTTGCTCATGAAGCAAGAAGTGGTGAACTAAGCACATACTGTGCTGGATGTGTCCACGGGGAGACTAAAATACTTTACAAAATTGCACTTTAGTAATGGATGAAAACTGTAAATCTCTTTCCCAAATGTGAGATAATCATTTTTCTGTTCAGGAGCAGATTGACCTCTTCAACCCTCTCTAGCATTTTGGAGGAAATAACTTTTTTTTTTTTTTTTTTTTGGCTTATCACCTCTGTTCTAAATAGATTTGCACACCACTGGACTTACGCAACCGTATGATTTCAGTCTCACCCAATACACTGATAAACATCACCCCCCCATCTCCCCCACAAAAAACAAAAACAAAACCAAAAAACACACACATTACACTTAATATTTCAGCATGATTTTGCAATCCCATAATACTCTTAGACACATTTCCCCACAGTTGGGGAAAAAAGCAATCATCACACGGGAAAAACAAATTCTCATAAGCAAGGAAGGTGTTTATTACAGATCTGCAAGGAGAAAAATGGATTTACAACAGCCACGGCTGAATATGTATGCTAATTTGTTTCAGAGCGTTAGCATAAGGCATTCCCTCAGATTCCGTGAGACACAGATCCACCATCTCCTGATGGCTTTGATGTACACTTTACACGACAAAAATAGCAAACCTTCAAATCCTTGCAAGAGTTCACAAGCAGGAGGGGGACAAATGAAAAGATGAATACAGTGCCACCAAGAATTGTTAGACTCATTCAAATACATTGCTTTGATTATTATGTAAAATTATTATGTATCATGTGAGAGTGTTAAAAGGTTGTTGTTGTTTTTTGATCATACCTCAGTCATGCAGAACGGAGGAGAGGTTTAAAGGGTCATATCATGGATATTATGAGGGATCACGTTTTCTTTTTGGACTCTGTATGTAGATTGTATTTGTTTTAATGCACTGAGACTTTAAGACATACGTGTCCAAATTTTCCAGCTACACTCCAATATTATACAAGTGAATACATTTTTATTCCTGCTGCTCATAAAAATGAAAAGTGACATGCATAGAAAGAGAAAAGACTCAAAAGCAACATCTATTTCCAAATGTAGCATTCCGGTTTTTCCGGACAATCTGCAGACTTCGCTATTTTCACTGGAAAAACTTTCTAATGAGGAAATACAGTAGTCCCCATCAAAAGTCTTGACAGGTTTGTGACTAAGACACTTTTTTTTTTTTGGAAAAAAGTGATTTTTTTAAAAATGTCTTTTTTTTTCCCCAAGCTGTGAGCAAGATAAACAATGTTTCAGTCACCCCTGTGGTATTGGGGTGGAAGCAGAAATTTCACTGCCACCATCAGGAGACACAGATGATTCAAACCACAGGAAGTAAAAGCAGAAGTATCAGCATGGCGTGATGCCGCCAGAAGCAAATGAGAATCTTTTTTTTTTGTAATTTGGGTGAATCGACCCTTTAAGTACAGGTCAGTTACTTTCAATTGCCTAACTCACTGATTGTCAGCATTATTATAAAGCTCAGGTGCCATATGACAAATGACTGATTTATAGCCCTTTGATAAATTTACAACAACAAAGCGTTATTGGAACCTATTGCCTATAGAATAACACTGATTGGCAGACTTATTAAGAAGCTCAGGTGCGTGGCAGTAGTCGTCTTAATGAATGGACCCAAGCGGTGTCAGATGCCCATCAGGGTACAATAGAGGGGGTGACGGGGCTGGGCTGTCCCATCAGTCACAGCGAGGTAGGGGGTCAGAGGTGACCCTGGCACCCCATCTGGTTCAGAATTCACTGATAGGCAAGAGGGGGAGGGTGTGTTTGTTTGTGGTGATCTTGATGGTTGGGGAGAGGGTCAGACACGCCTTTTGTTTATAAAGATAGATACAGATATACAGGGCCTGATACAAGCACATGAATGTGTATGTGTTCATAAGCAGACGCACATGAACACATGCTACATCAGTGTAACTACAGAAGTCTGCACTCGCATGCAGCCCAGAGGGATGGGGTCAGGGGTGATCTGTCACACGACGCTCCTCGATTGTAACAGATGAACATGCACACACGTGCACTCTCACACACACACAGTTTTTTGTCCCAGTGAGGCTGGCAGGGTCCTGACCTGTGTGACCATGGCTTGCAGGCCAGGCAGGCATATGGGCCAGGACCCTGGGGGTACTGAGATAGACAAAGAGCTGATTGGCACCGTTAGAAGATAAACATGCATAGTTTACCCAGCTTTCAAGTCAGGAAATGAATTTGACGCACCTTTTTTGTACAGCAAATTGTTTTTTTTGTTTTTTTTTTTTAAAAGATAAGTCCTTTGCAATTGCTATCAGCCTTGTGTTTGCTACATAAAATTATTGTTCTCTTTTAAAGGAAAAAGTCAAGCATGAACTGATGTTGATATGAAAGTGGTTTTGTTTGTTCGGGCAGGAGCTGAGAGGAAGCAGGTGTTGGTGGTTGCTGCCGTTGCAAGCTTGGACGGTGAAGGACATACATGGCTAAGCATGGCTGGCACTAAATTAACATGGGTTGGCTCACCTGCTGCAAAGTGTGTAATTTATATCCCACATCACTGATTCTAATTCCTTTGTACTTATTTTATGTATAGTCATTTTGTTTTTGCCCTGCAGTGCTAAAATTGGCAGATGGCTCACAACAGTCCATGCAAAGCGCTAACCCTCATTGTGTTTTTGTGTCTCTTTAAAACACATATGAGCAGACATTGAATGTCTTTTCTGTCTTGTTAAAAGTGATGGACAAAAAATAGTGTAGTAGTTTAAGTAATAATGGGAACAATACAAGAGTGATATCAGTCCAACCAGACATGCTGGTGTCTCAGGGTTCTCTGCAGGTCTCACAAACATACCAAGACTAAGAAAGACCTAGATCTTACCTAGACTGTGAAGTACAAACTCCTACCTCCCTCTACCTCTGACATTTTGGTAAATATACTCATTTGTTTGCTTGTGTGTGTGTGTGTGTGTGTATGTATGTATGTATGTATGTGTATACACACACACACACACATGTAATAAGACCCATCTAGCAAGGCCCATCTAGCAAGTGAGTCCTTTATACAATGTGAAGGATGTACATGTTTTGATGTGAAAAGATGTAATTCAGGATCCAGTGTTTTAGGAGGTTGGCCTAAAACTTGTCCTCTGCACAGCAAAAAATTGTCCTTCAAAAACAAGAAATAATTTATCAATACAAAGCATATTTGCTTGTAATAAACAAAAAAATCTGCCAATGGAACAAGTTATAATTCAGTTTTTGTAGTCTTTGGTTGAGTCTATAAATATACATCAGTCTGCCTTGCTGCAGAGTTCATTTTATCTGATTTCATTTGTAAGTTACATCACCAAGTCTCTCTTGCTGGGATTATTTGTAGGAAACCAACCTGGTCTGCCTTCCATTGATCGATTCTACATCAGGAACCTTCACCTGTGATCTCTTCTCGACTATCAATAGAGATTAGCCGCCTCCTCCCGTTGACCATCAATCGCTCCATCGATTCACCGTCTCTCTCACACAGACACATGCGAAGACACACACACACTTATTGTTACATGTGATATACACACAGTTGATCAGCTTGAGTAGAAATCTCTTCACTCCCCATTTACTCCTGAGTCCGTGTGTATACATGCATACAGACACACACTCTCTCAACCTCTCTCTCACACACACAGACCTGTGAGATGTGCATGGGAACAAATCACCAGCTGCCAGCGGTAAATGAAGATATAACCACTCCTGGCCGCCATGTACCTTCAGCAGTGCCACTTAATCCTGCCATAGGATCTAATGTGGATGGACACTCAGTGATAGAGAGAGACACGCGCTAACAAACACATCCACTCAGGCTAACAGTGATTGACACAGGCTTCCACAAAGCTCTTTCTTTCTTTGTCACACACACAAACAGGCCAAAACTCAGAATCATAAAGACCCAAACACATACACAATCCACACAACACTGGTACTAAAGCTGCAATTCCACTTTCTGAAGAGATGCATAGTTTTCTTTCTTTAACTCCTGCCAAACCTTTGATGTTTATCTCTATAGTACATATTACCATTCTGACATGATTCAGAGTTCATAAACACCATGTAAACACACTTTGATGCATTTTTACACATTCTAGTTTTATCAAAAAAATGTAAAAAATGGATCCCAAATATATCTTCCCAATGAAAGATAAGAACAGTAAATAACATCACACCTTGATGATCAAAATGTCCTAAAACATATTAATGAATCACTCCACCAATATATTTCTCTGTTTTTCAGTTTTAGAAGATATGTCAGTCTAACTTTTGTCCACAGTAATGGCGGCCATTTTTATGCCTCTGTGCTGGCGACAGCCACAGCCGGAGGCATCATATTTTCGGTTTGTCTGTCCATCCCATTCTCAGCTGAACTGGCTGATATTTAGGAGACATGATGTTTACTGTGTTCACCATCGTAGTTTAATAGTCAGCGAGCTGCAGCTGAAGCTGATGGAAACAATAATAGTTTTATTGGTATTTGCCCACAAACCACAGAATTGGACAAAATTAAATTGCACTAGATAAAAAGTTAAGAAGTTACTTAAGTGATAATAATTCATCTTGGGGAATAAATTATTGTGTGATGAGTAAATACCATGGAAGTTCATCCTATTGTTATTAAGACATTTCACTCAAAACCACAAACGTCAATAAGATTCATCCTCTGGGACAACAGACAAGAATATTTAAGTAAAGTGAATCCATCCAGTATTTGTTGTAATATATCAGTGTGGACCAGAGTTGTTGACTGACAGGCAGACATTGTCATCCCTAAAGCCATGCCTCTAGCATGGCCAAAAGAAAAACCTTATATGGATTCTTCTACAACACCCAATCTCTCTATTTAACTCTGTTAGTCTCCTTTTTTGTCATCCTCCCTCTGTCAGGGTTTGTCACTACTTCCTCCATCTGCTGAGAGCAGTGATCATCAGTAATGACAGGCAGCCTTTAATTAGCCCACAGTAAACAATTAACACAACAGTAAAAAAAAAAACATTTTAATGCAAATCACATCCTCCAATGACAAAGTGCTGCAACAGTATCAATGAATACATTTGCCTGCAATTAGAAATACCTTCCAGGTTATTTCTCTTTGTGTGTGTGTGTGTGTGTGTGTGTGTGTGTGTGTTCGTTCATGCAAATGATTGTGTAAAAGTGTTGTCTAAATACATTCCTTCGGAACTGCTTTCCTTTCCACTTTCCTTGCCTTTTGTGTGACTCACTCATTAATGCTCATAGAATTACTATTTCAGTAATGGAAAGTAAAGCCAAGCTACAATCGGATGAATAGGTTGCAGATGAATAGGGAAAGAGGATACACTGAAATAGTTTTCCCTGTATGTCTGTCTCTCTTTACTTGACATGTTTTTAAAACATCCTGTTTATTATTGTCAATGTAAAGAAGATCAGTATCTGCATTGAATTAATTAGACCTAACAGTTCATGACAAAGAGTGTTGAAATAAAATGTGGCGGTGAGCCAAGAATAGCATCCACTGACACCAGTTGCATGTATGTGAACAAAAAAAAAAAAAAAAAAAACTACCAGCCTTGAATTGCAATTATACTGTTAAGAACAGGACAAAGAATTACAGGCGGAAGGAATTAAGTCGCATTAGTCCATCTGTCATTTATGGGTTGTCAGACTCTAGAGAACATCTTCTCTCTGTCGGCGATTTGGTATGGTGAGCCGCTCCATATGCATCCCACTGCTCAGATCCCACAGATGAAATAGTGAACATCATCATCCCAACAGTGTAATATGATGTCTGGCTAACAAATTAAAGGCAGATAAATGGCATCGATCCTTGAATGCATTGGCTTTGTGTTAATTGCCACAGAGTAAGTAATGGGTCTTGCCTAAATTTCTGCCAAAGGGTATTTGTACATAAATGATCAAAGCTCCCACATGGAATGAAATAAGTGTCTACAGTGGTATTTTTCACTTCCAGGCTTCGTTCTTTACAAGGGGCTTTAGTAAATGGCATGGAGAGAAAATTGTGTTGTTGACACAATAAATAATTTGTCATCTTCGGGCAGTGATATGGTACGCTTTACTGCGAGTAAACTGAAATGGCTCCTCAGTTGTAACAATGCAATAGCTGATAGGCCTGTTGCAAAGCAGACAATGGCAGAAATGTCATTCCCAGCAAATGCTGCTCTACTTATCGGGGTCAATCGCTAGCAAGTATGTCGCCTTGTTTTGACCTGTAATTGTAGAGCTTGTCCTCAGGCTATTTGCTTTGATATATAAAAAAATCGTAGGGTCCAGATGCTTAAATGAAGTATCTAGCAAAAGAAAAACTACTCAACACACAAAATCTGTTATTTATTGTTGAAAAATGTGCATACCTTCATGCATGCTTCACACCATGTGTGACACTTTATTTGAAACTGGTCTTTTTCATTACATCATAGCTTTCAGCAACAGTCTCAATAACATTCATGGCTGTGTGAATAAATACATCTCTTTACAAGCTTGACAGTTTTCCAGCATGTGTAAATTATTTGACATGGTCACCCACCCAAATTATCCAGTATTTGTTAGGGTAAGAAAATCATAAATTTAACCCGCATTATTCTTATTATTGGGTTTTAATGGGACAAAATTGATGGCATAATGATATATATGGCTGTGTGTGACACCATCAGCATTGCCAGTGCCAGATCAGGAATGGAATGAGTCTGGGTTATGTTCAAACAAGATTAAACATGGAGTGTTGACAAGAATTTGTGAATAATTTTGGGAATGGGGGGTGGGTTTGCATACATGCAAACACTTTCACAATGACTCAGATGTATAAATCTGCCACAACCATGTCAACTTTTATGCATGTGCACATGTGTAGTTATGAATCTTAACATCTGGTCCCAGATGAATATTAGAGGTGTGTCATTTTGCAGATATGTTACAGACAAATAAATATATAGGAAAATGAAGTCCAGTTCCAATATGAAGAGGTGTATGATATTCCATTTTGAGCCAAACCTGTGTTCTCTGGGTCCCTGAGCCTCCAAATGGATTTCGCATTGACAAAATTACCACTTTGATTTTAGCCTGTATGGACTCCATCCCTTTAAGGGCTCAAATCACACTCCCTCTCTCTCTCCCCTCCTTTTTATTCCATGTTTTTCATGGCATCTCCATTTTGGCCCTGTTCTCCTATTTTACTCTCTCTCTTTCTCCCTCTCTCCCTCTCCCCTTCTCTCTTTCTCCATTCTCTGGAGTAATTGCATTGATAGTGAACAGTGCTGCTAATTAATTATGCAACAGCCGAAAATTGAGGTGAGAGCGAGGGATGAGAGGAGGAGAGATGAGGTTTGTGCCAAATGGTCTACTGTAGAGAGAGAGAGAGAGAGAGAGTGTGTGTGTGTGTGTGTGTGTGTGTGTGTGTGTGTGTGTGTGTGTGTGTGTGAGAGAAGTACTTTGAGGGGAAAAAGCAGATGGGAAGCAGAACAAAGGAAAAGCACAAGAAAATGAGGAAAGGAGGAAGATGAGAGGCGAGGAACGTAACAACTGAGAGGTTGTGTTTGTAACGAGGATCTGTCAAAACGTGGAGATCAACAGTGCGGAGGCAAATCAGGGCTCTCCTACAGAGGAAGATCAGAAGGACGGATGCAAATACTGGTAGAAAAGCCAAAGGGAAATATCAGCATTCCCTACTCTCTAGTGAAAAGCACAGATGTGTTTCTCAAAATCCTGTGGGACGACTACAGCTGATGGACTTTGTGGGGTCATCTTGAAAAACATGAAAAACACTGATACTACTGTAAAAACCTGATTAAAAACATTATATTTCAAAATTAGGACTGAGATAAAATTGTCTTATGAAAATATCTCTATATTCCCTGTTGAGAGCAGTGGGGTAGGAGTTGTAACTTAGCTGCAGTTTCCAATAGCATGTGGTGGTTTAACTATATAAGCCACTTGTTAATTTACACAACCCCAGCAGGAGAAATCTATGTTTATATTCATTAACTGTTTAACTTGCCACTAATCTCACAAAAAAAATGCTTTTGAAAAAAATCTTTTAAAAAAGTAGTTAAACATTAAAAAATATCATTTGTATAGTGTTTTTAAAGAAATATTCTGTTGCAATACATCTTATTCACATTTAATGAGAGGTTCCTCATGAATAACAGGTTCTTGCAGTCATTGTTTTTTTCATAAGGTACAGCTACAGTGTATTTGGAAAAATAATCTTAACTTAAGCTCCACTAAATCCTGGCAGACGCCGCATGAATCTACTGAGGCCAATTGTACCCCCAAATTGCTATCCAACTAAAGTTAGACGAGGCAGATCAGATATCGTTTGACATGTATTTTAAAGGGATTTAAAACACTAAATTAATTGCCCAAACAATTAATGGTCTGGCTATAACATTAAGGAAGTGACCGTCTTTATTCGAATTGCTAATAGACAAAAGTGACGCGTGGATCCATGCTTACGTTCAGAGTCAGCATGCATTGACTGTGGCCAGTCAATTCATCTGCTTTGTGATAGCTGTGCAGTTAAAACAAACCTTTTATGTAATATAAGTGACGTGATGATGAATGAGGATATACTGATCATTTGAATTTTTTTTCCCAAGTTGCCACTCAAGTCAAGTCAGCTTTATTGTCAAAACCATATGTACAGGTCATACACAGGATCAGAAATTGCAGTGCTCCCTAGGCCCACAGTGTTACACTAAACATCTTAAAAACATAATAATATAAACAATATAATCACAATATAAACATATCAATATAAGGAGTAGAAAACATGTATGTAGAGCAAAAAAGTGAAACACAAGATTGTAGATTTTTTTGTGTTGTGTAGAATGGCATTTTAAGCAGCAAATATGTTTACATTAAACATATCAATAAATTTTTGGAAATAACATATTTAATTTCTGATATAATATCAGCTCTTCCATCAATCTGTCCAGTTTGAGCAGTTTATCCAGCTTCAGGCAACGGTGGCATCAGGTCAAACAAGGTAGTCCAACCCCTCTGCCCCGAGACACACAGCTCTTCCTGGAGGTTCCTGAGTTCCCAAACTAGATGAGATACATTATCTCTCCAGCGTGTTGTGGGTCTACCCTGACGTGTCCTACCATTTGATTAATGCACCTGAAGAACCTTTAATGGAAGACAACAACCAGAAGCATCACGATCAACCCAAACCACCTCAACTGTTACAGCAACAGCTACACTGTTGACACCACTCTGATCCATCTATCAATCTCTTGCTCTATTCAAGAAAAGGACCTCAAAATAGTTCAACTCTGAACTTGAAGGATATCAGATAGTGACTTCTCCATCATTACCATTATCACAGTTTTATCGTTATGTTCATTCACTTAGCGACAGTGCTTAGTTGTGGCTTGTTTTTGTTGTCTAAACCTAAACACTGACAGAACTCCAGATTCTCATCCGCCTCCTGCTGTTTTCTCTGCTGCTATTAATAAATATAGCGCTTCATTCAAAAAGCCAAAACCTCCTGGCAAAGCTATTAGAAACTGTTTCCACAGCTGTTTTAATAAAAAATAGCTGTACCCTGATATCATATTTTGCATTAATTTGGTTTGACATCAAATTGAGCTGACTTGCACATCCCCATTCAGTAACTGCTTACTGAGTATTATTGGAAAAGATTCCTATCAGTGTCTTTCACAAGTCAACCATTTTAAAATGGAGTGGGAGCTTATATATAAAAAAAAAAAAAAATTAAAAAAAATCTCTCTCATGTTGACTCACCTCAGTCTTCACCACACACTCTTTTTTTCTTTTCTTTTTTTCAGACCTTCAAACCGTCGTCCCCACCCTTGCTGCTCTCCCACTGTCTTTTCCATCTCTGCCGCCCTCTCCAGCTGAAGTGCTGGCTCGACTAATTAAAAGCCTTAATCAGGATTCATAATTAGGTCTAATCAGTGCCTTGTACATCATTCCCTTGCATTCTGCCTTCGCTGGTGGTGAAGGCCGAGATGCTTATGAAATAATTTGGGCAACTTAATGTGTCCAAATGTGGGGCTGGGAGCAGGGCTTCAGTGAAAAGGAAAGAAGGAGGAACATGATTAGGACCAGGCGGCTGATTGCTTCCCCTTCCTCCCTCCTTTGCCCTCTGGTACTCTGCTTCATGCATTCAGATTTGTTCTCTCACTTTTGCTTTCCTTGTCTATCTCTCTGCTCTTTTTCTAGTGTGTGTGCGTGTGCGTGTGTGTGTGTGTATGTGTGTGTTGCCCTCATGACAAGACAGTGGGGTAATAAAGCAGACAGCCTCCTAGATTACAGCTCCCTCCTCTACCTCCACTGCATCCACCTGCTTCATTACAGCTGAGGCCGCTGCACACTTAAGCTTGCAACAGCCTCTTCGCTCTTTACTGCCTTCTGTCCACCTGAGCTCTCATCTGTTAGGATTAACACCCGACACAATACAGTTCAGGAACGGAAAATAATTACACTGTTCATTATGCAAAAGGCCTCAGCATAGCTAAGACTACAGCCTCCTGGTTTATTGCCATGTCTCCACACTGCTCTCATCACTTTGACGAAGTAGGAATATGATCCCGTGGAGCTGCGCCTGTTGAATTTCACTGGTGTGTATCATCGTAGCTCATAAGAGTCCTGACCATGCAGAACGTTTCTCTTGTGCCTCTGTGTCAGCTCTCCCGCTGCCTGAATAGGAAATTGTTAAGAAAAGAAAGATTTAAATTACTGTCTAAAAGAAAACGGGAAGCAGTAGGAATGTGGTAGAATAAAACTGTGTAGAACTATTTCAGTATGGCACTTGCTCTGCCCTTTTTGTCGCTGTCAGAATCAAACCACTGAAAAAATATATACCAGGTGCTCATGTATGTGCTCATGCTGTGGTGCACACATGTAACAGCAATTACAGTGACAATGATTTTCCAGTGAGCCGTACAGAAATTTGTCAAATTTATGACACGCATTGTTCTGTATGAGCTATTAGGCTTATAATGGAGTGGTTACCTTGACAACCGTGAAGCCAGGTAGTGCAACAGGATGAGGGTTATTGAGGGCAACGAAAAATTACAATTGGTGTCATTTTCTGAAAAACTTGCCTTTTCATCATCACCCCGTGATGTCCTGCAAGTGTAGAGGGTCTGCTTTGGCACTAAAGGAAGAAAATCACACGTACTTTAAAAACATTTAAGATCTTTCAGATTAATCAACCAGTAGCTTGTTAGAAAGTTGGCTATAAAACAAGATATTTGTAAGGCAGCCTGGTAACTTTGCTTTCTATTAACTGTAAATAACGAGCATCTGAATGTTTTAAACAAAGGAACGAACCATCTGCAAAGAGAAAAGGCAGTCGTGTAAAACATTTGTAAAAGTAATTGGAAACACTACACTGGGGAAACCACAAAGACCCCGGACCTAGTAAACACCACAGAAACATCAGATAACATCAGCCGTCAGACGAACACGAGTCGAAAACTGGTCACAGAATTGACAGTGAGATAAGGTCAAGGTCATTGACACAGGAGTGCGTGAGCGGTGGGATAAAGATCAAGGAGGCCTTGAACATCCTGGAACCGAGGTAAAGACACCATCATAGGTTTTTATCATGTGACAGCATGAAAAGATCAGCTCTTGTTTTGATCGTTCCCTCTTGTCCATACCAGCCATAAAAAAACACCCTTAATGTGCTTCCAATGTCACATGTTAGTCTTGTTTTAAGATCGCTTTGATTTTGGTAACATGTTTCCTGCAGAGGTGAGGAGTCGGTGCTTTTGAAGTATCAAATTGTCTCCAGTTTACTTCTACTCACTACGTTTCACACTGATATCACATACACTTGCATCCACCAGTCTTTCCAATGGCTGTTGTTAAAAGCTACGTTTCAGATGAAGATTTTAATATGCAAAAATGTAATAAATGTTAAAGAATGAACTATCTTGCAGTATATAGACGTAGCTGCAGGTGGTACAAAAACTAAACCCCCATGTAGTCTGGCACAATATGAAGGTTAGATTATTCACTTTTAGTTATTTTTCATAAAAAAGGTGTAGGCTCATTTTTATGGTCTTTTTGGATGCTGCGGTTTCTGGTGCTGTTGTTATACAAATGTGTGTTATTTTGCCCCTGGGGATTAGTTAAATAACAGATACACCTCTTTGTATAATGTACATTATACCCTGCATGGATGTAGGATTTATTGCATCCTCTTGTTTTGGACTCTTCCATTAAACTGCATTAGTTTAAGCTAGGTATATCTAATAAACTGACAGCCAACTGTAAAGTAGTTATGTTTAATTCCACCTTGAGCGACTAACATTAAAATGCTGCTTACACTTTAATTAACTGATAATTTAATACCCTGAAAGGGCCTGTTCTTCAGCATGAGTACTTATTGTGCTGAATTAAATTATCTTCCAAATACATCTCTCCTTTTTGGTTAAGTTCAGCTTTAAGTGCAGGACTTGAACGTGGCGATGGTGTATTTTTTTTTACATTGTGCCATTACGTTCCTTTAAAGGATCTGAAATTTTCTCCGCCACTGTTCTCTCCCATGCTTTCATTAAGAAAATTAAAAACTGGATGGAGAACAATGTAGGGCCACTTCAGGCAAAAGAAATTAATCAGAGCTAATCAGATAGCCCTCGTGACAAATGTTACAGCTTGGTTGAACAGTGTCATTCAGAAGTTTTCTCCCCTGTGTGATTGCGTTCTACATCTAGAATTCCTAATAATTCATGTACGGCTATTAAATTATGTGCAGCGCCAGGATATAAACACTGTTACTGAGATGAAACCTTAGAACTTGTCTGATGTGTATTCCCAAAATAATAATAATTATTATTATTCATTCTATTTTTATTGCAAACATGATGTGTTATGCAGCATTGAGACCTTTTTTTCTTCATAATAATTGTTTGTAGTCTCAAACTGATGTTGTAGTAAATCCTGGTATGTGAATGTGTAAATGGTTTCAGTAATCACAGGATATTAGTTAGATGATATTAGTTACAAGTTAGACCATCAGTTTAATACAATGGGGAACTTCACAGATTTGGTTGTGGTAGACAGTGCCCCCTTTAAAATCCTGCACGCGAGATGTTTATTGGTCTGTGCAGCAGAAGGGGAGACGCAGGAAGTGAATCTGCAGATCAGCTTCACAACACAATGCAATTCAACAGTTTAAAAATTCAGATGTGCTGTTAATAAATGCATGAGGGCTGCACCTGTGGCCACTTTGGAATTACAGTGAAGTGATATTTACAAGGCTCCTGGTGTACATCTTTTGACTTCACGCTGAGTTTGGCTGAAACTAATGTAATTTTGATGAACGCAAACTGAATTAATGCATGCCCACATTTCCCCATTTTCCCTGAACCCATGCGTGCACTTTGACTGACTGCCATAATGTGCCATTTATTTATTTTTTAATTACCGTGTTTGTGGCACTAGAGATAGTAAAGGGACGAAGTGGAGCTATACACTAAAGGTCAGAGCTGTACAGAGTCTGGCTGAAGTGCAAATGAATGGTCAGAAGTGTTATTGTGTGTGCGTGCATGTGTGCGTGCGTGTGTGTGTGTGTGTGTGTCACTGGAGTACACAAAAAGTATTTCTTTTAAGTTTGAAGCCCGCTTACGTTTTAAAAGAGCATTAGTCATGTGACACTCTGCAAGGTGGTCTCACAGCCTGATGATGTGAGCCACACACACACAGAGTATGCAGCTGTCTGAGCAGTCATTTCCAGGGGTATTAGAGGCCCTATAACATGGTGGACCATTAACAGCAGAATAATATCACAAGTTGACCCTTGACATTCATAGCAGCTTATATCTCCCTGCTGATAGATGCAGCCTCTGCGTACAGCCCTCTGTTCTGGAAATGAACTGACACGTAGGGAGAAGAGGGCAGAATCCCTCCATCTTAAGCCTCGCCGCAGCGAATAGCAGAGCGGCTTAGAAGGGGGGGGGGACTGGTGGAAAGGCACGGAGAGAGAGAGAGAGACAGAGAAGCTTTGATACTAACTGGAGAGAGGGAGAGATGATGGGATAATGAGAATGGAGAGAGCATGGATCCCCCCACAACCCCCACCCCCTTTTAACAAGGTTGCAGTTAAGCCCCCTCTCTCATCTCAGTCTTGTTGCCCCCAAACCCTGCATGACGGCATTACATTCAACGAGAAGACATCACCTGTTGATCTAGTAGCAGAGCCACAGTGATATATTACACCTCAGGTTTTCTTTTTTGCTCTTTATAATTCTTTTTAAAATTCTGCCTGTGCATGCCACTCACCTTGCCTCTCATTCCTGTGACATTACTCATCTGCTCCTTTTCACATTTGCGTGCTGTTACCAAAATTCCCCTATTTTTTAATGGTATCTTTATGTGTGTGTCTGTGATTCCCCCGCATCTAAAGCTCCCCTGCACCTCTCTGAGACAGTGATTAATAAAGCAGTGGCACTGTTCATTTGGATCTCCAATTTCCCAAATCCTCTCTGTGCCCCATATTCTGACCTTTTACCCTTTCCCCTTCTGCCTTGCTTCCTTTTCCCACATTATTTTGGTTTCCTCCCTCCCTCTTGGTGTGCCCTTAAGCGGTGGTGGAACCAGTTTCCCATGAGGCTGAGTGGCAGTCTGACCCTCAGTCTACCTCTACCTAACTTCATCTCATCCACCCCTCCCTACCCCCAAAAATTTCCACCCACATCTCTACCATCCATCTTGCCTCGCAACACCCGCCAATGACTCAATGCCCACCTGCCCCGCAGCCATGATCTATCAGTCAATCTGAATCACACACTCACACACACAATGGATCTTTGTGTGTGCTCCATGGGACACGCGTACAGTAACTGCTGTGAAGGACTAAAATGACAGCTTCAGCCCTCAGGGATAGGCTGAACTTCTGTGTGCTTGTGTGCTTGTGTGCTTGTGTGTGTGTGTGTGTGTGTGTGTGTGTGTGTGTGTGTGTGTGTGTGTGTGTGTGTGTGTGTGTGTGTGTGTGTGTGTGTGTGTGTGTGTGTGTGTGTGTGTGTGTGTGTGTGTGCACATGCTCAAGAGTGTCCATGTACATGTAAATGCAGTTATCTCTATAAATATGTATGGTAATGCAGGGGAGAGGTTGTGAATAAAACATGGGGAACAGGTGATGGTAGCTCTGCTTTACTCTTTATGGATGTTAATCTCTGAGGCCGTTACCTGGCTGTGATTGTGAGGACTTCACAATTTCTTGTTCAAATGTCAGTCTATTTCTAAGGGTTATGTTAAAGTGAAAATGTGCTATGTGACTGCTCTTTGTGTCAGGATTTCCATTACTACAACAATAACTTTTGAGTGTATGAATATTCTATCTGTAGGAGGCAGACTTGTAAAAGCTGCACAATAAAATTTTGTAATAATAATAAGACCCATAACACATTTTGCAGTAAAGGATCCCACTTTACTAATTAAAAGCAGCTATAAGTTCCTTTAGAAAAATTTAATAACTCAGCTCTTTATGATTCAGGAGACATTACTCATTTTGATAGACTAACATTTTTTATTTGATGCCTGTAAACATCATAACATGTTTTTAATGACCCAGATAAGCTGTGTTCAGACTTATGAAAAACCTGATTATCCGAGTAACATATCTACCGTCAATCTTGAGGTAAATATATAGTTTTTATGTTTGCACAGAGAAAATGAAAATAGTCATTAAGCCAGAAAAAAAAATCTTAATATAAAGTCTACTTCATATCTTGCTTACCTTATCTCTCAAGTAGTTTTGGTAAAATAGTATTAACTTATATACATCTATGAAGACAGTACAGATTGAAAGCCACTGGAGAATTACACTACATGTTGAATCTTAACATCCATTTGTCTTGAGTGGGTTTTGGATTTTGCATAAAGGAATCCTTGACCTTTATCAGCTTCCATCTGTGTGGCCAGCAAACTCATGTTCAAATTATCAAGCCAAAGTTGTCTGGTCTGGTGGCAAAAATACTGGCATAGTAATTTTGTTCAGTCTGAAGCCTTTTGTGTCTTTTTGAAGTGTGAGCCTGTTTTTGAAATTTTCTAAATCGCATTGCAGATGAATGATTTGTCTTGATCAACAACATTTTAATTATGGTTGTTTTTCCTTGCGGGGCAGCAAAATATCAAAAAACACGTATTTCCCTTTTATTAAAAACAACATTGTTTGCACACAATTAAATGAACTAGTCCAAAGAAAAAAAAAACAAAAAAAAAACACTATCTCTCGCTTGTCACAATCGTGTTTGGTTTACTTTAAATCGAGATGAAAAGCACAGAGGGGAAGTCATTTAAACAAAGAGGAGAGCTGCAGAAAATACGAAAGTGTCCTGTAGTGTAGAGGACGGGGATGAGGGATGGACGGAAAACTCCCTCTGGACCCAAATGAGATAGTCTAATGAGTTGCCAGGGTTTGATACAGTTTTCCTGATCACTAACACACCATCCAGACAGACAGGGGTCTTACTAATGCATTCTGCTGTAGACATTTTCCCAGCTTGCCTCCCTCCTTCCTTCTTCCCTCTCTCGTCTCTGTCTCTGTTCCAGCCTATCAGACATGACAGTACCAGCTGGCTGCTGGCAAACTCACAGCCAGAGGATATAAACTGTGTGAGTGTGTGTGTCTTTGTGTGTGTGTGTGTGTGTATGAGTGGGCGGGCGTAGGTGTCATCATATCTGTCTATCGAAGGTGTATGTCCATATTTTTTGACAGTCTTGGGTGTGTTTGTCCGCTTGCAGTTGTATCTGAGGCGCATTTTATAAATGTGTGCGATGCGTCAAAAAGCGACATGTTGATTTAAGCATCATGCAATCAGAGGCTGAGTGATCTGAGTCACAGGTGTGTGTTGGTTACTTGGGGTGGGGTTTAGAGCAATATTTAACTCCTATAAAGATAGTTGTCAACACTTGCTTGAAGCAGCTGTGTACTCATGTGGGTGCTTGGCATTTGCTTTTCTGTCTGACTCACTGAACACATTAAAAGCCACTTATTTGCTTTTCTCGCCGTTAAGAAGTGTGCTTTTTTGCTTTTGTACTTTTGTGCATTTCACTGACGTTTGGGTAATTTATAGGAACGTCTAATGAAAAAAAAAAAAAAGAAAAGGTGCGAGACCACCTATTTCTTCACCACAGACACAAAGAAAATCAAACAGTGCCCCCTCCCAGCCCTCCCTCCCCCTTCTGTCTTGGCAGTTCTGTAGACTTTCACAGGGCTGCAGGAAACATTTAAAGCTTATTGGAAACATTCGAGATGAACAGCAGATGTGTCTGTGATTTTGGCACTGTTCAACATGTTCACCCCGACCGCCACTGCCCCTCCTCACCTTTCCCCCTGTGCCCCCTCTCTCTCCCCTCCATCGATTAAATACACATATTCTCTTCTTTTCCATCTGTCCACCCATACTGCCTGTTGCCATATAGTTTTCCTCCAGATTCAAAGAGAGGGGGAAAAAAACATCACAGTCGGGGGACACACTCCTGTCCTACTCCCCAAATCCCATTCAGAAAGTGTATTTTTAGATCTAGACTAAAACATCCTTTTCATCTGTTTGTCTTTTGAAAAAAAAAAAAAAAAAAAACAGTTCCTACTGTGTTTTTACAATTGTTTTCCTCCATTGCATTTTCTTTTCCTTGGCTGATTTTCATCCATTGTGAATAAAAAAATACTGCAAAGGTCAAGGTTCTGGTGACTTTTAAATAATCGTTTTATTCATGGTCAAGGTTTGGCTCAAGTCCTCCGACCAGGATGAGGTTGAGTTTGAGGTAATGCATCAGTGAAAATCATGGTTGCAGTTTAGCAGCTTTGCCAGACGTTAAGTGAGAACCTTAATTTGAAAAGACCACAATGGATCTTGATAGAAACCAAGAGGGCCCTGTGGAACTGTCCAGACGGGGTCTAAACGAGCTCTCTACTGATTGAAACGGGCCAGAGCTGACGACAGACAGGCAGACCAGAACTGACGAGAACAGGAGCTCACATGTTACACGCTGTTTGTTCTGTACAGGCTCCAAATTCTGCGAGGGATGGGGAGAGATTTAAACAGCGTTGGAGAGGGAGAAAAATCAGAAGAGTGATGGGAAACGAGTAGGAGTAGGGGTGAAGGAACGAGAGGAGGTGAGAAGTGGAGAGGAAACGGGTTGACAGTGAGTAAGAGGAGGTGGGACATGTTGCAGTGAGGGTGGAAGGTGGGAGAACATTTTCACATATTCATAAGAAAAGCTGAAGTTTTTGTTTAAGGTCTGCTTTATGTCCTGTTGTAGAAATATTCAGAAAAGAACAGAGGAGGCAACAGATACATGTGTGTGGAGAGGTGGGAGGAGCTTAGAGGGAAGCACTGAAACCTCAGAAACACAGAAACCTCAAGGAATGGATGAAAAATGAGAAGGAAAAGGGAAGAAAATGAAGTCATATTGTGAAAAAGAGTTGAAGGAAACTGGGTTGTAATGTAAAATGAAGTGAAATATCTCAATCTAAAAAAAGCAAAAAAAAAGCAAAAGGGAAGAGTTTGTAAAATAAACACAACAATATGTGTGAACCAGTGAAAGTGTGTTGAAGCGAAACAGAGAGAAAATGAGAACAAGTGTAGAGCACGAACGAGTGGATATAGCTCCAGGCCTGTTGGCAGTGACCACCGAGGCTTTTGTTGCAAGGTGTTGGTTCTTTTGCCGAGCCCTTGAGTCACGGGCGTTTAACCTCAATAACAGCCAAGAACAGCGGTTAATAGCCGTGTAAACGGATAACATGTGAGGTGAGATGCATTTACTGCTTAAGACAATGACACCTTGAGCTGGAAAACTAAATCGAGGCTCGAGAGTGGGACAAGGTACCGAGAGGTGAGGGCGAGTGCAGGTGAGCCCTTCAGGGGGGTGGGGTAAAAAGGAAGCATGTGGAGACGTATTGTGGTGGAAGTGTATCTTTTTATACATCCCTAGATGCACAATCCACTGACTGAGGAGCTTCTCTGGTTCCCAAGCAACTCCCCGAGGACTCGTTTAACCGCGGCGCGAGCCTGGCTTTTTATGAATTACCTGCACTGTAATGTGTGTCACTGCTCATTACTGATGAGACTGACTGTGATGTGGAGCTGGGGGGGTCCCAGGAGGAGGAGATGACTCCTCTGGTAAGGGTTACGACCTTTGAGGTTACACACATCGACCACCAGCAGCAGCAGCATGTATCTTCTGCCCATCAGTGCAGCTGCAGAATCTTGAATGAAAGTGTCCCTGTGATGTGATTTTGCTGCAGGTGTAGTTTGACATATACTGTGTTCTGTTTTTTTTAATGTCCCTCTGTTCGGTGTGGATGTCCAATAATTAGATGATGTGTGTCTTAATTCCAAGGAAGAGTGATAACCAAGTGTCTGCAAGGTAAATGTGTGTGTGTGGGGTGGGGGTACGTTTGCAAAAGAGACAGAGAGCGAGAACAGCAGCGGTCAGAGTGCTCAGTGTGTATTTGTGCTTTCTGCTGTGAATGTGTTTCCAGATAGTGCTGCTGATGGCTATCTTTCGCAGAGAGCTCTATTGATTTGGCTGGGGTAAATAATTGGTTGGGTCTACAAGCTGTCATGTTCGTCCTGATTGCTGAGCATTGGTGGTCTCGGGCAGTTATCTTCTTCTATATCCCTCTTTGGCCTCCGTAGTCTATCGCAACATTTATTGATCAGGACCTTATATGACTATTCTCCATTCTTCAATTTGGGCAATAATCCCTGTCCGGAAGCAGTGTGTTACAAGTTATCTGCTCTCAACTCCTTGTTCTGCTGTGAGGAGGGAGCAGGTACAATTTAGGTAGGTGAAGAAAAAAAAACGGGGAAATGAGGAGAATACAGAATGAGGACATTTGGAAGGGTCAGACGTAATTCAGGCTTGCATAGTCTGCCCTACTTTTTCTTTGACAGTGGACTACATTAGTACAACTGCTGCAATGTGAGGTGGAGTGGGTGGTGGGCATGTGTGGGGCTCCCCTCCAATTCTAATGTCATTAACTAGGACTTCAAATATGAAGAATCTATAAGAGGGGCTATTTTGAATTTAAATGCTGCTGTCCCTGTATTTAATCGACATCCTAAAGTGCAGACATTTACCACTAAATAGTAATGAAAACTAAAACACTCCTCAGATGGATGCTGCTCGACTGAAACAATCCACCTGCTGGCTCTGTGGTCCTTGTCCTTTCCACAGGGAGGGCAGGGTGTCAGGTTTAGGAGGCCCTGGCCCACATGCCGCCTCCTCTCACAGGGTCACTGAGCTGGGACGATGAGAAGACCATCAGCGACCCCGCTCGAGTGGCTCGGAGAACTGCAACCCCCGCTGAGCCAAGAGAACAAGAGGGTTTATTATCCAAGCGAAGCCACAAAGCGTTCTTTTCAATGTATGGAGAAACGCCTCATTTACTGCAACTGGAGGATTTTTGTTCGTTTTAAAAACCTATACCAGGGCCACATAATCCCCAGAACAGCTATAATACAGCCCTGCAGGCACTCCGTGATATTTAATTATGGTTTTGTAACGCATAAATGTATTACGCCTGCATAAACCGGTCGGATACAGATGCCACAAGAAAGACTTAAAAGTGACCAAACCGTACATTTTTATCCAGTGGTAGGCTTTACACACATAAATACATTTTATTCACGCAGCCTGGATGAGGCCGGTTTGCAGTGTGTGTGTCTCTGGACTATGGTGTTGGTGTGTGAGAGCAGCGGGAGCAGAGATGTGTCCGCCGCTCAACTTCCTCTGCGCGCTGCCACGTCTGAGCCCGGTCACAGCCTCACTTCCTCTGGAGCGCGTAGCAGGAAGGACAGCGGCGGAGCGCAGGGATAAAGTTGAATTAATTAACGGTAAAGTTGAACAAACACATCTTTCCTTCTTTCCCTCCTTTTTTTTTCGTCGAGGAAATCACAACAAGCTTAGTTGAGCCAGACGGCAGATGTTTCCAGTCTTTGCTGTCACCGGCTTCGCAAAATCACACAGTCGCCTTTTCTCTCTCTCTCTCTCTCATTTTTGGACAGCAAGAAAGAAAAACGCGCATTTTATTTCCCTCCTTTTCATCCACTTGTTCAATCTTTTCAGGCCAAAAAACCCTCCTTTGAAACTTCATCAAAGTTAATTGTCACACTCTGGTTTGTGCGCAGCGGGTGAGATAATAACTATGTTGCCAAGTGGGGAGGAATTTACAAATCAAGTTTGCCGCTGTGCCACTGTAGGGGAAGGGGGCTGATATTTGTACAAGTAGGAGTTTTACAGCAAAGAGGGAACCCTCAGGCTGTGTTTATATTGGTTCATCTCAAACATGAACAGTGCAATAACAGCATGAGGAGTAATTACACTGTTAAAAATCTGTCAAAAAATATCTGTAATGAATAGAGCTGTAGTTTTTTTTTCTTTATAATTGAGAGGAACACATGCTTTTCATTCCTCTGAGTTTATGTTTGGACTAACTCCCATTCTTGTGCTCTTTTTCCCAGATCTGCCATGGTGACCAAGCTTCCTGTTTGTCTCCTTATCTTTTTGCCAGTTCTCCTGGTGCAGGGCAGCACCACCAGTCCACCTAAGAAGAGTCCTGCTGCCCAACTGCCACGCCCGCCTCCTCCTGTGGGAGACCCCAGCTGGGCTCTGGGTCTGCGCCTGTATCAGGCCCTGCGCTCTGACTCCAGCTCCGTAAACACCCTGTTTTCTCCTCTGCTTTTGGCCTCCTCTCTCGGAGCGCTGGGTGGAGGTTCTGCTGGCAAAACTTCCAGCCAACTCCAAGACCTCCTCAAGACTCCTTCCCCCTCCAGTGCTGGGGAGCTTCTGCCTGAGGCCTTGAAGAGTGTCACTGAAGCCAATGTGAGCTCTTTTCACTTGCACGCATCCTCAGCTGTGTTTTCCAAGCAAGCGCCTTTAGTCAGCCAGGCCTTTGTGAAAGACATTCAGGCCAAGTTCAGGCTGCAGCATCAGCCATTGGGCAAAGGAAACTCCAAGGCTGACCTGAAGCAGCTCCATGGCTGGGCTAAAGCTGTGCTGGGTGGGCTGGAAGGCGCTCCTCTGGAGGCAGACATCCAGGCCAAGGCTGGTGCTCTGATACTGGCCAATGCTCTGCGTTTTAAAGGTGAGCAGAAATAGTGCACAGCAAATACAGTAGCAGTTTATGTGCGTGTGTGTCTATACTCAGCTCGTCACGCTAACTTCAGTTTGTGGTCACAGAAATGAGGAAAGTATGACATTGGTGCGGTAATGGGAAATGATAGTCAGGAAATAATATGCAAACTCTATAGCCAACAGAATATTTCATTATGGTGCTCATCCAAAGTCATAACTGGTTGGATGTAGATACATAACATAGCAGCTTGGCTGGACTGAGTGCTGCTGAAATAGACTGGTGTGCCTTGTAATTGTGGAGTCATTTGGAATTATGCAATTTCTCTGTACTGGAGTTTGCTGTGTTGGACGGGAAGTCTTAGAATAATAATATGGCAGGCACATGGACCATTTTTAGTGGTCAGACTGCACAGAGAGCCTCTGCGCCAGTTTGCCCGCTACATTGTGTGTGGCAGCATGCCCACCTGTGTGCAGAGTGCATGTCTTGTGTGTGTGTCACTGCGTGTGTGTGCATGCAGAGGACTCCAGCTGGGGGACACAGCAGATAAAGGATGATTCTGGGGTCTATCAGTGAGAGCTTATTCATCTTCCATTGGGGGGTGATGTGTCATCTTAAATAATTGAGTAACAAGTGTCCAGACTCTCCTCCCTCGGTGTCATGCCTAACATCTGTGCTCGAAGCGCTCCAAGTCTGCGGCGCCACAGCTTGGCTTGGATCTGTTCTTTGTGACGGGCTGCAGGGGTGAAAACTAGTCAGTGTTTTGATGCGAATTCAAGTGGTTTGATTCTCCATCTGTGATTCAACACTTGCATCCACGTTATCCTTATCTGAAGTTCACTGTTTAACATAGTGGCCTTTTAAAAAGTATCGTTAAAGGTTATGGTTGCATTCCTTTTACTTTTATTAGGCTGTTAAAGGGTGTCAGTATTTGCACAACTGGGCTTTAGTTCACGATTAAATAGCTTATTTTTCATTTTCATGATAACTTTTCAGGAATGTAATCTATCATCTCTCGTTCTCAGCACGCTGCCAGCATTTGTGTCCCACTGACGTAAAATCAGATTTTTTTGTTTTTCAATCACCACAAAAGATGATGATGTGTTAAATATATCCTTCTGTTCCACTTGTTCCTCTTGTCTCTGTTTTTGTGCTTTTGTCGTTGTACGCCTAATCTGCTCGAGTCTCCCCCTTCTCTCTCTCTCTCTCTCGTCTTCCTACATGTCTCCTGTTCACGTCCTTATCTGTGTCCATCTGCCTCCATTCCTTCTGTTTTCCTCCTGCAGGTATTCTTTTTTATTAGGTGCAAAGAAAGCAAGGCTGCTGAAGTGAGAACAGGTTGCCAACAGATAGACAGCCCTCTGAAAATAACATTCCCAGACAGACCATACATTGATAAGCAATTTAATTAATTTTCTTTGTTTGATGTTCTGACTTCATTACGAAATTAGTTTTTCTGCGAACCGACCCTCGTTGGTCGGTTCATTAATTTTATGGAGAAAATATACAAATTAGATTATACACAAGATTGCTGCACGCAAATTAATTTAAAAATGGTCGATAGTTTGATTCTAGCTCTTACTTAGCTGCCACTGGTTTGTTTTAACTTCTTTTACTTGGTTTTGATTTGAGGGTCTCGAGGCGCTTCATAGTGTGTGATAATGTAATGGTTTCAGAGATGGTGCTGGAATTTCTTTTGGTGCTGAGTAGGCATCTGCTTTCTTGCCTGTTTTTGTTTGTTTCACTTTCATTCCCTTTAGTTAATTATTCAAAAGGGGGAATTTAAAAAGCTCTTTGCTGTCCCTCCTTCCCTGGGCTGAACACAGTATTCAAAGAAAAGGAAGGTCAGGGGCAATTAGTAGTGGAACATGTTTATAGTAGAGAGATGGTAAAAGCAAAGAGAATGGCAGAAAGACTGCAGAGAGAGAACAGTGTAAGGAGAGATCTCTGGGTGGGAAGGGGACAAAGAGACGTAGGAGTAAAAGAGAAGGGAGAAGGGAGTAAAGAGCGAAAAACTTAGGAAAGTAAAGAAAGAGAGAGTGGCCTGCTGAGAGATTGAAAAAGATTGACAGACATAGTGGAGGGATGTAAAAAGGCCTACCTTGGGAGTTCCAGTCCACACTAGTTAATTAATTCAGGCTTTGTTCCTGTTTTAAACAAACAAATGCTGGAGGCGGAAGAAGAAAATAAGATTGTGAAAAGAAAAAAAAGAGCAGAGAGTAACATATACAGGATAATGCAACAACATGGAGAACAAGGGGAGAAAAAAGGCAAGAGAGAACAAGAAGTCTCCATATATTTAACCTCTAATAATAGCTTCTGAAATACCATAACTGCTTGTAATCAGAAGCTGATGAAGGAGGAGAAGACGCCAGATGGCCTCATTGATTCTCTTCGGGGTTTTGCCTGAAGTTTACAGAACAAAACGTTAAATCTGTGAGCAATAGCATTTCTTAGCGGTGGAATAGTTCAATTGTTTATTGTTGATAGATATTAATAGATTCGGTTTCAAGTGATCTCTTTGCTGTCCTACAGAAGAAGATTATGCAGTGCAAACCCAAAGCAAACCCGCTGGGCTAGACACAAACCCACACATCCACACACAGAGATCAAAAAAGTTTGGGCTGGTGAGGTCATTAATTTAACCTCTGCTCACTACAACTTCACAGTGTTTATGCACAAATTGTTCATCATCATGACAACACTTAAACAACATGGTTGCTTCTTTAGGTAACCTTCAGCTGGCTTTTGAATTCCAATGTGATCATATTTCTCTCTCTCTGATGTTACAGGAAGCGAAGCGAATGTCTGTGACTTGTGCTAGCATGCCTGAAACACAGGACCACATGTTTGTTGCTTCAACTTTTGATTGACTGCCGACCAAATGAGGCTGGGTGGATTTTCGGTAAAGCCACCCACAGTGCTGATTAATCATCCCCAGAAAGTTAATTGACATCAATTTAAAGCAGCACTAATTTTACACATTAAATTCAGTTTACTTGTCTTGAGGAGGATGTCCTTATTTTTCATGTAGCACCACTGTGAGTTTAGCAGTTTTATCTCCCGTTTAGTGACATGAAACTTGGTACAGATGTCGATGGCGCCCAAAGGAAAAAACTTTAATGACTTCTGTGATCCCCTGTAGCACCTCCAGCCGGGTAAAGTTTTCATTTACCCAGTGAAGTATCTCAACATCTACCATTAGTAACATTTGGTACAGATGCTTTTATCTTAATGACTGTGGAGAATCCCTGACTTTTGCTTTAACACCAGCATGAGGTTGATTTTTAAGGAGTGACAAGTCTTGATAACTTTTGTATGTATCACATGTTGATATCCCTCTTAGGATCATTTGTAGAGTAATTCCTTATAAACTAAGGTCTAACTTTTAATTTGTCCATCAGTGTAGTTTACGTCTTAACACCTGCAAACCTAATGGCATCCCCTTCAGCCTCAGCTGTGTTTAGTGCTAATTAGAAATGGTTAGCAGACGTGCTGACACTCGAAAGCGAGCATGGTAAACATTATAACTGCTCAGCCTCAACATGTTAGCATTGTTGTTGTCAGCATGTTAGCTTGCTGATGTTAGTGTTAAGTTGTTACCAAGCACAGCCACACAGAGCTGCTAGCATAGCTGCAGGCTGGTAGTCTAGCTTTTATCTCTTGCAATTTCATCATATTGACTGAAGTGCAATATTTAAACTATGGTACTTTTATCATTCATTTATCAAGCAAAACAGTCACACATTCATATTCAAATGAGACAATTTGCTGCTTTACTGTCTTATGTAGTTTTAAAACAGAATATATAATTATGTGAGACTGTTGAGATAAAAACCAATTTGAAGATGTCACCTTGAGCACCAGAATTGAGTGTTTTTCACATTTTATAGACAAATTGATGATCAATAACATGGAGAGAAGAAGGTCTTAGCACACTTTGTCCAGTATTTAATGATAAAGCCAAGCAATTGGAGTGCAGTGATCTTTTCAAATGTTGGACCAAGGAAATCATCATCACTTATAGCCCTAGCCAGCCCCAGGTGTCATTCACAAAGAGTGACATAAGTACAAGCCATAATCTGTCGACCTTCTCTCTCCATCCAATGTGCCCTGCTATATTGAATGGGCCAGCAGCTTTGGCAATGTGTTGTGAGGTTATTACAACAGTAATTCCACTACTCTCACCCTCTTCTAAATTGACAGCTGTCAGGGGGTTAGCAGGGCCAAATGGGATGTGGTGAACACTGAATGGAGCTCTGTGGCCTTGAGGACCTCATAACTGCCTCAGTATGGCACTCCAGCTCCACAGCTTTGAGAAGACTAGACATTTTTTAATAGGCAGTATATATCGATGATTCATGAGAATTGTCACCCTAGTGTCACTGTGTAGACGTCTATATGTATTTTATGAGACACGGCATTGTTGAACCCTAGCGGGCACCTTTTCACCTCTTTCAATCATTTAGTATTTTCTTACATCCTATCCTTGTCAAGCACTCTGTATTCAGAATGGCTGTCCTGTTTATTTGATTGGCTCTCTGTCCAGGCCTGTGGGAGAGAGAGTTCAGCGACGATAGCACGGATCGTCGTACCTTCTTGGGGAAGAAGTACACCAAAGTGTTGATGATGCACAGAGCAGGTAAAAAAATAATACAGTCTGTCGCTGTTCTGATACACAGAGCAGCAAGTAAATGCAGTGAGCAGGAATCTAACTCTAAAATGGCTTCAACATCTGTAAGGTCCAATCTGCCTCTCCTCTATTTATCACTGTGTACCTTATAATTTATTTAACAAGCTTTTCATATTTTATGTGTTGTCTTAAAACAACAACAGGGCAGATAGAATTTCTGCTGTGGCAGCAATAAAATATGGTGGAGGGATACATTGTTTTCTCTTTAATGTTATATTATGACATTTCCAATTCATGAATAATATTATTTCATTTAGCCTCTGTCTTCTTGTCTTAGGTTACATACATATTATGTACAAATGAATTTGATCCAGCTCTTCTGTAAGTTTAGTTCATTTAAAGAGGTAATAACTCAGGTGGTGCCAAACGACTGCAGTGACACAAATAAAAAGTAAAAGTCTTAACCAGCTTCCAACAGAGCTGATGTGCACTGCTACAGCTGAAAAGCAAAATTGCTACATGATGGCTCTCCTTCCCAGTTCTGTGCTTGCCTCCATCTGCCCTCTCCTCCAGGTTTGTACCGACACCATGAAGACATCGAAAACATGGTTCAGGTTCTGGAGGCTCCTCTGTGGGGTGGTAAGGCCAGTCTGGTGCTCCTTCTGCCCTTCCATGTAGAGAATCTGGCTCGACTGGACAAGCTGCTAACCCTGGACCTGCTATCCAAGTGGCTGGAGAAGACCAATACTACCAGTGTGGCCATTTCGCTGCCCAGAGTGAACATTACCAGCACAATGAGTCTGCAGGTTAGTCCAACCTGAATTTATAGAACATATCAGCAAACAGATCTGAAATATATCTATTAGTTTTAAAAGATTTTAGTTAAAATCATGTACACTTGCTTTATTACACCATCTGTTGTTGGTCCCAGTTTGTGGTGTTCATCATAACAGATGTTACTTTCATGTTTCTGGAAACATGAAAATAACATCTGTGAAAAATCTATGACATAATGTGGACTACACCGCCCTAAAAACTAAAAGGCAGCACCATAGCCACCCCACACACCCTCACACCCCACACATATAAATACAGCTGTTGTCACCAGTGTATGGAGTATGAAAAACTGAGGGAATAAAATTGAGTGTAATAGCAATAGAAATACTATGGTTATAGAAATCCTCTGCTGTTTGCTACTTGAAGGATAGCAGTTCATTCATGTCCCCTGTTCACTCACTGCACTGCTTCCGTGCTGCTATCAAAAGTCGAATTATGTGGGTTTTTTTCCATTTATTTATGAATTTATGTTCCAATTGAGACAGATGCTTTTTAGATCAGTAGGTGTATCTCCTCAAGGTAAGTGTTTGTAGTTGTACTTTGCTCCATTATCCACTCTAATTGTATCCATAAACGGTTGACTCTCAGGCTAATGCATACCGCCTGTGTACAAGTGTTGTCAGGATAAAAGACTTCACTGATGTTGCATTCCTCACCTGAGAAAAGCCACAGAGCTTGTGCTCCAGTGTTGTATCCTAAAGGCCACAGCTCTCCGTCCCCACTGAATCTAGCTCATCTTGAATCAACCTAATTTCCAGAGGCACCACAGCTGCCCCAGCACTGGGGTTTGTGGTCTTTTTTCTCTGGGGGAATTTGCAGGTGTGTCTGTGGGAGTAATGCCGCTTTATTCTTCTTGACATTGTCTTTTGATCCATGTTCCCTGCAGCAAGCTGAGGTGATGTGCTTATGTAGTATGTTAAATGTGCAGTGGAGAGGCGGTTTCTCTGGTTTTTAATACTGCACTGCAATTTGACAGGGAGATCCCTGCATGCGGACACAATTGAAGTTTGTTCTTTTGGTTTCTATCTATCATTCATTTCCTGTATCCACCAGCTGCATCATATTTCACTTCAGCCAATACGATTTATCATCTCTCCAAGCAGAGCACTCATCATTCCCATTGTTTCTTTGTCTCCTTCATCCTCTTCTTTAGTTTATCCATGTCTCTTCTCCTCAGTTCTTTGCCTGTCTTGGCCACCTCTTCTTCTTGACTTACATTTTGCTTATTGTGCTCTTCTTTTATATTCTCCTCCAAGAGTTTTTTTTCTCTATTCATATATTTTTCTTTTTCCTCCTCACTTGGCTCAGTCACATCCTCCCTCTCTCTGTCTTCTCTTGCTGCTCTGCCTCTTTTTCTTCTTCCACATATTCTCCACCTGTGACCTCTCTTTCTTCCCCACTTTTCTTTCTTCCTCTCCCTCTGACTCTTTAGTCCTTTGAGTATCTTAAGCAGTAGCCCCACTTACCCTTCCCACTCAGTCCCCTGAGGTAATGGGTGCCCAGCTGTACACTCGCCATCAGGGTTTAAGAGACTTAAGCAAGGAATCAAACCAAGGCTGCTAGGAGGCGAAGACAGGCTTGAGGATGACCGTGACCTCAGAGGGCTTCCAGTGCCTCCTACAAACCTCCTCTTGAAGCACCAAGGTCATGGCACAGTCTAGCTGGTAGTCTGGGTCTCTGCTCTGGTTACCCCCAGAGCTAACAGGTAGCTGGTCTGAGGCAGGAGAGCAGAAGCTAGGAAGAAGCACATGGCAGACAGGCAGCAGGCTAGTGGACGCTGATGCTAATGCGAGTGCACAGGGGTTGTTAAGGTTCACGCAGGCCAAACGGAAAGTTGTGTCAGGCTGCTGACTAGGAGATCGGAGAGTTCTCAGGTTGGCGGTAGAGCACGTTTTTGACCCGACCATATCAGGAGCAAGGGCACAGACAAGTTGTTAGAGTCACACAGGTCTCCACATCTCATAGAATATTCTGCTCACATGGGTCATAGTGAAAAGAAAGTTTCCTTTTCCACAGGTGAAATCTTTTTCTTTTGGAATTGCAAAAATATGTACTCATTAAGAAAGTTTTTGCATGTAACACTGAAATATGTCTCCTAAATTTGGAACACCTTATTTTTCATGGGCTGTGTGTGCCAAATATTGATGGTCCTGGTTCAAAACTATTAAGGTGATTAATATATAACACTCACAAACATTTGCTGGTGTTGCTGAAACAACAGTTCCAGTGGAGGTTTGTCTTTGGCTGAGCACAGACACCGGTTTATAGAAAGCACACAAATCTGTCAACAGTCTAGTTTAATTTTGGTCCATTGTCAAGTTACCTTTCTGGAATTCATGTAAATTAGTGACAACGAATATGATACTCCAAGGATGATATTTGCCATTTAAACTGGCAATATGATGGTCAGAGCCAGAGCAACAGGAGCAGCTGTTACATGAATGTTTGTATCCTGTTCTTTCCTAATGAGACAGTGAGAGTGAGAGCGGAAATATTCAGATTTATTAGCTCATTCACTGGCATGTACAAGCAAAGCGCTCACACTGAAAAGCATGGTTTTCATAAAGTAAAGGAGGCATAAGTGAACAAAGCGTAGTAAAGAAAGGACTGGCATTGAAGGCCTTATTGATCCATTCAAATATTCTTGGATCAGCCACAGTAGAGCTTGGCACACGTCTAATGCTTAGCTGTGCTCACCAGTCAGACGGACCTTAAGATGCATTCAGCCTGAATGCAGTGCAGATTTTTGCCTTGCATTATTTTGCATGAATTTGATAGCTCAATTGATTTCGATTGATTGATCAGTCTGTTCACCCTAAACAGTCACTGTATATGTGTTATCACAAGGGTGTTTGTGCATGGCAACTCTTTTTCTTTGTCTCTGTGTGATTCAGTCGAATCATAAAACGTTAAGATAGAGTCAATTCACAACTGTTTGCAGCCCCTTGGATCTTTCCACTGACTTTGTGTGCCTTCGCTTTGCTTCAGATTTTGCTTAGTGTTAGGGATAGAGACACAGCAGACTGTGGAAACACAGTTGTGGATGACTGAGAAAGATGCTGTAAGAGAAAGAGAGACGGGGTTAGTTGAACCTGACAGTTACAGAGGGCACGCCAGTAAAACCCGTCTCCCCCAAGCATGGTACACTGACTGGAACCTATTACCATGTTCTCTTTAGATGTAAGATGTAACCTCATCATGGGCTGATGAAATCCACTTTGCCCTCCTTCTAGTTTAACAAACATCTCTGTAGAGTTGTGCTGCCATGTTATTCTGCTAGCCATGCCCTGAAGAACAAACTTTTGACATTAACATTGTCAGGACACTCTGGGGAGGAGGCTGTAATCTAGAACTAAGGCTTGAAACAACTCCTTTTGACACGGCTATGACTTTGCCAGTGAAAGAGCAGAAAACGTGCCGCTGCACAAATCCTCTTTTGTCTCTGCAAGGGAGTTTGGCAGGCAGACAAAAAAAACCTTACTGTTGTAAATAACTAAGAAATGCTGTGTATTGCTCTCATTATTTAACCTAATTATGGGTAAGCTCTTGAATGTTTTTGGCCTCTATTTCTTAGACTTGTCATGAGCTGACTTACGCTGTTTGCTCTCTCAAGAAAAAGAAATGCATTTGAGGAATCGTTATGAAAGGACTGAAACTCTGAACAAGCCGTCAACCCACTCCAATCCCATTTCGCCTGTCTGTCCAACCCCTCTGGCCAGCAATAGCCGGCCAAGTCTTTTCTGACGGTCATTTTTCCAATTGGGTCAGGCAAATAATTGCTCATCACCGTGCGTTAATACTGTTTACCACTCTATCTGTCAGTGTTTGGGCCAGCAATAGTCTTCTGAGATTAGAGGGCAGCATCTGGACAAACAGAGGATCATAGTAGTATATGTGTGTGTGTGTGCAAGAGAGAGAGAGAGAGTCAACTGTAACACTCGTGTCCTCTGTGTGAGGCAAATGAGAACAAGCAGAAAGACACATTTGAGTCATGTTGCATAGATTTGCCGAATCCAAATGTACCCATTCCCTCCTTCACCTCCATCCTCTTTGTATCAGTCCCAGGGATCTAATTCCTTTGTAGGTCTCACATCTGCCTCTAATACGCCATCATTCAGCAGCCGTACCTTGGCTCTGCTGACCTAAATAGGAGTGACATTCGGCAGGCGAGTGAGCTGGAGAGGTGGAGGAGGACGAGGGGGGTCAATGATTGCTTGGGGACAAGCTGGAAAGCGTCAGAGAACTATAAATAGCTTTAGGATTCTGTCTTTTTCTTTCGCTCCATCTCCCTATTTGTGGTATTCTCCTCTGGTCAAGGGCAGACAGTGTCAGAGACTGTGGCCAGAGACAGAGAACCCTCTTAACAATCCTGGCCCAGAGGTCACTGAATAAACCACCCTCATCGCTCTTTCCCTCTGTCTGTGATCCAGCGCTGACCAGGCCACACACGCAAACACACTAATAGCTAAGCTTGAGCTCCATCCTGGCTCTATCTCCAACTGGTGACTAAGACATATGAGTGTGCACCAGAGAGCTCTCTCAATCATGGCTAATGAGGTCAAAAGGCCATCAAATATTTACAAGAGCACACTCCGCAGTATACAGTGTCGAGGGGCAGCTGTTTTAACACAGCTACCACAGCATCATATGAATTAATCAGATGTCTTTCATGGTAATTAGTTAAATATCTGTATAAAAGCTGATGCCTCTTTATCTTTATTTATTTTTTGGTAAAATAGCCTTGTGGAAATAAAATGTATGTATACGTGAGCGTGAATGAATGAAACACAAAGTGTATTGACCGTGCAAAAGAGGTAAAAGCCTGTGTAAATAAGATACCAATAGGAGTAAAGCTGATGAGACTCAATAAAGAGATGGAGAGGCTTTGAAGCCTAAAGAGAGAGCTGATGGTGAGAGAGAAAGAGAAAGGTTTTTTTCTTTTCTTTTCTTTTTTTCTAAAAGGCTGCATTGAATGGGTCCATGAAATGGAGCTGTGATGATGCCAGTGCCACATATTGCACACTCAAAACCACCCACACAGGATGTTAAGGACAGTATTGAATTAGGCAGAACACGTCTGTAGTTGTTCAATGTGTCGACAGCTTAAAAGAATCATTTGATGGGTTTGTTGGTGAGCCAGAAGGAGCAGGAACAGTGGAGATTTTTAGTCTAATCTTGTAGAACTGATCTTGTAATGGTTTGAGCATCACAACTCATTGGGTCATGTTACTTACACAAGCAGTCTCACTTTTAGTCTCATTTTTCTTCTTCTTTACTTTTGCTGGCTCACTGCAGTGTATATTGGCATACCACTGCCATCCATTGTCAGTATGTGGAATAGCATCAAGCTGTAGACATCATGCAATAACACATGGTTGAGAAGATCTGTAGCAGTTGTGTGTTTTTGGTACTTCTCCCTCTATCATATCATTGTGGACTTGAATAACTTTGGCCCTTAGAGGTGAACTGAGAAAAAAAAAATACTATTTTATTTTAAGATTAGTCATAAATCAAAAGAAATATTAATATATTATTGTATTAATGGGAATATTTTCAGTCCTTCACTAAAATACTGTGCCATGTCCCATGAGTTCATCAGATTTTTGGCTCACTCTGACCATATTCATTCACCTTGAGCTTACTCACTGCTTGGTTGCAATAACTGAGAATTTATCAGTTAGTTGTGTTTCCATATACAACCTCATAAAAATGTGGTGTTTTCCCCCTCCGCTTTTTGCCTTTCTTGTGAATTAAAGCAATAATTTGTAAGGTACATTTCACAAGCATGCGGCATTTAGTAAGACGCATACTCAAACAAGGCCTTTCATGTGATTTCAGAGGTTGCCTAGTGAAATGACTTAAATAAAAATCCATCTGTTGCTCAGCATTTGCTCTGCTCTTGACCATCAAGAAGAAACATCTCTGTATGTTAGTGGAAACCGCTATTATGTGTGGTTTGTCTTCTAGATTTTAATTGTCTTAAGGGCTGTTCAAGGACCAGAGTTTTTAAGCAGCAGCAGATGTTTTTCTGTTTTCTTTTCTTTTTGCTTTCTGTCTGTTTTTCTTGCTTGCTTTCCCTTTTCCCCTCCATTATTATTATTAAAGCTGCTCTGTGTATTAACAGCAGCCACAGTGCCTCCGTGACTCCTCACAGATAGTGCTGAGATTTGTCCCGGCTGCCACAACCTATCCCCTTAAAACCCCCACAGGTACATCCAACACGCTACTTAGTGGGCTCAACCATCAAGCTGAAATAATGTGATGCAGAGTGCTGCACGCCTGAGGGTTGATGCCATGCTACCTCAGGCCTGGTTAGACTGCATCGCTGTAGGCCAAGAAAGCTCTACACACTCATACACACACTCATACACATATATACAGAAGAAACCGCCAGCTGACAATGCCTGTGGCTCTCACCCTCAGACAAATAGCTCATTGATGCTGTGTGCGAAGCATCAGCAAAGTCCGCTCAGTGCTGTTCCATCTAAGATTCATGTGGTGCTTCAGAGAGAAAGGGCAGCCAAAGAGCACCTCCCTGAGGTTTCTCTCCCCATATAATGCAGTGCCACACCTCTGTGGTGCACAAAGCCTCCATAGACCCCTTCAACCCCCCTGACCTGTTTCCCAGCATGCTACCACGGAGACCCTTAATTTTTAAACACTTTATGGCTTCAAAAAAAAAAATTAACCAAGTGCTTTTGCCTTGACAAGCAGAGCAGGAGAGTCAGAGAGTAAAACAAGGTCACTTTGGGTTGGTTGTTACTTCTTATTCTTCATGGTAGCTCCTGCAGTACTGTGGAACAAAGTGGGTTTTTTGAGGAAGACAGGTAAAGTAGATGAGGAAGACTGAACATTGGATCCATGAAGACAGAAAGAGTGATGTCGAGCGAAGAAGGAGCTGCTTGTCCTTATACACACGTTTGTCTTCAAGAATTTGAGAAATACACCAGTTAAATCTTGTTTTTGTTTCCTTGTTAGATGAGGAGCGAAAAACAGAACTGGAGAAGGTGAGAGAGCAATGTATAGTGTAGCATGTTGGCCTGTCACAGAAAGAAATGGATGAGGTTAGGAAGAAAAAGACTGAGTTAGGAGCCGGAGATAAAATAGAGGCACGTGGGGCACATGAGGGATGGGGATGCCAGGCAAGTGGCAGAGCAATGGAGGAAGACAGTGATGTAGTGGTAGCGGGTGGAGGAAGAGAGAATAGAGGAATAATGGATGAGGACAATAGAAGTGCATTAGAGCAGGAGGTGGCGTGTGTGTATCTGTGTGGTTGGGGAGCTTTGCATGAAAACACCAGAATGGGAGTGACAGATGCCTACAACTATATGAGTAGATGTATATACATCTACTCATTTCATGTTTAGGCTTAAGCTGACATGATCCAGTTTAACTTCTTGTTGCATGCCCATCTCAACTTTTAAGCAGAGACAGTCATTCTCAATGGATTATTACAATTGTCCATTAGCATGAGGTTTAGGGAAGTAAGAGGTATTATACTGAGCTATAACAATGTGGTCAGTGTGGCAGCACCCACTGAACATTTACATCTAGCCAGACAGCTCATCCAAATGATTTACTGTTCTTGTCTGCTACGATTCCCTCTTCAGAGCTTAATCAGCTAAAGTTTAAGCAATGCTACAGTAGAAAACAATATTGTCACCCACTCATCTGTCTCTGCAACTTTTCTTCCAGCCATCCCCCCCTCCACACACACACACACACTCCCACACACGCTCTCATCTGGCCCCTGGAGAAACCTGTCACTGTGAGTGGCCCTCTGCCATGGGAGGATAAACTACCTGTCATGACGACGACTTTCTGTGGAATTCATATCAGGCAAAACAAAGGGGGTGCTGAGGTCACGGGGCATCACTCTTAAATTATTCATCCTCTGCTTCCTCCTTCCGTCTCCTCTCTGCCTGTCGCCCACTTTGTTCTGCCAGCTCGCAACAAGGGCAACTGTCAGGCTTCTTCCCATTTCAAATTGTTGAGCTAGAAGGTAAATAAACATCATTCGCAAAAACTTCCTCAGAAATGATAATGACTGAGCGATTTCAGAGCTATGTTAATGTTTATATTAATCACATGGCAATGTTCTGTAAGGACAGTGTGCATCTCCTGCTTCTAAATGTCACAGCATTATGAAATTTTAAATTTTGCTTTTCCCCCCCACTCATTGTTTAGTCTCTGTGTGCATAATTGATCAGTGTCCTAGCAGCAGCTTGTTTGCATACAGTGGCTCTATGTAGGATGGCCTCAAAGCACCGGGGGACTTTGATTCAAGGCACTGTATTAATTCCATCACTCCTGTTGTTTTTCCATGTGCAGAAACAGTTGTTAGGTCTAGGCTTGACTGACGCCTGGGACCAGAAGGTGGCTGATTTCTCCGGTGTGTCACAGAAGAGCGAAGGGAAGCTTCACCTGGGTGGTGTCCTCCACTGGGCTTTCCTGGAGCTGGCTGCCCAGTCTGGGAAAAAAGATGCCAACCTAGAAGAGGAGCACATAGAGAAGCCCAAGCTTTTCTATGCAGATCACCCCTTCATCATCTTAGTTAGAGATAACACCACCGGAGCTCTGTTACTGATGGGAGCTCTGGACCATGCAGAGGGAGAAGCCCTCCATGATGAACTGTAGCACCCTCTAACTTCTGTCTTTTTTTCTGCCTTCTTTTTGTCTCTGTCTCTCACATACTCTTTCAAAGACTACACACTGGTTTCTAAGTGGAGACATTGTCATTCACTATGGCACACTTATCACATCACCCTGCGTCTGGCTGTCATACATTGACACTGCAGTGTCTCACACTGACACTGTCATACCCAACACTTACATTGTCACACACACAGCGACACCTACATGGTATCCACAAATGAAAACACTGCATTAGACGGCACTGAAGTTGACTCGCTACAGCTAAAGCTCTAACTTTGAGACACCCCCTGCTTTTTCTTTCTCTTTTTTCTCCCATGCATGTTCACCCACACGCAAACACATACACCCACACACACACTCACATGCACATTCAAGGCCATGATGATCAAGTCAACACAAAGCAAAATGACAAACAAGAGTGCACTGACAAATACTAACATGCTGACAAGCAGAAGTGGTTACTCTGACACAACACTTACAGCAGCCTCAACAAAGGACTAACGAACAAAGGCTCACAGTGACACTTGAATCCTCCCTGTCAGGCAAACACCAGGGCAGGTGAGTGTCTGTCTCTCTGTGTGTCTCTCTCTCTCTCTCTCTCCCTCTCTCTCTCTGTTTACTGTGTGTGGTGACCGACACATTGAGGATGCCCATGCAGTTTCTCTCAGAGCTGGCAGGGACCTAAGGTTGGGTCCCCTGGGCTACATCTGAGGAAGACTGATGGATCAGCCAAGTGCTTATTGATGAGCCAGCTTAATGCTAATGGCTGTAATGAGTCACAGCGCTTGTCAACAACACAGAGAGGACAGGGAACCTTTTAATCTCTTAATACCATCACAGATCGATGATACTGTTATGCTGTTGGGAACAAAACTGACATTGCTTGACCTAAATGTAACAACTTAATTTTAGTGTGATTACAGCAAATCAAGGAGGTATTGATTTTCATTTTTATATTTGTTTTCTTTTAATTTAGCACCATGGTGGATGAATGAATTAAGCATATAAGCAACAGTTGCTACTCTTGTATTGTATATTTGATATTTTATAAGGTGTGTTTTTAAAGAATAAATATTTCTGGGTTTGGTTTTATTCTTTTTTCACCTGGGCTACAGTTTATTCATCAATGTCTTCATCTGATCATAATACAAACCAATCAATCAAACATGTTATTAATATATAATACATGTGGACTGCCACAGCTCCATCTTCCTTGACAGCACTTTTCCCCCCTCTACCCTGAACTGAATTGGCTGACATTGAGCCTCAGGGATGTGTGGAGGCATATTTTAAAACCTGAACTCCCATCAGTTATTGAATTTTAGTGGAAACACATGAAAGACTTGCAGTGGCTAGAAAGTCCAGCAGCAGCTTTGTCAACACACTCTCTAAATGCTTCCAAACAAGCAAAGATAGAATGTGTTTGTTCCATTTTCACCTATGAATAATTGAGGAATAAAATACAGTATATGAATGATTTTATTTTAAAAACAAACTTCCTGCCATCCCTCTTGAAACAGCGTTAGCATTTGGGTACCTTCAGTATTTTATAATGTTTTTGTTTTGTATTGAAGGTTCATGTGACCATACCCACAAAACCCTCCAGGTCTGTATGTATGTATTTATGTATTATTCTAGATGTGGTGAAAACCTGGAGGAAAGCAGTGGTGCAGTTCCCTCTTGGAGGTAAAATGTAAATGTGTGCTACATCTGTCCTGTTATAGTGCTAAGTAACAGAGTCTAGACACGCAGCTGCTCTGTCACACTGGTGTATTATAGCTTTGTTCCTAATTTAGCCCTCTGCGCAGGTCTGCTCAGCAACAGTGCGTGTTCTGCACGAGTGTATGTGTGTTCCTGTGTGTTCAGGTACTGTTCATGTGTGCATTCATGTGTGAATAAAGCTACTACAATGACCTCTCTGCTGTTACCTCCTGTCCAGCAGAGACTTGTAAAGGGCACTGTACTGCAGGTCTGCCCTACACCGAATAAACCCGGGAGCTCAATTTAGACAAGCTGATGATGGATCCGAGGCTGTCTGCTGTGAGCACATCAATCCTGCTCATTTCCACACTGGCTCCCTGCTGACTCACCTTCACATTTCATTCAGCTCAGAACACAGACAAACACATGCATGTCCACATCTGCTTGTAGGTAGCTAGACATGATTTGACATATAAGGAAAATGTAAGAAAGCCACTTCTCAGTGATGTGGGGCAGTTATACTATATGTGCAGTGTATCTAACAAAGATGGTGAGTAATACTGCATATTCCAATGTAATCAGTCACTATGTTTTAAATGAGCAAACCACTGATTACATCCTTTGTTTTATTTTTGTTTATATTGTTTAGGTTCTTACCGAAGGACATTAAAACTGTGGGATGAACCTTAAAATTCTCAAAAACCAAAAAAAAAAAAAAAAGATGCAGGTTTGTTGGCTGTTTTTTGTTATTTTTTAATTAATCAGTTAGCATATCATTTTCTGTATTCAAATTATGTCATTGAACTTTTCTTTTCACAACAGGGAATATGTTTTCTCTAGCCAGCATTTAGGAGGAAGTTTCCAACTAACTAGCATTAAATTATCCCCAAATGAAAATGATGTGTGCATGACTATGGGTTTCTAGATTATAGTTTCCCACAAAATAATATACTTACTTTATTTAAGAAGCGACAGTATAAGCTGTCACTGTGATGCTGCATATATGTCAGAAGGAAATGGAGTTGTATTCATAGTGCTTTTTTTTTTTTATTTGTTGACTTGCTGTTGATTTATCTGTCTGCAGCACACTGTGTGTCCAGTTGTGCTCTCTGGAAATGGCAAGCAGCAGTATTTCTAGACAGGTAATTGAGGTGAACTGCAGCACAAGCTCTCTGTTATGACATGACACCATCACCAACACAGCTTTCCCCTCAGCCTCTCACATGAGAAAAAAAAGGTTTGAAAGAACTTAATGTTTAATCTTTGTTTTTAAATAAAACATGACGTAGAAGTGGGACCATGAGCTTCATGTCTTCTTGGCTTTATTGTGTGATGGGTTCATCTGCTGGACGATGTGAGTGGCAGAAAAGAGGGTGAGACAGTGAAAGAGCACTCAAGAGTGGAGTCATCCCAGTTACAGTACTTGCCCTTTAGAGGAGATCATAGAAGTAGCTCCGCTCAAACAAGGGTCAACTCGCTGAGAGCGATGCAGCAGGGGCCTCTCAATTTTCACCTTGACTTTGTTAAAAGCTTGAGATAGGCCAAAAGCAAGAGACAGGCATATGTTACATTGATAACCAGTGTTCCATACTTGTGTTTGATTACAGAGAGGACAGACATGGCCAACTGCTTCACACCATTTTTACTCAAGCTTACACTGGGAGAATAGAAGATGTGGTGTATCTGACTTAATTTTAATGAAGATGCATTTTCTCTCCCACTGTTTGACTACAGAAATGGCCCTCAGACATAAATTAACCTAACAAGTGTTTACATGGCTTCAGCAAGAGTTCACATCAGGCTATCTCACGGGCTGGGATATGCTTCCCTGGGACTGCTGATGACTCAGGGAAAACCTAGTTAAGTAAAACAAACCTAGTTAATTTTGTATGAATCCTGTGTGTAGTTAATGAACCGAGGGCCTTCAGAGATGTAAGAAAGGAGATGAACAAAGGTAAAGCAACAGTGAGTGAACACTGTTTGCCTGATAAAAGCTAGGGGATTGAACATATGCTACGAAACTGCAAAGGCTGATACCTAAATAAATAATTTAAAAAAATCTTTTGTCAGTGGCCAAAAATGTAAAGGGCAGGTTATTCAGGTTTGATTATACTGATTATTTTTATAGCATTTAACTTTGGTGATGGAAAATAGCAAGAGCAAGAGCAAATTATGATCTTCAGGTCAGTCATGGACTCACTTGCTGTTGAATGTTTATCCTATTAGATTATAATTTCATTGGGGAATAAATGCACATGCAGCTCAATGTCAACTTTAAGGTGGATCTATGTGAATTTAGATTAAATTTAATTACTGTATTGATTGAAAAAACTGTGATGACATACATGTCTGCTGTTGTCAATTCAAATAACTCAGGTGTTGGTCTGATGTACCTGGCAGGTTGGAGCACAAATCTGGTAGTAAACTATGTGACTGGGTTACTTAGGGTCAATGTGGGAAACTGAGTAACATAAGTGAAATTACCATATCATAATTACATCCTCTACTCACATATACAATATTTAATACATCTAAAAACTCAGTAAAATGTTCTTACTTGCATGTGTCTGTTGTCAGGCAAGAGAACGAATATGAAATACTGACTGAAACACAGTCCATTAAAACTACATGTTAACCAGCAGTCACTTTCGAACCATTTCCAAGCTGCTGCTCTGCTAAAATCCTGATTTTTCTTGCTGCAACTTCCTCTGACAAAAAAACACCAGACACTTAAGGCAGTGACAGGCAGCAGCTGTGCTGTGATTTCAGCTGTATTTACATGTGAAATGATCACTCATACAGAAAGTTATTCCAGGGACACACAGCGGTCTACACCCGCTACATCACACATGTCCATAACACAGCCATGTCTTCTACCGTCAGTTTTATGTTTAAGATTTAATTTGCACTTGATAATATTCATTAATAATAATCCACGGCTGTTGAGTACTCCTTGTCTTTTGTTTACCCTTATTCTACACACACAGCAGATGGTTTCAGTTTTATGGAATATTTCTAGCGTCACGTCAATGTGAATATCAACATATTTTATCTGTCTGTTTTTACTGAAGAGCACGTGCACTCACTTTGCAGCAGCGAGGCTCGTGACTCACACAGGCTGTGAGTAAAGATGCTCTATATCAATTCAACAGTAACTGAAGACGAAATCACAGTGGCTCAGATTGGTTATTTAAAAAAAAAAAAAAGCTTCAAATGTGTCGCTAGGTAGTAAAAAAAAAAAAAACGTCACCACACTGGTCTGAGAAGTCAGTAAAGCGCGTTTAATGACAAAAGTGCGTTTGTGGCGACGTGATGACGTCACTCAAACCTGTTTCTCTGTCAGGGTCAGTCAGTCTGTCAGTCATGGACATTAGCAGAGACAAACTCGGCCCCACAGTTGGGATTTAGCCAAAAAATATCCCCATTAACAGAGCTTAGCTGTTCTGTAGAAGGAGAATGTTTTCATTACTTTTCAGCCGCTCGGTATCCATTTATTTTCATCATGTTTGTGGCGAAGAAGCTCCATTTCCCTCCAGTGACGTTAATTTGTCATTATTAGCATTAAGGCACTTTATGAGACATATATCTTCATCTATATAAACAAATGTTATTTACCCACAAAACTGGTACGACGGAACCATACAAGGTGAGGATACACAAATACTAACATTTATTTGTTAAATTTATGTAATTTATCTTATTGTGTGTGTGTGTGTTTGTGTGTGTTAAGTTTGTTAGCTGTTTGCTAACGAATTTTAGCTAATGTTAGCAGCTAGTTAAAAGCTAGCCTGACATTTGTAAAAAATAGAATGCATTTAAATGAATATTAACGGCCATACTTTACATTTTCATAACCGAAGCACATAAAATATTTAAAAACGGTGTTATGTTAAGTTTAACCACAGGACTGTAGAGTGCTGTGTGCCTGCCTGGAGACTCATCTCATGGCAGACGTTTTGGCTCATGGAAGAGATCAGCAGATCCGGATGCTGCACCATTGGTGTGTCCATGTCCAGCAAGCACTACTACACTTTTTACAGCTGACCTGTTTTAGAAATGTATATTTCATTTGTATATGCATTTTTGCACATCAATTTGTTTTTACATCACTTCAGGCATTATAAAATGACTTCTGTCCTTCAGTTTTTTTTACAAACATATTGCTAATGTTACTGAACTTGGATTTAGCAATGTCAACACTGTTCTCATAGTTACTGATTACTGTTTGTTCCGTGTTGCTTGCGAATTTTGTGGGGAACCACAACATTCCCAGTATGACTTGCTCAAGCTGTGGCTTCTCATTTGTTTATATTAATGACACGCTGGGCTAAGATGAGAGGCATGGTTTGGCAAGCACTCGGTGCACTTTTTTACGCCTTTCAGAGGGAATTTGTACCTGCAAATTGAGGTTTTACATATACCACAATTTAAATTATTTGAACTATGTGGTTTGTATAAATGCATGTAACTTTAAACCCATAATTGATAAATGAGGTCACTTTTTGCAAACCACAAGCCTACAGAAAATATTGAAGGCTAAATATCATGCAATAGCTTTACTCTGTCACTATTGTCTATTTTTCAGTAGCAGATAGTTAATCTGCCTGAAGCAGACTGTCTGCAGCAGCCATATTAATGGTATTGATCATTGTCAACTTTTGTGCTTCCTCCAATCTCAGATCACATTGTAGTGCGCTATTTCTTGGCTTTTTTTCTGTCTAGTAAAGGTTTCTTTTTTCATTAGTCCCTTTCTCTGTTCTTTTCCCCAATAACCTGTCTCCTTTATTGCACACAGCCCTTAGAAAGTGACAACTTAGGAAACTGAATCAAAGTTTCAATAAAGACTGGACTGCTGTGGGCTTTGACAAGTGAGGTGGCTGAAGTGGAACAGTACAGCAAGAGACTGAAGGAGGACATATCGGTTCCAGAAAGATAAATAGTTCATGAAGCTGTTGACTTCACCATTTTATTACTTTTGTCTCAGAATTTTCCGCCTGCCTGCAGCTCTTTCTGCCCACAAATTATTCATTGTGCTCCCTACAGGCCCCAGCTGTCAATCCCAGGCCTAGGATTTGCTAGAGAAGATGGGAGTTGTACGTTTGTCACAAGCTCAGGTGCCTGCGTAGTTGCCAGGATGTTGATTACACTATACAGCTTTCATGATGCCATATATTCATTTTAACTTTACTGAGACAAAGCTGTGCCAGGGTAGACTGAAGTTACACAAGCCAGCCTCTTACTTTTTTCCCTTTTTTTCCTTTGACCTTTTTGTGTCTGCTATGTTTTGGAACTTACCCAGGCGGTGTGGTCAAGATTAAATATGGTGCAGTCTTTCTGACAATGTCCAGTCCCACGTGTTGTCTACAGGAGGTCTAACCTGAAGGTAAAGTTTAATGATACACATTGAAATATACATCCCAACACACCTCTTGCAGCTAAGAAAGAGATTATGTGTACACAAACATTACCCTATACCCTTGAAAATATGTTTCATATAACTGTCATGTTTCATTTTCAATAGTCCAAAATAATTGAGAGGCTGTCATCTAATTTGATATATAGATGATACAAATATTGAAGATATGCACCTACAAGTGAATGTTTTCCATTTATTAAGAATGAATTGTGATATTTTAGACATGCATTATCAAGTAATTACAAGATTAAATTCACGCTTTTCTTACACTTTTCACAGCTTGATGCTGTGAAAATTTTTTCCCTTTGATGTGGTGTCCAGCAAATCTTTAAAATGATGAGCCATCATGCAATTATCCTGTATCATTCTCCTTTAAAAATGCCTAATTATGTAATTATGTGATTACCTCTGGGAGAAAGAAATTGTGTGATTTTTTTTTTTTTTCCCTCCTTTTTCCTCAGGAGTTTGAATGTGCATATTTTCATTTATACATTAGTAAGTCTAGTAAGTACAATTACATCAACCCTGAAGTCCAGACTACTGTCAAAAGTAATGACTACTCAGAATAACAAAAGACTGAGAATAGTGTGGATGGATTATTCTGATAATATGAACCAGATGTAATTATGAAAATTGGTGTCCTTCAGTATGTTACTGCATTAAAAAGGTCTGTTATAATGTGTTGTATATATATTGGTGCATATGCAGTACTATATGTCTGTATCTGTGCTCACGTACTGTAAACTAGAAATCAAATTTGAGAAGGCTTTGGCACAAGAAGAAATGTCAGAGTCTGACTGTGCTGGTACTGGTAAACTCATCAATTTGTTAATGGGAACCTTGTCAGCGGTTTAGAATTGATGGTCTTGGTCTCCCAACCGCCAACAGTGGCACTCTGCAGGGTTACAACTACCTTATCTACATTGCAGACAAAAATTAAACTGGTATAACGCTCAGTTCATGGCATATGTTATTCTTGTGTTGTACTTCAGTCCAATCAGTGTTTGTGAACATGCTCCACTCTCATCTAGAGCCAAAAAGCAGACTGCTCTCTCATCCATACTGTCTTACAAGTGCTTCATGAACACTAAATGGAAGTTGGAATTTTTTTTTGTAGCCAGCTTAAACTTTTAGAACCAAGTGAATGTTTTTTTTCTTGACATAAAATTTATATTTATTTATATTTACTAGTAGAAAAGAAATCAGAAAAAGTGTGTCTGTCTGTCTGTCTGTCTCTGTGTATTGTCTGTCTCTGTCTCTGTGTATTGTTTCACTGCAACAAGGAGTTAAGGGTGAAGAAAATGTGCACAGTCAAATTACTGCCCTAACTGTGTTTCCTTTGATCTGTTAACCTTATGAAGAAAAAAATACATTTTGTTGAAATCTGATTACTGAAGTGGCATCACTGTCATACAACCATATTGTGCCAAACTGAGTTAATGTTTCTATTCCCTTCATCTGACTGTTATTTTTTATTTTTGAGTTTAGATCAGTAACTTTTTTAAAACTTGGGCATCAATGCAAACAAACAGTACAGCAAAGAGCAGAAACGCCACATTTGGAGAATATTGAGACCAGGTTGAGATTGCTAGTGTGCTCTCAGTGAACCTGCACAGTCACTGTCGTCTCATCAGTTCAATTACTAGAATTAATTACTGCTCTCTGCCTGTGAACACACTGCTGGCATTTACATGGGGTGACCCATACTCCTTTCTCTGCAGTGTTTATGTGTGCGTTTGTGTGTGTGTGTATAGACACACATTTTCCCCTTGAAAATAACAGCTGCTGAGCGTGGGCAGTAATCACACGCACACCTACGATCACACACACTGGCACGTGCACATTTTGCTGTACCTGCCTGTTTGCTTTATTCGACAAGACATCTCCCTGTATAATCTGCATAGTGATATCATTTGGATAATATTGGAGGTAGCTCGGCCACCACCTGCTTGTGTGTTTAAATTGCTGGTGAGGAATGGGGCCAGGTGGGTTGGGGGATGGAGGGGGCTTTGTAGAGTTAGAACACAGCCTTCTCCAATTATGATATACATCGTTATAATTGGGGGATACATGTCACCAGGTGTAATTATTGCTGAAACTTTTCTTGCCGTTTCTCCTGGGTGTGTACACTTGCATGGAGACATTATTACCTTGAGTAACCATCTTTCTCTTTCTTGTCATGGGACTCAACGTCCACCAGAAGTTATTACCTCGGTGGATCCTTGCTGGTGTAAACCAAAGACTTGGATGAAGGACAAGAAGAGTAACCTGTATAATTTCACCAAGGACACCTCCATCACAACCATGGCAGCAGGAGGGGTCCTCCGTGCCTTTGCAGGTGCAGCCAGTCCCCCGCACCCCGCCAAATGTACCTGCAGTGAAGTGCTGCACCAACAGATAATGACTGAACCCCAGTGAGACATGCGTTATGGAGCCCTTAATGAAAGAGTTGTGCCCCATTGAGCCCTATAATGAATGTTCTGACATTGAAAATCCCAGGGAGGGCTGCTTTAATTCTTAAGAGTTGGATCATGCAGCAAACACATTTTGATAGACCTATAGTGGCTGATGGACATGATGATGTTTAGTTGTGTTATTGTTAATTGGCTGTGTGTAGATGGTTTGGTATTCATGCACCTGCAAGGCCCTCTCAGTGAGATGTTTGAATGCCTTTGTTCAGGCTCTTTATACAGCCCTGTCCAGCTTGTCTGATACCTGTTAAGCTTTCATTCTGACTAATGGAAATGTCAAAAACACTGTAGAAAAGCTGGACTGCCCATTCTTCTCAGAAGCCTAAAGATGTGAAGCCGAGATTGCTGCTAAGCCTCGTCAAAGACACGCACACACACACACATACACACACCCCTACACACACACGCACAGTGCTATGCAGTATTATAGCTGATAAGAGCTTTTGTAGATTTTGGTAATGATGTCCCTGAATACTAAGTGAGCTGCATCTAAAGAGACCCACAGGAATTAATAAAAATGTCTCCCATTTCATGGCTGCAGTGGTTTCCTGCTTTTGAGAGATCACAAAAGAGAATCACTGAATACCACAATTTAATTATGTATTTCAGGCTGTCTCTGCATGTATTGCGCCTTTTGGAAATTTTGCATCCCCATTATGGTCCTGCTCTTCATCCTTCCCATGTCTCCCTTTTCAAAATCACTCTTTCATTTCTTTTTTTCTTTTTCTTCGTTTTCTAATTTCTTCGTTTTTCCTGTCTTATCTGCCTCTTCTGTATTTCTTTCACCCCCCCAATTCCCACCCCCATGTTCTCTTTTATATTGTTCCCTTTTTTCACCACCACCCTGATTCATTTCTCCTCTGCTTCACTCTTTTACATGGACAGGTGGCAGAGCAGCTGGCCTACTACGTCCATGTGTCAGAGTCAGTAATCACAGAGGAGACATTTGATGTGGCCCTGCAGTTTGGCACAGTGCGTGGCGACCCCACCCGGAGTTGTGCAGGATGACCTGTTTGCATGCCCCCTTGGTTGCCCTCAGCACCCACTGGGAAAAGAGCATCAAGGACAACGACAACACCAATGTGCCAGTACCTCACCAGCCTCAGGTGGGTACTTCAGTCAAAGAAAGGGGAGACCTTCCATCATCAAACAGCACTACACATAAAACTTTTTGACTACCATAAGTACGGTAACATTAACTAGTGACAAATACTAATCACCTCTATTTACCTTTGGTGACTTCCTCCTGAAGGTCCTCTGCAGTCACACCTGCCAGTGTTAGCTGTATTCTGATATTTTCTCTGTTGGCTGTTGCTGTTTTCTGTTAACTGTAATCGATTGGCTACAACGACTTTTGGAAAAGGTTGATGTGATTTTGGGATACACAAATTAACTTAACTAATCTGGATACATGGAGATACCTCTGTGATCACAGTTTATGAATTTTGAAGCTCAAACACAACTTTAAGTTTTGAAATAAACAAGTCTTTGAAAATTGACTTTCAAAACTGTAAACTGGAGCTGTAATTCACTCTTCCCTGTTTGGGTCCAAACCCTTAAAACCTTAAAAGTTTAAATTTACACATAATTTCCTTTTCCGTCTTTCAGCTCTTTAAAAGATCGCATGTCTTAGTCACAACCTTCCTTTAACAGCAGCACTTCTAATCGGTCTCACTAAAGCTACCCAAAAATTACCCCGTCACATGCGCAAAACATTTCCTCTTGAAAAAGAGAGTGCATCCCAATAACGCTTATGGTGCTATCCGCTCTGACAAAATGTCAGTTTGACAGCCAACCATTGATCTGCTTCATGTGAAACAACAAATGTCTCTGCAATTTGGACTCATTCTTTCATGTTTCCGCCAAAGAGCTACTCTCCATTCAGAAACACAGAAAGGTAAATGCTGACAGTCTAGCTGAATTGAAAGACACACAGAGGTAATCATACAGTGTAGTAGTGCGTTGTGATGGTTCAATTCTCTTGCTAATTATCTCAATCAGTCTATAAAATGCTACTGCTTTTCAAAGAAGCAACACACACTTATACATGGGGACACAAAAGCATGTACACACACCCACACTGGCAGTAAACAGAAACTGTGCACCCACAATTACAGCCTCCCCTACCTGACACCGCTCCATGTTTCCCAGATAATCAGACAAGGATTAGATAATCCTGACAGAAATCCTTTTCATTCCCTCCTCCTTGCCTCCTGCAAATTCTCATTTTGCAATATCATTTCAAGTCAATACACCAACAAGCAAATGCATTTGAAGAATTTAAAATACCTAGACTCTCTAACCTGGCCCATGGGGTAAACTTTCTAAAAACTTTATTCTAAACTCACCACATTGAGTAACAATGAAACGCAATGATGGGGAAGGTTAATGGCATAAATATGTATGTAAATGAAGAACACAGGTAATGTTATAGCTCCTATGTATACAGATTTCACTCCCATATCAGATAAAATGTAGTAATCATGCAAAGCACTGAACAAGGCTGCACATTAATCATTTTGTCTTGATCCATTCACTACAGGCTGGCAAAGGTCAACTGACCTCAGAAGTACTGTCAATAGACAGAAATTGAATCACACTCATTAAAGTATAAAAATATACCACACAAACAGATGTGGGAGGAAAATCGCCCCCGTTAGTTAGAAAAATAACATATATCCTCATATGCAGATTACTGTTTTGCTCTCCTTCTGTGCTCTGTTTGGCTCATTTTTTTTTCCTCCGTCGTTCCCTGTCCTTGTCTTGTTTTGCTGCTCAGCTGTAAGTTGCTCCCATTTTGTGCCAGGTATGTTTTGATGTCATCAAACAATCTTCTTTATGTTGATTCCAACTGAAAACCTCAGGGTGATCTCATAACAGGATGCTGTGGCCAATATGCTGCTCCTTATTATTTATTATGATCTGCACACTGTCCCCTGTTATCATTCATGTACCTGTACTTCAAGACTTAACTGTTTCATTCATGTTATGTGATTTTTTTTTTCACATCCCAAGCTAGTGTTACATGCTGTTGGATGCACTTTGTAGAGGGAAGTTTGTTGTTGACTCTCCGTCATTTGTTGCTTCGCAAACATTTTCAGTGAAGATCCATTTGATATGAAAGCAAAGTGAACTGCATATTTCATTCCATGTGTCTTAACAGCAAGGGAAGCACAACAGTTTTTCTTTTGCTTTGTAGACACAGAAAGTGCCACTCTTCATGCTTTTATGCAGGTCAGAGCCTTGCACTTTGTAGGCATAAAAACCTCGAAGAGCAGTGCTCTCTTGGGATTTTATATATATATATATATATATATATATATATATGAGATTAAAATGCATCTGTTTTACTCCTTTTTACACCTTTTTCCTGCATTATCTGCATTGTCTTGCATAAGTAAAATCTGGCATAACAAATAAAATATTTGAACAAATAAAATGTATAAGAAGGTGTTCACCACAGTGCTGTACTTCCCGAAGGAAGGCCTACAGCGCAGCCCTGAGGAGCCCAGCAAGGACAAGAAGCCAGTACAGAGACTGGAGAGTAAGCCTAGAGGGCTCTGTGTGTGTGTTTGTGTGCGTGTCTTTGTCTCTCCATTCATCTCTCTGGGGATGCTGTCTAAAAGGTCACAGGGACTTTATCTTTTGATCTGTGATTCTCTGTTCAAACTGCCATTGAAGCTTCAGCATCTGCTTCCTAACTCTGATTCTGTAGAGTTTTCATTTAATGAGGCACTGAGCTTATCACCTCTCACCTTCACTTATCCACATTCTTCAGTTTTTCTTTGTCTTCACCTCTTTATACCTCCTCCATCTCTCCCCTTCCATTTCTAAACAATCTCTTTCAATCCTTGTTTTTTTTTTTTTTTTTTTTAAACATTTAATTCTGTCTGGCTGCTAATATTGTTTCAGCCTTTTCATAGCTCCCTCCGTACTGAGGGATTCCGTAGTGATTTCTTTCACTTCTCTCTCTTCACTTTCCTTCATCACGTCAGACGAAAGAGATACTGAGTGCCCAGAAAACGATGAGATGGAAGATACACCTGGCTTTCTGCGAAAGATGGCCCTCTGGAGGGGTTGCTGTGCCAATCTGTTAGGCACATCAACATCAGCCAGCAGCTGGAAAAGCCACAGGTCAAGCAGATTCAGAGAACCATACAGATCAAGTTTATTTTAGGAGATACAGGCACAGAAAGTCTTCAAATCCATGAATAATGTAACAATGTCTTTAGAAGGTCTGTAACATAGTTAGTCTGAAGTTGTAATGATAGTAGAGGTCAAAGAAGTTTTGTTTGACTGTATGCTTCTCGATTTCTTAAAGATTGTAGCCAAGTTAAAAATTCAAATTAGAAATTAATCTCTGTTTTGGCCTCTATTTAAAGTGAATGTAAAGTGTGACAAGATGAAGAGTAAGTCAGTACTGATGGGGACAAAGCCACCATACAGGTACAGTGTGAGGAATAAGGAACAAACGGAATATTGAGGCTTTATCCACTTTAGAGCTCTAAGTTGTTTCAGGCCTCACAATCCATTTAACACTGTATGGCCAACTTGGATATGAAATTTAGGCGGTCCATGATGATACTGGCTAATGTTCAAAATCACACACAGCTACCTTGCTGTATAGTGAAGAATGCAGCCAGTCTTTTGAGTTGGACTGTATTTAGATGTGAAACAATAAAGGATGTGGGTTAAAGCCTAAGTATTTATACATACAGGAGCCAAAGCAAGCTGTGGAGCAGGAGCACGCTACACTGACAATGTTTCTCTCTCTTGTCAAGTGTGGAACTTGATGTTTATTACCAGAGGTGATGGAGCACAAAATATCTGTACCGTACTCTACAGCCTGAGTGTATTGAAAATGACTAGTTGGGAATATCAGTTCTCACTTTAAATGCTTTTCTCTGAGTTTATGTTTTCTTTCTGTGTGTACACAGAATTGCTTACTGTAAGTGCAGTCAAACATGTCCTACCCATCAGGAGCCATGTGAAGAGTTTCTCCTGTTCAGGTCAAGTCTGACCTGGTACATCTAATTCGCATCATCTGGGTGAACACCAACTACTACAGCAACAGTGGGATTCTCACCTTCTCCAAGGTACCTGCATTTTACCACTGTTTCTTAGCTTGTTTTTTTCTGCTCTATTTGTCTTTATCTCCCAGTACTTACACAGTTCGTATTTACTAAATATACAGACCCATGGCCAACAACCCAGCTTCAATGTCCATAATCTCTCAGTTCTAGTCAATTAATGGATGTGTTATTGTTAGGACATTTACACTATCAAACATACCGCGTATAGATTGTGAGTGGAACATTAAGAGATAACGTGTCTATTTAAGATGATATATTCACTGGTTGATCAGCTCTCCAGTTGGATTAGTTGAACTGTTTCTTGCTATAATAAAGCGTCATCACCACTGAAGGCTGAAGGCCTTCATCCATGGTGCTCAGTCATGAGAGTTACACTGCTGAGGCTGAAAAAAGCCACATCACTGTTTTCATTACTCCATCTCTTTTCATTTCAATTGACAGCCCCACAGACCAATGGAAAAATGTTTAACCTCAAATAATTATGCTCTGAACCCTCACTGCTACAATCATCTGCTGCCGTGTTGCATGACTTTTCTTTTTCCTCTACATTCTTCATGTGTTTGCCTCAGTTTGTTCTCATCTCATTTCTTTGATAATGCATGAAGACATACTTGCTCAAACAAAACATTTGGTGTAATTATTTTTTGAGTGAGGATGTGGCTGCAAAGATCTGACAGCCCATACAACTCTTAGGATGATGCTCCACTTAGAATAACTGAGACGCCTTTAAGCCATTTGTGCTACTAAAAGTGGATATTGAATCATAGCAATGATAGCACCCTGTGTCTAGGTCTACCAACATGGATTTGGTAACCCAGGGTGTTAGTTGGCTTGTAATGTAAAATTTCATAAATCAAATTTAAATGTTTATTTGGTTTGAGAAGACAGTGAATATGTGCTGAGTGGTGTAATGGTTTGGAAGTGATACCAGCACCTCAGCCTTCAATGTGTCACATCTGGTTACATCTCTGTGATCTGACTTGATGTTTTCACATTTTCCAGTGCTCTTCAGTGACGTCACAAAGGGTTTTCTGTGCCCTCTGAGTCCTTTTATTTGAATATTTATTATTTCTCAAACCTGAGGCGTAGTAAAGCCGTTTTACAGCCCTTGAGGCGCTCCAGTTTGGACTGTGCTGCCGGATAAAGGCATCCTGTCTCTGCTGAGAAGGCCAGCAGTCTGCCGGCCGCTGACCTGGATCTGCACTTGTATGTTTGGATAATGAAGTGTGTTTGTAAAAAAAAAAAAAAGAATAATAATAATAGTAACAGATCTTGAAGTGTAACTGGTCATTTGTATTTATGCCTTACTGTGAATATGTATATTTTTGGCCGACCTGCTCCCCCTCTAGTAGTGCATTTTGTCATTGGCCGTGGAGGAATTTGGAAACCTGTGGCTCACTATGCTTTATGCAGCTCAGATGGCCGCAGCCTTTCCTGCAGTGCTGCTCACTTTATGTTTTCCATCTCTTCTTATGGTTGGGAGGCTTTCTTCCCCCTCCAGTTATATGAAATAATAGAGATGGAAAATGTCTTGTTTATTTTCTGTAGAAAAAGGATTCCATCAGGCAGCAATGGCCCTCTCCTTCTTTTCTGGAGCAGAACCAGATCACTGATGTGGTTTCCATTTGTGTCTGATGTTTTTTGGCTAATACTGTCTAATCAGAGTCCATTTATTTCATGGTAGCGTGTGTGGTTGTCTGCCTCTTTTCATGTCTGCATGATGTGTAATGCATGCGCTTAGTGTGTCCTGTTGTGTGTTCTGTGTGTGCATGCACAGCTGCGACTGTGTGAGTCTGCATTGTATTCCAAGTTTGTGTGTGTGTGTGTGTGTGTGACTTGCCACTGCCCCCTCTCTTCCCTGCAGGGCCTCAACCATTTTCTTCATTTGTTGCAGCTTTGTGTTTCTTCTCTCTTTCCCCCTCCTCTTCTCTTTTTGCACTGGGGAACACAATGTCTGGTTTAATATCATTTTCCAATCACTGAAGGCTGCAGGGCAAGGACTTTTGACTGGGCTGTTTCGTTCCAGCTAATACCAAAGAGAGGGGAGAGAAACTAATAACCCCAGTGGTTGATAATAGCTGCAGTGATCATTCTGCAGTCATTTGCCTCTGGTCCTCTGTAGCTGCAGCTGATGTTGTCTTTGTTTTGTTACTGCCCGCTACATGGAGCTACACCGCTATTACAAGCTGTCTGACACTCTTCATCTCTCCCATGTCCATCTGAGATATATTCAACACCATCTGGTTGTTTTTACAAAGGGAAGAACAAAAACAGGAGAAATGTGCAGTTAGGGGAGAGGAGAGATCAAAAAAATCCAGTGGATATGTACTTTTCAAGTGAAGGTTGGCCTGTCATAATGCACGTCTTTCTGAATAGGTCCAGATTCTGAGGAAACTGATTATACAAGAGCTTAGGGGGAGAGTTAAGATTCAGGGACATATGTTGTCTTCATCCTTACCCTCCTCGCTAAGAGAAAGAGGGAGAGAGAGTGAGAAAGAAAGGAATGAGGGAGGGAAAAAAATCATTATTAACTCATAAGCTGGTTAATGCTGTAGCACTCTCAACCTTCAGCTCAAATGAGAATTTCCGTCATTTACATATCAATTTAATTTCCTGTGTTTCCCTCTCCTCTCCTCCTCTCTCCCCCTCCTTCATTAAAAGCAGCATTTGCTTGCCACTGCAATCAGCCTGTACAACACATTTTCCTGGGCGGTGAGCACTCACACGCGCGCCCTGCACACACATACAGAAACAGAACGGCACACGTGGAAAACAGTGATGTTTTGACACAAACAAATGCAGAGATGTGCACACCTACATATATTTGGTGTCATGCTGTCACATACACGCACACATGTTCAGTGTGCAAAGTACATGTGCAAGTACACACACACACACACACACACACACAGAGAGACAGACATGGCGGCAGTGTGCTGTAGCCCAGGCAGACAGAGCAGCTCCGTTGCCCGCTGTAGCTCTGTCAGGATTAAACCAGTGATCAGGGAAATGAAAGGGAAGCTGTCATTCCACATAGGCCTCTATACACATCATCCTCAATAATTACACCCTCTCCTTCCTTCGCCTCGCTTCCTCCTCTCTTATAACCTCCTACTGTGTGTGTGTGTGTGTGTGTGTGTGTGTGTGTGTGTGTGCACATGCATGTATCACACACAGAATGCTTGACTGACACCCAGCACATCAAATAGGGGCTTTTATGAAATGTGCGCCTGCTTGAATTACACTCACTTTAAGCCTTACTCTTTTTTTTTTTTCCTCTGTAGTATAAATCCACACCTGTGTGTGTGTGTGTGTGTGTGTGTGTGAGAGAGTGAAAGAGAGAGAGAGAGAGATTTGTGTATTTATGTAATATACATGTGTATGTGTGCCCACATGAGCATGCATGAATGAGTGTCCCCTTTTGAATTGATACAGATGTGCCTAGCCCTGCTCAGCCCACATCTGGCAGTTAGACTGAACCTGCAGGGGATATATGCAACTAACTACTTCAATCTGGGGCTTTAAGCTTATGAATGTGATCAAATATTCAGTTCAAGCAAAGTGTTACACAGCAAGGTCTCAAGTGTAAAGTAAGTTTAAGGTCTGTCAATTTAAGTCAATGCCATATGTGACCTCTGGTATGGAAGTCAAGAGGTACCAGATCCAAGCTGTCATAGAATGATCCCTTTCATTTTTTATGACTATTTTTATGGAATTTCCATTTTCACTGGAGTTACAGAGAATACACACAGGCCAAACACTGGATTCAACCTATGACACCTCCCAAATATTGTAAATGACTCAAGAGGCTGAGGAATTAATTGATTTAGCGTAGCTTATTTCAGTCTGATAAGTATATTTGTTTTGTGTTTGAATTTTCTGTTTCATTTGGTTTTTAGTAGTTCCATTTTTTTTTTATTTGGTAAACTATGTTAAACAGGTTAAACTGTAGTTTTTATTAGTTAGTTAAACTTGTTAGTGATACTGATGAAACCTGTTGTGTGTTTCTATGCCTCCATGCCAGAAATATCTGTGGTTATAGGTCAAATATCTTCTCATCTCGTGAATACTGTATCTCAGGAGTGTTTTTTTTTTTTTTTTTTGCACTTTGCACAAATGTCCACCATTAGCTAACCAAAGTTTGGTGGTTAAAGGTCAATGGTCAGGGTCACTGTCACCTCACTTCCGTCCCATTTTTGTGAACGTGATATATTGGGAACACCTGGAAGGAATTTCATTACATTGAGAACAAATGTCCGCTTGGACTCAAGAATGAAGTGATTAGGGGCTCAGGGTCAAAAGTCGGGGTTGTCGTGACCTCACAAAAACTGTGTTTGACCATAGTTAAATACTTCTTGTGCAAATTATGACAAAAACACTTTCACTATGCTAAGTTTTCACTTCATATGTTATGGGTCTAGACCAGGGGTTCTCAAACTCTTCCACAAAGGGCCATGTGGCTGCAGGTTTTTGTTCTAGCCAGTCAAGATCACACAGTTTGACCAAACAACTGTCTGAAGACTGAGATCAGTTAATTAAATGAGTCAAGTCTGGTTTACTACTGCTTGGTTGGAACAAAAACCTGCAGCCACACAGCCCTTTGTGGAAGAGTTTGAGAACCCCTGGTCTAGACAACCATGGATATTAACTATAGCTTGGCTGGTTTGAAAAGGCATAGTTTGTGAAAATTCTCCTCTGAGTTTTATGCAGTAGTTTTAGTTAGTTTATCCAACTTGAAGAACTCTAAACACTAAGTAAGTTGTGTCCCGCAGCACACTTTACTAGACCCATACTCAGAATTCACACTGAGCCAGTCCACTCCACTGACCAGTGTAATATTTCTGTCTCCTCAGCTGAGCATTAGAAAAACCAAAATGTGTGCTCTGGAGCGAGGAATGAATAAGCTAATACCTTGGTTTTGCGTGCTGTTTGTCCCCTTTTTGTAGCTAATGACTTTGTACTGTAAGACTACTTCGTATCCAGGGTTTTGTATAACAATGACTTGTTATTATAGCTCAGCACTTGAGCGTGTAATAAATGTAAATCTCAGTGTCTGTAACTTGGTCCCCCGAAGCTCATTATTTGTGACAAGTGTGTGAGACAGTGTTTGTTTTCTGCTGTGTTGCAGATGAGTAATGAGATCATTCGCCTGTGCTTCCAAAGCATCTCTCTGGACAAGATCTTTAAGGACTACGTGATCTCCTGCAAGCAAAACCTCAAAAACTGTACGCAGCAAATTTACCTGTACGCCTCGCAGATTTATTACAAGTAAGAAAAATATCACCTTTGTAAGAACCCAGCAGAGTTTGAGTTGTTTAAAGTCTATAAAATATTATATAGATTTAAAGATGTATAGAGCATGATGGTATTAAGTATAGTAATTAGTGGTCCTAATTTGATCTTTATCTTTAATTAAATTTCATTTTCATGTAACTGTAAAAATTAAATAGATGGTTGAGACAGAGTCTGGAAGTAAGCCAAACAAACCTAGTTGAAGCCATAGTAAGTCACTACTGCTTGTGGTGTGTGTGTGTGTGTGCGCGTGTGTGCGCACGTGTGTGTGTGTGTGTGTGTGTGTGTGTTTTCTTATCATCAAGTGCAGTTTATCAGGTTGGAAATACTCAAGACTTCTCCCATTTTAATCAACTCTGAACATCACATTTTATGAGTGACCTTTGCAAATTACAGTCATACAAAGCTAGATAAGTGCATAGTTACATTCAAATTGTCCATTTTCACCTAATTAGAATCTTTTTTTTTTTTTTTTTTTTTTTTTTTTTTATGCCATAAGCCTAGTGTGGTCTGACCCTGTCCTCCAGGAGTAAGCACATTATCAATCTACCTCATTGAGACTCTGACTCAGTTATGAATCAAACGCTGCCTGAATTGTTTAGAAATACCACTTTTTACATGCTCGGAAATGTCAGGAACAGCACAAGAACAAATGGGTCCTTTTAATGTCCAGAAATTGTTTCCAGTATGGCTTCACAGTGGGTACCTGTCAGAATTATACAGGACTAAAGAGGTTCTGAAGTGTACACATAATAATGAGGTTGTTAAAAAGAGTTAATTGTTATGAATCACTGCATTTGTACAAGTGGAACTGTATCTCTCTCTCATAACAATAAATAATGATAAAGAAGTGTTGGGATGTGTGTTTGGCCCTGATCCTTATATAGGAGAGAGCTTAGTATTTTAGATCTATAGTCAGTTATAATGTGCTCTGTCCTTGGCCCTACCCCACATTGCAGAAAATCATAAAAGCTGTTGATTTTAAATCGTTTGTATGTTCCCAGATGCACTGCATTTTTGTTAATTATTAACTGTAACACACATGTCAAGTCCACAAGGCCAGTCCAGTCTGAATCTTTTATATTCAGTTTATTTATTATTTCAGTACATCCATCATCTGTATTCATTCTTAAATAATTAGATTTAGCTGGGTTTTATCTTGTGTTCTCCAAAAGCTTGGAAGCAGTCAGATCATCCATGAGATCAGTTTACCATCAGTACATGAGGTGCCACAGGGAGTAAGCTTGTGTGTCGGATTAGCCAGCTTCAACTCATTCACTAGAACAAATTTTAATTTAATTTACAATATGAGACACAGTCGTGTTTTCTTATTGTAGAAAAGATTTTTTTTTTGCTTGTAGAAAATGCAAGACTAAGTGTTAAACAGAAGTGCAGACTAGAAACCCAATTTGCAGCAGACAAAAGTAAGACTTGTCACCTTGGAAAAGAGAAAGAAAAGCTTTGAGCCAGAGGTTATAGCTTGGACAAGCTAAGCAACATTTTCTATTTGGATATGGTGGAGACCTGTGCTGTCAGTCAGATACTTTTTACTAATTGGGTCTTTAATCTGCATTTTAAAATGCAAAGTAAAGCTATTGACTGAAGTGCTTTCATCTTCAGAACTAAATACAAAAGCAGCTGTGATCACTCTTGTTTATTACTTTCTTAGATAAATCACCTCTGGAAAATGTGAAAGTGGCAGCTATCACAGTGTTGTCTCTGTTATTGATGCTCTTGCTAATAACAACACATTCTTCTCACTAAATGACACTATAATAGAACAGTTGTGTATAATGATAAAAGATGTGAGTGACTGTTCACTTCAAAGGAGTCTGCATGCATGTAGTGACAACAGATCACAGCTAACATCTGCTTTTCTTGTCAGCTACTTACTTTGCTCACTCTGTCTTTGTATGAATTTATATTGTCTCCAGCTATTCTGGTAATGAAGAATGCAAACTGCGCACCTAAATGTGACAAGCAGAAGCAATTTTTACTGCGTTAATGGGACGGGCAAGCAAGAAACTGTGCTTTGTTTCCTTTAGTTGTCAGTTAATCAGTAGGTCAGGGGTTTTTTGAACTGCAGATTTTCACTTCATTACTATGATTGCCCTAAGAGAGAGTCTGAAGGGCTCCCAGTGTTTTTACTGGCTAGCACGCACATATTCGTGCACTCACACAAACACACACACATTCCAGGCTCTCCAATAGCCCTGCGGGCCTCTCGCTGTCTGCACGGGCAATCGACCTTGTCCAACCAATTAAAGACAGCGCTTAGTTCCTGATCGATGGTTGAGGTTGGGGTGGGGCAAGATGAGGACAGCAGGAGAGAAGGGGCTGTTCAGAAAGATCCACTCCCTGACCCACTGAGAGTTTTTATTTGATGTCCTAGTGAAGCACCTTGCCTTTACAATCACAGTTAATCTGCCAAATTCATCTGTTGCTCTCCCTTCTGGAATTCATTTAAAAGAAAAAAAAAAAACTGATGACAAGTTTTTGTCACTAAGTTCCTAATGTCTAGGTCATGTTTTCACATGGTGTGTGAGTCATTAGATTCCACAAATGGTTTGTTGCAACATACTGTGAGCCATTAGAGTAACACCAGTGTTTACTTTGTACTCACACGCAGAGGAATTCACAGACTAAATTACTCTCTGTCACTGTCCTTGCTTCACAGTGTTTGTTGGAAAGCCTGATAGTTGCTCTGTAATCATATGTAGGGGTGATACTTAAGTCTTGAAAGAGAGAGACAGAGTCAAATTATTTCCTTTTGTGTCAGTTTTCTTTATTTATGGAATTTCAGAGAGACCTTGAACTCAAAAAGGCTCTTGGAGGAAGATAGTCACCTTTTGAAAAATAAATGAAAAATAGTCCCTGCTATCTCCAGTCAGTCCTTCCTTCATCAGTGGCTGGTGAAGGAGGGGTGGGTGGGTGGGGCAGTGGGGGTGTTAAGTAAAGAGTCGCTGATCTGTTTTTCTCCCCCTCAGATATCACACCAGCGAGCCTGTCACCCACACAGCCAATATCACAGTCAGTCCACACACTGGGTTCAGTCACAGGGCAGGGAGAGAAAGCAGAGGGGAGGGAGGATGAAATGAGAAAGAAGGAGGGAGAAGTCAACAAGGATAAAAATGTACGACTAGCAGGTCCTGGTGGCTCACAGCATTATAGGGCACCTAGTGTGTGCTCCACAAATCAGTGTGTTTTAGCCCGTTCTCCCAGTCTTACTGTCTTTCTCCTTTATGCAATGTAGTAAACACATCGAAGTGAAAAAATAGACAAGTGGTTCATGCCAACACAGAGAGGAGAGTTATGAAATGAAAAGAGAGATGAATGGGAATAAAAGTAAAATAGAGTGGGAGAGAAATGGTGGAAGAGGATCTGGAGAAATGCTATTGTGTGGAAAAAGATGAGATGACTAGTGTTGAATAGGCTATAGAAGATGGCATCAAAGGGATGCAGTATGAATAAGCAAAAGGTGACTTTTACATGACAATACACATCACTAACTCTGATGCTGGAGAATCCGCACATATTTGCTTGCTGTGAAAAGCACGATCCAGGGAAAATTGGTGAAGTGCTGCGAGACGCAATGTCAACACAACAATACTGACAGCTTGGAAACCCATTTATTAGTCCCCCAAGGATTCTACCATCTCTGAATTTGTCACAGAATTAGGTATCAGCCAGGCAATTCAGCCTCCTCTATGGCAAATGGAATAAGCAGCAGAATAAAGTCATAAATTGAAAGTCTGCTGGCAAATTGTCACCAGCACCACAGTAACCAGCCTGTAGCATTTATGTCCCTCTCACCTTCCTGCTCTTGAAGCACAGCTCAGACTCATACTCCCATCATTTTTCACATGTTTCTGTGGCGATAAATTGGTCACTCCCACACAGTATTAAGTGCAATAAAGTGATTCAAGGACACATTAACACTCTGCAGAACACCATGTTACTGCAGTTAAGCAAATCTTTTTGATGTCTGAGTGTCCATTTCTTTAGAACTGACATTTTAACTCACTTAAGTCAGTTTTCATCATGTTACAGAGCTGTTTAGAAATCCAACTGTGTTCACCAGAGATGATAGAATAAATGTAGTGCATGTGGAAAGACCATCAATGGTTGCTGATATAAAGGAATTGTACTGAATGATCTTTACTCCCCACTAGCTTCCAGTTATGAAGGCCATAGGAGATACAGAGACAACATGTTTCGGCCTTGTCACACAACAGTTTGTCTTCGTAAGGTAATAAACCAGATGCTGAGCTCTCCATGAGGCTCAAACTACTTCTTCTGCTCATTTCCACTCTTAGCTTCACTTCTGTCTGTCCTCTTTGAGATTCTTTTGACTTCACCACCACCTCTCTTCGCCCTCTCTCCTCGTCTCCCTCACTTTCCTCCTCGCACTCCCCTGTTCTCTGTCTCTCACTTAACAGCCAATGTAACAACTCTGGCAGACACATAAGTGTAGAACGTGCGCACAGATCGATTAAAGTTGAGACCGAAAAACCAGCTATGCATCAGTCAGCGTCTGTGCTCTCTCTAGCCCTTCTTTACAGTTTGAACTTATATTTTATAGGAGCCTATACTGTATGTCCACGCAGCCACACAATGAACAGTTTATTTTGTTTATTCAACCCTCAGGGGTGTTAGTTCATATGGTTTGTCTCTGTGCGCTTTGTGTGTGTGTGTGTGTGTGTGTGTGTGTGTGTGTGTGTGTGTGGGTGGTGTGTGTAAGATACCGAATCTGTCTTGTATGTGAGTGTAAGTGTTGTATGAGCATGGTGCAGTGACACATGATGAATGTGAGGTTGGCCACAGTCTGCCCTCCCTCCCCTCTGTCCTCCAGGTGGCCTCTCTGTTGCTTTCCCTCTCTCTCTCTGCCTCACTCTCTCTCCATCACATCTCTCATTTTCATCATTTTTCATCACCTCCTCCCCTCCTTTCCTTTCCTTTTCTCTTTTCCACCGTTTCCAAGCGCATGCCATTCAGTATGGTCTTTGCACGAGCATCCATGCAAGACGCACACGCAAATACAGTCGTGCACACACCTCTCTGTCTTTATTTAATCATTGGCTCTATTACAGGGGATATTTTCCTAGACAATGCCTCTGAAGGCGGTGAGCCAGGCAGACCGAAGGAGAGGAGATCTCTCTATCCCTCATCACATGGAAGCCACAGCACTGGCACTCCCACTGACTGAGATGAATGAATTTAATATATCTCCCTTTTGAAGCACAGATGACCTCCTGATATGGCTTTCTGTCTCTCTATCGCAGGAGACCTTTATTTTTTTGCTCTGCCCGTGAAATCTGGAAATGCACAGGAAGACATCTGAAGGGATTCTGACAGACTAATTTGTTTTGTGGCCTGACGTGACTCGTTGTCCATATAGTAGCAGCTTTTTTTTTGCCAGGGCCTTTTTATGATCACGAGATAGTGCTTATCATGAGTTTTTGTTTGTTTGCAACCTGAACTGTTTATAGCAAAAAGAAAGAAAAAAGATGTGTTTTTATACCTATGAGAAATTTTGTTTTGAAGTCAGTTTAATAGCTACTGAGGTGTGATAATGTAGAGTTATATAAACATAGAGGAATGGTGTATTTCTTCTTGTGAGGGATTATTTGTTTTTCTTTGTTTGTTTTCTTAGTCTTGAAATGGAGTTTATAATTCCCCCCTCTACTTAGAGTTGAGGGTCAGTCTGCTGCTATGATGCCTCTGGAGTAAATGAACAATGTGGTCAAAAATCAATTAATGTAACTTTAATCCAGGCACCTTTCAATCAGTATTTCCCTCTCCTCTTTGCCCCAGTATCTGTCTTGGTGCTAGAGCGTATGCTTGCAGTGTCTGTGTCTGTGTCTGTGTCTGTGTGTGTGTGTGTGTGTGTGTGTGTGTGTGTGTGTGTGTGTGTGTGTGTGTGTCAGTCTCCTGTGATGATATGCCTCCATGCTGAAGTAAGCCACAGTGACCCCTCCCTATTTCATCCTTATTGGATCTACTGCTCTCCTGAGACGTTGATGCCTCTGGTCATTTTTCTGTCCCTTATAACCCACTGTCCCTGTGTGTGATGTAAGTCCCACTTAATTAGGCCCTAAATTGGATGGATTTACGCTTATCCAGATGCCAAAATGTCTTTTATTGGGTATTTATCCCATGAGGTTAGGTCCACACTGATCAAATTACACTGATTTAGACTTCTGAATAGCTAACTACTCTGCTAAGCATTATATGTTCTGTATGCATGAGTACATTTACAGTCCACAAGCATACTAACACATGAATATTAAAAACTCAGCCCCCATATTAACCTATTTGGTAGAAATTGGAATGAGTGAAGGCCCTAATGTCCTAATAGAGACCCCTAGAGGCCATGTTTTTTTTTTTTTTTTTTTTTTTTTACACCAAACAACACAAGACTGTTTGGAGGCAAACAAGTGACTTGCTATATACCACCGCATCCTGAACCCAGCACTGTTGAGTTTAAAATGGTCACTAATCAGTTACATTCATTGAATAAATACAGCTGCAGGAGGTGCTTTTGAAAAACACAGCAACAACACAAAAGCTATTTCATTTGAAGATTAGTCTGTGGTAAAATGGTGTGATTTAAAATCATATAAATGCATGATGTATAAATGTAGCTGTTTATCTCATGGTTGTTTAAATGTAATTTAAAGCAAACAATTTCTGAACTCATGTACATTTTCCTACAGTTTAATGGAAGTGTTTTAGAGTAGCCAGCCCTTTACAAATATAACCTTTACCTACCAAAAACACCTGCATTTCTTTGTGTGAATGCAGAACTGGCCATTTCTATGAGTGCAAGAGGTGTACGTGTGTGAGTGAGAGCAGGGATTACACACACACCCATACACACACAAGGCACCAGAGTGCTGTTAATTTCCGCCCGAGCAGGGGAACGGCCACTAAAAGTATCACTGAAGTGATGAATGTGCTGCTCGGCATGGGCATCAGTGTTTAATCTGAGTCATTGGAGAAATAGCACCACATCAACTTCAAACGACTTCCTTTCATCTGCAGTTAGAGATGGAGAGTCACAGATGTGGCCACACTCTCCTTCTTGTTTCATTTCTCATGCACATTTCCTTAATACCAAATGTATTCTGTCCTGTTAAACTGAATGTAAGACCCCATCATTCATATCTTGACCATAAATGTATGTGTGACTCTTGTGTGGAAACGCATCTGTGTGTGTATATGTAATTGCTGCAAGGGGTGGCAGGGAATAATATTATCAAATGGCTTGTTTATTATTTGTCTGCTAATACAACTGCCTCAGTAGAAATACCAATCTTTAGTGAATCCAAAGTGAACCTCACAGCTCTGCAGAACACATTAAACATACAGTAGCGAGTAAAAATATTTGTTTTATTAAACTTGCTAATTACGTTACACATCCTAAAGTCATCTGTTTTTTGCTCACTGTGCTGACGTCTGGTGTTTGCGCAGCATCCACTGCAAGTCAGCAATGTAATGACATGGTCTTTATTATGCTTTAACACATACATCCACTGAATTAATTAAAAGCAATTACTTGAAGCATGCATCAGGGGGCCCTGGGGCAACAACTGACTTTTGGGTTGTTGGGGTCCCCAAGTCCTCCAGGGCCATATGTAACTATGTACATATGTACCTTGCTGCCTCCAAATACCCATCAAGTACAGACATCACAGCAGGCTACATATGGCAGCTTATTTTTATCCAACAGACCCCAGGAAAACATTCAGAACCAGATGTTGATTCACATGTAACTTGTAATTATGTTTTTCATCTATTGTGTGATTGTGTGCTGTGGCTTTCTTTATGCCTTTTTTTCTTTCTTTTTTTTGCATTGTGATCAACAAGAGAAAATAATTCAGTCATACCTCAGCTCATTTATATGGCTCCACTCCTCCTCCGTATTTGTTTGTTTTCAATATATGTCTGTCAAAACACATAAAATGGGTTTTTAAAAAATCAGAGGCTGAAAGAGAGCATGTAAACCAGCAGAGACTAGAGCAGCAGCCAGATGACCATGGTGCCTCCCTACCATGGAGATGGATAATGGAAAAGATTACATCAGTAACAATGAAAATGGTGACCATGACAACAACCAGTCTCAACAGACAAAGGCTAGTCACTGTGAAGGCTGAAGAGACCTCCGTAATTCAACAATGTATGTTAAAGAATGTATAGAAGGATCTTCTTTTGTCTACTTGAGATATGCCCATGGAGAAGCATCATCCCAAAAAGCTTAAGTTTTGCGAGGGAGAAACAGCAGATAAATTAACTTCCCTTTGTCTTTCTCCAGAGACAGTTCTGCCCTTGCTCGTCCTGCTGACTACATGTTGTGAATGTTTTCATCAGTAGCCCTATGCCTTTTTATTAGAGCTAATATTTGATGTATTTGATGTTTTTATCTGCATCACTTCTTTCTGTCCTCTTAATTCTGTATTTCTGTGACTATGTGCAACTTGTTGCTATAGCAAGATAGCCAACATAAGCATTGGCAGCTGCCTACTTACAGTGACACTGCAAGTTCAGCATCAATCTTCATTCCCTCACTCTCCAAGAGGTATCTCCAGTGCAAAGCCCCTGTTGCTATCACCTCTCCTCTCCCACTCAAGTGAGGACACTTACCAGTTAGCACTGGCCCTGCAGATCTGACTCATCACTTTCTGATAGTGAATCACTGTCATGTCCAGTCTGCCCTGAACAAGTAGTGCTGCTCCGAACGTGTACTATTACCTCCTTCCTTGTCAATGCAACGATGGCTGAGGCTCTTGGCAAGGGACCTTTACCACCACCTACACAGAAAGCCACGCTTGGCTGCAGAGAAATCCTGCCTATAGCACCTTTTGAAATATCCAAATTTTGGCTTCAAATCCACAAACCTCCACAGTGTCAGTGGCATAGGATGACACACACGCCTTTGAATAGCACAATATCGGCTTAAGTACCATAGGTCTTGAAAGACAGGCCAGTTGCCTACTTTTCCTATTTCATATCCCAGATGGTAAATGCAGTCTGTGCTGAATATGTGTTTTGTGAAAATATGCTGAGGCTTTAGGCTATGCATGTTGGCACAGTTATGAAACAGCATATCCTTATGTCAGCCTTAAAATGTGGTGTATGTGTGTCTAACCATAACATAAAGGCTTGTGGTCTGTAGTCTGAGCTGCCAAGCATTTTAGTAGGGAGTTCCTGTATTTTACACAGTTTCACAGTATAGTGAGGAAATGCCAGCTCTCTGTGTACCTTGTATAGCATTACATAGTTTTCTTGGAGATGCTGCCAAGATGCTAAACTACTGAAATTAAAAAATAAAATAAAATAAAAAAGTTTAGTGTTGTGCTCAAGTTCCCTCTAGTTCAACAGAATGTGAGATGTAATAAATCTCTAAGCATTCTCTCTACACCCAAACTCTTAGTTTGTGAAGAAATATATGGGAGCAGAAGGTCATCAACTAATTTGCAATTACATTGTGTAAGCTTGTAGATTTGTTGCATGAATAACTAAGCATAGCAAAAGGGGGAAAAAAAAGCTTTTACTTCTTCAAAAGTATTTGGAAAATTATGTTTTTCACTCTAAGGTCGTACACTGTTCTAGACTTCACCGTAGCGTCACCTGAAGTCTATCTGTCTCCTCTTTCAGCTTCCCATTTTCACTGTGGCGCAGCAACTGTAAACCTAATAGTTCATTCTATGGATAACCCTTCAATCAAGGGAAGAATGAAGTGTGAAAAGCAATCTGAGAAACGTCAGGCCTCCGATACACAACTTCAGCAGATGCAATTATGTCAATGACAGATCATTTTGTGACCTTTATCCTTCAGCATGTATTGATGGCAGCTTGCCGTTGTGACAGACACTTTTTGTTTCTGTGCGCTGTACAAGTTTGTGACAGCTGGAGACATGCTTCTAAAATGCTGAGGTACTCATCTGTTTGAAGGACAGCTTGACTTTTTGTGCTGCTCTTTCTCTTTCACTCTTTATTCACTCTTTCACTCATTGCATGTCTGTCAGTGTAACATTCTCATTATTTCTTTATCACTCTCTCTGCTCCCTCTTCTCTCTTTCTCTGTATCTTTTGTTTTGTCTGTCTTTCTCTGTCTACCGTCTATATTTCTATCAGGTACTCTCCAAAGGCTGGGTCCAAACCACCAGTTTTGTTCTGGTTGATGTCTTCATTCACAGATTCAGAGACTTGCTTGAGGAGAATTGGCCTCGCACACAAACAGAACTATGAACACATATACAGACATACACCTACACACAAACACAGACTATTCACATGCTCAACTTTGCTGCTCAAGCTGTTGAAATAGGTGTCAGATGTATTCAGTACCTTCCACCTCATCTCATGTTTTCATGCTGCTTCTGCCACTTGTGTCATACTCCTGAACTTATCTGAGACACTATCTGAATGTTTGATTTTTCTTTTCTTATCTCCTCTACAGTTTACCCATGCCTGTCCCTTTTCGTCAGACAAACTGTGGCTATCTGTCATCTCTCTGGGAATGAATTGTCTGGTATTTTTTTTGTTCTCCTCTACATTTTATTGTACACGACATATCTGTGGTGCTGCATCCTTCTTTGTGAGCTAGCTTCACTACTATCTTTTTTTTTTCCTTCTAGTTTTTGATTCTTTGCAATGCTCTAAATCAAAAAATGGCATTTTAGCAAGTGCCAACACTGTAATTTCAATTGCAATATGAAAACACACTTGTTTGTAGCCTTTAGAAAATGCCTCTGTGCCCTGAGCAAAAAAGTCTTGTGATTTAATTGATTGCAGGGTTATGATGCATCTACATTCACCACTGCCTTCACAAATTGCCATGTCTATGACCTTTAACATGTTTTAGTTTAACCTTTGTTTGCTTCTCATTTTATTTTCCAATTCTATTAATTTATTTCACAGCTCCTCTCTATTTCTGCCATTGTTGACCAAGGCTCTCTGTGGATGTCTGAGTGAAGATATACTTGAATGCAGATGTCCTTCATAAAGCCATGAAACGTGACCTTGAATACATTCAGACCATCAAATATTTTCTCAGTTCTTATCACACAGTCATGACACATACGTACATAATTGTCTTGCAGTTTGCATGTTTTTTCCTTCACATGTAACCCATCTTGCTGTTTCTTCCTCCGTCTCCTCTATGTTCCACCTAGCAGCTATTTTACATAGATTATACCATTATGCCATGCAGAGTAGTGTTGCTACTTAACATCTTACTCATACTTGTCCTTATCTTAACCCGTCTCTCCATAATAGATTAGCCATGGGGGATATCATTTTTTTTTTTTTTTTGTGAACACATGACTGCCGGCAGCAGCTTGTCCGCTGGGAGGAGGGTCAGCCAACGGCCTGCCTGTGCCTCGGTGGGCGCCAGGGGCTGGAGGTCATCTGCTGCCTGCTGGAGATACAGAGCAAGTTCCACCACTACCCACAGATTTTGTACTTTGTTGGCACGGGCATCCTGGACGTCAAAACACCACCTGGTGCAATGATTACAACAGGTACTGCTGTTTATCTTTAAAGAACAATGACACGTTTTTCCTGTTTCGCGTTTCTTTCTCGTTTCTTAACATATGGCCTGCAGTGACCTTCTTGGCCTGGTGAGTGTCAGGACTATTATTAGACTGGTAAAAGTTTTCAGAACTCATACAGAACCTCTTTAGATCAAAGTGATGATGCTGGGTGGTATTAAGTTGAACCAAACGCCTTTTGAACAAAGTGCAGCTGCCAGTATTTAGACCAACATGTGACACTAATACTTGTCTGCTGGAGCCAATTCAGATTAAGTTCTGTTAGTGGAGTAAAGTATCTCCACGAGGGTTTCCTTACAGACTGCCACAACTGAAGCTGCCGTCTGCACTGGAATGTTAACTGTCATGAACAAGAACTAATAAGTGTCTGATTTTAGGTAATGTTCTCACTGGAAATAGGTCTAAGATATAAAAATACTTCATAGTGTCATAGATGTCGAAGTCATTGAGAAAAAAGAGCCAGTCATTCTTGTTCATATCCAGTATATCTACCTTTATACCTATATCCTTAAATCATACACTTCTTAGACAAACATAGGTTGAAATCTTTTAACAGTAATAAAGTTATGGGTGAGCCACCTTGATGACATTGGAGATAATGACGGTGAAACAAGCAGACATGTATGACAAGGCAGTGATAATATGATTTTCTTAAGCTACAAACATCATTACAGGAAAACATTCTGGCCTTAAGCATGACTTTTTATTAAAGCGGGAATGACGGAAAGAATACAACTAAAAACCTACAGGGGCTCATCTTAAATTGTTAAACAAGACAATGAGTTCTCGGTAGGCCAAAGGCAATGTGCAATTAGCTGGAAATTAAACACTGTGGTTAGCACTGAGGTGTAAGGTTGTTGTAATGAGGTGCAAGTAGATAAATATGCGTTAAACTCTACAACTATAACTACACGTATAGTATTATTGTTGTATGTAATCTATCTGTACCTTATTTATTTTGCTTGTGTCCTATTACATATCAGTGAAACCACTTGTGTCAAAAGATTGTTTTTATCTGTGAAATAAAACTCTGACTGTTCCAAACACAGAGGTAAAGTTGAAATCCTTGAGAGAGTCACAGCTACAGATCAAACACATACAGGATTTGCCTCAGTGAGATTTAGCAAGGCTGTGTTCTAAATTGCTGCCTTGTTATGCACTTGATGTTTGAGGTGTTTTGGTTTTTGGTCATTGAGAATGCCAAGCACAGGCAGGAAGGATGTGAAGAGACTCTAACGTCTTAAGAGAAGTTTGAAGACCTTCTTCTCCTTATCTCTTCATGCTGCTGAATTTAAAAAAAAAAAAAAAACCAAACAAACAACAAATTTGACCAATGAGAGCGTTAAACATGATATGAGAGGGTCATGCTGATGACTGGTGTAATATCCCTGGCCTATCATCAGTAGAATTTAGATGCTTGGTGTTGCTGGAAGTAATGGAGATAAATGCACCATGGCTGAGAATCTATCTTGTTTCCTCCCTCTGAGTCAGTGCGTTGCCCAGTGAGCCAGGATAAAATATCTCCCCTGTTATGCAAGTTCACACGCATCCAGACAAGGATGTTTTATCATCTTTTTTGTCATCTTTCATGTAATAATGGGTTGCTGTACACACTTGTCACAAAGGACAGGAATCAGCCTTCTTCCCCGTCACGCTTCTGTTTGCAAAGCATCTCATACACCAATATCTGTCCATTATTATTTTGTTTGCATAGAGGCATTTGTTTGTTGATAAATGGATAGTTTTGTCTGTGTAAACTAATTGTTGTCATAGGCAGGTAGCAATTTGTCCTGTATGCCGATGTCCTTTAAATAGGTTCATTTTTAGAAATATCGTCTTTATTTAACAGCTGACAGACTTCCAACCAGCCAGGAATTCTACTGTTGATATTGTTGTTATGAGGGATGAGCCTCAACTATTTACCACCTTCACACAGAAAAATGTTTTTAATATTATGTAATAAGAGTTACATATAAAAAAAAAAAAAAAAAAAAAAAATTAAAATTTCCCAAGCACTGAACATTAAACACTGTTAAAATGTTTCTGTCTGCAGCTCCTCCATATGGACTAATGGCTTCTGTCCATTTCTTAAACCACAGAGCATCACATTAGTGTTGTGTCTAGACAGCTTGTCCACATGGATGTATGTGTCCATAAATTTGACATTAAAGGCATATTTAGTATGTGTCTCCCAGATAAATGATTTTGCAATGCCATACATCTGTGCATGTGTGTGTATTCATGTGCACATGTGTAATTAATCTGTGTGGAGGCTTCTGGTGTCCCACTGGAGTATGATGTGAGCAAATGCCTCTTCATTGTCATTCAGAGGTGCCATGACAGCAGGTCGTTTGACTTCTTACCTGAACAGAATGATAAAAGATGGATGAGTTTCCTGTGTGACATGCATGTGTGTGGATGTAGTTTATGTGTAGATGTGTAGTGGGTGTATGTATGCTTACATATTCTGTTTGATCATGTATGTGCATGGATGTTCGTATTTCAAGAGTAAAGTCATAAAGGTGAAGACCTCACCCCCTAGGGACTCACTCCCCCACTCATCTGACACATCACTAAAGGTCTTGGGAAAAGGGTCCAGTGGCAGCATGTGTTCGTGTGTGTGTGTGTGTGTGTTCTGCGAGCGTGTGTGGATGATGGATTGGGGTCATGGGGGGTTGTGGGGTTGTGATGCTGTTGCCAAGACAAACAGCTGCGCTTGTGTCTGGGGCAGGTGTTTCATAGCGACTCAGCACATTGAAATTAGTCAAATCAATACACCCCTTCCGCCTCTGTGCATATTTGTGTGTGCGTGTGTTCCTGTTTTAGATGTGTGCTTTTGATCTATTTAATCACTTCCTCTATTCAGAGTGTTATTATGTGTCTGAGTTTTCGAATGTGCACATGCATGTCTATGTATGTTCTGTGCATTAGTAAAGTGTCTGGAGATGCTTTTCAACTTGCATCACTTACACCCTCTCTTTCGCTTTATTGAAGTCTTTTTAAACTTGCTATAAATTATAAAATACCTATTGTCTCAGTAGTGTGCTATGGCCCGCCTCTACCAAAGTCCCCCCACCCCTCACCCCACTTAAATGGACCATAGAGAACTGCCCAGTCTATCACTTTAATACATGGAGAGCAAAGGCACTTTTCCCACAATAGTCTTGGTGTGTAGATTATCCACCCTCCGTTGATTTCTGAGCTTTTTGAGAGCCCGAAGGTCTGTTTCGGCTTCTCAGTGTGTGCTGCATTCACTGCAAGCCTCTTTCTCACGCTCAACCAACTTTATGTATTCACTCAAAGATATAAACACCACTCTCCTGAGTAAAGACTGTTTTTTCATTGTCTTCCTCTTTTTCCTCAGTGTATTTACATCCCCAACACTCACTCATATTCTCTCACTCTCTGTCTTTCTCTCTCTTTCTTCACGCCATCCATTTTTTCTTTCGTCTTCAAAATTCTCAATCAATCCCATTAAACTCACCACAGAGGAGAAGTTGGTGATGTCATATCTCACTAGCAGCTAAACATTAATTAAATCATTTTTTCACACTTGTTTAGTCATGTGACAATAGAAAATATCAGTGATAATATTGCACATTATGTGAATAGCTATAATAAAGCACATATTAAGCAACTGTAGAAAGTATAGAAAGGACAGACAGATAGTTTCTTAACCTGCCAAGAGCAGGCAGAAATATATGGGCTGTATTTAAATTAGCCTTGTGTGCACAGGAAATTAAGTAAATTTATGACAGAAGGCAAATGGGCATTGGTCAGTTACCAGGTAATAAACATTAACATTGGCTCTTCAGTTCTGTCTGATTCTGGTTTAAGATATAGGCAAACAGACCTGCAGTAGAAACATGGTTTGTACATAAATGCTTGTGATCTACTGTACAGAGGAACTTTAGGTTACACAAACAATAGAGACACCTAAACGGTCAGCAGTGCAGAGACGTTTCTATTAGATGCAAATAAAATCAAGACCTAGTGAACAACCTCAGTGTCAGCAAATCCATGTGTCTGAGACTGCTAGGGAAACATATGAACCCAGCACTAAGGTAACAGGAATTTCAGGCAGGCCAGATGAACTTTTGACAACCTGAACTTTTGACCAGTGTATGCATCACATGCACATAGCAGTATATGGCCAAACAAAGTCTCTATTATAGTGTATGTGCATGTGTGTGTTTGAGGCAGGGAGCACCAGGAAGCTGTTCTAAAATCCAAAGGTTATGTATTATGTTAAGGTTAAAAAAAATATGTGATCAGGTAAAGTCATAAATGGTTTGAAAAAAAATTCAGCAGCAGTATAACTACTGCACCGTCTCCCACACTGAAGCTTTGTACCAGTCCAGTTTGTTTTATATCCTGCTCCGAGTGAAATGAAGCCAAAACTATGTGATTTTTTTTCCCCTTTCTCGCTTTGAATAAGTTCTTTGGTATTTTTATGGTATTAATTCATTTCTATCAACTGCTTTTACCTTGAATACTCCCTGCACTATTCAGCACTACCAAGAAGTAATCAAGTTATCATTTCTCCACTAACAGGCTAATCAGAATAATGTCAGTGGTGCAATGCCCAGGACAGACTAATCGTTTATATTTTGATGGTTCAAAACCCAGCTCTCAAACCAGGAAAATAAAATAATAAAATAAAGTTATTAACATAATATGGAAGTAAGTAAACTTCCAACACAGTTTACACCAACTTTGCTACAGACTCACAGTTTTAGGTTTATTGTATGAAAAAACAAACTGAGAACTAGATGATGATGTGTGTACACTCATTTTCATGCCTCCTTCTTCCTGCCTCCCTCTGCCCTCCTTCACTTGCTGACTACACACATATTTGCAGCCTTTCCATGTAAATTGTTGAAATTGCGAATAAACAGTGAGAGTAGGTCAATATAAACAGGACTCTTTCACACCAGCAGACAATAAGACTCTTGAACATGAACTATGCACTTTAACAGAACGCCAAAGCCACATCACCATACTTACACTGAAAGAGAGAAAAAGCTCACAAATAGCGGTTGAATGTGGTTTCTGTTTATTCATCATTCAGTGAGTGGAATGCACTGACGGTCTGCTGTTCAAAGTGAGACAGGTTAACCCTCAGACCCTGACAGAGCTGTTTCGATTTTCAAAACTTGTGTGTACCCAGACTAAACCAGACTCGGGCAGACCAGAAAACCTCCCCCGGATTCCCCAGCAGCAGAGTTCTCTATCTGTGGCTTCAGCCCAGCTGTGGCCTTGGCGGCTTGGTCACTATTAAACACAGCTGTTGCTGCCTTGCCTCTGGTACACACACACACACACACACACACACACACACACACACAATGTTCATAAGTACAAAAACAGCAAGGGCTCATACTCTGTTTAACATTGTTATCTTCATCCGGATGTACAACAAGAACAACAGCAGCAGGGGAGCTTTAATTGTACACAGATATAATTGTGTTTCCCTCCATTTTACTCATTTTCTTTTTGGAATGAAAGATTTTTCTATCAAGGCTGAAATATGAGACAAGACCATAATTCAGTGCTAGCGACAGTCTCATGTGAACAATAACAGACAGGATATGTATGATGCTGTGTTGGTTTGTGCATCTTGAATATATAAAACTTTTTCTTTCTTTTTTTCTTTTTGCAATCTGCTGTTAAGGATGGGACCTATTATGCCTTTCCCTATTTTCTGCTCCTTACGTCTGATGTCCTTATTATATGTGGCCAAAGTTTCACATAATGAGTTAAACATATGTAAAAGTTATCATGCGAGACACAAGCTCCGGTGTCAGTCTGCTCTGGACACTAGGTTCAAAAGTTTTTTTCTACTGACATCATCTCTTTATACGGTCAGCAGCTCCAAGCACAGCGCTTCTCCCAAAATCATCAACGTGACTAATAGTACAGGCATGTAATGTAGTGTTCAAAAAACTGACACTTAGTATTTGTATGCTAGAGGACGTACAAAAAATAGTCATTTGATAACAGCAGAAAAACATTTTACCAACAGCTGTCGTGTTTTCTGACAGTAGATGTTTGCTCCTTAAAGTTGCCTTTTTTACTTCACATACATTTGTGACAGATTTTATATATTGAAAACTGCATATACGGATTATGATTAAAAGACTAAATCTACCATTATGCCACACAGTATGCAGCTAATAGTGTGAGTCGTTACTGAACAGACACTTCCTGGTGTAATCTCTCATGTTCTGGATGAGATTTTGGCTCAAACATGGATGGATTCGAGAATGTTTCATTTCCAATCATTATCATCTTTAACTTATTAGTTTTACTGTGGTCAGAAACCACTGTGGTGGTCACAAGCGCGATGGCATTAGGTGTTGCTCCTTGGCAGACTTCTGGAAGTAGGCCAATCCTCTGTTTTAGGAAGGGGTGGGCATTAAAACAATTAATGTTGCCTGTTTTAATCAGAGCCTCATCTGAGAGGCATACTGCCTGCACATCAGGCAGTATTAGCTAAATATAGATTTTTCTTAACTGTGAGTCGTGCAAGGTTTCAGAATAAAAAAAATATACAGCTGGAAATGAGCATAATCGGCCCTTTTAAAACTACCTTGTGATTACGAAAGCCCCAGGCCCGGATTCTCTGCACAGCTCTATGTCTTTTATTCTGAGGGTCATGATACTGTACACAGAAGGTAGTATTTTTGGAATGGAGTTAAATGATATTAATTTCAATGCTAACAGTGTAATATAGCTCAATAGATTGGCGTTTGTGTAACTTGATTACATAGCACTTTAGGGAACAAATGATGTTGAGGCACAGAAACTGACCAGTCTAGACTTAAACCTAACAGACTAGACACACAGATAAGATCTGGAATGTGTGTATAAATAGAGCTTTTTAAAAGTCATGGCATAACAGCATATCTTCGGCATGCCTATTTTACTCGGTTAAAGATGTAAAAGATGTTTATTAAGAGCTGATTTTACCCTGATTATGGGATGTTTATTTTTGTTACTTCTCATTTTGTTTTTGCGGTTTGTTTTTTACTTCTTTGTAAAAACAATATTATTTCAGTGGCTTGTCTTTAGATGATTCCATGAGTGTAAAGAACAAATTATGTAATTCTTTTCTCCCAGATGCACAGTGGTTTTATAGTGACTCTCATGAAAGTAACAGCTACCTCCAGTTTTTTTAAAAACCTTTTTCTTTTGCTGTTTTTATTGTCTATGTCTTGGTTGTCACTGTGTAGTTGAACTGTACTTCATCATTTTTTCCATTAGTTTGCTGACAGTAGTACAGTCAGAATGTAAACTGCAGATTTAGATTTTTACACTTATTCCACTATCGGTATTGAAACACATTTATATTTTGTCAGTGTTGAAAATAAATACATGTAAATGTTGATCCATAATTCAGAAGTTCTCCTCATTTTTCCTGTTCCTTCATCTGCATATAGCTTCGCCCGTACTAACCCACCACGAGTTGTCAGGCACCTAAATGTCACACACAGAACTGCTAAGGCCAATGAGGCAGACTGATGATGTTACTTCAAGGCGTCGCTTCATATGCTCCTATTTAAGGAAAAAAAGAATCACATGAATCCCAACTAGATCAAGCCCAAGGCATTTAAAGCAAGATGGAGTCCAGTCAAGCCTGTACCCTAGCCTTTGGGTCAGGCCAATCAGGTGCTGGCTATAAATCAAAGCTCTGCTGTGCCCTTCTAAATCTACTTTCAACTTGAAAGCCCTGTGCTTTGCTAAGAAAGAAGCCAGGCACAGTGTTTGTTCTGAAGCACCTGTTTTTCATTGGCTTTGTGGTTCCTTTATATTTATTTATTATAACAGACAACAGTGTGGTGAAGCCATTGTACTGTAAACAGATTTTGTTGCTGAATGAGAACAGTTACTATTTATGGTCTTAAACAACTGTCTAATTCTATGACCTCCTTTGACCCTCTTGTCTCTTTTACCTCTCTTCCAGGGGACTTAGAGGTCACACTTCATGGCAAAGACCCACAAGCAGTTGGTGTTTTCCAGTGGCCAGATGCTCCAGGTTTGGATGACGTCTGATGGAGGTCTGGACTGACAGAGCCTTAAAAGACTAGCGCAGCTGCTCATGGTAAGGAACTTACCATACTTTACTGTTAATTGATGGACTGACCTGTCTACACAATTTGAGTATTATTAATGTATTATAATGAAGGTTATCCTGACTTATAGAGAGCACTGGCAGTGGGTAACATTATAGGTAAATCACTATCATATCATTAACTGCATGTGCATGTTAAACTGTTAAACTATCCCCATATCACTTGGATTATGCACATGATTAATATTTCTGACTGTCAAGGACACTGCGGCCACACACTGATGTCCCAACCTCCGTCCCTTCTCTGTTATAACCAAAAAAGTTTTATACGCAGGGGATTTAAACAAAGCAAAGAAGATGTGAAAGCAAGAGTGAATAACTAAACAGTAGAAAACTAAACTATCCAGTAACCCCCTCATCATGTAAAGGTAATAATGTTGTCTCACAGCACAATGGAAGTGACAGCAAAGAGCTCATACTGTATGTATACAAAGATGAGACTCCTCTAAGCTCTGGCTCTGTACACACTCATCTGAAAATTAGACTCCTATGTAGAGAGTGAAAGTCTATTTCAGTGCGTGCGTGCGTGTGTGTTTATCTCTGGGTGAGTCAGCGCAAATCTAACTAGCCATGCATGCCGTGAATGTTCATAACCCAAGAAGAGTTCCAGTCTTAGGTCAAGTGGATGCACAAACACAGCAAATGCTGTCGAACTTTTTCCTGATATTTCTTTATGAATTGAGCACTGATACCCTTTGAGACATTTGTTGAATAAGGTTTTATATGCATGTGTGAAAAAGGAATGTTTTTGTAATTACTCGTCAGAATGCTCCAATTAAACACGTTTGATTTACAGTTTGCGGTGCAAGGCCTTACATGGGATTTTTGTGGCAATTGTAGCCTCAAAGTTGAGCAAAGCTTTTAATATGTAGCAGCTGCGTGTGTTTGCTTGAGAGGTCAGAAACTTTGTCCTCAGAAATGATCATCAACAACTCTATATGAATATTAAGTGGGTCATTAGTGAAACGAGTCAGCCTTCCATGGATATATGTGTTACAAAGGAATTTTCTCACAAATTGTTTTGCCATCATAACCATAAAAACAAGAGGTTTACATTAATTCTAAAGGCTGCTGGTCTTCCTAAACATGGCAAAACCAAACTGTGTGTGAGTCAGCGTCTGCGCTTGTTTGTTCAATAAACAAGTTGGACAACTTGATTAAACCAAGTTTACAGTGAGGACGTGGGCCTAATGAGGGATATTAGTTTTAATGTGCTAAACAAAAACAGTGGTGCTAAAAAAGGGGAGGGGGGGTGAGTGCTACATACAGAGGAAGCTCATATAAAGATTGCAGTGACACATATTAAGCATATTACATTAAACATTTAGAATCTTGGTTGTCATGTTTGGATTGCAGGTCCTGTAATACCCATATACTGAATAGATCCAGTACCAGCAGCTTGTAAAGGACAAGATATAGGAGAGCTGCTGAATTTAGGTCAAGTCATCATGCACTGGACTGTATGTGCGTTATGGATTTATCAAACAGTGTGTACAACCTCTCTGACCTTGCTGTGCTGCGTTTCTTAGCACAGCTGGGGACACAAGTGTAATCAGGAACATAACTGGGTTGTTCTTTCCCTTTACCTTTTCCTCAATTTCTCTATGTCAAATAATATTTATATCACCCCCACCTGTATTTACATTGTTACTGCGATCTCTTCTCCACCAGCTCTTTTCTAATTATTGCTTTCTTTCAGTTACTCGTTCACCCGTACTGTCTTGTGTTTTTCTGGCTGCTTCACTATCATCATTCTGCCATCTGCATTTTCAGGCCTGTGTTAGAAATAATTGCAGCAGTGGAGACAGCCTGGCTGCAGTCCAAACTGTGATGCATAGACTGTTTGGGGGGAATTTGGTGTCAGACCCCTCAAAGGTCATAAAATGGAAAGATGGATGCACTGCTGACTTTTAGCACAGCAATCTGTTATGACCAGAGAGAAGAGTGTGTGTGATTGTGCAGTACATGTATGTGTGTACGTGTCAGTTCAAGCAGTTGCGCTGAAGTTAAAACATGTGAACATGTTTGTCTTTTCATCTACACTCATTTAACGGGTCATTAGGGACCAATGAGCATTAACCGTTTATAAATTTACTGGAGATGACAGACGCATAAATACATATAGATGCAGTCCATGGCTGCACAGACACTGTACAGCTTCCGTATATAAGGTTGCGGTTGGCCTGTGGTTCAAAAACAATAATAAAAGCCTTGGGATGAGTTGCCAGGGGGCAGTTTTAGCCGTGGCAGGTTGAGCATGCCTAATGAAAACCTAATGCTCATTGGCAGGGATTGCCACTACACTCCTCTCCAAGGATTTAAGATCACGCCAACATCAAGCCAATGTCAAGATCTGTGGAGCCCAAAGTCAAAAGCCTGGCAGAGTGTGTCTGTGTTTCTAGGTGCACAGACAGAGCACATGAGAGACACAGAGAGAATCTGCAAAGGAGATCTAAACTGCCTCGATGTAGTCACCCTTCTTCCTCACCACGGAAATTCCTCTCAGAGGCTTATTTTGCATGCTGTGCCTTAGCCCCATGAAAGCCATAAAATCCGGAGATTGGCACTTGGATCTGGAATTTTTAGTGAGAGCAAAATTACTCTCCTTAGGAATTAGGTCCATCAGTGCAGAGAGCAAGTAGGAGAGAAGTGATGTATACTGTGTGGAGAGAGATTCGATAAATCGTGGTGGGAACGTGCTCTGCTCCCACGATTTGAATAAAAAAGTGTTGGATGTATGTTGGCCTGATGCTGTCGGGATAAGGCCTGTCAGCAGTAATTCAAACCAGGGAGTGAGACAGAGGTAATGATGCGTTCTTGTTGTACTTGAGATGTTAGAGCTACGATATCCCTATGAAACGAGCTCCACTCTAATCTGCAGCACTACAAAGAGGCACAGGGAGGAAAGGAGTTAGAGACTGGGAAATGTTGGAAGATTGAAGGAAAGAGGCTTTTGAAAGGTAGAAAAAAAAGACGCAGTGCTGCCAAACTCAGTGGAAATCTCTGTCCCTCCAAATATCTTCAACTCACGTTCCCATACAACACACACAGTTCCAGTTGTTCCAGTTGATGATGTCTGTCACAGATCAGTGAGGTGTTGCTGGTCAGTGGATAACAACATGTTGTTATGTTGTTGTTATCTAGATTTCTACATTTCATTGTATTTTATTTCTAATCTAATTATTTATTGAAACATGGTGAATCTAAATGTACTTTTCCAGAAGCTGTGTAGCATCATCATCTGTCATTTTGTTTATTTCCGACTGGTTGTTATTTCAATATTTTTATTTAGTCATGTATATTCTGTGTAATATTTTGGCATCAAAGTTTTTTGTAGTGTGGTATCAACCTGTTTTTATATAGTGAAACAAGCCAGGTTTCTTCAGTCAGTTTTTCATTTTCATAGTGAGTGACATATTGAATATTACAACAGAGCAATTTCTTCTTTATCTGTGTAGATTTGTGTTCTTCTCTATTTCTTTTTCTTTCTTGATGGCTTGTTGTTAGGGCCGCTATAGATGACTAACAAACCGACAGATTACTTTGAAAGAAGTGATTTTTACATTAGTTACAGCTCAGCTCTTGAAGAGATGTCTCTTCATCTCTGTAAATCATCTGAAGCAATCTATACTTCACATTGGATGCACTTTGGTTACAAGCAACATATTCATTAGTTGGTTGTCATTTTTAGGGGCTTGGAGTTTTAGGACCACCAGGAAGAAGCAGCACCAGCAGAAACAAACAGAGCAACCCAGCAATGTTATTCTAGCTATGAAATTCCTTCTGTCTGCAAATCAAAGACACACACACACACACACTGCCTTATGTATTTTCTGCATATAATGATACATTTCATTACACAGTCCCACTGTTTTGAGGAATGACATAGCAGAGCAGTACCACAGATCCATGTCACGAACGAGGGTTCTACCAACTGTTTGGAGCGTCGTCCAGAAAAATCAGGAAAATGTCGATAATACATTTTCCTTGTGTCATTAAGGACTGTGAGCCTTTTCTCTGCCACTCCAACAGAACTGTAAGAGGTTTAGCCAACTAAGTCTGGAGCTGTATCTAATGAGTTGGCTCTCTCTCCCTCTTACTGTGTTTAAGCTCCAGGAGCGATGGGTAAGACTCAGTGAGAGTCTTATCTTCTGGATCCTGGTAGCACAGTGTTAGTGAGACCCTGAGACCACAGCAAAGGTAGCTGACCAGTCTTTGTGCAGCTGGATCAGACAGATATACACATATGGTATTTTCCCACTGTGTGAATATATAAAAAGAGCATGTTACATGTGTGGTTTTCCTAGTGTGCTGCTGCAGTAGCTGCTACCAGAAACGAAAAATGAGTCGTTCTACCTGTATTGTTTCTGTTTTAAATTACATTTTCATTGTTGTCAGCAGTGATTTGTCTGCTCATCATGAAACGTTACTTATACTTTTCCATTATTTGGGCCAGTTTTCTAAAGCAGCTGTTTCCAATCTTACTTGTTGCTTCGATTTATTGATTTGGACGGACAAACAGAATGTGTGAACTTGGTCTAAGAAGGACAAATCTGTCAACAAATCAAGGTTCATTAAACTAAAACCATAACAAGTGGTGCTCCATATTGATTTTGGAATGGTTAAGATAAGCAGAATGACTGTAAATCCTACTAGCTGTCCTAGAATTACTGTAAAGCTTTATGAGCTCTGACACATGGCCTTGCATTTGAAAGGAAAGTACACAAATGTTAAATGAGTCTCATATAAATGATAATTACATGCTATTTTCCTCAAGAAAGGCTGTGATTAAAAAAAAAAAAAAAAAGAATAAAATCCAGAAGATGTCAAAATGAGATGAAAGGGGATGTAAACATCTTTCCAGACACCGGTTTAGACCACGTTCCTCAACAAAAAGTTTGACTCCAGGAAAATATTAAAGCATTTCAGGTCTTTAAAGACGATTGTATTGACAGATGTGACAGACAGCACACACACAGATAAGCATATACAGTGCTGTGTTTCAAAGAGTAGATATGACTGCAGACATGCTGACATATTATCATATACATAGTCTCTCCGCAGTAGGAAAGTTTTGGAAGGAATAAGGAATGCAAAATAACAATAGGCAATAAAGGCATGTGGAGAGATCTTTATTTATCTTACTCTGACATTTACTTCAGACGGGGGAGTTCTGCCAGTATTATTTTTTGTCAGACACATACACATATACAAAGGGAAGAATTTCATATTTTTGGACTGAACAAAGTCATCTATCTTCCCTGTGTGATTCTTCAGCTTTGTTGCAGTTCCAAGGTCTGAGTCACATTGAGAATCCCATGCAGACAGGGCAACACCTCGTATACAGCATGATAGGATAGGAGAATAGCCATTTGTCCTTGTCGAGCATCTCAGAACACACACATACACACACAAAATCATACACATTCACAAAACCTTGGATTCATACGGAAAATATCTTGTTAGTGAAGTCTCACCCACACAGTGATACTTTACAAAGTGAGGAGTCATTACAGATCACAGAGAGCTCTTCCTTCTAGGCTTCTGTGGTGCATAAATCAGGACTGACATGTGAGTCATGCTTTATGCATGTTGTGTGACCATAACCTACATTAAAGAGACAAGTCATATCTGAGATCAGAACATATTAACTCAGCTTGGCGCTCAGCGTTCTGGACAGGCAGACTTTGATATAACAATATCGGCGTAGAGAAGAAGAAGGAACCTGATGAATCTTTATGTCACAAAATCAATGGCCGAGATAGTAGCTGCAGTTTGGATTATGCTTTGTTTTTCTTGTGGTGAAAAAAGGAACCAAGTAGTCCCCTCCCTCCCCCAAAGCTGAAAAAAAAACTATAATGTTGAGGTCAGTATTAATGTCAATGGGCAAATTAATGTCAAAGTACTTGTGTATAATAAAAGCAGCACAGATATACAGTAGGTGTCTGTCTGTGTGCATGGACCCAGTTTTCTCTAACATACCAAAAGCTCGTTCATTTCTCAGACTTTGAATGTGTCCCTGACCTCAATCTGTTGGAATTTGAACATTATCTGGAAGACATTTGTTTTGTTTTGTTTTGTTTAAGAACTTTTTCAGAGAAATCTACATTTCTCACTAGAGATTTACAATGTAAAGATCTACGATCTTCTGAAGCACAAAAGGAGAAAACCATTTTACATTGTGATTCCAAGGATAGATTTTTGATTAACAAGGTCTTCATACAAATAAAAAATGTAACTTTGTAGTAAAAGATTTAGAGTTTAAATCTTATCTGCAGATATATTTGTTGTAAGTCTGATCAACACCGTTTCCTTCACAAAATTCAATTTTACTCTTTTGTTAGAAACACACCCTCAGTCATAAAAAATATACTTTTACTAGAATTCATCTGTTGTTCTGGAAGGTCTTTTTTTTTTAAGAAAAAATCTAACCCATAACTGTCAATACCATTTTTCCTTGAATCACTTTGGGATCTTAACATTCTTTTCTGACTTTTATATACCTTTAAATAGAACCCAGAAAGAACAATGTCTGTTTGTTTTGTAATACCAGTACTTTTACATGACCAATTCCAACATGGGTTAGAAGAAGGAAGATCACCGGCAGAAACATGGTAAAATGACCAGCTGCAGTCAGACTCATTGGTATAATTGAAGAAAAACCCCTGCCCCATCATTCAATCAATCAATCAGTGATTCCTTTCCCAGTAGCCAAACTATTTCTCTTTCCCTTTTTCATCACTCCCCAGTGTATTCTTTCCTGCCTCTTCATATTTTCCATATCATTCCTTCTATATTTAGTTTCCTAGTGTTTAACAAATCCTGTGACTGTTTCACATGAACTGAGAGCAATTTAATTCAGCTGATTTTTCAAATAAAAAAACACATATGGGAGCGTTTACTCCAATATCTTCTGTTATCTTTTCTCATTTCTTTCTTGATTCTTCTTTGTATCCCTGAAATTTAAGGATAATGCAGGATAATTATATAACACAGTGTATTATAAACTACTGTCCACATTTTTGTGAAAGTTGCAAAAGGTCACAGAGATAGCATTTGATTAGAATGCTGTTATTCCTCCTACCTCTGTTGTGATATCAAATATTTATAATGCGTTAGGGGTTTGCCTCCTTTACATACACACATAAGTAAAACAACTACTTTCTACCCTGAGTGGATAGTGGAAGAAGTTTAATCACAGCTGTTCTGATTCTGGTGAATTTAAGGGAGCACGCAAATGCATCAGACACAAATCACAAAGTAGAAATGACGATGAAGCACAAAAGTGTGAAAATTTCACAAGGCTGAAAGACAAACTCATCCTTAGCGTCTCCAGTCAATTTTCCATTCTTTTCCCTCAGATTCACTCAGTGACCTCTGTAACCCCAGTCAGCCAGGGTTTTCTTACATTGATCCTCTGCTCTTTATTCCCCCTCATCTTCAGACCTGAGCATTACCCTCTTCTACCACCCACTTTCTCTTCATCTCCTAATTTCTCACCTATCCATTCACAAATCTGTTTTTTTTCCAAAGCAGCAGATGTATCAGAGTTTGTCACAAACAGTAGGAGATCTTGGATGACACTACAGTTTCTGTAGTATATTTTTTGCTATTGTTGCACCCGTAATATCCTTTTCTAATAAAATAAACATGTTTTTTTTATATATATAAGGCAACTTGTGGGTTTGTTATTGAACCCATTTCCTCAGGGGAGCCTCCAGGTCTCTACAGTCCAATTTGTAATATTTACAGTAGTTACAGAATGGAGTCAGTTACCTTGAAAGAAACATCTGTGTGTTATCATTGGGCACTTGTGTAGTACAGCCTCTTCTGTTTGCAATTTTCAATGAATGTCATGTGTTCTGATTAATTACTGAATTACAATGGTATGTCTTCAACATCCGAGGGGATAATAAGTATTGCATTAATGTTATGTTGGCATAATCATGATTGTCTGTCTGTTTCCACTCTGTCTGTTTTTTCCACTTTTCACCTGGTCCTGTTTAATGCCTCAGAACCAGATGAGAGGATGAAGACTGCAGTGGCCACAGGTATGACATCCAGTGGTGCTCACCATCCCCTACTAGTTTAATATCACAAAACCAATCAGTTCCTCCCACAATTTTGCAGTTATACATGTACTATTTATACATTCTAATGTTAGTTAGGGGGCGGCACTGGGATTAGCACTGTTGCCTCACAGCAAGAAGGTCCTAGGACCTTCTCAGCCTTTCTGTGTGGAGTTTGCTTGTTCTGCTCATGGATTTGAGTGTGAATGGTTGTTTGTCTCTATATGTGCCCTGTGTGGCCCTGCGATGAGCTGGCAACCAGCGTGTACCCTGCTTCCACCCGTGAGCAGCTGGGATAGGATTTTTGGCTCCTGTGAGGTTGGTCTGATCCCTGAGAGAGTCTCATTTGAAAGAATGAGCATTCAGATCTGAAAATGTGTTTCAGCTTGTGAGTTCCAAAATCCAGAAAAGTAAAGAAAACAAAGGAGGAGAGAGCACAGTGGTTCAGAAATGAAAGGATGCCGTTATTCTGCTGTGTAGTCAGTTTAGTCCATGATTGGTTGACCTTTTGGTCTCATTGAACATGTATTTACTTAGAAAGAGCTTTGCAGCATTTTTATGTGGCGTAAACACTGGTGGTGGTGCCTTAGATGAGAAACCAAAATGATGCACTGAAATTGCTATAAATATACAGTACTACAAAGACAGCACCTAAACAGGAAACATCACAGATCACCAACTGAGTTTTTGTGAGCCAGTTTGTGCACAAAAATAGTAAAAGTAATTTCACAGCGTGCAGAATGTCAGAATCAAAATCAGCTTGTAAACTCTGAAATGTCAGTTCCACTGTCGTCCATTCACTATTCCCCATTGAGTGCCGAACACCTGCAGTGTGATTTTATATATAAAAAGGAAGAGTGATACAGATTCAAATAAAAGAGGACACTCACAGTGTCTGTGTGTGATGTGTGAAGACTGAACAGTATTTGTGAACTCTTAGAGCTCTACCTGTATTCACACTCAAGTGCACCTGGCAGGTCTCAGCTGTGCTGAATTGGTGCAGAGTAGCTGGCAAGATTTCAGTTTTGGGACATTACAAAAATGGAAACGTTTTCCAGCACTGTCTGAAGTTTTAGTTGTGCTTGATGTGCAGTAGCCTTAATGATACAGAGGAGACAGAAAGTTAGAGGTACTGTTGAAAAAAGACAAAATGATGAGTTAAGCAGAAAGGTGACACGGAGACTAGAGCAAACATCATTGTCCTTGTGACCTCAGTGGAATCTATACGCTGACATCCTGCTACACAAACTCTGCAAACATTAAGCTAGGCACCCTGATCACACAGACAAATACACAAACTGTACATCCACAGTGCAAGTATGCATTATTGCCCCTATGGATTTGTGAAAGACATTGTTTTATATGTCACTGTAGTGTCAACACTGCTCTTTGTGTGTACACTCAGTAGCCTGTCTCAGCACTTTGGGTTTCACAAGCATGTCAATAATATTATTCCATCAATAAAACTAATCAGATTTCTCCCATTGGACAAATGAAGTTTGCATCGCATTGTCCCTTGTTGTGTTTCATAGTATTGATGCTGTTACACATGAATGCAAGCCAGCACAGGTACTTGTCTTTATTGCTTGGTTCCTTTTAAGTAGATTTCCATCGAGACACTCTCTCACTCAGTGGAAGAATGTGCACAAACTGATGTTTCTTTTTTCATGTTTCACAACACTCTGCCTCTGGTACTGAGAAAGTCACAACATCTAAACCAAGGATCTTAAAATGCCTTGAGAACCAAGATTTAATTAGATTTTACTTCTGCATCATATCCACACATCCCTACACTCAATGCAGCTAAAACTAATGCATTCTAATACAAGCCTGCAGTAAATCCTACCAACAGGAAGGTTACAGTGTGGTGTTTTTTATTCAAATTGTTTTATAGACATGTTGATTCAACTGTGTAATCATTCTGGAGAACATAGTTTGTGGTGCTGTTAAACTGTACTGCTTTATATAGAGAGGAATTTATGTAGCCTCAATGATATTAGCGATGGACTGCATTTTTATATAGAGCTTTTCCAGCCTTCATGACCACTCAAAGTTCTCACATCCACCCATTGACACACATGCATGCACGCAACATAGCGCTTGGGTATCACACACACTGATGGCATTGGGGCCAATTTGAGGTTCAGTGTCTTGCCCAAGGACACTTCAGCAGGCAGACTGAAGGAGCCACTGACCTTTCGATTAGTGGAATATGATCTGTTCTGCCTCATGGGCCACTGCCCAAAACGATACAATTCTTTTCAGCGTCTGTTTGGTACAAGTTGCCCTCGGTGAGAGCTGTTCTTCTTATAAGTGTGGCCAAATTGCACTCCTGTATGTGAATAGTGAGAGCCCGCTAGTCACAAGAGGCAGACGTGTTTGGTAAAAAAAAAAAAAAAAAAAAAAATGATTTGGATGCACTTCAGCAATAAAAGCAACGATAAAGCTGAGTGCAATATTCACAAATCAAAAATAACACTTAACATTTAAAGCAGGGTCAACAAATAATCTTCATCACTTAAAAACACAGCTTTCAACAGTGGAAGTGGAAGCGGCCGAGGTGAGACAGCAACAGTCCAACGATAATCATGACTATGATAACAACAGCACCAGTGCAGTCATCCACTGCCACTCACAACAATGCGTCTACCTTTGGAACTAGCGCTGGCCCTACATCATTGTCTGGCCAGGCTCCAAGCTGTCATAGAACCTCTGGCACAAAACCCAAAACAAGACAAACATCTCTCTGCTATTATACAGCACCAGTCATAACCTCAATGGAGGGAAGATAGATGAAGAGTTTGCTAAAAGGATTTCCACTGATGTAACCCGACCTGCTCACATTCAGCTGGGACTGGCTCCAGCCCCTCACAACCTTCTACAGGACAAGTGGTATAGAAAACAGATGGATGGATTCTCATTGATGTGAAACCAAAATTATCAAAATTGTAAAAAACAAATGGTTAAAACAGCACAGTGATTCTCCAACCCCTTCATGTCCTGCATCAAGGAAGATTGTTTAAAAAAATATTTCTAAAAGAAAGGAAAACCAAAGGAAAGCGTGTTGCAGTTCATTCATATTAGTAACATGTCAGTACACTGAAGATGGTCATCATGTCCCCCTGGCCAAAAACTTCTAATTATTGCAAAAGATGGGGAAGTGGAAGTTTTTTGCATAACTGTCTAACAAATACTACAAAGACTGCACAAATCCCAAATGAACTGATTCTTCATGCCTGCTGTATAAGTTAATTTGATCACCAGAGTAAAAAAAGACAGTGGAATACTCTCACAGGTCCACATTTGGGACATAAAAATTAAAGGCCGCTCAGATCTAAATGGGGGTGGTTGAGCTACGACTGGGGCTGGACGATTATGTGATCGCGATAAATTTCAGGACGATTATGGTGATCAGCTGTAACTCGATCAAACGTGGCAGAAATGTGCATGACAACAGCCAATCAGAGTTTTGTCTGTGAGTTGCCGGAGAAGTTGAAGTAAAGTCTGATTTATGTTTATCCATATTCGTAGATACACAGACACACAGAGCTTTCTGCGTCATTACATAGCCCGTCTGACCCCTTCTCCGTGGGCTGGCGTGCTCCTCCCTAATTTTTTTAACAATCCGTCTAAGTGGCGAAGAGCACAAGGAGACCACAGGGCTCTGATTGGTCCACTAGTATCACCTCATTTCCGGAGTCTTGCGTTGCTGGTTGTATTCCTTACACAACAAGAACATCGCTACACATCTCCTCTTTAGCTCTCGTCTCATCATTTACAATAAAACGATCTGTTGTTCAGTGTCGATCAGTTCCAATTGTTCTGTCTGTCTCCACTGTTAGTTGTGTATGAAGTACAAAGGCCAGGCGGTAAATAAATAATCAGAGATAGTCAATCGTAACGGAAAGAAACATACTCCCCATACCCCCCTACTGTTCTGGCAGCGAATTGCTTTACGACACCCGCCAGCCGACAGTGAACTTGTGTTATAATTGTATTTTATTTTAACTTGAAACTAGCTAATTTATATTGTCATTAAAGATGACGCACATTTGCAAGTAGCAATGATGTCAACAGCGTATGTAGCATTATAACCTAAAAATGATAATGTTTACATTTTAAGGCGTCTTCATTATTCCAGAGGGGACAATTTTGGGTCTTGCATACCTGCAAAAACAGGGCTGTAAACCAGTTCACTGTGTTTCTTTATATTTTTCTACATTTATTGTACTGTTGAGTAAAAGTTGTTTTTATATTTTCCTATGTTCAGGTTGTAACCCTAACTACAAGCCAAGAAATTTAAAAAATTCAGCTGTACATATCACATGCTGAAGATTTTTTTGCATTACAAGGATGCCATTATCCCCACCTGGGCCACCACAAATGCATCTTTCAGTGCTTTGTCCCAAGAATAATAGAGCATACTGCAGTGCACTGCCCTGGAAACCTTTTAAGAAGTCACACATCATGGTTACCCTTAATAAATGTCTCACTATATACGGTGATATTACTGATGTTTTCTCACTGGCTACATCACTGTCTCAGAGTTAATATTGCTGGTCAAGGACCACAGACTTACAGCCAGAGAAGTGAAACGACACAACAAGCATTCAATTCAGTGAACTGTCTGTGGCAGGTTGAATCCAGAGAATTAAAGTTGGGCCACCATGTACCCCAGGCTCACCAAACCCATGGCAGAAAGGCTTTGCATTGTGGCAAGGTCAGATCTGTCAGAAGAAAATATTCTCAGAGCTTGGACAAATCATCACAGAGAGCAGAAATCACATTAAACCCTCAAAGTGAAGGAGCTTGCTTCCGTGAATGCAAATTTGACATCGATGAACCAGATGTATAAAGCAGCATGCTTTATGTATGCTGTTTGAGTAGTAACTTGGCTGGCTGAAGGATGGAGCGAGCCTCAGATTTGAGTCAAGTTGTTTGATGCAAAGAAAAAAGTATCTGTGGTTGTTGGATAAGAAAGTGCCCAGTATCTGACAAGGCACTGGATAAACAATAACGCTGGATATTTGCTTTAAAATGTTGACCCAGTTAAAGCATTACTGTGATTTATGGTTGAAAGGTAAACAAACGGTACCGACTTTACAAGTTGTACATTTGTCTGGGAATAGAAATACATCGTTTCTCTGCCTCAGATTTCAGGGTTGTTGTTTGAGTCTTATTTACAAAGTTTTATTGTGTTGTTATGTTGCTGTAAGCCTTGTTTGAGCCGATGCGGCTCATAGGCCGGGTGCTCATCTCCTGTTTTGCTAAAGCAACTCAGGCGTACACACCCCTAGACGGTTCACTAGTCCATTGCAGGGTTTATGATAGGATGTATCTGTATATACTTCTGTATTTTATTTCATTTGTTTTCAAATGACTTGAAATATCCTTCAGAAGTTGTCTGTAGAATTTTGTATTGCATTATTTATCTTTAAAATGTTCTATTGTGAAAAGTGTAGGAGAATATTATTTGTCTGATTTGTATAGAAATTGGTGAAGTTTTTCATAAATTGCATTCAGGGTAAATTTATAGAGTCAAAGAAGTAAATTTACTGATAGAGCCAAGAAATATGGTGTCACCTTATGTAATGTTTACTGTGCATATCACTGGAACCAAGTCATTTTACTGTATAAAGTCATTTATACAGGTGGGATGTCAAAAGATGAAACTGATTCAGATCTTACCAAAAAAAAAAAAAAAAAAATCATATAAACCGTACTGGACCTTCTGTTGTATCCCAGCCAAAAAGAAACAACGATGAAAGGAACGTAGCCATAAGAAGATGCTCCCTTTAAAGAGCTGTAATTCCCATCACTAAAATAAAAGGGTCAACAAAATAAACAACAAAAACAGCTGACTGTATAGTGCAATTCAGTGGCCTGGGTAGCTGCTGTTTTAAGCAGCTACAGCTGAAAATGGAGCAAAATGTAGCTCTTGAAGCCTTCACACATGTTTACGTCATGTTTTTTTCCATGGTTACGCATACGTCATCGGAATCAGTGTTCTGATTGGTTGTAGATCTGTCCAGTAGCACGCAGAGGCATTTAATAGACGTCTGTTGATCCCACCTCTGAGAGCTGTCTAATGGATCTTTGCCAGACCAAGCTCCGCCTACGAGCCTGGTGCGACAGCCAGGCTAGCAATTCAGTGCAACAGCGCCACAAAGTGCAGCCTCCAGAACAATTATATAGCAGAATCAACAGAACACTTCTTCAGAAGCATTTTAACAAAGCTTTACATAATAAACCTATGCAATTAAGCTGCATTAGTTTTAGCTAGGTGTTCCAAATAAACTTGCTTTTATTTGTTTATTATTATTTTCAGCTTCTCAGTTCAGTTGCTCAACTATTCTTTTCTTTGATTTTGTAATGAAAGTGGATTTTTTTTTAAGCTGTCTTGAAACTGATCTCTGTTTTCTCTTTCTCCTGACACATACACAGAAAAGGCCAACAGACAGTATTGAACATCTAGTTTGTCATGCTGGGCTGCTCGCTGCTGATTGCTTCCTCGGTGCTGCTCTGCATCGAGTAGCAAAAGTTCACTTAGCTGCCAACACCTGCCTCAACAGGTGAGAAGAGACGCTTGTATCCAGAATGTAACATCATGTAATTCCTAGCACAGGTGTGTCGGTGTCTTACGTCTCAAATCACAACTGTAGTCATTTAATAGAAGGCTAAGATTTTTCCACTGAGATTTATTTGCATATGTTTACCTCAGAGTCAAAATGCCAAAAGGAATAGAGGAGAAAAGAATGAAAATAATGAGTTTATTCTTGACGTTTCACCATCAGCTGTTGCTGTACAATAACGTAGACTCTGATCTTCATTATATGAAAAGGTAAATGCAGACCACACAAATGCATTTGATTATGATGTAAATCAGGGGTTTGATTAGCTGTGATTTTTAATGAGAATGTTACCAGGAAGCAGCTAATTGGCATCCTATTTGTTTAAATAAAAAGAGAAATATCCGATACAACCCCTTTTAGTTATGACCAAAAAAAAAAAACCTTTCAACTGAATACAAGAAGTAAGAGTGTCACTGTCTCTTGCTCATGTTGCAAGCTCAGCTGTCAGATGTGGGCAAGCCATGTTAGTTCAGTAAAAGTGTGAGCCACCCCTCCAGACACTGGTGGAGCTTGGTGAGAGCCTGAAGCTCTTGGAGACTCTCCAGGGAGATTTGGCCAAGACAGAAGCTCAGATTCCTCTCATCCATGAACAGTTTGCTGTCCCGGACAAATATGAGGTCGTTGTCGAGCAGGTGGTAAGCAGCTCAGTGATTATTAAAAACATATACACATATGCTGTATGCAGGAATCAATGCATTAAGAGTTGTGCATATCGACTGGAAATTGTAGAATTATCCTGTGTCTGCCAAACATTTATCATTAGCGGAGGTGTCTTCTATTAACTATTTTATTACTATTCATTATGCCACTATTTAATTTTAGTTACAGAGTGCAAACTAAAAAGCCTGTCATGTTTTCTGCTGCTGCTCAATAATTGTGCAAGATGCACAGAGGAAAATTACTCATTTGCTCTTTGATTAAAAAAATAAATAAATAAATAAATAATTAAAAAGAAAGAGGCTAGTACCAAGAATTTGTCGTATAAACATAACATCATTTCACTTTCATCTTAATCAGGAACAAGCTCTTGGAGGACTTTGTGTCTCTTCTGAATTAAAAGATTCCACTTGTACTCGGTTACTCTTAAGATTTTAATCCCTTCAACATGGTTCCCTCACAGGACTGGAGATATGTGTGAGGTGAGGGGCTGGTGTGGCTCCCAAAGGGGGTAATTGATGGCTGCATGTTCTCAGGAACACAAGACGTTTAAATGCAGCTTTATCCTCTTCTCTTCAAAAAGAAGATCCATGTCACAAGGTCACACACTATTTTGAATTATTTTCCACTCTCAGACTCACACATATACATGGATATACTTTATAACTAGAGGTCTATAATAAAATCAAAATAACATGAATTGTCATAGTAAGGGGTACACATCAGTCCATGAGTATTGTCGTGTTGATATCGGTTGAAAATTGAGGATTTTTTTTCACATTTGCACATCACTAAATGTGTTTATGTATTCATTACACATTTCTGATTGCTTAATATATGTGTGAGTGTATTTTTGTGTCTACATGGATCTCAGTTTTAGGGTCTGTATTTGTATTTTAAAAAAAAGGGCAGTGGACATTAATCATCATTAATGTGTTGGTCAAGATTGACTCATTTTAATCCTGTAGCCCTTTGCCAGAATTTTAAATGAGGTTTACCTGCCGAGGTGAGATGAGTCTCACGTATTAATTACATCTTGACACATTACATTGACATTATACATGGCAATAGTGATATTAAATGGATTAATGAAAATTCGTACAAACTAAAAAAAACTGGATAAATCTCTTTCTCTTTCTCTCTGTGTGTGCATGCGTGTGCCAGGTCCAAATAACTGAGGAGTACTATACTTGTGAGGTCCAAAATCCTGCAAAACCCTGAATGTTTAAATGGCTGTGTGTGCATGCGCGCACATGTACTATCTGTCCTGTTCCCTAAAGTCCAGATGACTCAACTGGGTGTCTGTCTGCATGTCTGACATGATGCGAGGTCTCAGCCTTGACTGTCCCCGTGGGTGGTCATGTCCCTGCATGGCAGAGCAGCAGACTCAGGCATCTCTCCCCACTTCCAGCCTTCCACTCTCCCACTGTCTTCTCTCCTCCGTCTCTCTCTGTTTTACAGTGTTTTCATTATACTGCCAAGTAGATTAACACAGAAAGGCGGAACTAACAAGTATCACACACACGGTGAAATATTCTCACATTAAACGTATTCAGCTGGTGTGTTCTGCATTATACACAGACATTTCACAGACATTCGGTTTATAGAACTGGACTTTCCAGACTTTCTTTTACTACACACTAGTATTTCATACATACATGGGATTTACTTCAGTGGAAAAGTGCCACCAGTGCTGAAATCCAGCACATCACTGCTGCTCTGAATGTCTCTGCTGCTCCTTTTTCCCTCCATCCCTGCTGAGCTATTACTGATCTATACGAGGCCCCATCAGAACCAATAGCCTGTATCTAATCTGTTCCTGCTCCTGATGATTTCTGACTACACGGCTGCTCCCCTCCATGCTATAAGTGACGACTCTGACTGGAAGACGCACCATGACTGATCTCCTGTCCTGTCATCATTTCTCACTCTCGCTGCCATCTTCATTTCTGCACCTCTATTTTCCTTCAGTTTGTGGGTGCTCCCATCATTCCTCCTGTTTCCCCCACCTCCCGCAAATTTCTTTTTACTCCTCCCCTCTTCACCTCCGTTCCTGCTGTGTCTGTGCCTTCCCTCTGTTCATAACCACCTTGTGTCGTGAACAGCTGAATGTTTACTTCATGTCAGCCTCATCATCCATTCTGACTGGTCGGCTGCTGGGAGGATTTGCTCCTATTCCTCGCATTTTATTTGTTCCCCTATTTGCTGTTTCCATTAAATTTGAAATTGAAATCTCCTGTACTATCACACACATATGAACATGCATGCACACAGTCATTACACTGCGCATTGCCGCACACACATCAACCAACAAAACAACAACGTGCTGTGCCAAGGAATATGAAAGAGCACAAACTGCTCGTCCTACTTTCTGCTTCACCTTCTCATCCTTTCGCTCCACTTCCTCACTGCCTCTCCTTGCCACCACCTCCTCTCCTCCCTCTGTAGCTGGTTCAACTGCAAAGAGAGACAGTGTGATCCATGTTTTTGTTTTTGTGCTGTATTCTCTTGTACTTTTTTTGTTTTCATCACAAAAGAACTGACTTTTTCCCTTTATGGTCCATATGTTAGTTTTAAAACTACTTTAAAAGTTTTTTCGCATATGCAACACCTTCTATGTTTCTGCCAAAGTTCCCTTTTTAGTTGTCCTTTTCCTGCAACAGAATTTAACACAAGAGGGACAAAATGTTCGTGTGACTTGAAGTTCACCTCCATTCCCCCCCATTTTATTTTCTCACTGCTGCTTCTGCTAATGCTGCTGGTCCTGAGCCTCTTAAAAGGCTGCCTCCGCTCCGTCCATGGGGTGACTTCGGAAACCCCTTCGGACAGGATGCAGGGAATGTTTGGAGCATTGCACGGAAAAACAAAGCTGGTCTTCGGCAGGTTAATTAGGCCAGGAGGCAGCTTTGTGCTGAGCTTCATCAGTATTCAACAAAGGTCTCCCTCTCTTGCTCTCCCAATAATATCCCAGTCATTTGGGTCAGCTACATCACTGTGCTTCACTCTGTGAAGGGCACACACACACACATAGAAAAAGAGAGAAGTCTTTGACAGTTTAATAGAAATTCAGTCTCATAAAATGTTCAACCTCTCATTCCGTCTAATCATTTGCAATGTCCCACAGTATCTCTCTCTCTTTTCCATTTTCTTCACTGTATCCATCTTTTTCACCCTGACCCCTCACATCTTTTTTCTGACACTCCTCCAGCATTTCCACCACCTCCTACACATCTCCTTCAATTAAGATAAAGCAGCTCATCATATATGAATTACATTAACATCTCTAATAGCAAAAAGTTATTGGTTCCTCATTAGAACTTCACTCACTTCAGCAAAGGCCAATTTCCAATAACAGTAAGAACAGTAAAATGCAGTAAAGGGCCTGAGTGAAAGCAGATATGTGCTGCAATGTGTGAATGCGTGCGTGTGTGTTTTTGTTTTTCTCACTGGGCCTGGGAGCTGGGATGTTGCCACTAAGCAGTGTGTGCGTGTGTGTGCAGTTACTGTTGGTCCAGGCTGTGAGTAGATGAGACAAAAGGCAAAACTGTGAAGATCAGATATATCGTAAATCGAGTAAGTAGAGCCGTGGGTGCTGTTTGTTTGTGTGGGGCTCCCGGGCTCAAATGGGGGGCCAAAGAGGATGCCTGGGCCCCGTGCCAGCTCCTACTGTCCCTCTTCATCCCTTTTAGATTTTCCTTATCTCCTGTCATATATTCCCTTGATTTTTTCTCCCTTAATCCCCACGTTACTCTACCTTTCCCTCTTCACCCTCACAACTTGCACTTTTCTTGTCTGTAAGTTCATCCTTTTCCTCGTTTCCTCAACACTTTCATTTCCTCCTCCCCTTTCACTCCGCTCTCACACATTTAAATTCTCTAAACCAAACATCACATAGATAACCATCTTCACTCACATTGTCCCAGCTCTACCGCCATCTAATTTCGTCGCACCTCTCCCTTAGAGCGTTGTCACAGTGGTTTTAAATTAGCAGCTTGGTTTAATGTCGCAAGCACATGTAATGTGTCAGATCAGCTGGATTATTATTTTGTGTGAGTGTGTGCGTGTGTGGCTGGGTGGGGGTGGGGGGCTATGGGTGTGACTTCATTAAGATGAGTTATGATATTAGTTATTTTTGCGCCACACCTCTCTTCTCTGTCAATTTGTGTTTCTATTTAGAGGTTTCTATAACATGTGCAAAAGTAGGTTTTATTCTTGCCAACTCTATTAGATACAGTCATTGTTGTATTTCTTATTTTTCACCACATCTGTGTTTGTTGATGTGTTTGCGTCGGTGTGCACCTGCTATCTTTTGTTGAAATTATATATTACGTGTGACAACATGCTGAGTAGTCTTAAGGCAGATAGTGGACCTCTGCAGAAATCTGAAAAAGAGCAGTATCCTCTGTTGTATTGTTGTCTGGGGCATGACCTGACCTCATTCACAATCTTAACAGAAGAAGGTGTTAATCTACTAAAGGAAACTGTGTCAAGTATGTAAGCAACAGGTATGAATCACACGAGATGAAAGCATATATCATTTTTTTCCCCCTGTATTTTGTTTTTCACTCCTGTCTGGCTTCGGTTTACACTGTAAACTTAGACTGGGTATAATTAGTGTGAGTGAACGGATGTCGTCTACAGTACAGGCAGTACAATTGTTCTTTTTCTTTCTGTGCTTTATAAAAGGGTAACATTAGTATCACTTGACAACTATGCCTGAACATAGGATTACTTTCATTAGAAAGAAAGAAAAGTTTTAGCTTTTATTCAGAAATCTGATTACAATCAAATGATTAACAGCAGCTTCACACAGTAACAGCTTGTTTAGACAATATTATTTCTAAAAATCTGATCAATGTGGACTATTACTGGGACACAGACAGGATGTCCCTTTTGTTTATACCCACACAATGATATGTGATGATTTACTTTGTCTGTTTTTAACTGTTTCTTTTATTCTGGTTAGCCAGTGTAAGCCTTTTGTAAGCTCCACTCACTCTACCTAGTTGTACTTGTGTTATGTTATGCACAATATGACAGAGGATGTTATTTTGTTAGTGTGAGTTTTATTCTGTTGTACTTTGTTGTGGTCACCCACCTGCTGAATTTCCTTTTATTGTGCAGTGTAGCATAGCAGCGAGTTTGTGGTTTAACAGTGGTCAAATAAATGTATTAACCATTGGTTTTGAAGGAATAGTACTGTGTGATAGTTGGCCTTGTAACAGCACTAAGTCTACTGCTTTTTTTATTAGCTTTGATGTACGTATTCGCCTTTGGTTTATGTGTGTTTGTTTATCTGGATTATCTGGATGTTTGGTCATTTCATTCTGCTGTGGACAGAGAGTTTGAGGAGCCCAGCACCGGACATGACCAGAACACTAAACAAATTTTGAGGTCAGTTGTGCCACACTTGGCTCCTTAGTTGGCTGCAGATTCTGATTTCCTACTATCAGTTTTGTTTTATGCAAATATTAACATTCATTTATCATAAATTGCTCAGTACAGGACAATCTTAAACTTGTACTTTGATTGTAGTCTCCCTTGAAAGACATAAGAAATTCACTTAGTGTCTATAATGGATACAGCGTTTTGCAGACTCTTAGGGGACATCATTAGAGTATTTTTAGCTTTATTCTCACAGACTCAAAGGCCTGAGATGCATTCTACAGTGACAGCTAAAACGTTGTGTGGACTTCCTCCAGGATGCACAAAATGTATTAATACTGATATCATAAAATGCATGGTTTTCCTTGAACAAACATACATGTTACACAGTATATATAGATATAAGTAAGTAGAGAGATATAAATACAGAGTGATGTATAGATATAGAATAGATTTATTAAACAACAATATTAACCAGTCCAATAGGATCATCTCTCTAAGCTACAATAGAGGAACTGATTGGTACCAAAATGTATGTCAAATTGACATTGTAGTGTAGATATTTGACTGTCGTGTCACTCATACCTTACTCTAAACGCTGGGTTTGATTTCTCTGCATAGATGCCACATCATGAGTTATCACTGGTGATGTAACTTTCTGAAAGAGCCGTTCTCACCTCACTGCACTCAGGGAATGAAAGAAAATAAACAGAGGATTAGGTCTTAAGCTAGTACGCCAAAAACCACAGGTTAATGGAAAAACGACAATAAGGCAAAACAGAGAGATAGAAAATATATACTGCCTTTTTACTCAGCATGTTCTCGTTGTTAAGGTAGTCGATGAGGGTAATGAAAAGGAAAGAAACATACTGAGCAGGGTGGCAAAGAGTCTTGTCTGTATTAAACATGGGTGTATTCTCCTTGTGGTTAATGTCAAGTGTGGCTAAGGTACCTGGGTCTCCAAGGGGTTGCCGAGTGAGAGCAGTGTTGCTGTAATTAAAACGACAGAGAACAGCCAGAGGGTGATAGTTGGCACAGATTCTGCTCTGTCTCCTCCCCTTCTATTTCACCCTCCATCCCTCTCCTCTCGGTGCCAGCTGTCAGTTATGTCAGTCAGTGTGCTAATGATGCTCCCTTACAGAGCTCAGAGCGCAGTCATACATCTGTCATCCCCAAAAATCTCTTTATTCTGGTATGATCTGACCACAAATTGCCTGGTTTACTTTACTTTGGTTTTCACTGCAGACTACATAATTCATAATCCCTAAATATTCACTGTTTAGCACCTTAGTGTTTCCTTTGTAGCATGCTGTGGCCATTAGCACCACTTCCACACAGACACCATGTCTGATATGACATAACAAACCTGTATTCACCCACATTTGACCAATTCCTGCTACACTGCTGACACGGGTGAATACTGGGATGTCACTGTCCAAACAAGAGCCATTTTAGTTCCACATATATCATTGTTCATAATATGAAATTATTATGTTGCTGCTTTCAGATCATTAAAAATGGGTGTTGCAGCAGTTACACTAAAGGTCGATGCCTCACATGCAGCACATCACCTGACAGTTATTCTTGTTTATCGGGATGCAGCTTGCACTATATCACTTACAGCCCACTAGGTTCAGAACATGGGTTCCATGTTATTATTCTTTAATATTTTAATTATATGATTTAAATATTGATGAATATTGATGTACCACTCGGTATGCAGAACTTGTTTGTGTTTCTACTCCATGTTTATTGAACATAGTCAGGTGGGAGTCACTAATATTATCTTGCAAGTCAAGTAACATCAGTAATGATATATTATACCTGTACTCTCCACTGAAGAACTGACACCTAGTGAATCAGCTATGGAGCTCGACAGTGGGGATCACTTGAATGTTCATTAATGCGTTAGCTTTTAACCATTCATGTGGGTAAATTGATCATCACAATGAAATATCTCTGTTCCTCTTTGTGTCTGTGTCTTTGTGTTTATTTAATATTTTACCTCTTGAATGCTGTGACAGCTTTATCTATATTTTCTTTCCATGTTTGTTTCTCAGGCAGTGGGATCAGACCTGCGATGAATTCCAGTTCTCCTTTGACCAAACCAGCAAATTCACCCGGGAGAACATCTTGTGTCTGGACCCCTACAAGTTTGCTGACACCATCTGTGGGATCTCTGGAGCTCTCCACAGAATGGCTCTTCCTCTAGACGTGGCGCTGCTTCCAATCATTCTGACACTGACCTTTCTTCTGGAAAAAGACGTCTGTAGACAGCTGTTATAATGCAGATAGGTGCAAATGTAGGCTGTGCAGCTCTCTTTGTTTCCATGGTTTTTGCCTGTGATCATTTAAAGCCTGTGTTTTCCTACTGGTTTACAAATTTACTCACCTTTCCTCTCATACATTTTCTCCCTTCCTCTTTTCACATTCATCTTCATCCCTCTCTTCACCCCCTTCAAAAGGTCACCAGTATTAGTGTTTGAATTCTCCATGGCTAAGTTATTCATTTGACCCTGCCATCTGTCAGTACAGTGCTGTTCTCTGGGGTCAGCCACATGAGACTCTTGTTATGGTTCCAGGGACCAAAGGGCAAAATGGATATCCTTTCAAATTGTATTTACCCCACAACCCTGAATTTTGTTTGCATACATGTGTGTGTGAGTCCTGTACCTCTTGCGTACGCCATTAGAGTCATATCAGGGTATCAAAGGCTGCAGTGCTGCTGGGAATGATGAATGGCTGCCAGGTGCTGAGGTCCATGTGGTAATCACCCCAGGTAAGGGCTTTTAGCCCTGCTGGCGGGAGAACAGAAAGGGTTAAGTGGCTATGGCGGCTCATAGCTGTAGCCTCATAGCCCGCCGTCGCCTATGGCAGTGGCCCATCAGCTTATTTTCCAACCTCTCCAAAGGCCAGTGTAGATGAGGTTTAGAACTCAGGCATCAAGCTCTGGGGGAAATGGAGAGGAGACTTAATTTCCTCCAGACCAGAGGTACGACAGGGGAGGAGAGAGGGAACAGGTTGGCTGGCTCCTTGGGCAGCAGAGTAAACTCATGAAACAGCCCTGTCTGCCTGTCAACCCGTGTCAACATCAGCGCCGCCTCTTGCCCCTCTCCTATTCCCCATCATCCAGCCAAGTACTGACAGAAGGTTACATGAGTGCAGATTTAGTGTGTGAATAACCTTGGCCTAGGGAGGTGTCAAAGGTGTCTGATTCAGACCTCCCAGCAACCCCCCACTCACTTGCCCAGATCTCACCCCAGTTCATTGACAAGTCATGTTGTGTAGGGGGAGTGGAGATAGAAAAGAAGAGAGAGCTCATAAAAGAGACTCTGTTACATGCTGCCATCATCACGCCTGTTTCTAAAAAGGTTTTTGGTCTCTAATGTGCTCAAACTGCAGCACTCAATAGTTGCTAAGATCAATGGTATCCTGCCTCTAGTGCTGCCTCATATCATCAAAAAATGTTACTGTTGGTCTTGTGGAAAAGAAACAGAGAAGAAAAACCTGTTTCTCCTTTTGCCTTTTGTCAGTGGTGACAGTTTGCACCAGAGATGTTTTCCATCTGTTCGTGTTATACTTGAGTTTTTATTTTTAAGTGAGGTGAGAAAAGAGCCTCGAAGCCATGACTGGGTGGAGGGTCGGGCCTGTCAAAGGTCAGTCAGCTTTAAAGCTCAAGTTTCATGGTGGAGGAGGTCAATGGTCATAACAGTGTGCTGAAAATCAGGTGAGTGATTTTGTGTTTTGTTCTCCTCTCTCAGGGGTTAATTGAATATACAGTTTTTGTCAGTGTGCTGATTTCTATTGCTGTTTAGGGAAATCATCTCTTTCAAGTTTTTTCTTCTGAAATGAAAATTAGTTATCTATAAATACGTCTGCCCTTCCAAAAAACACAGGGGTTTTGCTCAAGTTAGATGAAAATCAGTCACACTGCACCACAAAACACACATACACACACACTCCTACATCCACTGTATTCAGACTGACACAGCATCTATAAATAGTCTCACAAACACACTCTCATTCTCACTCTGTTTTTCCTCTTTCTCTCACTCTGTTTTTCACCCTACTTCATCATGTGGCCTGACATGGGCTCAGTCCCCACAAAATTCAATTTGCTGTCTAATTCCATATCAAAAACATGGTTCAAGCTCTGTGTTTGTTGAATGTGACGCAAACAAGCTAGGACACAGTCTCAGTGTGGCTCCACCCGCAACCTCATTATAGCTGTGCCCTCAAGTAACAGATTTGTCCTTAATTGGTGAGTTGTCCTAATTGACTTTAGCTAATTTATGGATTAGATTATTTTTACCCTCTTACCTAATTGAACCATAACTTTCATGTGTTTCCCTGGCTGACTGGATCATGGGTAATTGATGCTGAGTGCTGTCAGCTGTATATGTCTGTGTGGAAGATTCTGGTTTTGCACCATCACATTCAGTTATGCAAAGCATCCGTATGTTAAATGAATCCAATACATGCAATGTGGAGCAAAAAACAATAGTAATACCTGAGCAAGAGTAAACAGCAGGAGCATCCATTTTTCAGACTGATGGAGTGTAGTGCCCTGGGGTGCTGGTCCATCTAGAGACGTATTGGTTCTCAGAGTGTTTATGTTGGTGCTGAAGCTGTATTAGCGTAGCTCACTGGCTCTGGGGTACTGGGGATGAAGTGAAAGAGAACACAAGCGAGAGTTAAAAAAAAAAAAAAAAAAAGAGAGAGAGGATTAGAGTGAAAAAGCTTCAGCTTTTAAGAATTCCGATAAGCAAAGACCTTTAAAAATCTGGGGAGCTCACAATGATCGACTCCACTGTTTGTCAGAAGCAGGGCATCTGTAGCATCTGGGACATGGTCGGGCTCTGATGGCAGGTTTTTAATCATATGTGAGGAGATTCATGAACATACCGTAGATTCCTCAATTTTCCATTGAAGTTATTATCAGTGAAGTTTTTGTTCCTGGAGGCAATTTAGAGACAAACAAACCCAAAAAGGTTCTTGGCTGGTTTGAAATGTTTGTTTTACTATACTTACATGTAGATTTCTCTGCACAAACCTCTCCTCTGTGCTTAAAACAGGCCCGAGGCTAGCTGCTGCTGTTGTTCTATACCAGCTACAGTATCTTTTGGGTGTTAATTATAATGTCTAACAAATGAAAAAAATAAAGTGCAGATTTTTGTGATGTAGTGGGAAAAGTGAAGATGTAGGAGGTGTTGCATATATTATATAGAGCTGTGCTTCCATTACAATATATTTCTATTTCATATTGTTTTTATTTATTTGTGGGTAAATGTGCAGTAGCAGGAGTAAAATAATGAACTATACAAAATAGAAAAGACAGGCTTTGTATTCACAATGGCAGCAATCAGCCAAACCACCATAGTGAAAAATATTGTTAAGAAAATAGTGATTGTACAGAAACATGGGGATTACCAGACACCTGCCCAATCCCAGGCTCAGGTATAATGATAAATCTCGGGGCATAGAAAAATTCTTTGCATGTGATATTGCCTGTTTCCTTGAAAGTGGCAAATTCTGTTTCTGCTTATGTGTGTATTGTATGCATGCTTTTTTTTTTTTTTTTTTTTGAGAACGTGTGTGCATGTGTGCGTGTGCATCTAAAAGTTCACAATGTTGAGGAGAGGAGGTTGAGACTCGTCAGGGATGAAAGTGGCACATCTCTCCTTCGGGCTGTCAGCCTGTTACCAGGTGTCACTTCAACTCCTCTCGCCCACCTGCTTTCCAGCCTCTGCCAGACCGCTGCTGCACACACACACATACACACACACAAAAGCTGAATATAAGAGTGAGTTGAGTGTAAAGACGAAGCTACACGCAAAAGGGAAGTAAGAGGATGGGAAAAGAACAGTCATAAATTGACAAGTACTAAATGCTTAGCATCAGTTAATCAATATGAAAATATCACCATGTACATCATGAGCCATGAGTTTCAGTCTATAGCTTTCTTTCTGTCTATACTTATCTCTCTTACATATGATTTCCATTCAATTCCACTTACCCTGCTGTAAATCAGACTCAACATTTCCTTCACAATAAAAGCCCACCAGTGAAAGAAAAGGATAATGTTTTCTGAACTGGTGAAAACCTTGTGATTTGAAACAGATGGATGAAGTGTTGAATTTGCATTAACAGCAAACCACAGCAACAATAAATTAACATGGCAAATGGGGGCAGAACCAACATCAGGGAGGCTTCTTCCATAAACATGATCAGATTTACAGGAATTAGGAGCAAAGCCCTGCCTGTAATTATAGCCTGTGTATCTCTTCTGTAGAGGTAAATAAAGGTCGCAGCATCAGACTGTTGACTACAGGCTGGTTTTACTTCTATTCTGTTGATGTGTGGGAGACCAATGAAAAATCTTCTTTTGTCTCACTTTGAGCCCACAGTTAAGATGTGGAGGAAGTTTACACAATCTACATTAGCCAGCTAAAATCCAAATGTTGATGTTTTGGTCTCACAACTAAAAATACTCTGATTGCATGAACACATTGAAGAGTGACAAGGCGTTACCACACTTGAGTTTTGTGCATGTGTTTGAAGAACAGAGAGGGGTGCTGAGGGTGGCAAAGATTAGGGAGTAGTGGTTTAGAGGAGAGGCACGTTAAGAGGGGAGGGTTCAGTATCAAGAATGAATTCACATTTGGAAGTGATAACAAAATAATTGGAATTGATAACGCTATGCCAGAAAGGACAGGCGTCAATAGCTTCGGAAATGCTCCAGTGGTGCTATCATACTGTTCATTTAGCTACTTTTAGGCAGAGAGATATCATTGCTTTGGTGTAAACAAATTGCATGTAAAATGTAAATGTAATAAGGAAGATGCAGGGTTTTTTTTTGTTTGTTTGTTTTTGTTTTTTTTCCTAAAAATGTCTTCTTGCCCAGCAGTATTGAGTCAAATCAACAGGAGAAGTCTAAAAAAAAGTAGCATTAAGAGGGTTCCTCAACTGTTTTGCTATTTATAGAGGCTTCGTCATCTGTCATGTTGGAGCTTTCTCTCATTGTGTCTCTTAAACTGTCTCTCATGTTTTCTGATTGCTTCTCTCATGCACTCTCTCCCAAATCTGTATCCTTGTTAACACACAGAGTTTTGCATGGGAACAAACCATCAAAGATGCAACAGGAGCAATTCCTGTACAGTGTTACCTCCTAGTTATTCTGTCAACAAACAGAAGTGGTCAGAAATTAACAATAAGATAAATAGCCAGAAAAGGAAAGACACGCCTCTCACACCTATTTGCAGAACTGTAGAGTCGCAGATGCTGACAGCCCTTTATTATTAGCTTTAATTTTTCTGCGTTGCTAAAGGAGCATTTTATATTCCAAGCCAGGCTCCATGCGGAGGGGTGGGGGACTAAATCAATTCCAAATTATTGCACCTCTCAATAACTGATGGCTATGTCTGGGCAGAGGAGAAATGATTAATGATAATACTATGGACAATATGAGTGAAACACACACTGAGACATTATCGCTGCATTCCGACAGATGCGCACACTGAAGATAGTGTGTTCGCGTCTGTAGTAACTGATGGTGATTACCGAGGGGAGAGAGACATCACTGCTCCTTTCTGTGCTGAGCAGTAGACTTCATCGTGTGTGTGTCTGAGTATGTGAGAGTGGCTATAAAACAGAGCGAGCGGGAGAGTAAGGGTGGAAATCACCGGTTAGCTTGTGATACAATGCTATCAAGGTATGGTCTATGGCCCTACAATAACAGCGCCAACATAACGCAGGTCAGTCTTCCTCATGGTATGCTGTAATATATCATGAGTGACTGAAGAGCAGATGAGTAAAATAACTTATCATAAAGCAGGAATCAGTTCTATAGGAGAAACTATTAGATGATAGAATGAGAAAGCTACTCACATTGAGTTGTGATGAATCATTTCAATAAGCAATTTATTGTTTAAGTTATTCATCAAACAACAATGCCAAACATAAACTCACTTGTGATGCATTTTATACTGATCAAGTCAGTATGACAGTATGCTAGACTGTGCTAGCATACTACCAGTTATTATTAGCACTTAAGAATTAACTTGTCCATGGTGTTATATGAAAGTTAAAGTTTCACAAAAAAGTTTTATAGTTCAGCCTCAGGGAAATATTATGTTTGTGCCAATTTTCATAGTGATCCATTGAACAGTTGTTAAGACAGTCTGGGCTAGTCACAGTTTTGTGCCTCTTGTGTATTCACGTTCAAGTCATAGTGCTAAACATGCATTTCTGGATATCGGAAGGTATTTTCAAAATCCTCAGACTTGTCTAACCATCTGGGTGAAAAACTGTCCTGTCTGGTACATGGTTTTTAATTTTTTTAACACATTTCCCAAGTTGTGACTTTTGGATGGGCAATTAATTGTCAGCGAAATTAATGCGTGTTTCTATGACACAGATGCAAATAAAAGTACCACCTTATTTATTCACAGTGGTGGTGGTGTGAAGTTTTTTTCAGTTTCACAGATGTTGAGGTAACGACAGAGTAAAAGAGTATACTCAGGTCTTTTGGTAGTGTACTCTGTCTCTCACTGGTACAACAAAGTGATTAATTTTTAGTTTCATAAAAATTGTAAATGACTGTAAATATTACAGTTTATTGCAGTTTTTTAGTAACTAATGACAGAAGTTGACAGGATCATCAGCCGTGCAAACCCCTGCATATCTGATTGAGCCCTGTGTGTTTGAAGCCATGAAAAATACAGATAATCAACATATTCAGTAACAGAAGCAAATCAATCACCTTCTATTTAAGTGAAATAAAAGCCGATTGATTTCCTGTTGGTTAAAGTCAACCAGATACAACAGCTAATTAGCACGTGAACAAGACTTTTTCACAACAATGGTGTGGCCAGTTTGTAATGTAAAAGATTGTAGTCCTTCTTCCTTTGTTCCTTGTTCGACACAAAAAAGGGGGCTGGTGTGATGGCACAGAAGAATAAGAGCAAAGAAAGAGCGTACCTTTTATTGATAAAGTAATTTCATACTTTCATGAGTGGTGTACTGTAAATGCTGAGTCTGTGGGCAGAGATCAGATGCAAGTTGAGAATCTGAGAGAGTGGGAAACTTGAGCCCATGTGGAGACAAGAGAAGCCCCTACATTACAAGAGAATATACTGCAGTGAGTTGGTTTGCCAATTATTTGTGTACTGGTTTTAGACTTCAAACCTTGTCTCTCTGTAATTAGCTGCATTGAAATTGCATTGCCTCAGCGTGTCTATAATAAGCGAAAGGCAGGATACACTGTGCACAAAGCAAATCACCTGCAATTACCACCCACAGTCTCAGCCATTTATCTCTGACTTCTCCCAGACCAACGCACAAACACATAGAACATCCGTAGAGGTGCATCTAAATAACCACTTGTGCTTTTGCATTTTGGCAAAAATGTATAAATATACTTGCTTACAAATCTAAGATCTCCGTACAAAGAGCTACTGTCACGCCCACAGCCCAAATGGCTGTTTTGTGTTGTCAGTCACTTACTCCCAAAACATACACTTACCCACTCTGACAAAGAGTTCCATCTTTTATTATCCTGCTGCACAACAAAGCCCAAATTCATGTGTGCTTTCTATCTTACTCATAATTTTCCTTATAGCACTCAGGCTGCACTCTGGGGAGTCATCTCAAAACAGTAACCGCAGCCCCGCACAAGCATAAAGTGTGCTGTGTTTGCTCGTGCGCCCGCACACACACGGTTACACACACACACTCCCTTATGCCTCATCCCTGATGCTCTGGATAGCTGATGATAGTAGTCATTGTGAGAAGCAATGTTCTCCACCTCTGTGTTGTGCTGTTATTACATTAGCAGCTCTGATTTTATCCCGTGCTCCCTTTCTTCAGCTCTCCACCTCTCTGCTTTATATCGCTCTATTTCTTCCTCCATCTATCTACCTCCCTCTGTTACCCCCATCCTTCCCGCTCTGTCTGTTGTGATTTAGTGCTTAGAGTGTTTACTCGCCAATGCAGCTTCAGAAACCAGGGAAATTATAACTCTAACCCAGGCTGAGTCTCTCTCCAAATTATGGCCATTGATTTGTGTCTTTATTATGTCTTCAGTGGAACCTTGTTCACCAGCATCACCAGATCCTCAAGCTCAGTGCAGCTCAACACTGCCATCCAGTGATGGTTTAATTCACTGATGCGTAACAAAGAGTGAGAGCAAAGCTTTTGCTGTGTATGGCTGTTTATGCAGTTTATGTGACACACAGTGACGGTTGGACGGTTGTCTCTCTGCTTGTGTGTTTAATAGGAGGCTGTAGCAGAGAGCGTATGATGCTGCTCTGCAGCTCCAAAGCACAAGTGCAGTCAACTCTCTGACTTCAACTGAGGAAAAAAAATGTGAGTCAGTATATTTGTGTGGAACCTCAAGGTGAGTCAAGGGTTTCTCTCTCTCATTCTCTCTCTGTGGTGGTTTACATTACCCTGAGCAGAGCAGTGTGGAGCAGAGTGCCGGCCCGCGGCTGCTCAAATGTGGGAATGCCCCAGCCATCTGCTGCACATTAGAATTAGACCTCCAACCCAATTCAATTAGCAGCCCAAGCCAGTGCCACTGATTGGGCGGAGGGGGGATTGCTCCAGTCAGCCACTGGCCCACGGTAAACATGATGGAGTAAGGCAGAGAGGGTGAAAGAAGCAGAGGGATTGTGGAGCTAAAAGTAGCAGAAAGGGAGAATGAATAATAACAAGAGAAAATGAGACAAATTAAACATTTCCAAATAAATTCTTTTGAGAAATCAATTAAGGGAGGGCAAATCTGAAAAGTAAATAGTAACATTTAGAAAATGAAGCACTATGGACTGCTGGTGGACATGCCTGAGGTCATGCTGCATGCTTTTTCAGTAGTTTATCACCCCATGGCTAAGCCCACTAGAGATCATGATAAAAAGAAATGGTCCCAAATTGTTAGGGAGATGGAAACACGTTGTCTTTTGCTCTTGTAAATCATGCCAGCACCAATTTAACAACAACAACAACTGTGGTGAAAGAAGAAACAAAGAGCCTCTCAAAACAAGATTTCTGCCAACTTTTGAGCAAAACAAGAGGAAATAGACAAAGCTGATTGAATAAAGGGAAAAAAGGCCCCAGAGATAAGCATCTTGTTCGCCTTCATAATATTTGGACTAAGACAGAATGAAACAAACTTGTCAACATGCAAAGCAAAACTTGAGTGTTGCAGCTACTTTCCCAGCTTTGATGAACAATTCAAACATCTGAAATGCACTAAGACTTTAGATACACATGTCAGAATATGGAAAGGTAAATAGGTTCATGCCAACAACATTTATGTTTTCTAAAATGAGCTCAACTGTTTTCAATTGATTTAACATCATTTCCAGTTGTAATCAATGTTTCATAGGTCAGCAGTGCTTGTAATGAAATGCAGCATATTAGAAGCCAGTGCTGTTGTTTATATTTATTTGACCTTAGTCTTTAGCAACAAATGATTGCAAGGGCATCCCACCCATGAATAAGTGATTTGGACAAGGAGTGTGTGTATTTGTGTGCGGGGGCGACAGAGAAAGAGTCATTTTGTGTGAATAATCTACTAGCACAAACCTCGGTCTAATTGGAAAACAGGCCTGGGGTTGTATAAGATTTTTAGAGCACAAGTAGACAGAAACACACACACCTGCATGTGATGATAACGGCAACTTACCACCCCAAAACACAAACACACACAAGAACACACATGCGCCTTCATAGTTGTACAAAGACCTACCTGCTTAATCTTCCTAATCTCCAGAACATACACATGCTACATGTCCACATACACATATTGACTTGTTGGATGCAGGACACATACACCCAGTGGAACATACTTTCTCATATGTTCTCGATGCTGTCAAATATGCTCAGAGCCCTTGGAGACATAATGCACAAAAACACTGGCTCATATAAACAGTGTGCTGTGTGGATATGTTCCCAATTATCTGCTGCATATTTCTCTGATTTTTAACTCATGCCAGACTGGCATCTTTGGAAAACGGAGACTTTTAAACAATTGTGGGATTGTGCATTTTGCTCAAGCGAATGTTCAGCACAGCAGCATTTTTTTTTTTCCCTCTGTGCTAGAATATGAAAATATATCAAACGGGTGCTCATGCTAGCTGATTTTTTTTTTTTTTTTTTTTTTTTGTCTTCTTCATACCGTCATGTGTAGGTTTGTGTGCATCTGTCGACGAGTGCAGAGAGGGCATCTTGTCGACTCCCTTTTCTAGTCGCTCACCTGTTCCTCACACCACAAAAACCCTGCAGTGGATCAGCACACTGTGCTGTGCAAACATGCCCTCAGGCAGGCACCACACGCACAAACTCACACACGTAACTGTTTTTCAAAAGTAACAAATACACACAGAGCAGGAAATTAAAAAAAAAAAAAAAACATTACTCTTTGAAAATATAAAAGAAACCACAAAAAAAAAAAAACTAACAAGAGGGACATGAGGCCAAAGAAATGCTGCAGATACGGAAATGTTTGCCTTAGTACATTACAGTTGTATTCATCAACAGAAGGCATTGAGCAGATAATGCTGCGGTGCACATGTGAAACACTTCAAGCTTTTCTTTGTGATGGAAAATGCACACACTAACACAGTCGGCCAAACAGCAGGGCAGTAATGACTGTTTCTCATTGGACATCTGCGTGCATGAGGGTGTGTGTGTAATCTTCATCTCCCTGTTGTTTTGCCTCTTGGCTATCTTCAGCCATGAAGCCAGTATTATAAGCCAACAGGCTAAACCTTGGCCTGGTACTCTTAAGTACCTAGATCGATAAGTGTATTATACCATACATGTGGTCTGTGAAATGTCTATGTGTGTGTGTGTGTGTGTGTGTGTGTGTGTGTGTGTGTGTTTAAAGCAGGACAGATGAAACTAACCACATGCGCCAGGAGGGTTCTGGGTCAATAAATTTGTGGTTTCAGCATTTCAGAGTTGTTGCCGTGGCTGTAATCATGGCAGCCCTTGTGTTCTTTCATGCATGTGTAGTTTATTATCCAAATAGTCATTAAGGGGAATATATATGTCAACCTATGCATTAAGTAGATTATCATGCATCATCTTTGATGGTAATCTGAGTTGAAAGATTGCGTGCTCATAATGTGGCTCATCACTTTCATTTTGTGTACAGTAGATGTAGTGAGTCAGCATCTCATTTTAACGACACTGAGTATATGTGTGGGAGTGTGTGTGGGCATGCGATTGTGTGTTAGTGTCAGACTAGGTTAATTATTTTGTTTTCAGGCTTACACCTAAGGTCAGAGCAGAACAGGCTGTGTCTCACTGTATACGCATAATGCTGTCCCATGTGCACATTTCAGCTCAAGCGTTGAAGGCAATTCAGCTTTAATACATTGTTGATCTTATTTTTGTAGTTTTGACCATAATTTGAGTCCAACAGTTGAAATAAGCAGAAAGAAAGAAGCAAATAAAACTCGTATCATTAATCTATGTTTGCACAAGTATTCTGTTTATGTACAACTACTCCAAACATGGTGGGTGTATGTTGGACTATTGGACAGTTTGATTTAAAGTTTACACTTGCCTTTGTTTTATCTGATTTGTTAATGTGACACTATAATGTCAGTGTGTTTATCATCAGAGATCTTGTTACCATAAGTTACCATAATGATCCAGTTCTTTGTGAATACAAATAAATGTAGTCAGCACTTTTTTCTGGTATATTGGATCTTAACATGATTTTCTGTCATTGCAGTTAAGTACCCTGATTTGTCAGGTATTTAATTTGCTGGATTAGCCAAAAACAGACATTCAATTAAGGGCACCCCGTGGTTAGCTCTGTGGAACATTGTTTTCACAAGTGGTTTGTTTGGGGATATACTAAAATACTGTGTGTACACTGCTGGCACATTCACTCTATTATACTGATTGACAGTTGGTAGCTGTAATCCACAAAGGCAGGAAAGACAAAGATTATAAAACACTGATGTAGGCAAAGGACACTTCACATATTTAAAGTAAAACTGTGTACATCTATAATATCTCTTTTTACTTTTATTTGTATCACACTATATTTATTACTATCATATGGCATTATATCTACTGGACTGACTCACTCTGTGGTTTATTTACAAGTTATATGACCATTTTTGACAAAAAAAGAGAGGTAATAAACAGCAATTATTATTTTGTGATTTATATGTGTGTGATTCTTTTGCTACCATTTACAAGGTACATTTATATTAACATGTATAGGTCAAATATGGAGCTTAGCAGAAATTCAGTTAGGAAGACTATCTTTGCACACACGCGTTGTCATTTCAGCATCGTGCATCGGCAAGACCCACCACCTCCCCTTCACCACCTTAACCTGGTTATCAGTCTCCCTCCAGTCAAGCCACTCTTCATGGCAACACTCACCCTCTAGCTCCTTCTCCACCACCACCAGTGTCTAGGCTCCGGGGGGGAAAGATCATCCAAAACAAGATCTTCTGTCCATGCATCGCCTCCACAGTTCCTACATCCTGCCAGGGTCTAAGCGCCAAAGATTCTTGTGCGGTCAATAAAATTAATTTCATAATTAATTGCACACTCTCTTATTACTCTCTCCTGATTGAAATATTAGTTGTTAATGTATTTAGTGGTGTTAATGTCAAGTATGTAGCTGATTGAATGAACATTAGGTAGCCTTCAAAGATAGATAGATGGAGACGCAAAGAAGGAGATTTCAGCCTGCTCCCTTCATGCCAGGTGCACACTGGAGGTCAAGTACCATGTTTCCCAACCTCCATCTCACTCAAGGGCCTCTCTTTTTATTCCCTTGCTTGCTTTTCTTTCTCTTCACCTTACCTCCACTGCCTTTTCATGCCCTCTTACTTTTCTATCAGATGCAGACAGTAGGTGATCAATGCCATGGCAAAGCTTGACGACGAACACTCCTGAATCAGTGACCGTGTTTTTTGTTTTTTTTTTCTATTGGTCTAACTCACATACATGGTGTACGTAAAATCTTTTTTTTTTTTTTTTTTTTTTGGTAAAAATCACACACTTTTTAGGGCACACAGAGGGCAATAGCAGGCTATCACTCACTCTGAACACACATACACACACACTCACACTCACCCAGCTCTACCTCTGTGTCCTCTTTGCCCTGTCTGAAATGTATTGTTTAGGTAAATGAGCCTGTGCACCCAACGGGGGAATCAGCATGAATAAGAACCTGAATGCATTACCCCATTACTCTTTCCTCTCTCTCTCACTGTCTGTGTCCCTTTCCCTCTCTTTCTCTCTGTGTGGCCTCTGCCTCGCTCAGCACCCACAGTCCTTGAGAGCTCAAATTGACATTGGAGACCTGGTTATTAATATGTGGGTAGTGAATGTGAGTGTGCGTGTGTGTGTGTTTTGGTGAGTCTTTTGTGCATGCGTGTGTCTCTGTGCGTGTGCAAAGAGCACTCTTGTCATTTGTGTTGAAAGACAATAGAGATGTATTTGTGAATGTGTATGTGCATATGAGTGTGCGTGTGCGTGTGTGTATGTGTGTGTGCCCCCATACAGACAGCCAGACTCTATGATTAGATAGACAGACTCAGAACAGGTGGAGTTCGATGAAAGAAAGGTTTCCTTTCTATTCACCTGCTGAAAATATTATACTGTGTGTGTCTGTGTAGCATATTTGTACATATACATGCCCTTGTGTGTGTCTTAGAATGTATTTTCAATATATTTTTACTTACCTGTGTAAAGCTAACCTGCACACTTTTCTTTGTTCCCTTTTCCTCTCAGTGGCTGCTTGTGTGCATGAGTATATGTGTGTGTGTGTGTCAGGTGTCACCTAGTGTCTGATCCCCACAAAAAGCTGCTGCCACTGTTGGCATGGTGACTGCTGCCATGGTTTCCAGGCACGCCAAGCAGGGGGGATAGGACCAGTGCTGTATTATATGTTTCCTTCTTTCGTGTGTGTGTGTGTGTGTGAGGGTGCCCCCCCCTCCCTGTCTCCTTATAGCCCATAGTCCCTCCCCACAGCGTCTCACAGACATCTTTGTTCAAATGCAGTCTCAGAAGATGTAGTGAAAGGTGTTTCTCATCTCTATGGTTTAGTGTATGTGTTTATATGTTAGGGGGAGCAACTATGTTACTGTGTGTGTGTGTGTGTGTGTGTGTGTGTGTGTGTGTGTGTGTGTGTGTGTGTGTGTGTTGGTCTGCTGGCAGGCTTTATTTGTTTGCCTATAAATCAGATCAAAAAGCCATGCAGGGCTTTGAGCCTATAGGTTCTACTGTGGGCCATGGTAATGTTTGTAGGTATGTATTATGCATGCTGTGTTTGGGCATTTAAACTTCCATTTTTATAAACACACACACATAGAGTGAATTGTGTCTGCAATATTATTTTTACATAGACAAGTTTGAGCCTGCAGGGTATTCATCTTTAAATCAAAGAGCAAAACAGCACCCGTGTTTAGAAATATTGTTTCCTAATTGTTAATGGGGTTAACTATCTGTCTGTTGTCATGTAGCTCCTTTGTGTGTATGTGTGTGTGTGTGTGTGTGTGTGTGTGTGTGTGTGTGTTATGGTCTTTTATTTCATGCGTTTTCTTTGATGAACATGATTTAATAGTGATCCATAGGTCATGCTTTCCACATTTCTTGGAAGTCAGTCAACATCACCAAATGGCATTCAGATGTAGGATATACAGTAAATATAATGCAGAGCAGCAGCTTTGTCCCTGAGCTATGGCAACAGTTTTTTTGTTTGTTCATCGCCTGTCTGAGGATTGAGCCGACTAAGACACTGAGAAACAAGTGACATGGCAGTCAATGTCAAAAACAATAGACCTTTACAAAGAAGCTCTGTCTCCCAACCAGAGAGGAGCTGCTTGTGGGGAGGTGCTGAGAGCCCCTGCCTGAAGCTATGGCAGCTGGCTTGAGGTTATGTGAACATTACCTTGGTGCCTGATGAATGTGTCTGTCTCTCATTCTCTCCGGTCTGCTTGCTCTTTCTGCCCTGCTCTTTTCTCTCACTCTATTTCATTGTACTACTGTACCATATTTGACGACATAAGTGAGTTTAAATAATGAAATAAGTGATATATACAGCCACTACATCTATGTTTTACTTTAAGCTAAGCTTTATTGGATTACGATTTTAGAAATCATGCACACTGCTCATGTAACTGTCTTCCTTCCTTTTCTATTCTATTCTGTGCTGCATGTAAAAGTAGTATCACTGTTTGTTGAGTTAACAGTTAGGTTAGTCAATCTGTGGGACCTGCAGGAACAAAGTAACTGTAATAGGTGCTGCTCAACTCGATGCTGTAAAAGGTTGATGTTACATTATAATTCTGAATGTTGTCATGTGCTAAGTATTCTGACTCTGGATGGAGATTTTGTTATTTAAGAGGCTTTCTGTAAATAGTAGTCATTAATAACGGATTGTATTTAGCCTGAAAGTGATTTCTGATTAGTAATGGGTAAAGCTGCCCATTACTCAAAGACTGTATAACTTGCTCTGTATTTCTGGTTATTAATGGTCTGAGTAGACTGCGGGTGAACTGTTCCATTATAAAATGTCACTGCACGCGTATAGCACAAAATATTTACGCAAATTACAAACAAGCAGGCTGACTTAATCCTGTGAACACATTGTAATCTACCCAGCAGTGTCCTGAGGACCATTTCCTAGCTCCACTTGATTTAACCAGGATAGTTGTCTAAAGTGTTTCAGAAATTGTGAATGCTTTTTTTTTTTTTTTTTAACAAAACACTGACATGCACTCAGCTCTTTTTCAGTCAGGTTTTCTAGTTGTATCTCTGTGACAGCTATCTGGTTTTAGTTTTCTTACCTCCATTTTCTTCCTGTCATCCTTTAATAATTTGGTTTCTTTTTTTTCTGTCTATACTTCTATTACCCAAGCTCAGTGTCTATCTGTCATCCCTCTCCTCTTTCAGAACATTTATCTAAAAAAAGGACGTCGGGAAGCAGCTGCTCACAAGCCAAAATAGTTTAAACAAGTATATGTGGATTAGAGACTAATCAAATGAAGCTATCCTAATGCCATGTATTACCTAGTTTAAGAAAAATCATCTTTTCATAGTGAACTGCACTAAATGATTCTTTTTCTTACTGGGTTTAAAAATTGTATGTGCCAGGATTTATCTGATTTTCCACCTGAAGGCTACATTTATTGAGTGTGTCAGAGGAGCGGGACTGCTGATCTAGCCCCATTTCAGCATTTTAGATCATGATGAATCAGACGTTCAGGATGAACTGGCCTGTGATACTAGATCAGCAGGAAGACTTCGAGGGTACATAAGTACATAATATTCACCTCATGGATGCTATTTATTAAGATTTAATGAAGTATCCAGAGAAAACGATTTCTGATGCACCAGCACAGACGTGTGCTGGTGCAGATCCTTTAAGCCAGATGTGACCCTTTGTTAATGCACGTCCACCCACCTTCTGCTTATGAACAAAGGGGCCGTGATACTATGAAATGTAGACCCCTGCATGCTATTATAAAGCATCAGTCATTTGATGATGTGGTTTTGATGCATGGGATCATATGAAAAGGACAGAGAAGTGAACAGAACAAAAAGCAAAAATGCCATTGAATGTGTACGAAGAGCTGATGACACTGATGAAGCATAATCTGATGACACTGGTGGTAATGAGCACAATAAAAAAAAGCTTATGGTGGTGATATGAGCCGTTATATATTATGAGCTTTAAATGGGATGTATTTTATTTGTGTGCTTGTTGGTTTGACTGTATGATGTTCACAAGAACATGTCTAGTGAGCTGGAGTGTTGTCTTCTACTTAGTCTGAAGAAAATGGGCCTAATTCTGTTTTTGTATTTTTGACATGACTGAAAAGTGGCACAGTGACATGTTGTATTACTGTCTCTGAGGGTCATAGGTAATATACGTTTGTACCTTTGTGGAGGTTCTTGTCTGTGGTAGAGGGAGGTCTGCAGGAGGAGAAGGACAAAAGTCTCCATTGACAAATGAAAATTAAATAACGTGGCCACAGCATCCATGGACTGCCTCCAGCTGGAACAAAACCTCTTGTTCTCGGCTTGTTTCCCGTCAACTCTCCAATAAGTCAAAAATGACAAAAAAATAATTAATGAATAATAAATTAATCAATGAAACACAAACAAAGAAAGATTGCAAGTGGAAAATGGATGTCTAAAAAAGTGGTTGTTAATGAGTGGTTGAGTTAGAAGTTTGCTTGATGCAATGATGGCTGTAAGCCACGCAGTGGAAATGAAGCTAAAAACATCTCTGTGTGATTTTTCACCACTGCTGTTTAATGAAATTTAAAAGCCCCAAATCAATGGTGTGATAGAACAAGAGGGTGCTGATGAATAACCTTTATGCAATCAACGTTTTGTGACAATGAAAGAAACACTTAAAAAGATAAAACAACTGAGCACCAACACCCACTCTCTCTACTTCGCATTTGTTTCCCATATTATCAGGATCTTTCACTCTCCACCAGCATGCATTATACTGCAGTTCTATGTACCAGTAACATTAAGACCTTAAGTGTACTCAACTTGCTTATTTCTTATTTTCTCTGAGCTTATTTGCTTATTGTAGAGTGAAGGAGTTCAATGATGGCTTTGCCATTTCATGTATTCACTTTGACGTTACCTTCTTGTTGACATCAGATTAACAATCAGATTTCATGTCTCAAGCCGTCACTAACGACATCCAGACACTCTTTTAGTCAAGACTGGCTATGTTAGCCAATGTGCAATTAGTTTAATTTTAGTAATTTTACTGTCAACATCAGTTACTGAAAAAACAGGTTACATCCAAAGACAATTTGTGAGTTTTAATAAGTGATAACAGATGACAAGTGCCCTGATATTTGGAAGTAATCATGTAGAGGAGACAAGGTCAAAATTTCAATGTAAAACAATGAGTCAACATATAAAATGAACTTTTACTAACGAAACAAACAATAAAAGAAATATTTCCATCACATTTCATCATTGTTTTCCATAGTTGAGGTTTGACTGGTACTCATTTAATTGTGTTACCTTGTTGCACCCACCTTTTCTCCAAAGGTTCCATTTCTCCACCATCTTCATCTGTTAAACTCCTCAGTATTTCATAGAATTGCACTGGGATGGAAATGCATGTTGCACATTTATTTTGTCTATTTTCTGGAGGTTCTCTTCATTACATTTGGATGGAAACAATAACTAGGGCTAACTAGGAAGTCTGGCTTTATTAGCAATATGTTTATAACTTTACCAGAATGGCTATGGCTTAAATTAACTGCTAGTTACCTACATAGCTACATGTACTGACAGGTATCAGTAAGACACACAGTCAATAACTACATCAATCGACACATACTCCAACTGTTCAACCAGGCTGTCACATAGCAGTCAATTAATTACCTCACTTGTTGTGTCAGTACAGTTTGTCTAAGCTTTCAGTTTGACAGGAAACTATTTTGGGAACTATTTGTAGCTGAATATATTTGTTGTGTTGTGTTGTGTTTTTGCAGCAGTGAACATTAGTGATGCGTACCGAAGACAGTCTCTGTAACACTCAACCATTCTGGAGAGCTGGGGCAGGGTTGCACTGTGATTAGTATCATGTATAATTAAGAAAAACTAGCATTAGCATTGTCACTATAATCACACCCCTGTATTATGTGCGTATACTACGCTATTAATAAGTAAATTAGTTGCTGCAGTGGGTACAGTAGTAATTACAGTGTCCAACATCTGTTCATAATGGAGAGCACACAGAATGTGTTGACTCTGGTCAGGCACAGGTGAGCATGGAGATAGATGAAATTGATGACGGGATGGAATTATTAAAATTGAAAATTAATGGAGAAATAATGATTGATGATTATGAGAATTAAAACCACAAAGCTGCTAATTATGTACATTTGGAAGAGCTAAAATAGTGGGTTCCATTGTCTTAAGTTAGCACATAAAGCAGTAGCAGTAGTTGGTTAGGATGTTTTTGTTTTACTTAAACTTATTTAGACTTAATTAAGGAAAGCTCAGATGGAATTATTGGTTTTCCTTTTCCTTAAAACAGTGATTTTATTTACCCAACCAGTAATATCTTTTTTTCATGGATTTCAGTATTATTTTTTTTTCCAAAGCAAAAGTAATAACAATGGTGCTGCTGATAGGAGGTGGATGGAAGCCTAGTTTACAAGCATCCACTGATTTGTATTCATTTCAGAACAACAGGAAAATCAACAGATTTGAAGTTTGTTTACATTGTATGTCCCAACATCATTCACCATAGTGTAGTGTTGAGTTTATCTTATCGTTGCGTGGTAATGCAAGTAAAAATGCTTAATCATCAGACAGATCTCTGATTGTGTACATGTACATGTACAAATGCCTTGTGTAAGAAAATGCATCATTATAAGTTATTGGCCAAACACCATTGTGATTCTCTGCAACAAAACCTCGATTTGGCTCCTTATTCATTCTGCTGGAACAATGTTGGGTGAGTGCAGACTTGTTCAGCCTCAACTAGTCTGCTGGTTGTTTGCCATTGACAAGAAGTTATCATTTATTTGAGACCACAGAGGGACTGCCATGTGCCATGTAACTACTGTATAAGGAAACATCACTTCAGCTGCATCTGCCTCACTTCTCAGTAACAAGGCCTAGTCTGTATAGTGGATGTATCCTTTTAATGAATTCTGTCCGGGTGCTATTTTTACCCTGTACACAGTTCTGAATACGCACTGATTTCTAAAGTATATCTTGTTGAATTATCACAGCCTTAATGAAACATTCTCACTTCTTTTATGTGAAGAGCTCAGGCAATCAGCATATGAGACTGACTTTTTCCACACTGATAGAGATGCAATATCATCAGATCAATCTGATGGATTCAATCAGAAATATGGCGCTTGCTTTTTCATGTCAAAGTTACAGACCTTTTTATAGATTTATATGCTTTTTTTATATAGATTTTAGCAGACAGATTTCTGTGCTGCAAGTGTCTCAACTGAAGTCACTGTCATCAAAGTGATTCTGAACAGGAAATGTGCCACTGTGTTATTTGGAGTGACTGAGCATAGATCAGTGGTGAGTGTTGCTCCATCTGTTTCCCTACTGATTTCTAGCTCCTTTAAACAGTGAACACTGGTCTGGGAGCAGTGTCAATATGAGGTTTGGTGCAGGGCCAAGGAGTGAGAGGATTAATATTTGTGTGTATTTATGTGGGTGTATGTATGTCTGATCATTAGCCACATGATTCACAGGGACCAGCTCTGGTGCAGGATTAGTGCTGAGTCATTTATAAGCTGAAGACATGTTTTAAGGTTAGGGTAAGGTTAGGTGTAGCTGATGAAATCAAGTGTCATTTTTCAGACATGACTGTGTGTGTGTATTTTGGTGCGTGTATGTGTTTCAGTGTGTGATAGAGTGCAGGCGTTTTCTGGCTATATTTGCTTGCTGCAAGCTGATGAGAGGAGGTGATTGTGGTGTGTGTGCTTCCTAACCAGCATGTGCTTGACAAGATCCTCATTCTGTCTTGCACCTGAACATGAGCATCTATTTTGTTCCCCGGAGACTTCTGATCCCACTATGTCGCCCACTCAGACATATAGACACACTCACACACATTGTTTCCATGGCTCTGCACCAGTGACAGCTATGGCCAGAGGAATGATGTTGTGTTGTCCATCCCTCTGATCATCACTTTTTTGGTGAACATGCTATATTACTAACACTTTAAGTTAACATTTTTAAATCATTTTAGTCACAGGGGGAATATCATTACGTCTGGCACAAACATTCGCTTGAACTTGGCAACTTTGGATGTTAAAAAGATAAAAGGTCAATTTCTTTCTGTGACCTTACAAAACATCAATTTGGCCTTGTATTATCTCAGGAATACCTTGAGGGAATTACTTGATATTTGGTGCAAACATCCAATTGGCCCCAAAGGTCCAGTCTTGGTGTCCACACTCAGAGATTCACAAACTTTCAAGCAAAGTTCCCACTAAGTCCGTGAGGGATTAGAGCTGTTTCAGTGTCAAATATGTAAATGCCGGAAGGTTTCAAGGTTGTAATTCTAGAGTGTGTTTAACAGTAGAAGTAATCGGGACAATGTCTTTCTGCCTAGACTGAAATGTTAATGCATTTACCAGCTTGTGCTGATATTAGTTACAGCCACAGTCCCCTTCTCTCCAGGCTGCTGTCCCCTCAGTCACGACCAGGTCAGATACCTGCTGGACTGGTGTCCTACTTCCAGACATGTTCTCTTCTGCACCTGCTGGCTCACCAGACACTTTAACTTCAGTAACACAGAGCAGATGACACTCAAGTCGCCACACGTTGTTTTTTAGTTTTTCATGTTCGTGTATTTCTTTGGTTTCAGATCTCACATGTTTTCATTTGTACCTTTTTTTTTTTACTGCCCAGGGTAGGGTGAGGTGTGTCATATGACCTATCAGCACTCACAACAGCAGTTTGGTGGTTTTTAGGTTTAACACAGCTGCCAGGATATAAGCTTTCTTTTATCATCACAAATTAATGCCCCCTCACTATTTTGCTGCTGTTTTATTTAACAATCCTTTCAAAATGGAGAAAAATGTTCAGCACCTACATGATCATAAATGATTAAAAAAACAAACATATTTTTTGTTTTTTTTTTTTGTCAAACAATATTTTGCTCTCATTTCTCCCTTAATTGCTTATTAAAACAATAGAGCGTAAGGTAAGATTGTTTCTTTGCATCAGTATTATAATAACAGATTGTTTTTGACAACTTTTAAGAGCCTTCATTAGTCTATAAAGCTATTATCTATCCTAGTTTCTTATGTTATTGGTATGCTCCCAAATAACTCCTGACCCTGGAAACCCTTACCCTGACCCTCAGACCTCGTTTAAAACTCAGACCTACACCAATGCTGTTTTCTGCATTTTTGCACCCAAACCTCATTTCCTTGGTCTCATTGTGGAATACAGACATTTTTGTGTGGGAACAACTGTGGTTCTCTAAGGAAAACCAGCTGATTTCCCAGCAGATTTCCCTGCAGATTGTGAGGAGCTAGTAAAGATTTCTGTCCTGCATTTCAAAAGCCAGACAGGTATATTCTTTGTGTTCGAACTTTTTATACAGCTACACCACGTTTGTTTCGAGTCAATGTCAAGAATTCTCACTTTGAGAGTCTTGATTTGTGAGAGCGAGCAGAGGGAAATTAGCACTGATAAGGGACAGTATGACATTAGCAGTTTATAACAGTTGATAAAATGACAGAAAATGTATCAGAAATCTCATTATCAAAGTCACGTTAATGACTTCCATTTTTCATAGACCAAGCTCTTCTGGTTTTTGAGAGCCCTGAGAGGCACATTCTGTGTTGTGATCACATTCAGGCACATGTTGACACATGTCACCAGTGATGTTAAGAGGAAGTAGTGAATCCTTTTCCAACTTAGTATATTGTCATTTTGTGCCTCGCATACTTATGGTGCACATCACATCATAATAATAGAGTTTCACTCTGAAAGATCTTTTATTCATTACACATATTTCTGGCATTGCTTATTTTTTTAATGAAAAATTAGTGGAACTTACTTGACAGGTTGTGGTTCATGCCATTGACATGTGTATACAGATGTATACGTAAGGGGAAAGCCACAAAACCAATCTTCTTGATGAGAAACTTAAGTACATGATTTACAGGCCAACTTCTCAACATCCAAGGATCAAGCTTTTCTTCACATATCAGCACCAACATTCGTCCATAAATACTCTTACATATGTTGGCTGATGTATATTAATGTTTGGGGTTTTGCAACATTTTTATGTTGAAACGTCACAATCTGATGATATGATTTGTAGACACTGTGACCACACAACACATTTTTGTCCATATTTTAAGAAGTCATGCTAATGAACTCCAACTGGACTGGGTGGTGGAGACATAACAACTTCTGTAAAAACTAATGTTTCTCTATCACTCACAGACCTACCCTCATGCACAGACAGACATAGTCATACAAATACACTAAGCTAAATGCTAGTGTGGCACTAGTCTTGCAATGTCAGACGCCGTCGGGTGCTGCAATTATGAGCCAGATAGAGAATTAGTAGTGTTAACTAAACAGCAGTGCAAACAACAACAGTTTAAGCCTGAAACAACACAGCCTCTCAGTGCCCGTTGTTAGCTGAGTACTGTGGTATATGAGCTTGATTGTTTCATGGGTTCCACCAGCAAAGCTGTCAAGCTTTCTCTAGTGGCCTAAAAGTTAATCCTCACAACAGCAGGCCAAATTTATTAAAGCTAAACCTTGTCCTAATCGTTTTCTCTCTCCAAAGTTCTTTCCAAAGAAAGACTGTGTCTCTAAAGCTTTAAGATACGCCTGGGATTGATATTCACATACTCCCAGATATGCTCATACCCACTTTGAATACTCATCCCCATCTTTGTCTAGTTGCCAGGGGCTAACAAGACCAGGATTTCACCCCTGCTGATAGAGGAGCACATACCTGGCAATGCAAGAGACTTTGGTCCATGGACTGGCCTACTTCATCGTGCTTTGGCCTGGTTTGGGAGTTGTCTGTCTACTCTTTGAATGGGAACAGATCTGAGGTCGATTTTCTTCCCATAAGCCCATTATGCACTGTCTAGTATGACAGCTGTGTTGTGTATGTGTGTTCTTGTGTGCATGTATTGCGAGTCTGCACACATTGCTGTGTCTCATGAGTGGTATGGAGCAGGTTGTGATGAGAACAGACTAACACAGTGGCCCAGGAGTCCTGCATACTGACTGACATACATCACATACTGCTCCCTTGTTTTCTTTCCCCTACCCTCAAGTGCACACACAAAAACTTCACAAGAACCATATATATAGTGATAATTTAATAAGTTGTGCTCTAGTATTCCTCTAATAGATATGCCACTGCACATCTGCACCGTTATTCCAAATACTTCTGGAAAATCCGGATCCATGTAACCTCAGAGTTTTCTGTGAGGAACATTCTAATAAGACCATGTACTTGGTATATAAACAGATGTATAGTCACTCATACTGCCAAAAAAAAGGTTTACACGGTTGCAACAGGCTGGGACATTCTGAGTGCATGTCCACTCACTGCACAGACAGACTCACACTTCACATACACACAAACACACTCCTCATGCTGCAACGCAAGCTGGCTGTATGGTTGAATGGATTCATGATTTGAGACCTGTCTTTGAAGTCCACTGAGGCAGGGAATGGGAAGTGATGGATTTATGTTTCTTGACATGCTTTACTGGCAAGCTGCCCTTCTCAGTCACCCCGGCTCATCTCTGTTTTGCACTGAAATTTTTAATCCTATTTATCCAAAGCTGACAACCTTGTATAATTGCCCCTTCTCTTTCTTTACTTCTTCTTTGTCTCTCTTGATTCTTCTTTTTTCTCTCCCCGTTTGTTTGCTTCTATTTACTTCTCAGCCTCTGTCTGTCATTTATATCTTCATCCCTCTCTCGCTTCCTCCCTGATCTGTCTGTCTGTCTCAATTCTTTTGCTCCTGGCTAAGAAGGTTTTCACCCTCTACTCCCTGGCGGTAGCTGTGTAAACAGGCAACTATGATGTTGGCCTGTGTGCCCTCGCTGCCTTCCTCTGCTATGCCAGAAAGAAGCTGTGCTCATGTCTCAGTGCTCGTGATGAAGAGGTCAGTCTCCCTGTTCTGCATGTAATGGGGTTTAACACTTGACTACAATCAATGAGCTGACAAATCTGCTAATGTGTTGAAACTAAGCCTTTATCCGTTAATTAAAAAGACATTTGTTCTCCAACTTTTCTATTCTCAAGGCTTTTAAAACCCTCAACAGGCATCACTATGCTCCCTCCCTCCAGAAGAACATAGCCTGGCATACTTAAACTCCTCATCTACCTCACTCCAGACAGAAAAGATGGTTTAATGGATTGTTTGTGCATATTTACTTATGGACACTGAAAGCTTATTGACCATTTCCAACACAGCTTAACATTTGAAAAACACATGTAAAGTGAACTACATTCAGAGTCCTGATGCTCAGGTGTGAGTTTGCACAGTGGTCTCCTGGGTATCAGCCAAAACAGTAACATGACGCTTGGACTGTGGAAAAAATTCAGCTGTGGATGGGACTTAGATTTTTATTAAGGATTAATTAGGATTACCAGGAGAAGGATCAGCACACACTTCTGTAACTGTTAAAACTGTGAAGAGCTGTCAATGTGATTGGTGAGGACTGCTGTTCCCCAACTAGTCATGCGTATGACTGGTTGGGGAGCAGCAGGTGTATGGAAGGAACGTCCACCAGAGACCGTGTGGTGCCCTGCACTTATCCTCTGGATCATGTACACAGCATCTGAAGTGACAGGCACAGGGTGCACAGTGTTGTATGTGTCAACGCTACTTTGAGATTCATGCCAGAACCCAAGGTTTCCCAGCAGAACATTACATTGTCACAAGATGGTCAATGTTGCTCAACTGTCAGTGGTTTTGGTGTTTGGTCCCATTATACACATCATTTGCTGTGTGTAGGGCAACAAGTGCTGGAGAGGGCATGAAAAAAATAGCCTACTGTACGATCATCTTGACACAATATTTTCTTTTAAAAATACAAAGCACTTACTGAAACAAGTGTCATTTTCATTCGACAATAACTAAGATATCCATCCCTTTTATCCTGTTCTGGCCTCTTGAAATGCTCTTTACTGCAAAGCTTCAAACTGAAGCAGACTGCAGGGTAAGTTTTGTCTGGCCCATTGTGGAATGCAACAACAGCAACAATCAACTGTCTGTGTTTGAGAAATTACGTAGGTAATGTTTTGGCCTGAAGGTTATGTCCAGACATCCTGTAACGGAAACAAATTACAGCTGCCATTATCCATGATCTTCTTCCTTTGGTCACAACCCAAATTGTGTTGCCAGAGGTGAGAGATTAACCGATAAATTGAGAGTTACACATTCAGGCTCAGCTCCTCCATCACCGCAGCAGTCTAGTGCAACATGTGGATGACTGCGGGTAACGCAAAAGACTGATCTCACATTCTATCTAATTTCCACTTGTAGACAAATTGTTAAGATTTGTCAATTTCCCTTCATGCACACCCCCATCATAAACCAGTACAAAAATCAACCATTCATACATGTGGGTAAAAGATGTTGTCCTTGGACTTAAAGACCAATTGTTCTATTGCTGTAAATTCAGCTTCAAACAGCTCCTTAGCATCTAGGAGGACCACATCATTAACAGGGGACAGAGATTAGTATAAGGATGTTGGTGGTTTTCCTGCAGTATATAGTCATTTGTGGACTTTTAAATGTATTTAATGTTTAAAGTTTTCCAGTATTTCATCTCTCAGGCCACAAGAGAGCAGGACACACTAATATGTGCTACAATGTCCTCCCCATGAATTATACTTGGAGCAGGAATCTGGAATAATATCCACAGGCTAGTAGGCTAACAAATCCGATCTGCTGTGAACAAAACTGGTGAGACACCGACCTCCCAATCTGTTCTCGTCAACATTCTTCAACACACTGGCTGCAGTTCAGCATGCATTGGAAATGCCGAGGGCAGCATGTCTGTACAAGAGCTGGTATCAGCAGTAGTTGAGTGGAGTTTGTTGGGTTTGCAGTGTTGAACGGTTTGAGCAGCGAGCATATACAGCTACAGTAAGCCCTAAGGGGGAAAACTTAATTCAGTGAGCCACCATCTGCACAGCATAAAACTTAACATTTTCACACAGTACTCAAGTGAGTTTGTACCACTAGGCTGGCAGTTAGTTTGGTAACAGACAAAAAGGTGAGTAGGTGGGAGAAAGTGAGAGCTGTTGTCATTGTCTCCCACTCAGAGTTAAGGTATATGGCTATTTCCTGGAAATAATACATGCCACTGTATACCCAGTTTATATTAAATTTACAAAAACACCAGTATAAAAGATGTGTTTGCTGCATCTCAGCCCTTGCAGAGAAGCAGCGCTGAGGTCACAAAGTGGACATGCCACACTCCTCTACTGTGCACTGAAATCACGAACAGAATTGGTGACAAGACACAGGCTTGGCAGAGCCTTGTAGCAACTGAGAATGTACTCGACCTAGTGCTGAGGACACAGCGTTCACTCCAGTTACACAAGGACCAGATGGCTTGGAGCACAGCCCCAGAGCTTCATACTTCCTCATCCGCAAAATCTGTCCCATGTCACTGTAAAGGTTTGGCTTCTTGTGACAGTTTAAACATTGGGGATAATGTATTTTCATACTGTGCAAATTAGCCAGTCGTGTTCTGTGATGTAGCTAACAAAATATAAAGGAAACATCTCCAAAACCAAACAAGAATAGACAAAAAAGTCATAAATCAATCAGAAAAATCAGTTGGACAAGAGTCAGGAGTTGATTATAGTTCATCTCTGTTATTCATTCCTCAGTTTTTATTTTGGCACCACCAAGCTGCCTAAACTTACCATGTCACTCAGATTGCATGCCTCCATCTTGCAGATCAAGAAAGGTCTCAAAGGCAGTTGGCACCAACAGAATGCAGAATTTATCTTTAATCACCTTTTACATGACCTTATATTCTCATCTCTTTCCACTGATTCTTTACAACACATGGTCCTGTCTCACTGCTTGTCTTCCAGGCACTGCTAGTAAAATGTCCCACCTCCACATACACACTCACAGTAAAGCACACTCACTCCTATAGGGAGTTGATGAGATGACGACTGCAGATGAAGGCCTAACACCAGGAAATGTGTGTCTAACACTACATGGGGTGTGTCTGTGATTAAAAATATAACAGAGAGGGGATGAAACTTAAAACAGTAAGTTTCAAAAGGCCTCCTGATTTCATGCTTGACCACAGAGTCTGCTCTTCAGGTTGTTTTGGGTCAATCTAATCTGTTCAGTGGTTACAGACACACGTTGTCACATTTCTCCCAAAATGTTGCCAAAAGTCTATTAGCACTCGTTTCAAAATATTATTAGCCATGCAAGGTGCTGTCAGCTTTCCCTCTGTGGGGTTGCCCTGATGGATGAGTGGTCTTGGTCAAATCTGCATGGGAAAAGCAGGCAGTTGCCTATTGACTGTCTTAGCTGGAAAGTGAAGCCAGGCTGTGCTGTCATCTCTGTTTTATTGCCCTGTCTGTCTACACTGCCAAATGCAAATATAGGTGAACTGGCCCCGTTAATCTTACAGTAGCTTCTCTAACCACTCTCCTGCTTTTACAAATGAACCAAGCTCTGATCAAACAATGGGAGGCGAAATTATGTTTGACTGTGCCCTTGTCTCTGTCCTCAGAAGCTGTGAGTGAACGTTGCCAAGGAGACCTCGACTGACCTGCCACCGTTCAATGGGATCACCCAGGACTTGTTCCCTGCTATGGAAACAACTATTATAGATTATGGTGAGGTAAGTTGATCTAGGTCAACAGTTGAAATCAGCATTCCTGCGGAGAAGAAGTGTTTTGTTGTGACAGTGTGTTCATCTTTTCTCTCTTTCTACAAAATACTAAGAAGGTGAATCCTCTTCTGAGTAGGTAGATGCAGTAGTTCATGTGTAGTTCATTTGGTCCCAGAGGTTATCCTAAGAGCTGTCAGCTTCTCTTAATATTCATAGTAGCACTAAAATATACATAAATACGTTTACCATTGCTGAAAATAGAAAGACAGTATCTAGACACCGGTGTTGTCTCTGCATCTGCTGTCTAACTTTTGTTCACATCTTTTCATCTGACTCTCAACATTGCTCTTTCTTAAGCTCCTCGAGGGTTGTGTCTACATTCCTTACCAGCATGTGCCTGAGTGTGTTTAGAAGCACAGGTGATAACAGATTAATGAATGAGTAGCTGTACATTATCACATGCAGAGCACACGCAGGCAAAATTATTTATGCAGCTGTGATACTGCATTTTTCATCTCTGCTTTGTTCCTCATCTCTCTGTGCAGCGAAAAGCAGATGGCATATTTTGAGGTGGCAGTCATGTGTGTAGAAGAATTGATAGATGGATGGCATTGTGTCTCAGTCCACACATTTTTGTCTCTTCCTGTCTCGCCAAATGTAGACCTCCCATGCATCTATCACATTACCGGTGTATATATCTGTTTTCATGTAGTCCATCAGTGTGTTAGAGGGCACACAGGTTATGTGTGTGCGATCATATCTGTAGTTGTGTGTGTGTTTGTAGTAGTACATCCCAGCTCAGACAAAGGCCCAGCCAGAGTCCATTGGCTGGGCGGGAGCGCGTGCAGTGTAGTAATGAGGGCGTCATTAGTTTGGCTGGGAGGCTCGTCCGCTATTAGCTAATGGATTCTCAGCCATCTGCTCTGACAGGCTTCACTGGTTACTCATTTCCACCTTGATCAAAATATGCTGCTGGAGACGTTTCTCCTCTCTATGTGGAGGCTCGGGGAGTGGCTGAACCCTTCGTGCTGTGTGGTTCATCCCCTCTTGTGTGATTGTCTGGCTTACTGTAAAGCAGCTGCCTGTCTGTCTGTGTGCCTCATGTTGCTTTTTTCACACAGTCTTCATTTTTCTTTGTTTGCTTGTCAACCAATAAAGTTTCCCATTAGTATCATACCTCAGTGAATTGTTTCAGCCTTTCTCTCAAGAAATAACCTTGATAATGTCTTCTAAAGTTTGTTTGAACTATATTTTATAATAAAAAAATCAATGAGTCAAGGTGTTTGATCACCTTCACTTCACCTCTTTATGGTAAAGTGCATCCAAACATTTTTAAAGTATACAAATAAAGGCAACACCATTGTTAAGTGTGGTGTGGGGACCAAGTAATTATCACAATCACTGAAATATCCCATTTAACAGCCAAGACTCCTGCCTGGGGTAAACAACAAGTTCTTGGAAAAGACAATGTGTGACCTATCTTGTCGGCTTCACTGGGAGCTGACCTCTTTCTTCCACTCAGGCTGAAACCAGAAATAGGTTGTGGGCCTATTGCTGGTGGGTCTCCACAGGACATAAACTGTAATAGATTTTAAGCAGACTGGCTCCCAGGGCTGGAGAATAAACTTGCCACCTGGGATCCTTTTGGAAAATGTCTGTATGAAAACCTGATCTATTTACCTGCTGTGTGCCACTTACACTATTATACGTCATTCTCTCTCTTGTTGCTTCTGTGCTTGCAGTCAGTTGTCAAGTGGCTCTTTATGAAAGTTTTATGAAATGCAACAAAACATGCCAACCATTTCTATCAGACTATTTCTATTTCAGTTCTGTTAAAGTTGAGAGATTGTCGAGCATGAAAATCAAGATCCTTTGACTCTTATTAGAAAACAATTGCCTTCTCACAAGTTCAGGGTAATAAACACAATTAATGTCTGTGTGAGCTCAACAACAGGTCTCACTACATATGGGATACAGTTCACTATTTACTGCCTTTTAGATTTGGTGCAGTTCAGTATCTATGTTCTGGCTGTCTTGTTGTTGTTTTCTTCAACCCCTACCACCACCACCACCACCACATCACCCTTTTTTATGTTTACAATAGTTTAATGTCAGCTCCTGTGCTGGTTTGAGCTACACGGTTGTTTGGTTCACTAAAATGAGTTGGGATTCATCCATATTGAATGATGGGGAAACCAGAACTATGACAGGAATACTTTTTAGCTCCTTTCTGTTTTAGGTCACACAGTAAATGAGAACAATGACAATAGGTGAACACAGCACAAGCATTAATAAAGTTTTAAATCAGTTCAATTGACCATCTTTTCCTCAAATACCTCCTACATTTATCCTAATGCCTCTTTATTGCCTATTGCATTTTACTGGATGTGCTGTATGTTCATATTTGAACTCAGAGCATAAATAAACATAAATTAAGTTTTGTTTAATGGAATTTCCAGTTAAAGCCTTATTGATATTTTCATTTAATCAAAACTTGTGATCTCATAGCAACATAGTGACCCTCTGGTCATGAGTTTCTGGTTTTAGCCATAAGGCTGAGATTGTGGATACAAGATTGTGGAAATTAGTTTCATCCACAGGTTTGCCAGGGAGTCTCATCCTTAGAGATGGAGTGAGGAGCAGAGTCACTGCTCTTTGAGGTGGTTTGGGCATCTGATCAGGATGTTTGCTGGGGACGTCCCAATGGAGGTTTTCTAGGCCAATCTAACTGGTAGGAGACCTCAGGGTAGATGCTTAACAGAGGAGATCATATATCTCATCTAGCCTGGGAATGACTTGGGATCCTTCAGGGGGAACAGGAAAGTGTTGATGGGGAGAGCAACACCTGGACTACCTTGCTTAACCTGCTGCTGTGAAATATTTGGTGGGTATACTGTTGAACAGACAGAAATCCTGATTTTCATGAAAAAAGCATCTAATTTCAGCTCTTCCAATGAAAAACAGCCCAACTCAGCCTCAGACACACTTTATTTCTCTGTGCAATATAAAGAAGTCATTTTGTGTGAAAGTATGTCAGTGATTTGAGGATTTTAAAGCATATTGAAACAAGAAACAAGATCACACACACACACACACAGTAGAAAACAATATTAGAGTATAGGTATTGGTAGAGAGTATTGGTCTGCACTCACTCTGCTATGTAGATTGGGTGTAGATTATAACTTTCTGTCATTAACTCAGAATAAGAGGTTGTCTGTTTGACTAATAGTCTGTTTGTTTTATCTGCCTGTATTCCCAAATCCCTCATGATCCCTGTTTTTTTTTCTCTCTTATACTGTCCATCCATTTCTCATTTATTATGAATATCACAACATCCGTCCCTGAGGGGCCTTTGCAAGAAATTACACATTATCACCCTTCGCCTTGACACAAACGTGTTGGAGCATTTATCACACCTATCAAGATTCATCGTCAACATATGATCGCACCCACCGTCTCTAGGGGGGACTGTAGCTCATCCACCATCCACACATGCAAACATCATACATACTTCATACACAGACTGCCAACCATCTAGACGCATCTGTCACCTCTATGATGCTCATCTCACACACAAACAGGCATCCACACACACATCCAACAGTTATCACAAATCTTCTCTCTCTCTTAGTTTTGGCTTCCTACAGGTTTAGTATGGCTCCCCTGGGCTCAGTAGAGCCCTATCCTGTTTAATTGAGTGTATCTCATCATCTGCAGTGGGCCTTCCCTCCTCTAATCAGTTTTAAGAGCTCTTTTGTTTTCTACCACCCTTTGCGCTTCAAGGGAGGCTGGCACTATGTGTGTGTTTATGAATGTTTTAAACTGATGAGGTGGGGTAAGTGAGGCAGATTAAAGGACTAGTGTTTTAGATTTATTAAAAGAAATGAAATTGTATATTCATTATAATATTTTTATTAGTGTATAATTACCTGAAATTAAGAATAGGTGAGTTTTTGTTAGCTTAGAATGAACATTTCATATCTACAAAGGGAACACTATTGGTAGCAATCACACACAGACAAACAGAACACTTTGACCAACATTTTTCTGTTACCTGACCAGCGTGAAAGGGAAGAGTGAATGGATGTGTATTTAGTTGCTGTCTAACTCACTGCTAGATGCCACTCAATTCTACGCAGTGGTCCTTAAAGGCATAAATGCAAATCATGTTGTTTACACAGAATCTCAGAAAATGTCTGGGTGTGCCACTTCTTCATCCATCTCTCTCACTGAGATTTTGTGAGACACCGTGTCAACAAGATGATTCACATGTAACAGTGATTTTAAAGAAACATGCCCTCAAATAAACTTGCAAAAAAGGAGCAAACTCCTGATCATCTTACTTTATTGCTTTGTTTTATTGTATTTTCTGTGGTAAAAGATTTTTAGTTTGTAACTGCTGTGGTAGTTCTTGAGAATCTTTGCTTGTAAAACTCCTCATATGCTTTGCCTCTGTGGTCTGGATCAGTGTACTGCTGCATTGTTCAAATATTGTTAGACTGTGTATAGAGTTGTCTACTGGTTCCTCATAACCTCAGAGTGGTTGTTGTTGTGATCGTTACAAATCAGATGAAAAATGTTACTAATACTTTACCTTCTGCCTGAACTGTAGACCTGCTCCATTCCCACTGTCTCTCTTTCACACACACACACACACACACACACACACACACACACACACACACACACGCAGACTTTCTTTTCCCTCGCTTGTCTCCCCACACTCCTCATTTTTCTTCACTGGAATGAAAGTTGCATATGTTGTTGCAGCTTCATCTGGATGCTGTGTCTCTGTGGGCTCAGCGACAATCAAGTCACACACAGATTCGCTCGACTGGAAGGTGGTGACGACTTGCAGTGTTTTGGATGGACCCCAGAGATATTGTACAGTCAGACACACTTTACCAATCATCACACAGCCTCATATATTAACAAAGACTGTAATAATACACACAGTATATACTGATGGCTCTACTATATTGAGACACAGCTGTTAGGCCTTATTTAGTTTCTTCATTAGTTAGGTCTCATTTAATTTGCAAAGTTTTCTCCCCTCTTCTGCTCTTCCCATCTATCACTGTGTTAAGTGACAGTTGTCACTCATTGACAGACGTTCCAGTGGACAAAGCAGAAACCTCCTGTAGCAGACATAGGTAGTGGTGATAATTGCAGCAGCCATTTGATGCTTTCCAGTGACAATATGTTTGTGACAGTGTGTAAGACTGAACTATGCTGTTTGATGTCTCCCCAGCTGGCTGCTGTTATCAGCTGATGTTTCTCTAAGGCATAAACATACACTATGATCTACCTCCTCTTTCCTCCATGGCCTTCATCAGTGTCTCCTCATTTACCTCATTTCTCTGTCACTCTTTTAACAGCTCCAGATGCTTTCATAAATAGGGAATAGGGAGTTCAGTAAGGGGGTAGGTGATAAGAACAATCAACCTCCTTTTAACAATGTGTGTGTGTGTCTCAGTGTGTGTTCATATACATCTAGTATGCATCATCTCTCCATGCATTTCATCTGCTTACCCTCCACCTCCATCTTTGTCTCATTCCTCATTCCTTCCTTTTATCTTGAAGCCTTTTATAAGTATTCGTCGTCTTTGCTTCCTCATTCCACACTTGCAAAGTGCATCACTGCATCACATATGCAAAGGGATTTTGTGCGTGTGTGTGATGCTCCCTGTGGTTCCTGCTGTAATTCTGTATGCTTTCAGCTTGTTCTAGGTTCCCAGTGTGACTCAGCCTCACATGTCTATTTGTGTCTCTCCTCTCTCTGTCGTTCTTGCTCCCTACATCTTGCACTTAACAACTCTTCCTTGCTTTCACTCCCTAACAATTTTGCCCCATATTCCTTCATTCTCTCTCTCTTTCCCACTCTCATCTCTTTTTTCCCCCACATTTTGTTCCGCATATTCTTCTTTTCCTTCTTTCTCTGTCCCTCCATCTTTCTTATCCATTTTCACCACTCTTCTCACTTCACTCCCTCTCTCCATCCTCCCTCCATGCCTGCCATCTCTTCTTTCATTTTCTGACTCAACACCTTGCTCTTTGCATGTCTATTTCTGGTCTCTATCTTCCTCTCCCCATGCCAGCATCACCTCCCCCTGGTTCTCATTATCTGTCTCTTTCTTTCCCTCTCTCTAGCCTCTGTCTCTGCTAAGATACCTTCTATTCCCGAACCTGTCCCACCCACATGTGCATGTGTGCACACGTGCACCCACACAGACATTCACCTGCACATATGCACTGTTTTAAAGGCACTTCATTGCACCAGTCATTTTGTTCCGTATTCTCTTTTTACTTCTGATAACATGAGAAAAATGCTAAAACTACTTGTTAAAAGGGAAGATAACTGCATCAAAACGAGTCTTCCTTCCTCCCTGCAACCCATTTGTAGGTTTTCACTTGATACAGCTGGAAGGAGAGGAGGCCTTTGAATCTATACACTGAGGACTGACATATTTCTGAAACTCGCATTAAATGAGGAAAAATTAAACTTGCTCAAGGTCATATTTCCATTATTTGATCATTGTCATCACATGATCTGTAGACTGTAGATGTATGCTATCCTTGCAGATCTATAGAAATAAAAAACTGTAAACATCTCACAGGAACAGGCAGCAATCTGCCAATAAAGTACAGCATCTGTTCCTGAAATATCTTTCATCATTTGAACTTTGGATACAGACAGAGAAATCTGACTCCCTGTTCTATTGAAACTTTTCTTTTTTCACCATGATCTTACATTTTTTCTAGTAATGACCCCCACCCCCCCTCAATGGAACTTCCAGACAAAGCAGGATAGCTGTTCCACAGATAGCAGCGGTTAAATTATCTCATATTATGTTTCTTGTCATTCAAACCCTGGTCGCTAATGAATAAGCCAGTCATCAGCGATACGATCAGATCATAACAAGCATTTGTGTAAATGTTGCTGCACCTTTGACTTTTTTTCTCTCTCAGATGCGCTGCTTTTCTTTTGCACATTGTCACCATGCCCTAATTTATTTGTCACTTGAAGTGGAAGATGCACACCCCCACCACCTTCTGATACAATGGAACAGATGTTCATTGAAAAGCTTCTGTGGAATCGTAATTATAATAAATTTTTTATTTTTTTTTGTCATGAAAACCTTGAAATCTGATAATCGAGAAAGAAATTTGTGATATGATCTGCCGATAACAAGCAATTGCATACTTGTCTATTTGCATATATGTCTATGATCCTCATGTCCCTCCTGCTGACACACATGCACCATGCACTGTTGGTTTTAGTATGTCATCTTTGCACAGGTCCCTGGTGACACAATGGAAGTATTCTCTGAACTCCATGACGGTGAGCCTCGGAAAAATGTGTGCAGGCAGTGACCTCACCGCTAGCGAGTGAACTGACTGAGCGCTTACTTCTCTCAAGAGATCAACCTGGGAAAGTGAACAGTGTTTCTAGTGTAAAAACACTAGAAACACTGTTCACTTTCTTTATATACTCTAACTGCACAAACATGTTCTTCCAATGGTAATACCCCATGGGGATCTTTCTCGTGTTTTTTTCCTCATAAAGCAATAATTATTAGTGAAATGTGTGTAAAATTTGCATGAGAAAATAAAACATCTGTGGCAGGCACTTCATGTGCAAACACATCAATCCAGCTTTTACTGCACACGTTCACCATGGCCTTTCATGTGTAATCACTGCATCTAAAATTATCGTCAATGCGCACTGGGATAACAGTTTGCTTTTGGCACAAGAGTTAAAGGACTTTTTTTTTTTTTTTTTTGTCTTTGCTATTATCCTCAATTTCAAATCTAAGTAGAGAAAAAATAAAATCCGTATTGAAAAGTGGGCTACTGGTTCAGTAGCGTGTCAGGCTTGTAGGCTGTGCTGGTAAAGCCCTTGTGAAAATGGATTGATTTGATCCAACAGACAATACTGTAGCTGCAGTATGGTTTTTACACTGTGTAAGTTTACCATTCAATAGACACACAGCTTAAAAAAAAAAAAAAAAAAAAATGAAATGTCCATTTTTCTGTCTTCTTGTAAATGCTCCTACGTCTGCTGCACAGGCTTAGAGATGATGGGATTTTCAATAGGTCTGTGTTGAAGGTTGCATGTGTGAAATGCCTGTGGTGGTATGGCAGCTCTTACAGGCCAACGGAGAGCCCACTTGAGAACAATTCAATAAACCGGTCCACATATCAATAAATTAAGAAAGAATATAGGCTCATTTATAAGCAATAAACACCAATAACTGCTCATCGGCATGTATGTGAAGCATCAAAATACAGTAGTTGCAGTGGCTGGCAAAGATATCAATTAATACTGTTTTGTAATTTCATAGGATAACACACACATATTGATATTTAAATGGCTTCGCAGGTAAACATAAAACTAACAAGTTTGCTTCAGTGAAAAAGTTTCTGGTGTTCACCTGTTTCAGTGGAAAAGTCATTTCCAAATAAAAACAAACAAAAAAATTGCTTACACTGCTCTATTTACATCCAATGCTTGTCTTGTGTGTGCACCCCAGTGCTTGAGAAATGGATACACATTGCAGTGTTGAGATGGAAAATGAATACATTGCTTTTTCTGTTCAGGACAAATACAGAAAAAAACAAAACAAGATGTTCAAAGTCTTGACCCAGTGCAGAAAAGAAAGAGGTCAGTGCTCCGGTGTGTTGCAGAGGAGAGCAGAATTTAAATAGAGTTGTGTTAATACTAGTTGTCATTGTCAGTGAATTATACTGTGAGGGACATTGAGTGACGTTACAGAGAGAGAGAAAGACAGAAGACCTAGGAGCTCTTATGAAAAGATTGAGAGATTTAGGGAAAGGTGGAAAGAGGCAGACAGAGAGACAGATTGAGATAGAAGTGGCATGTCGGCTGGAAGTGAAGTATCTGCAGCACTTTGGACACACATACACACACACACTGTCACCATCGCACAATCAGAGTGAGTGTGTGGAGGGGAGGCGTCTCTCATACAGCTGTGCCGTGTTGCCCATCAGAGCCATCTGCCTCCTCCCGCTCTCTTTTTCTCCAAAACCGTGCCTCTGTTTAGCCCTCACACATCATTACCTGGAAACCCCATTGCTTTCTCCTGAGCCCTTTCTTTCTTAACAGCCTTTCCTCCTGCCCAAACTCCCTCCTCCCTACTGGACAGAGAGTGGGAGAGACTAGCAGGAGGTTGGTGAGTCAGAGACAGGTGCCTGACAGCCAGCCAGCTCAAGAAATTTTTCATCCACTACCTCCTGTGTTCTTTCCTTTCCTGTCACCCTCTGTCTGTCTCTGTGGTCTGCTGAGGACCAGTGCTGCTCACTGGAGATACCAAGACCCTCAGAGGAGGCCAAATCCATACCCCCATCTCTCTCCTGCCTCTACTCCTCCTATCATTCTTACACTTATTATCCTCTTCTTTCTTCCTGGCTCTCATTCTCATTCACCCAAACACTCTCTTTTTATGCACCCGAACATTTCTCTCTCCTCCTTTTTCTTTCATTTAGTCCGCTCTCGCGGTGCTGGCACACAGTGCTTTCCTGCTGCGACACTACATATTTTGTGATTGCCAAATATTCACTCATAGACTCATCTGTCCATATTCAGATGCACACACACCCTCATAAATACACAAGTCCACTGTGGGGAAAAAACAGTGTTTATTTATGTACCTCTTGCTTTTTTATGTGCCTTTTTCATCAAGCATTCATCTTGTCTAGTTCACCTTTGGTATAACAGCTCTAATCTCTCTGTTCCCTCTTGTTTCACTATGTTTGGTGGAGATTCTTTGAGCTGCTATCAGATTGGTTTGTTGTAGCCCACAGTTTGTACCTGGCTGCAGTCGGTGGTGTTTTTTTTGACTCTGATGTACGTGTTCACACTGTGTTTGCTACCTTTTTTTCCACTGCAGTCTTCTGTCCACAGTGAGACCACACACACACATACACAAGTGGGAATGACTACAAGGAAAGTGAGTGAGTTGGAGATTACAAGAAACGTCGGTCCAGTGTCACCCTGATTCACCCCCTGGAAAAAGAAGAAAAAAAAGAAAAAAGAGTTCCAGATCAGATCTGTGCTTGTATCCGCACATGCACACAAAGCCATCCATTTTCACTGCATCCATTCACCGTACTCATCCCCGTAACACCCATTATTTCCTCCCTCTTCTCCTCTGTTCCATTTCCCCACCTCTAATTGCTCTGCCAGTTTCCCTTCCTTCAAATTCATTGCTTTTCATGACTTCCAGCTCTTATCATAGCGACTTGATATTTATCTCTTCACTGTTCTCGCTCTGATCACCTGTTCCCCTCCACCTGCTCCCAGCTGTGTTTGTGCATTAAAGTCCAGGCACAGGGATGAGGTGGCTCTAACAGCTGAGACACAAGCACCAATCTATCTATAAATCAATCATGCTATCACCTGATGGTACGTCAGCGTGTGCGTGCGTATGCTTGTATTCATGGGCATGTCTTTCATTTGTCTCCATTTTCCTCAATACCTCCTACCCTTCACTGTTTTCAATTCTAACTCCATCAGGGTTTGTGGAGTAGTTTGGTCTCTTTAGTGCAGTGTAGAGCAGGTGCATCAGTAAGCACATGGGTGTATATGAATATATGTGTGTGTGTGTCAGAGTGTGATTGCGTTTACCTGTGTGAGCATTGCTCTGTTCTGCTTCACTTGTTTATCTTTTTCCTCCTACCTTTATTTGCCAAAAGGCTGATTCCCAGAAGGCGTGTGACAGTTTTACTTGTCAAATATGTGTTTGCATTTCCTCCTCTGTCTGTGTGTCTGTCTGTCTCTCCCTATTTTTGGTTTGGTCTCAGTCACATTTGAAGTTACTGGGACTTATCTCACTCCTCAGTTTGCAATGAAACTGAAACGGTGGTGTGAAAGGACTAACAAGTGAGAGGACCAATACAATGAATTGTTTTAGTTAATACTATATTGTGAGAATTTCACATCTTGCTTAAACCACCAGTTAGTTTTTGTTAGCTTTGAACACACCTAATATTTTAGTAATTTATAGTTTGCTGGGGCTGTAGAAGGTTCTCATCAACATCAGTTACAGGAAACCTTCTAAGGAATATTTTGCTTTCATGTGACAGTGCTGTATGAAGATGACACAACATAAAACTAGTATTTGTATTTCATCTCACTTTTTCTTCTGTACTCTTTAAATGAGGAATCTGATGGACCCAGTATGGTCATGACAGCTCCATCATGGACGACAACATCTCACACTGTTAAAAGAGAACCAGGTGAGAGTGAAAACCTGACCAGTACACACTATACTGTGTTCAGTGCATTTCCAAATGGAAAGCAGTTTGTCAAAGTGATAATACACTGACTTAGTCAGTTTTGTTCTGGGCAGCAACCAAAGGAAACAGACTGTCACTGTTTTGGTTTCTGTCTTGTAAATCCACCAAGGCAAGAGCATGAAGACAGGCTAAGATTAATAGCTTAAATCTGAAAAGGAGCCGGAACATCCAAGTGGCTTGATCCATTTAGCTGACAGTTTGGCTCACATTAGAAATGGAACAAAGTGACAGCCAACAAATCACCACTATGTTTGTGTGTTTTACATGATTAAATGATGGAGGGAGTACTGAATCAAACTTAGCTCACCTCACAAACTCTTTGGCTCCAAGCCGCTCCTTTCTCAGTACAATAACAATTTATCCATGAGGTGTTCATGCGCTCATTGTTTAAAACACAAATCCATTTTTTGTTGACCACATGTGATGTTAATGTGTTTATTTAAAAGTGATCTCAGCTGTGTAGTTTAACAGCTGTTCTGTCTTGAGGTATATTAGACTATGTATTTGTTTGTTCATATTCACAACCAAGCCATTAGTCTTTCACACTCATCGTAATGTAATAATTTAGTTCACACTTTTAATAGCCAATATAATGGCTTTATGACACATTAATGAATCATTTTCTCCTGTCCAGAGCCTGTTAAAAATTAGTTAAAAGAAAACTCAGCTATAATCTTGGTGTTTTTAATTGTGAATGGTCCCATATGATGAGTACAATTGCAACTCCCTTTTTATCCATGTGAAGTGATTACAGTAAACAATATTCAGGTAATTGCCTGTTATATCATCAGGGCCATGAGAGAAGAGCCTTAACCCTGTTACGTGGTTTACCATGTGTATGTCATCTTAGGTTTGAAAATTACATTTGAAAAAATAGAATTATTTAAAGTTAGAGATCATTGTGACCTCTCAAACATTTTAGTCTTTACTCCGTTGAGCAAGTTTACTTGTGAAATTATTAAATTTTGATGGTTAAAGGTCAAAATCTAATGACATCACATTCTTGTGAGCAGGTTATATTGGGAATACCCCAAAGTAATTTCATGACATCCGGCACAAACATTTACCTCAACTCAAGCATGAACTAATTAGACTTTGGTGGCTAAAGGCCAAAGGTCAAGGTCACTATGACCTCACAGAAGATGTGTTTTTATCTTTTGAATGTGATTTATCAACTCCACCTTGAGGGAAACAGAACAAAATTGGCGGAACCATTCAGTTAGACTCAAGAATGAAGAGATAAAGATCAAAGGTCCCTGTGTCCCGACTCAATAAATTTTTTTGGCCATAACCCATGACTTTAAGCACTAATTACCTGCATCTGTTTGGCAGAGACACGCAATCATAAAGAAGTAGCTCTACTTTCCTTGGTATCACTGCTCTCCACTTTCCATTACTTCCTCTCTTTATTGCTTCATCTCTCTACAGGCTGAAGTTGACCATGTAAAATATTGGAGAAATATTCTGAGACGACTTAAATTTTCTCCCCATCTCTGAGCTTTGTGGGGTCATCTCTTTCTGCTAACTTGGTTTTTCCTGAAGCTGAATCAGGAACATAAAATCTCTAGAATGACTCTATCCCACCCAGCCCCCTTTTACTTTATCATTTGCGTCATGATGAATAATTTTCCATTGTTATGTCTGTGAAGTGGAAATAACATGAACATCAAATGATTATAATCCAGCTTTCATGCTAGTGTTGTCACTCATATCATGGTCTGCTTTGTTTAGTTGAAAACTTGGAGTGAACCTAAAACTTTTGTGTGGTTGATATAAGAGGGATGTATAAAGACAGTTTTATTTGTTGTCTTCCATATCATTGTTTCCATGTGTTATGTGTGTCTTTGATTCACTCAATGGGTTCATAGATTCAGTCCACAAAAGCCAATATGATTGACTCATAAAGCTGTGAAATACATATTTGTCCTGTTTCAGCTACCAGTGTCCACCATCAGCTGCCCATTGTGTTTCTGTATAGAACTGACCTCAGTGGCTGCCCAGAACTGCAGGTCGCTGAATCATTTGCATATATAGTTTTAAGACCATAGCTGCATAGCTTTTTGTATTACATTACTATGAATGTTTGTCCCCACCCCTTTAATTATGTTCTGTGAAGAAAACCACAGCTGCCACTGAATTTTACTGAAGAGCAAAATATCACTGATAGCACCTGTGAACTCGACGTAAGGTGAGTCTCATACATCACTTGCTGCTTCCTATTTGTCCAACAAACTGAAATCCCTTTCTTGCCAGGTACCAACACTGTCTGAACATTTTATGCATTGAACTCTTTTATCCTGAACTCTTTCAGGGCACTGTTCTACCTGCACTGTGTAGACACTGAAAAAAATTGGTCTTTTTTAGAAGATAAGCTGCCAAAGGGTCGGTGCTATCCTGCCAAGTGACTCACTGTCTGGTCTTGTGTACCCGACCTCGGGTGGTGTATGTGTGAGTCTGTGTGCACCTGACACTATGCATAACTGGCCAACTTTCACTCCCTCTATGTATGTGTGTGGTAACATATTTACTGTATGTACCTCTTCCAGCAATAATTTATTGCTATATTACTTACATTTTGGTCAGTTTATCATGTTACATAAGGACAATGGGATTACTGGTTATATATGCATAATTTCCTTTTTTTTCCCCATCCTCTCTCACCTCACCCTGTGGTTCTTGCTGCCCCTGTCATCCTTTTATGTGTCTCTGTCTTCCCTTCCCCTTCACCCTTTATCTTGTCTGTCTTTCTCTCTCCTGTCATGCTCTCATCCCTCCCCTCTTATCCTTCCTGTCTCATCTCATCCCACATCCTGCACATCCTTTCATCTCTCTCCCTGTTTGTCAGTTTAGTTACTTAACCGACTGCTTATCAGAGACTGTTTTGCCTAAACAGTGTGTGAAATGTCACTTTCAAAAGCCAACAAGCAACATTTTCTGCAGTCAAACTGCACTGAGTTCCTTATATTGAAATGAGACGTGTACATATGATATGATATATTCTCTACTATCTCCTGGAGCACTCTCTTCTGTAAGACTGAGAATGATCTTTAATCTCACCTGTAAGACTGGAAACACCAAAGGGACTGACTTCCAACATGTCTGCTCATGAAGTGTGTCTTTTTAGGTTTGTGTCTGTTTATGACAGACCCATGTTCTTGACATCTTATCTTTGTGAGAACCTGCTTTTGTAGAATAAGATCGTCTGTCCAGGGGTTTTACATGCCGATTCAAACGATTCAAACTATGCTTATTCAGTTTCCATTTCAATATTTAAGATCCTAGACACCTTATTCAGGATAATTCAGCTTTTTTTGCCTCCAAAGGTATTAGATTGTCCATCTGTCTGTGTGTCCATCTTATGCTTTTCAATGCAATATCTTAGCAACTCCTTCAAATTTGGTCCAAACATTGACTTCAGCTCAAAGTCAATATGTTGTGGTCAGAGATCAGTGTCAGGGTGACCTTACCCTTGTGGATAAATAAACACATAAATCCTTGAGGATTTTGGTTGTTTAAGGTCAGATGTCAAGGTCTCGTTGACCTTATAGAACCAAAAAGTTTTTGGCTCTGTGCATGCAGCTCAGCAATTCCTTAAGGGAAACCTCCCAAGATTGGCACAGTGAAAAATGGGTTTGTTATATAGATCTGGGAAACATTTTATGCTGACTTGCACAGTAATTCTAGCTTTCAGGTTTGTGTGGGTATGTTCAGACTTTATTGACATGTCCCTTTCTTCTGTTAGCTCCATTGCAGCTGTTAGAGTGGGACAAAGTACAGCATAGTAGCGCACTGAGACATTTTTACGGTGTGGGTTTGTATGGTGTGTGGGAACACACAGCAAGCATGGCACATTTAACATCTTGTCACCGATTTCATGCTATTCGGCTGATGGACAGTTGGTGACAGTAGCATGTATTTATATCAGCCAACGAAAGCAGCCAACGAAAGCAGTGTAAAAGAAGAGTACCAGGACTGATGAAACACGGATTTGAAATATTCACGGTTTAAAGTGTCACATGAAGTTTTAGCTGTAAAAACTTTATGTGACAAAATAAGCTGCATTAGCTGTAACACTGTACTTTGGTGAGAAAGGCTAAATGTAACTTTAGTTTATTTACAGGAAAAGCGCATAAATTAAGAGTGAAGATTGACAAATGATTATGATCAGTGAAAGTTGCAAGAGCAGGCTGTTGATTTATCCCATAAGGTCAGATTAGTCATCCTCATTATGAAGAAGACTACTAATAGTACTGCTAATAGCTCATGAAAACAGTTATATAATGTATTATAATAACACTCTTGATAGCCATGTAATCAACAACAGAGAAAATAACCCTGATGATAACAGTGGAGTTATCTCAGCTGGATACGGAGATAGAAACTGAAATATACAACAGAAAGTGTGTTAAACTTTGGACATTCCCCAGCAAGGGAGAGTCAAATCAGCCATGTGGGATGTTAAATGTTTTTCCATGTAGGCAATAAACACTCATCTATACATGCACACATGTGCATATAGTATACATTCACCCACATATGCAAAGGATAGCACATATTTTTCACCTTGTTAGATGAATATATCTTTGGACAAGCCATCCTCACTCACAGCATGAAACACAGCCATGCAAAGGTGAAGGAATACAGGTGTTAGGTTTAGATTCGCACGTGTGAGAGATCATCAGCCTCCATCCGACCACGTGGCAGCTCTGAATAGCCTCCATCTCTGCTTCACCACAATTAGAGTAAAAAGTGATGGGTTGCTCCAAGGCTCCGCAATTAGGCTGAGTCACGTCAGTGCTGGACAGCTCTGATGAAGGGCTATTAGAGAACCAGGGATGATGGAGGCACTCATGCCCCCCCCTTACCCACCTTTACCACCATCACTATCATCACTATCCGTCACCACGACCCCCACTGCGTGGCCCCCCACCCACCTCCTCCACATCCATCACCATTACCAAACTTTCCCAGGCAACTACTCCGAGAAAGAGTCATTCTAACCTGGCAGCTTTCTGCCCGCCATTTTTCCCTCCGCTTTCTCCTGCATCTGTCTCATTTCCTGACATGGATTCATATATATTTCGGGATAAGTGCTCTCCATGAATCTTACACCTGCTTTCTCTCTCTCTGTGTGCCTTTTCTAACTTTCTATCCTTCATCCACTCTCCTTCCTTCTGTTCATCTGCACGTGTATTCATCTTTCTCGCTCTAGCCTCTGTGAGTGCTTCACTCTCCCTCTTCCTTCCGTTTTTTTTTCTCAGTCATGCACCTCTTTTAATAGCTCAATTTCTCCTATTTTACCCTTATCTTCTCCAATTTTATGCATTTCACCTGGCTTCAATCATTGTGCCTGTATCAATCCAGCTCCTCCTCCTTCACGCTTTTACTCTCACACCTATTTTAATACCTTACTCCAAAGCCTCGATTTGTTTCTGGAAATGAATATTTTTCAGAGGCTTCTGACTGGCTCCAGAGTTCCCAATTATTATTTTAATAGAGAGGCTTTATGTTTGGTGTGCATCGCTTTATTTTACAGAATCGAAGTCTGGTAATCACCATAGCTGATCGAAAGAAGTGAATTACTTTCAGCTAGTGACACTTAAGCAGGATTAAAGTGATCAACTGAAGGAGATTTAAACAAGTTTTCTTGAATGCAGGTACCGTTCTCATAAGTCCTTATAAGGCCAGTGTCCTTGGAAATGTGTCATTAAATAGATCAGATAAATGTTGGGTTTTAGAGCACTGACACATAGGGCAAGAAGCAGAGAGTAGCACTGTATAACTAACCTATTTCACGAAAATTGAGTTTGTCCTTCTGAGTTGATGTTTTATAATGTACACAAGCACAGTGTCTAAGTTTTTTACAAAGCTCATAGGATCTAATATTTGGTTTCAAATTAGTAAATGAAGAAATCTGGATGTAGCAGTTGTTTTGTAAAGCCATTGAAATGCAAATCACTAACTAAGTAGCACTTTTACTTCCTACAGTTCAAAATAGAGTGTTATTTAGATAATGACATTAATTCTTGTGTTTCTCATTAGTGTTTTATACAGCAGTTACACTTGATAGTTGGTAGGTGTTGAGTTCTGAAAAAAACTCATCTCTAAGGAAAGACTAGACACTGCAGTTAATTCATTTCATCTTTTGAGCACTTATCTTAGGCCAAGTTTAAACAGCTGGCACAATCAGTTGGTTGGTTACACAGTGACAAATATTATAACTATGTTTCTCTCCGATTGTCTCCATATATCTGCCACTTTGTCTCCATCATTGTCCACACAGCATCTAATAATATTTGAGCCACAGTGACGAGCTTAATGGAAAAGAGAAACTAAAGATGTGTTTGGGCCAGCGGGTGGACTGCACCTGTTCTGCTTCCTGGACGACCTTAACATACTGGCGCTCGACCACTTTGGCTCCCAGCCAGCTCTGGACTAAGGCTGCTGGTGTGACCGCCAGAAACAGACCCTTACGTTTGTCAAGGTGAAAGAGTATTTTGGTTACTGAGGTGAGTGAATTATGTGTGTAGGTGTGTGTAAGTGTTCAACGCGATCCCTTTTCTTCCTCCTCAGTGTTGCCCCCACAGTAACGTCTTAATTGCCTCCCTTAATTACTTTTTCTTTTCATTGTATGCAGCTAATTATGTACCAGAGCCATATATTATAACAAGTTTGTCTTTTAAAAGGTGCATGTTACTGAACAACTAATTAGATTAAAAAAAAATAATAATTTTCTGTGTGTCTACATTCACATAGACATTGTGTGTATGTGTTTGTTCCTGTTGTTTGTAGTGTTACACACACTCATACACATATACATGTGTTGGAACTGTGAGGGTGTGTTCTTGCAGGCTCCCATGGAGCCCCCTGGTGGAGGGAGGACTCATGTCTGTGGCCACTTACAGAGTCAAGTTCACTTGATGAGGTACCTCCCCCGTAGTAAGTCCTGCTGACTGTCCTCCTCTGTCCTCTCTGTGCATAATCATCTCCCTCTCATGTTCCCACTTTTCCATTTTATCCATTTGCCCTCTGTTGCTGTACTCCTAATTCATTACACCACATGAAGTCATAGCCTTCATGAACTGTTTCCCAGCACAGTTTCCTACAGAAATATTATCTTTTTTGTCACAAAGCAACGTGTTTAGATGGGTATTTTGACGTTTTTTCCTCTTTTTTCATCTATATAATTTATTAAAAATACCAAATATGACTTTGTATTTCACTACAGCGCTTGTGCTCTATATATTGCCTGTGTTTTTTATGTTTTGAAAAAGTTCTGTGCTCTAATTAAAATGATGATGAGGATGGAGATCATTACTGATTTTACTGCTACCGTCGGAGGTAATACAAGAATTACTATCTAAACAACACACAGCCATGGTTTTCAAAATTGGATAATAATAAGGTAGTTTCAGCTTCAGACACCTTTCTCTGCTGCAGTCCACTAAAAACCCATATTACTGTTTATTATTCTTACATTATGTCCCCATCACTCATTACCGCACAGAGAACACAGGCATTTTAAACTTGGTAATTGTGGTTGTCTGATTTAATTAAAAGAGGATCATATTATTTTTAGCAATCTCTCTATTTTCTCTATTTTCTACACCCAGTGTCCTTATTTTACTCTCATCCACCTACTGTATCACTGTCTGTGCATTTCACCATGGTTACACCCAGTAATGTCCTTGTTCCTCCTATCTGACATTTTATCCTCCTCCATCACCCTTTGCCATCCGCCTTTCCATCTCGCCACACTGGAATTACCCTGATTATGATTATAGCCGTGATGATAATGATAACCACTGCAAAATTGCACTCTCTCATATCCAACACCCAGGAGATTATGATTGACTGAAAGGCTGCCTGCAAATGTTTCCCCTGTCCCATTTTTCTGCTTTCCTCAATCTCTTTTGTTTCTTTCTTCTTCTTTTTTTTTTTTTTTTTGTTTTATTTGGCTTCTTTGTACTTTCCTTGCTCTCTCCACTCATTGTTCACTCTCTCTTCAGCTCACCTCTTGTCTCTTTTCTGTCTTTTTCAATTATCTGACAGTCTTTCATCTCTGTTGTTGTGCTCCTTTCAACCTTTCCTGCTCCATCTTACCTCCTCCACTTGTCCCCAGCTTTCTCCTTTCTCACTCCTGGTTTTTCAGCCCTTATTTGTTCTCCTCTCCCCCTCTCCAATCTTCTCCTCTCCTGCCTGCGTATTCTACTGCCACAAAGGACAAGATAAATTTGCTTTTTAGTCATATTGCATTCAAGAAATAATTACAGAGTTGCCGTACCTCTTCAATATGTGTAATGGACAACATGAAATGGCTTTGTTAGTCTCCCTCATCTTTCATCACTGTATCCTTTTCCTTATGCATTTCCTTCTTTTTCTTTCTTTCTCTTGACCCATACAGCATCAAAAAAGACAAGGATATATGATTCAGAAGTTGCACAAAGCCTCACCACTCCCGTCTAGTTTCTTTTTACCTATAGGAGTCTCAGATAAGTCAGATCAGTCAGCGCTGTTGTCAACTAAAAACTACAGGGCTTTAAAGTGGAGGTGAAGGTAATTGGAGTGATTCTGACTCAGATCACCTCAGAGCTGTAATATGCGGTTACCACTCAACTTCTCAGCTTCTCATTCTAGCCAAGTTACACTACGTCTTCAACCCCAGGGATCCAACTTCTTACAGAGTAACACATGATGATGGATTACATGCACACGGGTACAGGTATAGTATATACTTACAAACTGTACATGCTCCTCAAAAAAAAAAAAAAAGGAAACACATCTGATTACAGCAATATTGAATAATCTGAACTCAGTCTGATCTAAAAATCATTTTGTCAAAACAAAATTATTTAAAGGTATTTCTCTTTTTTTCATTTTTCTTCTTCTTTTTTTGACTGGAGTCACACAGAAATAGCTAGAAATGTATTCCAGTAATTTCTGTAATCACAGCATTTTCCAGAATTATTTTTGAACTCAAGTCTGCCAAGTACTCTGCCTGTAATGATGCTGGTTGTTGCTTCGCACCAGTGTTCGACATATCACAACAACCTCAAACTTTATCAAGGGTAGTTATTCTCCTTATTCTTGCTGTGTCAGAGTCACTAGTTTTTTAAGGTTCAGAATCCTCCAACAGTCCACAGCTGCTGTAGAATAAGGAAATAATTGCTCCTTTGCCTCATTAAACTAAAAGTCACAAGAAGTAGCTCAGCTTTTTGCCCTTCTAAGGTCATGGTATGTGTTCTTGTCCATTGTGTTGTTTTGTTTGTTTTGTATAAGTGCCTGAAGACTTTGGTTTGGTTTAAACAAATCTTTCTTCTACTATATCATCAACGATTTCTTATCCTGAGACACAGTCTTTCTTCAACTCATCCACATAATGAACTCTGGAGGGGATATAGAGTTACACCCTTGCAGAAGAAGATTTATTTCTCCATTTGTTTTGGTTGTATAGTATTTAACAGATGTGTATGTACAAAATAGAATCTAATCAATTTGAATTTGATATTTAGTTTAATATCCTCAGGGTTGGAGATGTGTTGTTTACATTTCTATCCCCCATATCTTCTGGTTATATGAGGGTCTACTGAGACTTCACCCAAAAAAAGATGGACTTCACCCGTCTTTTATATTCGTCACTGCTCCTCCCACTCACTCATTCCTCCAGATGTGTGATATTATCAACTGGATATTTGAATATCAATTCTTTCATTGTTGTTTGTAATCTCTAAGGTATTACCCATTGTGTAAGCAGAGAACATATTTTATCCCACTACAATAATGCTTGATATGAGCATGATATCCATTCTCTATTGACCAATATGTAGAGAAGGTATAGGAGCTGGGTATTTTTGTAGAAAATCTAATGGCTTGTTTGAAATTCATGCTGCAGTTATTACATTTTTAACATAATTATATCTTTCATTGTCATGAACAAATCAATGGCAATAAAGCAGCAGACAATAGTTAATATTAATGTTCCTCTGCAATGCCTCCTTGGTCAGTGTGTGTGACAAAACAACATTGTTAATACAAACAAGATCATTACAATGTCAGACAGCAGATTAATGTATGGTAACGTGTCTTAAGATATTGTGCCTCCTACTCCAGTGTCTAGATGGACCAGTTTGGATCTGATCACTGGAGAAGCAAGTGGTTGTTTAAACACAGCTCTCTTCTTAAGTGAACACACCACTAAGTTGTGTTTCATCATAATACAGCATGCTTCTTCTGCAGAGACAATAATGTGCCTGAGAATTGCTTCCTGTTATCACCCAGAAAGATGATTATTATATTTTCAAAATGTCAGATTGTTTTTCAAGCAGTAATATTTTTTTTTTATTCTCCTCCGCTGTGTTATTCTGCTTTATCAAGATGTCAAACAGACTATTTTTAATGCATTTGCCCGCTTTACCAATGGCAGACAAATTATTGAAGGTGTCTACAGGTTTTTCTGCATGCTCAGCAAAAACTGTATGGTCATTTTCCTGTGATTCTCATTTCTTTTATTGTTTTATAGATGCTTCTCGTATTAACTGTATCCACAAGACTGTTGCTCTCTTTTGTGCTGTGTTTGGTGCTGATTGTCTGTGATATTAGTGATAAAGTTTTTCATTCTGATTTGTTGTTATTTGTCTTGAAGTGAGAAGTTGATCTAAACTTCTTAGACGCTTTTATCTCAGCGGCATATTATTGATTGCATTTGCCTCCCCTCATTTTTTCATTGTCATATTTTTTTTATTCCAATTAAGCACTAATGTTGTGCAAATAAACCTCAAGCTGCACTAAGGCAAGATCTTAATGCAGAAATAAACCCATTTTATCGGTCTAAATCCCAAACAGGGTTGCAACACAAAAGAACATTGTATTCTCTTGTTGAAATGTAATGTATTTGCCCTGATTGACAAAATGAAATTCTGCTCTGAGGTTTGTTTCCTGCGTAGGTGCACCGTAAAAAAAACAACATGGTTTTAACTAAATTTGAGATAATAAGTTGTGGTGATTTGAAATACTTTAGAAATCACCACAACTCATTATCTCAAATTTGGTCAACTGAAAATAGTTAGGCAGCCTGGACACTAACTTTTTTAAGTTAAAACCATGTCGTTGTTTTTTTACGGTGTGAGAAATATATTTTATTGGTGTACAAAGCAAAACAAGATTAAAATCCAAAAGTGATTCCTACGCAGCAATGAGTGATCACTGCTGGTAAACATTAGTGTACTGTGTGTTGTGCTGTGTTTCCTGATTCTTTGTTGATTTTATAAACTTACTCCTCTTACTGCTATTTGTAACCAGTGCTGTATAAAACTACTGAGACTCATATGTATATACAGTATCTCCCAAAAGTAAGTACACCCCTCACATTTCTGCAGATATTTAATTATATCTTTTCATGGGACAACACTGAAGAAATTACACTTTGACACAATGAAAAGTAGTCAGTGTACAGTTTATATAACAGTGTAAATTTATTGTTCCCTCAAAATAACTCAATACACAGCCATTAATGTCTAAACCACTGGCAACAAAAGTGAGTACACCCCTAAGTGAAAATGCCCAAAGTGTCAATATTTTGTGTGGCCACCATTATTTTCCAGCACTGCATTAACTCTCTTTGGCATGGAGTATATATATATATATATATATATATATATATATATATATATATATATATATATATCTTTCCTCTAAGTTTACAAGAGCAGCTCTACGTGTATGTGTGTGTGTGGTGGTGGTGGGTGGGGTGTGGGGCTGTTTTCACACTCATGATTTGGATTTTCACAATGGATTTAAAAAATACTGGCACTGTGTTGCTGTGTGTACAGTGGATGATCTTTGTTCTTGCTGTTAATGTCAGGTTTTGTTAGACGAGAGGCTCAATCTTTTGTACTCACCACAGCATCTGAAACAACAAATACCTGCCAATATTTAGTACGTTTATTACTGAACCCACAGTGATGTTATGGTGTAAAGATGGCCTCCCAGATAAGATGACGGATTATGAGGGACTGTGGTTTAATAATCGTTTGAAGAGGCGATCGATTGTAATATCTTAACTGACAGATTGATGAATACAGCAGAAGATATGGATGTGCTTGTGTGTGTGTGTCTGTCTCTCTGTGTGCTTGTGTCTGTGTCTGTGTGAGCATTTTGTGAGTAAGTCTCATGTGTATGAGGACCTATTGGACATGAAGCGTCCAGGTGACATGGTCATTTCTTCAAGACGTTGGAGAGCACAGCGCACACACACTGTCACACATACTCAACCATTTTATAATGGACACGTAGAGCATAAAATTCCCCTGATGAATCAACCCACAGTGTCAGTTCCACTCATCACATTCTGCCCAGTCAATCCAGTACATTACCACAATCAATAGAAGAGGTCCTCATCTGCTGCACTCTGCTCTGCTGTGTTCAATGTTTGCCAGTTTTATGATTCAGGCCCAGTTTGAAACTCCTTTGAAAAACACAGCATGAGGTGCAGCTAAAAGCTTCCCTGTAGCTGAAAGAGAGAAGGCCTCTCAACACCAGACTCTGCCCTCTACTCACTACTGTCACTGTGCCACTTTACCTCACGCCAATGCAAATCAATAGTAGTACATTACTATAGAAACAACGTGGATCAACACTCCACTAACGGCCTTTGTGTGCACTACTTCAGTGTTGTCGCACATTATTGTGTGGCTGAGTATTGGAGGTTTTGCGTTCGTGTGAATAGGTTTTCTTTCACATTGAAAAGACTAAACAAAAGAGAAATGTGAACAGTTTTTGAGAGTAAAGAGTGAAAGGCTGGTGACAATGCTAATCAGAAATATTCCAGTGATTAAGGAAAAAATAAGGGTTTTGGGAGCTAATCAAAACTGTGTGAATGCAGTCTGGCAGATCTGATCACAAGCAAAATAATAATCAAGTATCTTTCAGCCATCTATTGCTCTAACATGAGATACACCTTTGTTTCACAGGCTGAGATACGCTCCAACGCTGTGAGAGAGTCTGCTACACATACAATACCCTCATGCCCCTTCAACCGCCTCTCCACATACACATGCACAAATCTAATTGCACTACTTTAACAAAGTGTGGTCTTCTAAAACAATCAGTTCCTCTGAGGAGCTCAGAGCTCTCTAAGCTCTCACAGCTTAGAGAGCATTGCTTTAACAACGAATGTTCTTGTTTGAACTGCTATACATATTACATAATATGTGCAGCGACAAATTACAATCACTAGATCATCTGATCCTTTATTCCGCATATCCTATTTATTGTATATGTGCATATCTTTTGCACTATCCACAACTTTAACTGCCTGGTCCAGCTCAGCCCTTATTTATTTTTATTCATTATTCCATATGTCTTGTTATTTTTCATGCCCCTGCTTCTTTGGGGCATCTGCAAATGCTTCTTTCATTTTGATTTATTCTATTGCTCTTGTTTTTGTATGTTCCTATTTGTATAATTCATTTTTAAATTCCTTTAAATTTGTGTTTTATAAGTTTAATATTACACAACCTTCGTCATCAAAGTTTCTGTAAATATAATTATTATGATTATGTCATTGCATGAAATATTGAAACGTAAAAGCTTAAAGATATAACTGTGGTGAGATGACAGTAAATGTCATGTGCTCGTAATTGTATTGTAACACAATGTCAGTTGTCAGTTGTGCAGGCTGTCTTTCTAAAATACCCAATCTGTATTTTATGTTGTCTGTGCCTATGTGCTGTGAAAAAGTTCCACCATTATTTTGTGCTCTAGTCTCCATTGACACAGTTAAAGGCAGAGAGACACTTGCTGGTATGTCTTTGAAAATATCTCTGAGCATTAGCATGAGTCAGTGTGCAAGTATTTAGTTTTCATTTTTTTTAAATGTTTTCAACATCGAGTTTGTATTGTAAGTGTATATTTATCGGAGTGTGTTTTCCATTCAGCTGGACAGACTGAGATTGAGTCTTTCAATGATGGCTGCCTACATCTGAGTACCAGGTATTCAACCAGCAGTATGGCAAAGAATTCAAACCATGTGAGATCACAAACACACACTGTTTCTATAGTTGGTTAATCTTTCTCTCTCTCGCTCTCTCTCACACACACACACACACACACACACACACACACACACACACACACAGTAGTATTCCTAATATGTTCTCCACATAGGAAACCATCCTAAGAATTTAAGAATTAAAAAATGAAAAATGAAACAAGTTTAGATGAAACTCTTGGTGACTATAGCTTCCATCCATCTTCTCTTACAAACCATAGATCAGTTTACACATTTCTGCTTCTTCACTACATAATGAACTGTTGTAACAGTCACAACAAAGCAGATGGACAGAGGCTGTTTTGAGTCCAATTTGTGTAAGAGAGGTTCCTTTTGCACATAATTGCAGTGAATTATATTGCTGTGACTGTCTGGACATTAAATATTAATTGTCTCAGACTGCTGCCCTTATGTTGCTGATCTCCACTAAATGGGACACTTTACACAGACGCCATTTGTCACACTTGCTCGCTGTCATCTCAAATTTGGTCACTTTGCTAAAAGTAGCTCCCCTCTGCATCTTTGTTTAGCACTAAACAAATAGACATTTTGAATTTGGAGGCAGAGGTAATTCTTATTTATTAATTACATGTGCTTTTTAATGACTTTTATTTATACAGAAATGGTTGATTGTAGCAGCTGCATCATGTCACACTTTCAAATGCTGGTACATATTCACAGCAGAGAACGACCTCTTACGTCCAAATTGTTGCTCATAAACACAATGGTAGTGTGTTAGGAGTAAGGCAGAGATTTTCCCAGCTGCTTCATGGGGCAGACTGTCTCGTCAAAAGCCCACAAATCAAAAAAGAAAATTCTTTCCAACCTGGTAGATCCATGAAAAACCTGCTCAATAGACACTGGACACAGTTTGTAGTTAATCACATTTTCAGCTATTTGGTGAAAAACAAGATAAAGAGTTTGGGTCCTGACTTAATGACCTTGATTTCCATTTTGATGAATTAGTGCCGTCTTTGTGGTGTTAGTTCCGCTCGGCCTCTTCAGTCATCCACATTATAGGACAGGAATGTTCTGTGCTTTTCTTTAGGGATGAGTCAAGAGGGTTTTTGTCTTTATTCAAATTTATTACATGTTACATGTGGAATCGGCCACTGGAATTTAAGATGACACAAGACTGATACAAGATTGAAGATTTTACCACCTACCTAAAGAGATTTGGTGAAACTGCCTGGAACTAAATAATATGTTATTAAAATGTTTTATTTTAGATATTTGCTCCTTCAGAACACCAAGGTAATTCTGGACAAACCCTCACCCAAGGATTGTGTTTTTCTTATATCTTCCTATGTCTCTTCTATATTTAGGTCTTTCATGCCAAACCTTGAGTTTGCCTTGTTTTTAAAAGGTTTGTATTAATTTAGATTGACTCTTGAAGAGTTTAATGCTACGAGTCCTTGCCACTTGAATAACTGTGGAAATTGTGAATTCTTACAGCTGTAAAGTCAGAAGAAGAATTGGGGTGCCAATGAAGTGAGCGATAAAGACCAGAGAGTAGAACATACAAATACAGTCCAGAGTACATTTTTATCAGCTGTTAATAATAATTAATTTCATATCCAAAGCTGTAATTTAACTGTAGCTGTTTTCCCAGAAATGTTTCATATAAAAGCAGTAAGACGTGCAAAGTGATATCCACAATAAACAATAGTCAGAGACAGTTGTGACAGGTGTTGATGCTACTGATCATTGGTCAGAATGTTTCACTGCTTAGTTTTCTACCCAGCAGATGATGTGTTTTCTCCCAGTAGCACCACAGGCGCAGCCACTGTCTGTCTGAAAGATGGGAGCGGTTTTACTTACTGGCTGACTGAAGATTATTAGAAGCTATTTTAGGAAAATGCATTGATTTCGAGTCATACAACGCGTAACTATTAACTGCCTACCTGTTGATGTGCTCTGTCAGAGATCTGTCAGAATCTGCCAGGAAAGACAATGTGGAGGAAACTCCAGGCTCCTTGTTGAGCAGCTACCTGATACAGCAAGTCAGGGACAAGCTCCACACAGTGCTCTGCGTGAGCCTGGCAGGAGAGCCCCTCAGGTAGATACTAACATTGTTTCTCTTAGCACAGTGTGTCGTATATCAACTGATATCCAGTATTTTCCCGGCTTCCCCTTTTTTCTCTCTCTCTTTCTCGTCCTCCCTTATCTTCTTCTCACCTCCCTCACTCAATTCACAATCCTGTTCTCTCTTGTTTTGCACCGTTCTAACCTGTGATCCTTAATAGGTACATTAACACAGATGAATAGCTGCTGCTTGTACAACCATAATTATAGCAGAAAATTTCATCTATTAATGTGTTTGGGCTTGGTACTCACTGTGAACTTACACCAACTTCGAAGCCATCGACACATGTATATGAAAAATCATGCTGTAGTGCTTCTGGCCTGAAGAGCATCAGTACCTAATGGCACTCTTCAGCTTCTCTCCAGCAGCTGTGTATGAACTGTTGCCTTAACAACAAAAGATTACATGCAGGTATTGTATATATCTCATATGCTGTGTGGCACTTTTATAATGCTGTGAGAAAGTCTTCTGACAAATAAATAACTCTACCTCAGCATACATAGCGCAGAACAGTGCAGTTGTTTCTCTAATACATTTCCAGCAGGTTGAATGATGTCTGCCACCTTACATCACCACACCATGTCAGGGTGATGGTGGTCTAGAAGAGGGAACTGCTGATCTGCACTACACACTGAAAAACAGATACTGCATCTATTTATATAAATAAAATACCCCATGTTTCCAGTTGTACTCATATAAATGCATATTGAGAAGTGACTCTGTACACATACATATAGTTTCTGTGTGAGGCAAGTGAAAGAGTCACTGGTATAATTATGTCATTATTTGTGGGCCTGCATTAGACTACAATGTAATGATTTGTCAGGAACGAGTCTCATTGATTTTTCATGTTAGTCATGGTCAATTTTTTTTCATCCAAGCAATTTTTTATTCAGATGAATGTGTTAAATTGAGTGGAATAGGCTGCTTTGTAAAGCAGAATTTACTGTGGAATTTCATGAAGTTCAACAGGGACGGCAACAGAATTGTTTACAGTGCTCTCAAAGACACAGCACCATTTTTAAATGGATCCGGTGTTTCATTAACATTGAGCTGCATGCTACATTTTCATGTTGGCCTTTGTAAGTTTTTGACTAATTGCTTTTGTATGTGGAGCGCAGTTGCTTAATGTATGTGATTTTACTCGTGCACATTTTTTTCCTTGGTGTCCCTGTTATAATACCGTCTTAATGATGATGTCTTACATCCCTCAGATACCTGAAATTATTCCCCACGGTGCCTCTCAGCAGCTCCTCAATATTACACTGAGGACAGTGGGTCATGTCTCACTATGAATCAGTGTGTTAATGGCTGATTGACGCTTGGTGTGGAGCAAATGAGGTTTTGTAAGCTGGATGATGCTGTAGCAAAGACCCGAGGCTCGCTGTAATTGGAAATGACAGGGTGGATGCTGTGGCAGCTTTCTGAAAGCACGCAGACATGCGCACACATGCACACGTATTGTCCATTCTTCATTCTCTCTCTTACTGGTGACACACACACCATTTTTTTCACAAAATCCTGTCCCTCTGTGGGTTTTTTTTTTTCTAATTCACTCGCACACTCATGGCCTGGTTGTAATTAGTGGCACAGGATAGTGGTCACACATAATACCACTAATTGGGCTGGCAGGCACCATTACCCAGAGCTAATCACCATTCTCTGGGTGACAAGGCGTCCCGGCCCTCTGACCACTAGCTGCTAGCAGGATCCATATCACATTGCCAGAGCTCAGGGAGCCCTGATACACCAATTAACCAGCTAAACTCACTGACTCCCACTGTGGATCTCAGGCAGACTTTCCTTTACCTTATTTGTCGGTGGTGCTTTTGAATTGGGTCATGCTGTTTAAGGTTATTTACTCATCTGTGACATCTAAGCAACTGCAGGGTGACTTGTACTTCAGAAAGTGAAAAACATTTGTCTCATCCTGACCTGTTCTACTTGTCAAACTCTGTATTCGCAGGGAAATAATGGGGATTATAATATCTTTTTTTTAAACGAAATCCATTAATGCTGCAGCCTCATTCAGTACCCAGTGCTCATCAACTGTACTGTCATTGACTGGCTCTGTGAGTAGCCCAATGATGCCCGGCTTATGTCCTAAGGGTCTGAGGTGAGCCAGGTTGTGAGTCCAGCGGCCTTTGAAAGGCAAAGAGTGAGTGAGAGAGAGAGTGGAGAGGTCTGCTTTCTAGATTGGATGCAGTAACCTAAGAGGAACGCAGCGCTTTTTTCTGCTTTCCACATCAGGAGGCTTTCATTTTCGTGCCCATTAAACATGACCTGACTTTAATTACATTTGCAAGCCTCTCGACCAGACATCATTTCAAATTAGGGTTTTGTAGCCCCTTTTCCCACAATGCTTGATTTAGCGTCGGCTGTCTTGTAATGTCAGAGAGCAATAGCTTTCTACTTTTATTGTTTGCATAATGGTTTATCATAATTTAATATGCTCTTTGCAAAAGGCAAATTTGTACAAACATGTTCATTTAGTAAGGATGGGCAGTTTTGTTTTTACAGGTTTTTTATGATCAGTTTATTTTTGAAAGGATTTCAAACACTCTTATCTCACACTTTTTACATCAGTCTTTTAAAATGGCATGAGAGCCCTGTCCATGGTGCTGGAAAGGATAATGAGGCTAATTTAACTTTCTGTTAAGTATCCAAGCTTATTGCATCCTTAAAGCTGCTCTTAGCGTTCCATAACTGGCAATGAAGCATTTAATAAACTATGATATTTCCTGAGTGCACTCAAAAGTTACACTGATTTTTACAAACACAATATAAGAATATAAAATAAAAGTAAGCAGTAAATGGCTAAGGATTATCTTAGCGACTCAAGACTTATGGAAAATCCTTAGCCACCCACTGTTCTCGGATGTACTTTAGGTGTTAAATTTACCAGACTGGACCTTTAACAGAGCAGAGAGAAGCACAAACCTTTACTTGGTCAATTCTCATGTGGACGTTATTCATCATTTGTAGATAATGGAGTGACCTTTTATCAAACTCTGAAGGAGTAACAATGGAGAACATCACAGAAAATCTCTCCTTAAAGTATTTGTCCTCTGCGCCCCAGTAGTTTAAGTTCTTTCTTCACTCTCTTTACATTTGCCAACTTTCTGACTTTTACTAATCGTCCTCTGTGGATAAATGACTCTCTTTCACCCTGTTCAATTCATTAAATTCCTGTCTCTGGTAAAAGTGCTATGTCACTCATCCAACACTTTGTGTGTGAGTGTGTGTGTGTGAGATTGTCCATCCAGGCTGCTGGCAGAAAAATGACAAATGTGAGTTGGGAGCAGGTGGGCAAGCTGTGTTACGGCCTCTTTAAGATCACTGACACATGGGAGAAGGTGGAGGTCGTGTCTGTGGAGCTCGAGGAGGCCAAGAAGCAGGTGGCTGAGTTCCAGAAACAGCGTGACGAGTGTCTGTCCGTCATTGCAAGGCAGACGATGGAGGCTGACAAGCAGCAGAAGGTAATCTTTGTATGTACCTTGCCATATTAAGTCTTTTTGGTGTTTCAACGGACAGTGACATTTTTTTCTGTCACATTTGGCTGTCCTACATTGTCTGATATTTAGTTTGACCCATGACCTTTGTGGCAAGTGTGGCTGTTACTCCATATCTCAAGGCAGTACAGAAATATACATTGTAAGAAATGAAGTGATTCATTTGAAACGAATAGGTTGTTTTCATTGATTAGTAATAAGATGTGACATGTTCATCCAAGCCCCAGTGATGGAATCACAGGATGCTTAAGTTTGTAATATAAAAAAAAAATCTTGTGTCTGTGTTGACCACACCCATTAAACATTCACAGCTAGGGTTCAAAAAAGAAAGTGACTCCTTGACTGAACTTCTGGCTAAACCTCCTCTGGCTGCAGTAACCTCAAACACAGTCTTCTCTGTAGCTGTGGCTCAGACCTGCACAATGTTCAGGAGGAATTTTGGACAATTCTTCAGACAAAACTGCTTCAGCGGTGATCTCTGTCATGTCTTTAGGCCATCTGCTCTGAACAGCACTCAAAGTCTTCCTCAGCATCTCTGTGAGGTCTGGGCCTTGACAAGGGTTGCAGCAAAGGTTTGAAACATAGTGAGGTCCAGGAGGGTGAGGTTTAGTGGAAATACACACTTAAAAAGAGACCTGTTGCTATTTACAGGAAACACTTTAACTGGGTTTTTTTGGCTGAAATATTATAACATCTATCAGATGGGTGTTCTGTAAACCTATCATTTAGCACCTTCACTAAGTCAAAATTTTAATTTCAGTATTTCAATTTATGACCCAATATCTGACATTCCCATTAGCTTCAGCTTTCATGTTGTCTTTAGTGCCAATAAAAAAGCACATGCTCACCATTACCATGCCAACACACTAAACCAAGATAGTTATCATACTAATCATAAAAATATCAGCATCTTAGCATAATGACATTAGCATTTGTCTTACACATCATTGCTATGCGAAATGTTAAGCTCACAGAGCCACTGGCTGTAGACTCCAAATATGTGTAATCATAGTATTTGATGGTAGTTGTTGTATTTTAAAACCACAACATAAATCTACTAACTAATTTCTATACAGATCTGGTGCATCCCATCCAGTGTGGTCAGCACTGAATTAAAAACTAAGTAATGAAATGTATATCAAATATGTTAACAGAGAGTAGGGCAAATCTGTAAATCTTAGTTACATCTGTAAAAGGAGAATCTTTCTAGCATTTGGCAAAATTGTCCTTACAGTTATTGCCTCAAGTGAAGGTTATATTCAGAGGTCAAGAAAGGCAAGACGTAAAGAGCAGCAGGCGGAATTGGTTAATCTGCAAATGTCTGACTTTCTATTTAGCCGAAAGAATTTTATAGATTAAAATGTGGCTTAGCAAGTCTAACAAGTAAAATTTTGTCCTTTCTCATTTGGTATGGAGTCTGAATAAAATGGCTGTGACAAAGATCAAGTCCTATGGCCATCCCCCAGCACTGGTGGAGACAGTGATGCAGGCTGTCATGATCCTTCGGGGCAAAGAGCCCACCTGGGCGGAGGCCAAGAGCCAGCTGGGAGAGAGACAGCAGTAGCGCAGGATGAAGGGATGAATAAGGGAAGGAAATTGAAAGGAGGGATGCAGAGAGACAGAGCCATTTGAGCTTGACAGAGAGGAGATTGGGAGTGTGGCATGGAAACAGAGAGAAAATGGGAGAACTGAAGTGCCCTAAAAATGAGAAGAGTAAAACCTGACAAGTAGAGATTGTGTACAGTCACATCATGCGTAGTGAGAAACACAAAGGAAAGGGACAACTACTGTTTTCTTTGTCTTGGTACCTAAAGGATCACTGCTAGTATTTTATACCTGGAGTTTATATTTTTGGTATTCTCATTTGCCAAGTTGTGCAATTGATGTTATTATCTCAAAGTCAGTTAGTCAAACGCTAAAATGTCAATGTCTTTTTAAAACAAGGAACAGGAATAATGCCAATTTGTTGGCACATGAAAAGGTTCAGCAGTTAGACTGTTAGACTAGCAGTTTGACCGGGTTTGACTCATTAATATTTCTCTCTTGTTTGTAGATTAGAAACTGACTGTTTTTTATTTAGCATCTTTTTCTGTCTTTTCTAAGAGGATTACACCAGGTGAAAATTTGGAAAGTTGTCGAGACTCAAACTCACATGTTCACAGCAATATCTCGTTAAGTTTTTCCTTTTTTAATTAGATGCTGCTTGAAAAAGAGGAGATGTGGGAGATAATTTTCTTGAGTGCTGCAAAATATGGTGAATTTCACTGGGATGCAGGTTAAATGTCTCCCCTCTGACTCACTGAGCTAAATATTCATCTTGATGATCACAATCCTGAACTACTGGGGAAAAAAACAGATAAAACTACCAAATAAAAACAATGAGGTAATTTAGGAAGATCACACAGAAGGTCACAAAACAAGAAAATGTTTCTTTGTGCAACTCAGAGTAGGAAATTAATCAAGTCTGATAGTTATAAAAGAAAGTAACAATATATATAAATATATTTTTTCCACAGTTTCCTGCTCTGTGTGTCTCTGAGGTTTTTCTTTGCAGATTAACCTCATTAAAATGTCAGAACACTTTGACAAGGACAAAATGTTGGACCTTTTATTAAAGATGATGAGGCGCAATCGTTTGTTTTCATTGGGGAACCAGCCAGATTATACAGTAGATAACACTCATGCATTCACCTTTTTTACTGGCCGTGTTCACTCTATTTTTTGTGTTTGCAGTGTTTGCACCGCAAAACAGCAAGGGGCTGAAATAACCAAGGCTTGCTCCCACTGCGTCTACAGTCAGTATATCCACACAAAAGCTGTTATTAACGCTTTGTTGACTGAGATTAACTACAGTCCAGTGAGCACACTGAGGCAAAGACACGTAAAGACACTTTGAAATTACCCAAACAGAGTTGCAGTTGCACTCGTGTTTTCTGTCGACAACATGACTTAACTGATGTCAAACTGATGAAGAAGAAAGAGAAGTGAAGCACACAGAGGTATGACCTTACAGTCTGAGGCATCTACCTAGTGACAGCAGTGAACATAGGAAAGGAAATTGTTTTAGTTTTTATCTTTTATTATGAAACAAGTTTAAATTTAAACTTTATTAAAAACCCATGTCTAACGGTATCTTCTTTTTTGGGATCATTCTCTGAAGACGACCACATAAGTTTGTTTTATCTCTCTTTCATTTGTTGCTATTGTGCTCTGCGCACTGCAAGTGTTACATACAAACATTAGTTTCTCTCTCGTCTTTCAGGATGGCAGCTGATGGTGGATCCTCAAAGCTAAGCTTTCAAATAGATCAAGAACACATAGTTGAAAAGTATAAGACTTGAATTAGCCAGAGTACTCATTAAACCAGTCTAGCCAGAGTTCTGCCTTCACTGTAACATTGTTTCTTTTTCTGGGGCAAAAGTGTGGATCAGTGAGTGTCTGTTTAGGAAGTATTAGGAAATACCCACACATCAGGAGTTCCTACTCCCGTGTTACCCCGTCAGACCCAGAGTAACCAGGGTACTCATTAAAGTAGTCTAGACATTATTATGTTTTTTATGACATGAACAACTCAATTTCTACCTCCTGTAGGGAAATTCTGTGGCGTCTTGCCTCTGATTGGTTGGTTCCATAGACTTCTTCCTCTTTTTTTACCATCTTTAAATTTTACATCACATTTTATGATGCTGCTTGAATGACATCTGCAATGGAGCAACCTAGAGCACTTTTTTTTCTCACAGTGTGAGTGAGAAGGGAGCAACAAACAGAAAACCTTGCACTGCTCAGAGTTTTTTTTTTTTTTTTAACAAAATGCTTTGAGCAGTAGGAGAAGTTTCTGCAGCCAGCCTCCCTCTATGCACCACTCCAGGCAATCATCAATGTTGCCTTCACCACTAGTCACCTCCCATGTTCTTACACCAAAGTTTCCACTATGTCTCTTTAAAGCAGTTGAACCTCAGACATGAGCATGTTGAGGAAAGAAATAAATGCATTGAAACCATGTTGCCTTAATGCCAGAGCATGGCCAGGCCTGTACACCACAATGCAAACCAGATTGTCTTGAGCCTCCATCAATCAAGACATCGCAATGATGTGCATTATGGTCATATTTGCAGAAGGCTCTTGAATTTTGAAGGAATTTACTCTGACTCAGATATCAGATAAGACTTCAGAAGTGGGAAGCCAGGCAACGCTACAAAGAAAGTTTACAGGGGCTAATATGTCCTTCCTGTTTTTCAAAACTTCTGTGACTTCTGTTTTTCTTTGCTTTCTAAATTCTCTCTAAACTCTTTTCATGTGTAGATATGGTCTGTGTGGCATTTTGTGTGCTCTCCTCTAGTCTGCAGCTGTATTTATTTTAGCAGTTGATGTTTATTTTAACTACATTCCTAGCAAGAGCTCTACTAAAATAAAAAAGGCCTCTTGCTGAACTTATGAAATGGCAAAGTTTAAGATTTAATACCATACATATCTAAATAAATGTGTAATTTCCCTTTATTTTTGGCATATTTCTGAATAATCATTCTTAGTTACTTTTTACTCATACAGTCTCCATAAGAAATAAGACTGTAAACACCAAGACAGCAAAACAATATGTCAAATGTGCAACACACATCTTTGTGTTAAGTCATATTGTTGAATGACAACCAGATTCTGTATGTATGTATATATGTTCTTTTGATTACTGTCTGTGGAGTAATTTAGCAGGCTATTGTAAAGCACAAATTATCATCCAGATGTAAAGAAAGTGATCATCCTACTGCCAAAATTAAAAATTGAAACTTTCTCTCACAGTAAAAATGATTTACAGATCCCTTAATATTAGAAACTGCCTCAAACGTTTTAGTCTACACACTTCTCAGAATGACATTTTTAGTAATTCAATTTAAACAGGAAAAGTTGCTGATGTAGCTGCAGTTAGTGCACTATACTATGTGAATACTATGTATTCCTCTAAGTCCTAAATGTGCCATCTGTCAGGTAGAGAGATGGCAGCAGAGATTTATGTATTATCAAACTTGGAGAATGAGGGGGTTAGGTGAAGCGAGTCACCTCACTGCTTGTCCACCTTGCTCTTTAGGTCACAATCAGTCTCATTCTCCTCCCTCTTTTTAAAATGTCCTGTGTCTCCACAGGACCTCTCCTCTCCCTCCTTTCTTTTCTCTGGCCAATTTCTTCCCAGTGTGTGCCATTCAGACAGTTTCTTCCTCTTTGGTCTATCTGACCTTTTATTCTCTCGCTCTCTCTGTCTAACTCTTTGCTTTGCTTCGTAGCCCCCACTACATTCAGCTGCCCGTTCACTATGTAGCCACAGCGTGACATTTAGGGACAATTGAGTTGTGGCAGTTATAGATTGCAGCTGCAGTGTTTCAAAGTGACGTATTTGTCTAATAGCCTAGTCTCCTGTTCCTTCTGACTTGCCAATAATCAATGACCCTCTCTGTTTCTTTGTCTATCCATTGTGGTGGAGCAGTAGTAGAACTATTACTGCAACTCTCATAAAACACAACAAAGTTTATGTAAAGAGCATGCTTCCCAATTTTTAATGATTAAGACATTTGCTGTTTCTCATATCACATTGCCTCACTATGAGGATCACTGCTGAGGATCAACCGGAAAAGCAATAAAAACGTTATGGTCAAGACCAACTTGATGATGATGATGGGAATAGAACTGATGTGAGCAGATGTGGAAGGGAAATGAGTAGTAGCAGTTGCGCAGAGAGAAAGAGACAGAGTATGGAGTATCTAAAGCTATGGAAGCTGCAAGAACAAAGAATAAACTAAACAACAATAATGTTGTTAATTAGTCTGTGAAATCCTGATCAGAAAGAAAGATTACCAAGGCCCTCCTGAGATGTTGTGTTCACAAGGCCAAAAATTTGCTTTGTAGGTTCACAGTGACCTTAATCTTTAACCTTTAACCACTAAAATCTAATCAGTTCATTTTTGAGTCCAAGTGAAAGTTTGTACCAACTTCCCTGAGGCTGTTCCTGAGATATCACATTCACAAGGCCAAAATGTGCTTTGTGAGGTTTAAGTGAGTTTGACTTTTGATCTTTGACCGTCATAATCTAATCAGTTCATCATTGACTCTAAAGGGAGGTTTGTGTCAAATTTGAAAAAATTCCTCTGTTCCTACTGAGCTATTGTGTTCACAAGAATGGGATAGCTGGACAGACAGACAACTCAAAACACTCTCACACAACTCTCCCACCCCCAGTCTCTGTCAGTCTGATAGTGCATAAATCTCTGTTGCCATCTCTCTGAGATGACACTTTCAAGACTAGAGCTACATTGGCAACTTGTTCTGCTTAAAAGACGTTACTCTTAATGTCCTTTCTCAAAAATGTGAGCATAATATCTTTTGGGGCAGTTTCTAGTGTTAAAGGATGTATAAATCATTTTTTCAGCAACAGAAAGTGTCAGTCTTTCATTCTGGCAATGGGATGACCCCCTTCCTTTATATATGGATCACAATTAGTCCTTCACAGTGTCCTGTTTATTTCTTCCTCTGCCTCCAGCCATGGCTGTCACTGGTGCAGAGGCATAAAAAATGTGTTTAACCTAGTGATAAGACTGAATGCTACAAAGATTTTTTTTTTTTTTTTTTTATTTTCAGGGGGTTGGATGTGTAATGTGACAGGGGTCTAATATAACAATACACAACTCTGCCATTCCCTTCAGCTCAAAGACGTGGCGGCTCTGGGATTTGCTCATTCTGTAGAGTGTAATTGATGATTGTGCTGATGATTTTGTTTGCCCTTAATTAAGGGAGGAAGGAGAGAGAACACAGTAAGTGATGGACAGAGGGTGAGGAATGGTAAGGAGCCACAGCAGGAGGATGTAGGGGTAAAGAAAATGTGGCAAAATAACTGAAGATGAAAAGGAGTGCTGAGGTCAGTAGAAAGATTGTTTAAAGACAGAGACAGAGGGACAGGGAGGGCTGAGGGAGGATTGGTAAACATTTGATAATAAATTTGAAAGACATACTGTAAATGTAAATGTCAGAGTGATACATTGAACCTTTTTTATAGACTGTTCAATATAGTAACAAGCCAAGAATACAGAGGAAAGATTCACAAGAGAGTGGCAATTTAACACTACTGGGTATTGTAGAAGTGGAGTGTGGAGGTGGAGAGCAGACTAGAGCAGAGACTAATTTCCACTGCAGCAATGCTGACGGATGGACTAAAGGAACCTTATTTTACCTTATAAATTTTTTATTCCTAGATCCTCCAAACTATTAGCTGCTTCCCCTTTGTTCCTTCCTCTTCCTCTCTACCTTTTCTTTCTTTCCCCTCACTCAACCTCTCCTAAGCTCTCTGCTGGGATCAAACTTGTAGAATAGCTTTGACTTTGTTCTTAGTCAGCTTGTTCTCAAAATTACAGCATTGGCACGTCCAATGTGAATCTGCATCCAGGCTATTAAACCCTGGACAGCATATGTAGAAGTACTTCCATATACGTGACCAATTAGTTGCTGCATATCCTCAGGCAATGACAGTATCCAGCTTAAAATGTGAAAACTTCAGTTTTGTGATGTAGTTCCTGGGATCAGTTTACCTTGGTTTGATTTTATTGAGTCAGTTATATTTGCATTATTTCATTTACTTTTATTTGGGGTAGTTTCTTTTAGACTGAGCAAGTTTCATTCAGTCTTGATAAGATTATGGGAACCATGATAAAAGCTGTCCAACTTTTTAAAAAGTCTTTTTTTTTTTTTTACCAAAGTTACCTCAAAATGTAATATAGCCTGAGACAAATATTAGCCTTAAGTAGCCCTACCAGCTACTTGTGTCTTTGTTGAAGAAGTTTTGAAGTGTCATATCTTACCTTTGAACTGTGGAGCTTAACTTATATCCTTTGATCCTGGAAAAACACAGCGTAATGTGTCTGTACGGTTGTGGGTTATGCAGGCTACATTTGGAGCTTTGGAGTAAAATAAGCCTTTGGAAGAGATGGATGAAGCTGATCAACTCCCTGATGTATGCCTAGTCAACATGAGATGCCCCTTCATTCACAGTTCTTTTCTAAATAAGTCTGTCTTATAGTAATTAGCAGGAACAACATCAAAGACTTCCTCGCATCCATCCACTACTTTCAGACAGTACCTCTGAGACAGGAAGCTTTGCTTTGCCACTAGGATTTTACTGTATGTGTTGTTGGAGGTTTTTTATTGTTTTACTGCAGCAGCGAGACTATTCTTTCTGCTAGAAACAATAAAGTTGAAATGAAGTCAGGTGTGAGGGTGGATGTGTGAGGCAGTGTGTGTTCATCATGCTTTCCTAATGTGTACTGAAAGTTTTAAGGTTTTGCTTAAGTATGACACTGACAATTGAATACACCTGTATGCTTTCTGTATTTTATTAAGAAAACAGTGCCCTGCTGTGTGTACATATGCCCTAGTGGTGATGAATACGTGTTTCCCACTCCAGTTCATTTGACAACTGAGGATCTATTCATGCTTGACTCACTGAAAAGAGCAGAGAGCAAGAGAGTGTGTGGGTTTGTGGATATCTGTCACTCACATCTGTTGCCTTATTCCATCAGTGGGAATCAGATTTGACAAAGTTGAGCTCAATATTAATGTGATCACAGGAGGATTTTTACTGCTGCCAGGTTTTCTTCTCCTCTCAGCACAGAGTAGAGTTTAGTGTTTATCTTGCTCAGTTAATGATGAAGGCCCATGATTCATGACTTGTGTTAACTTGCTGAGTTTTACAAAGTTTCGATGTGATATACTCTTCATGAAAACATACATTAAACACATTTTTCTTACCTATTTCTTTTTCTCCCTACACTTCCTATGTTATATATTATCAGCTTTTTACACTTAGTTTTTCCTCATTCCATCATTTTTCACCTCTATCACCCTCTCTTGCTTTAGATCACCTTATCCATCCATTTCTCCCTCTTATCTGCCAACTGTCTCCCCTCATCGCTGAATTTTCTGCCTTTACTCTTCCTCCCTGTTGCTCTTCTTTCTTAATGATTTGTAGAATATCTGTAATAAGCTGCAGAAGCTGCTGATGGCGTGCTCTCAACGTCAGAACCACATCTCCTTGTGCGTCACCTCCTTCATTGTTAACAACCTCCAAGCTGTGAGTGTCAGCTGTTATGCCATCAGTCGCTGTTGCTCCTTCTGTCTTGTTCCTCCTCTTCCATGTAGTTCTCTCTCTCTGTCTCTCTTTCTGTCTGCCTGTCTGACTGAGCCCTCCCACCCACACACACTCCATCATAAGCCCCTGTTTGATTGACTCTGATGACTAAAATGGCCACCAGAGGCAATGTCACAATTCTGTGATACTCAGCTGTTGAGTTCGAATTGAGAACTGTATCAGTTTTAAATTAAGTAAATGGTTCATTCATCTCAATTGTGTCACACTATTTGATTGTTGCTCAGTTGAAAAGTCAGAATCTTTCAAATCCCATCAGAAGGTTACGATTAGGTGTCAAGTGAGTTACACCATGTTGGCTCATCCATTCTCACTTTCATTCTCCTTCTTTGCTGACTCTTCTCTGTCCACATTGTGGAGAAATCAACCAGCAGGACTCCTCTGATCTTTGTTCTGTCTCCCAGGGTGGACCCCCACTACCGAAGCCTCTGCTGCTGCTGGCTGGGCCAGGGACAGACCCCCATTGCCAATAGCATGATCGAAGAAAGCATTGAAAACAGTGCAACAGTTGTTGTGTCCTTCCTTTTCTTCTGGCTCTGATTTGTTCTGCTTCATAGCAGTGTGTTTTTTCTCCCACAAGTTTCTTTTAGGCTCAAGTGTCATTTGTGGTTGACATAGTGCACAAAATACTCAATGAATATGTGATTGATTTGGTTTATTCAGATGAATCTTTCACTCTCCATATCGACCCTCTGTTTCCCAGCCCTCTCATGCTCATCAGTGTGATTTGCAGCTGTTTATTATACGAGTGGTGGCCTGTCGGCCGGTTTCTGTGGTTTGTTGCCTTTCAGTCGCGCCTCTATGTAACTAGGAAAATGTCACTGTTATACATCAAGCAATTTGTCTGTTTGGGAAAGTCGAATTTTATTGTCTCACCCTTGATTAATTTTCACCCTTCCATGTCCTCCCTCTTCTTCACTATAGATGTGTAGCAGCTGTAATGGTTTGGGTGTGAGAGGCAGATAACTAACTGCCAACTTCAGACCATATAAAGATCAAATCATCCCTTTGTCTCACATTACTTTATTTTTAACAGTAACAGTAAATTACTGTCATGAAAAATGCTTTTGCTCAAAGTCAGCACACGGGTGTGAATGTGCTTGAGTCACTGGTCACTGGTTCTTGCTGTTTCTCACTTTTACTTTAATTCTATTGGTTACTTTGCTTGAAATAAAAATGGTTATACTTATAAAACAAATCCTGGCAAGTTCATTCACCCTGCTTAGACTTATACACTCTGTGATATACTGTACAATATATCACTTCTGATTCACTAGGTCTCTTGTTGAGACTACATAGTTAAAGCTAGCACAGACTTAAATATGAATAGACCTTAAACTTCACATCTTATGGCCAAGTACATTTCACTTCTCTTCAAACCAAACAGTGGTAGATCAGCCACTGTCAAGGTACAAAAGCCCTGCTTAAACTTCAGACTCAAAGACCCTCTTCACACTGTTAAAACCAACATGAATGAACATGACCCCTGTGACAGAACCAGCGTCTACATCTGCATTACAACGTTGTCTATGGCTTCATTGATTCCGATTTTGAGTTCTGGGTCTCATCTGATACTCAAGGTGTACAGCTTAACAGTGGTATTCATTGTCGTGTCTGCCATCAGGTGGACTCTATTGCACCAGTAAAAACTAACAAATGATATGGTAAAAATGATCATGCTGTTGCTGTGATTATGGTGGTGAGTGAGTGGAACTTCTGCATGGCTGATGTTTTCCTTCTTAGTAATCTGCTCTAAACCACAAATATAGGCTTAAGTCAAGCAGAAAGGCCATTTTATACCCTGTCAGAATAAAGGCCAATTAGACTAATGGATAATGACAATCTAGTTCAAGTGCATGCGAGTGAACAGTACTTATGGTCTTTTCTTAAAAGTCTGTTTCCCCAGTCTATCTTTCCATCTACTCTGTGCAGAACTATTTCACATGCCCTCAGTGTGTTGTCTTGCATTTCAAAGTCAGTCTGTTAAAATCATTTTCTTGATGCATCACAAGGTGAGTGAGAATCTGCTGAGTCTGTACCTGGATGAGTATGAGGAGATCCCCTGGGATGCATTGAAGTACCTCATTGCTGAGGTCAACTATGGAGGTCATGTCACAGATGACTGGGACAGACATCTTCTAATCACATATATGAAAGACTACTTCTGTGAGGCTGCTGTCAACCAGCAGTTCTACAAGTAAGACACTGTCACACCTACTCAAACACACAGCTTATTGTATATGGGGCTAATGTAAACTATATATTTACACCACAGTCACTTCTCAGCTAAACTATGTTATAACTCATATATCCAACAGAAATGTACACCGCAAGGTGTGCTTTTTTGACCAAATGCATACAGTCCACCAACATAAAAACACATTTTTCTTCCGAAAAAGCGCACTGCGGCTGCACTCAGCTGACAGAGGCCACTTCAACCCCCTTCTGAAGCTCCTCATGACTGCAGAATGCTAGCACCACCATGTGGACAGTTTGATTACCTTGGTTTGGGAAATACAGACACATTGGCATCCTGATGAACACTGACAGGAACACTTAGTGCTTGCTTTCTTTCATTTAATCGCTTACACGAATCCACACAGGCACTTCTTCATTTCTAGCAAACCACTTTCAAAACAGTTAAGGCTGGAGCACACTGGTGGCAGAGCAGATAAAATGCAATTTTGTATTTACCAAAAGCATGATGAATTGAAGGTTTAAAATGTTCTTGTTGTTATTTGATCCAGCTCTAATGACACGATTAATTTGTGAAGCCGCATAAGTAAAGGAGCTCCTAAAACACCAAAAATGCCTCAAAATAACCACAATTACACTAAGATGGGACCATGGCATCTAGTAATTAATTTGTCTTATTGGCTGTATTGTTATTTTTAATGTGTGATACTGTTGCATTGTGTATTCCACTGGAAGAAAAATAAATTTGACAGTAAATTGTTAAATTTTATACAAAAATATATTAATATCATCAACAAATTGTCCATGTATGACAAGCTTTTTGTTGCCAACTTTTTTAATGGCTGAATAGGGTGTAAACAACTGTGTGTCTTGTACACAGGGAGCTGTCAGTGGCTTTTTTTTCACCTTCACTCTCTCTTTGCCCATAGAGAGTTAGAAATATACAGGCTCATGCTATCGTCTTTTTACCAACTCTTTTTAGCCGCAAGTCTGTGTCTGCACGGACGGCTGTCTCCTGGTAGGATTTACAATCTTTTCCATTTGTGTGTGAAAGCCTGGGTAAACAACATTAATAATCTAGGAAATGTGGAATAAAGTTGGATATGTGACTGAGAACTGCCAATATTTACCAGAGTGACACAGACCAAGTGCTCCATTTCTGCTTGAACTTTTGTTTTTATTCCAAGAACTTAAATTAGACTCTGCTGTTGCAGTAAACACAGATTAGAGTGTGTACAGATTAGATTAGAGTGACAACCAAATTTTCACTGTAAATAGGGGTTAAGATGGCAATCGCCAGTTAAAATTGTTTTGTTTCTTGTGGGTGTTAGTTTGTCCTGGGTGGAGTTCAACAAAAACTCATCAAAGGCGTACTCATCAAAGTGATGTCATCCCACTTGGAGTTCTTCCATTGCATCTATGAAGCCTGTGTATCAGAACTGTGGAAGAAGGTGCTGCACACACAATTGCACACACATGCACACGCACACAGTATTGACACATTACTTTAACACAATTTTATAAACAACTTCCATCTAGACTACTACCACTATTGTGTCTTAATTCTTTCTTTTCCAAAACACCCAATTTTTATTCTCACTTTCCTTACTGATGCACTCTACTTGCTGCCTCCCTTTTATCTCACTTCATAAAGTGGGTAGACAGACTAAAATGAAGAGGAAGTGCATGGATCAATAATATTGAGATAGGGCACTGTTTGGAGAAAGACTAGTGTTGAATAAAATGAGACAAAGGGCATTATACTGAGTCAGGAATGATAGTATAACAAAGATAGTGGTTTTAAAGAGGTAGAAAAACAAACACACGTCATGACCAACACCGACCTTTTCTGAGCTCTTCTACCTGTCCAGCAACTGCAGGCTCATCCCTGTACTGACTCGCTGGTCTGTTTTAAAGGTGTATTTATCCATCACTCTGCCCGGCTGCACAGACATACACTTATTCTTCTCCTCTGTCCAAACACACACACACACACACACACACACACACACACACACACAGCAATGGTGCTCTGGCAGCGATCCAGCTGTAATTCTGTCCGAATGCTCAATTCTGGCTTCATTATCAGAGGACCTCTCTTTACAGTGGATAGAGAACATAGGGTGCTGTCAGCCTGGGTCAAGGGGCTGGAGAAGATTCTGGTTACTAGTGTGTGTCATTGTGTGGATGTAGTGTATGAGTTTGTGGTGTTCGTGTGTGGTCAATAAGGGTCATTCAGTGTGTTTTGTGTGTTTATCTTCCAAGTAGCTGATTCTGTCCTCATTTTGGACTGTGCATGAAAGCATTTATGTCTGTGTGATTTTTTTGTGTGGTTTTGTGAATGTGTGTGTGTAAATGCATGTATTTTTTTTTTAGAGGGCATTCTTCAGGTGGAACATACCCTGGCCCTTGGTGGCTGAATAAAGCCTGCATCTGTGGACTAATTGTAGTGTAATAAGCAAAGCAAACCTTTCAAGGCCTGCTCCACTAAAAAGACCCTTATTACTGCCGGATGTACTGTATGTGCATTTGTGTGTGTGTGTGTGTGTGTGTGTGTGTGTGTGTGTGTGTGTGTGTGTGTGTGTGTGTGTGTACTGTGTCTATATCCTTTTATTGGAATATTGGATAGCTATTAGAACTGCTGTCTCCAGCTGAGCTTCTCTGTTCTGCTGTGGCTCCTCGTCCAGATAACTCTCTCCCTCTCTTTTTAACATTTTTCTTTATTTATTTGTGCCTCTCATCCATCCCTCCATGTTCTCTCATTTTACTAAGTGATGCAGTATATCTTTGGCCTCATCTGGTCCAAGAAGCAACAACGGCCCCTCATAGACTCCCTATCCTCCTTATTTATCTCTCCCTGCTTTCATCCCTCTCTTCTCCGCCCCTCCTTGGCATGGCAGCCTGTCATTAGTCCTGAGCTCAGACCTTGCTCTGCCTTTCTTGTCTCCGGCCATTTTGTATCTGGTTTCTCCATAAGGTCTGTGTGTATGTGTTTTTAGTGGGTGATTATCTGGCATAACCACTAGAGATTAAGGCTGAACTACATAGATGCTTTCATTCCTTTTGATCTACACATGCATGTATATGTGTGTATGCATCTGATATGTTCATGCACCTTCAGGACTTCAATCCAGGCTGTGTATCTATCCAGTTATGTGTCTGTGTATTATGCAGTATTTCTGTTCCACTCAATCAATCATTTTTTACCCTATGGCAGGCATCATTGACCAGAGAAAGGCAATTCAGTCCCATCATTTGATGTCAACAAGAACAGTTCTGTCACTGATAATTTAAAGGTGGTGTTCATTCTGTGTCATTTTGATTTTTACTTTTCAAGTGCATGGGAAATATTAACTCCTGAGGTTTATGGAGGCCAAGTTGTTCCATCTGCTTACTGGCTTTGAAACTATAAAATTGTTTTATCTGAAAATCCATAGTTTTTTAAAAGAACATTTAGCAAACTTTTTATACAGTAGACCTCTGAAAATTAGATTTTCTGCAGACCTGTAGACGCTGTAGTCTCAGACATCCCAGGGTACTAAAGGAATCTCTGTTTTGAAGATACTTGATGGGTTTGCCTTGTGCTTTGATTCTTGAACCAACCCAATTTAACCAGCCTGCTCTTGCCCCAGTTTTAACTTTCTAGGGAGAGGAAATTGACAGACAGCTTCAGAGAACAACTTCTGATTCCTCAAGTGACTCTTGGCTCCCAGTTAGCATCTTCTTTACTCCTAAACCTAACATGGAAAACCTGGGATTCATTTGTCCTCCTTTTTTTATTATGGATTGATTATAATGGAAATTGGGCAAGTTGCGCAGTGTGTTTGCCAGTAACTGGAGGTGGAGCAGTTGAAGTCCAAGACCCAAAATAAACCTTCATGAGTTACAGTTTAAAAGAAGGGGATGGGGGGAGAAAAGAAAGGACGGGAAGTATCATTCAAGAGGGTCAGATGTAACAGAGTCTGTCTTTTAATAGGGTAAGAAGTGTACATTTTTTATGGACTTCTGGCTCTGATAGAGGTGGACCATTCCTCTCTGAGAAATATTTATTACTAATAATATTTCAGTCCTAGGTTAGGCCAATTGCTGTTTTATTGTAAGTGCCTATAGACTTCTCTTTTCATTTTATTGGATGCGTATTAAAAGGAGCAACAAGAGCTGTACAGTCATGTGTAAGCGTGCCCATATGTTTTCTCAGCCCATCTGATCTACCTGCATATATAGTGCTCACTTTGTCACCACATTAACATTGGACTGATTTATGGATATTGAATGGGTTGTCATGTTTTTTGGGAGAGGGCTTCTGGGGTGATGCCTCATCTGTGGCAGAGAACAAAGATGGACTGCTTTGTAGATTTTCCACCATAACACAGTTTAAACAGAGAGATTCATCATGGCACCTCCCCAGCATATCTTGGATGCCACTAAAAGGTAAGACAAGCTCAGGAGCAGAATAGAAATACCATACAGACCAAAAGCTTGTTACCTTGGTTTCACTAAACACTGTAACTATATACATCACTGTGCAGCACCCAGATAGCTGAGTAGTTAGGATGCACCACTTCAGCACACAAGCTGTGTGGAGATTGCCAGTTTGAATCCTGGCTATGCTGATCATTTCTGCATGTCATTCCCTGACTCTTCTCCCCACCTTCCTGTCTATCTTCACTTAGACAGGTGATGTATATAGTTTCTTTAAAAAAAACTATATACATCACTGTACAAAGACTACTGCAGATCTTATAATTTAGATTGATTTGTCCACATAATGTGTAACTGACTGATGAAAAATGTAATTGTTTTTTTTTTCTCTCTTCTCACTTCTTTCCCCTTTTGTCCTTGTGGCACTTAAGTGGTTGTGCCACTGGGTGGCGACCCAGGACTGATATTGTTTGGCAAAGTTCAGTTTTGAAGACACCTCAAAGATGTTAGAAGTTCTGTAAAATGATGCAGCACAGTTCATTCAAAACATGTCCTGTTTACAATTATTTCTTACTTTAGAGATATTTTTGATTATTCATACTAATCAAACAACAAAGTTGTTGTTATTGTAGTCTGTATTAACATGATTCAGCACTTAAGTGTGTCTTGTTTGTAATGATCAAAATACCTTTTCTCTTGATAAGCCCCAACTATAATAGTTTTCATCAAAGACATACAGAGACTAGCTATATTAAAATATAATGTACTGCTGTACACTGACATAAATGCTTCCTTTTCACTGGAGAGCGTACTATGCAGTGTCGTATAAAGTACTTGGAAGTCAAACTTGAGTAGGAGTACTGATACCCTACCAAAACATAACTCTGGTAGAAGTTCAAGCCAACAACTAGAATGCTAATAAAGCAAAAGTCTTTAAGTATCTGGTATTTACTGTACTTAAGTATGACAAGTAATCTGTAATCAAATGTACTTAACTAATGAAACTGAAAGTACAAGTGCATGTTAGTAAAAACAGATGTCAGAACTTTATAATATTATATTATATTAATATATGAACTATTTATAATATCATGAAGTTAATCCAGCACTTTAAAACATGGAGACTACAACAGTCTTCATAGACATTGTCTTGAGTCTGAACAAAAGCACAAACTGAAAAAGTTGTTTTCTTTCAACTTGATATTGATGTTTTTGTTTTTAAGTTTATCCATCTACCTTTTAAGACAGATTCTTTTGAAAACATGGTTTTGATCGCCTGAACAGTCACATGTAGAGCGAACTGAACGGTGGAGAAAACAACATGTGTAAATAGTTTGTATAGTAAGTATGTAAATAAGTTGCAATTAACCATCATTCTTCATCCATCCATCTATCGCTCCCTAACCCTAACATGTAATGTAAATAAAGTGTGAATTAATTCTTCTAAATCAGAAATTACGTTCTTGTGTTGTGCGCATGCGCTCGATAGGTAGCGGTTAGTCAGGACCAGAGCGGTTACCCCAGGCAACCAAGCGTTTCCATGGAGACGTGCACACTCAACACAGACGTTGGCTAAGGAACGGGAACGTGACTTCGCTTGTTGTCGAATAGGTATGTTTTCTAATGTTAGCAGTTAAAGATTTGTCAGCAGGAAAACGCTGAATGTTTTAAGGTAGCCTGTAATGCCCAATGGTTATTTTCTAATATTAACGTCACCTGGTCCAAATATTACTTTTCTAAGTGACAAAAAGAAAACTGCCACGACTGACACGAGCTTCCACAGAATTTTTTTACATAGCATCGTTCACAGATAAAGATCACAAAATGCTTCACAGTAGAATGAAATAGAGGCTCATCATTTGACTGTCCTCAGGTTATGAGTAAATGATAAGTTTATTAAATAAAAATAACAAAATTTAAGAAGAAAGTTGGCACGTTTCTAAAAACAAATAAAAAAAACTGGAAGAAGCTAGCTTACAGCAAGCCCTCATGATGTGGGACAGTTAACAGAAGATATGAATGGGTTTCATCGATCAGAGAAAAGTTGCTTAGGATGGAAGCACATTTAGACTCTAAAGACACATTCTTGGCATGTATATATATTATTTATTTTTGTCAATAATAAATTAAATGTGCACATCTGCACTTACCATCATATATGAGGTAGGTATTAGTTAACTAGACAATTTCCCTGCGGGAGTGATGCAGTGGCCGCAGCAGTCTGCGCTAAGACAAAGCGATGATATGATAGTATGATGTTGTGGTGCAATTATATGACATGACACTATGATACTACAATGCTTCATTATGGAAGAAAGGAAAGGAAGGAGGGAAATGATTCATTTCATTATTATAAGAAAGAAAGGAAAGGAAGGATGATTGGTGACTGGCGTCGCCAATCAATCCACCAATCATCATATGAGGGATATGATAGGATGAGGTGAAAGAATTATTCCTCCTCATTCGCAAATTATGTCATGAAAAATTCAATATGAGTTTTTTTGTCTGTGCGATGAGGCGTTATTGAGTTATTAAAATTCGAAAATCGTACGGAAGATGAGGAAGTTTAAGAAGTGACACGTAGAAGAACAATAGTTTGCAATGCGAAGCAGTGCATCACTAATAAAACACATAATTATTAGTTTGTAAAAGGGAGGCTGAAGAGCATTTATCTCTAGTATAATGAGTCAAGATGTAGAAATGACACAGACACCCCCTGTCTCTCAACATAGAGAAAAAAGAACCTACATAGAGAAACTTTTACACATTATATACATTCAGGAAGAATTATTATGTGGTATGAAAGGTAGGCTACTTATAATTTTAACAATTTAAATCCATCTATTCAATTTAAAACCATGAACACACATCCTGGTAAAGTAATCAAAAAATACTACCAAATGTGATAATGGCCTTTAGATATGCTTATACTCACCCTTCTCATACCTTGACTTACTTTATTATGATGACACCTTTTGAAAATCATGAAAAAGAAATCCAACATTATTATGCCCAGGGAGGGTAATGTCCTTTTGATGGGTGATTAAAATGCCAGAGCAGAATATGAGCCTGACATAGTGGATCATGCTGGTAACACGTCCTGTGTGCAGCTCACCCCCCACCACTGCTAGCCACAGACACAATCAAATCCATGTTGTGAATAAAACTGCAAAAGAGTTAGTGCATCTCTGTTGCTCTTTAGGTCTATGTGACAGGATGAAAGGAGACTCTGAGGAGGTTCACATATTGTTCATTTCTTGGAAATAGAATAGTTGACTTCATCATCACTGACATGGACCTCTCCCTCACACCCTCACATCACTGCAAGATAAATGCATATATAAAACCAAATGCACAAGAGACAAAAACAAAACTGAGAATCTTGTAAATTATGTAAAATCAACAACAATGACTTATTGTTAAGTATGACCTGATCAGATTGATGCCTCAATGTGCCCCTGCTTTTTACTGCCCTGTTTGCCATTGTCTCTGTATGTGCTTCACAGAGAAAGAGGAAATCTATGAGATGGAAGATGTGAACGATATGGAAGAAGAATACTTGCAGACCATTCGTCTGGTAAAGCTTGACCCCTGATTGGTTTTAGTCATTTTCACTTTCTGCTTTTTATTTTCACATTATGCACAGACATTATCACACCTAATAACCTTTTACTCTTTCCTCCCTTCTTTTCCTTGTGGACCCATCCTCTCATTTCCCCATCTACCAAAAGTTGTTTATTCGCTGTGTGAGTATTTCCGGTGTAACAGAAGAGTTGTGGACAAAGGAGAATGAGAGGGCTTTGGATCAATTTATTGTGGACACATCTATTTCTACTGTGGTGGTCTACAAGGATGCTTTAGCTGGGCTGCACGTGGAATATTCCATGCCATTGCCGGTACAGCACACTTCTCTTTTCACTTTCAATTTGAATTAGTTTAATATCCAGGTATTTGCTTGTTACTTATTGTTATTTGTTAACGTCAATAACATTTATAAAATACAGTAAGAAGAAAATCGGTGTGGTTTGCAATGACTGCCTATGGGAAATGTGATTCACCAGAGAGATTCTTTCCGTTTTTTAAACAGCTTTGTCCACATTGCCTGAGAGACTGAGGTGATCTCCTCCTTTATGTGTCATTTTTAATTAAAATCCTTTTCTCTATTCTTTTTTTTTCTGCACCACGACACTCAAAAATGTCTTTTGTAGGGACAGGTGGTAGAGCAGCTGTCTTATTTTAGCCGCATACCAGGAGCAATAATCACGGCAGAGACGTTTGACACAGCCATACAGTTCGGCACAATGCGGGGCAGCCCCATGCTGAGACTGCTTCATGACATGACCGGTTTGCATGCCCCTTCAGTTGCCCTCAGCACTTTCAAAGTGAGGAGCATCAAGGACAGTTATACCAACAGCATGCACTGCTACCTCATCAGCCTCACAGGTGGGTACATCAGAGGAGAGAGAGTCGACAGTTCAACAACACTAGTTCTAAAAACAAACACATAGATCAAAACATTAAAATGTTTTTTATGTTACAGTTGATGTTTCATGTAGCCCAGTTGAATTTAGACCAACTTTTCTCTAGTGAATAGATCAAATCATTATGTATTCTCTGATTAGTCAGACAGAAGAATTAAAATGGGTTGATTCTTAGACTCACACATCTCTCTGTTGTAGCTAGATTTATTCCAGCAGTAGTGAAGCTCCTCTATAACTGCAAATTGTGGATTTGCAACCTATGGAAGAACAGTATTTTCATAGCACACTATTACTGGATGAGGACCTCGAAATCTTGAAAGGCATGTCATGGATTAGTCACCAGAAAGACATTCTTCACTGCAATATTTTTATTGTTTATGTTTTTTTTGAACAGATCATGTGCATAAGATGGATGGCAACACAGTTCTATACATCCCCATGGAAGGTCTGCAGTGTAGCCCTGAGGAGGCCTGCAAGGACAAGAAGCTGGTGCAGAGAATGGAGAGTAAGTGTTGGGCTGGGGGTTGTTTCCCACTCACACAATTCTGCTGGTTTTACTTGTTCTACTCTTATTCAATGAAGCATTTTTCATTTTCATTCATTTTTGAATTCCCCTCCCCCCCCGTTTCTTTATCTTCTGCTCACTTTTTTTTGCTGTTTCAGCTGTCACCATTCACTGGACAGATCAGATCAAGACAGTAGTGCATGGTCAAGAATTGATGACAAGAGAAAACTGGAGTCTGCTGCAGGAGATAGCCTTCTGGAAGAGTCATTCTGATATGCTACTGGACGTCAGCCATCAGCTGCAAAAGCCAGGGGTCAAGCACATCAAGAACATCCTTCAGCTCTCCAAGTCTCCATATGAACAGAGCTTCTGCAGTCTGGTCAGAGAAATACAGGTACTAGAAGTCTGCATATCTCCAGTATAAAATTATCTTTTAACACTGGACATATCTTATTTATACAGTTATGTTCATACACACACTTATATACTTGTAACCTAGCCTAGCCTCCCTAGCCAGTAAAGTAATAATACTAACAACAATAACAATAATATGGTGATGATGATGAAGAAAAATTAATAAAATATTTCTTTTGTATGTGTACCCAGGATTTATCTCTGCAGGCCCAATCAAACCTGTCCTTCCTGTCCATACTAAAGAAGCCCTGTGAAGAGCTTGCCCAGCTCAAGCCTAGCCAAGTTGCTCCTAAACTGCAACATATTGTCAATCTCATTCGCATCATCTGGGTCAACTCCAAGCATTACAACACTAGTAAGAGGATCACTGGTCTCTTCCAGAAGGTAATTTGTGTTAAAAACATCAGTGATAGATAGTAGTGTAACAGATTCTTTCCTTATCTTGCTTTGTTAATTCCATTACTACCACACTCACACTACAATCAGCTTTTTATAGAAAATTAATAGAAATGTGCATATTCAAAGTCCTCCACACACTCAATGCAGTAGCCTAAACATGTAACCTCTCACTGTCAAAAGGTCTGCACAGTTGTATACAGCTTTCCAATTGGATTAGATTATTGGCATCATCACTACTGAAACCCCATCCAATACCCCAAAACTAAACACACCAAGTCACTGTTTTCATTATTATTACTCCATCTCTTCTCAGTTGACAGCCCTCTGTCTTTTGGTGCTCTGTTGTATTGCTTTTTATTATTGTGCTTTGTTTTTTGTTTGCCTACATTATGTATTTTAAATATATTTTTTTAAAATATTTTCTTCGTCTTTGCTCTCTGTCACTTTCTCTCTCTCTGTCTCTGCCTTGTGCCTTTGATATTAAATGAAGTGTCCGTGGATCAGACAAAACCGTGGGTCTGATTATTTTATGCATGGGCGTGTGCATGAGGCTGCAATGATCTGCACAAGCACTCCTGTAGTGGTGTTCCTTTCAGAGCAATTGGAATTTTTTTCAGAATTGAAGTTGCACCTTTAAGGCACAAGTAAAATGCAGATTACTGCACAATGTCTCTTTTATCCATCATTAAGTGCTTCAGGGTAAGATCGTTGGATTGTTCCTTCTAAAATTAAAGAGAGGGAAGGCAAAAGAATAACTCTTGTGGGTGATAACTGCTGTTGTCACTATTCTGCAGTCAGTTCCCTCTGTGATGTCTGTATAAACAACTGATGTTGTCTTTGTTTCATTTACAACAGAGTAATAAGAAGTCTGATATATTTCCCTTCGCCTTGTCTGTCAGAGATAAATTAGACTTTGTTTTTTACCAAGATAAAAGTTGAAAACATATGTTGTAAGCATAACAATATGATCATTCATCCCACAGGAAATATATTTGCTAGTTTTTGAAGCGAAATTAGAAACAACAATCAACATGCAGGCTCAAAACTAATATTTACAATATACTGGTGGGTTTTGTGTAAGGTGGCGTACATGTAATAAATGTGATTCATAGTATGTATAACTTGTCTGGTCTGCCTTATTCTGATAAGTGTTTGTTTTCTGTTGCATTGCAGTTGAGTAATGAGATCACCCGCTTGTGCTGGCAAAGCATCTCTCTGGACAGGATCTTTGAGGGCTACGTGTCATCTAGCAAGCAAGCGCTCAATGACTGTATCCAGTGCTGCCAGTCCTGGAAGGAAATATACCTGCACACCGCACAGATTCACCACAAGTAGGAGAAATCTGACATGTCTGTGTATACAGGATCCAGGGGACATTAACAGTTTAACAGTTTAGATTTAACTGTTATTTTGTCACAGCAAAGTTGTTAAATTAAGCAAAATATATCATTATTGTGTTATTGTAATCAATGCATAAATAAATAGACCTTTGAAGACCGATGGCAAAAAAAATAGTCTTGATCTTGATATGAGTGAATTTAGGCTAGAGATGATCACACATCTTCAGATCTTTGTTCCAGTAATGTAGCATTTAACTAAAGCGCATCTCATCATGCTTTAATATTGGAATGGTAAGAAAATCAAAAGTAGACAATATACAAGATGTGGAGAGACAAGAAATCAGAAATTAGACAGAGCCGTCCTGAATGAGTGGTTTGCTTTGAGGGTAGCGGTCTCTTCATTTTTGATTTTAACTCTCTACACTCTCTTCCTATTTACTTTTTCCTATTCTCTTTTTGTTTTCAGTTTTTCTCCAATGGGCTGGGACCTGGAAAACAGCTTTTTTGTGATCGTTGATGCTTTTATTCAGAGGTTCAGAGACCTGCTGGAGGTGTTTTTTTTCCCTCACTCACATATTCACTGACATTAACACCTGGCCATTATACATTACACAACTCTGTGAACACATGTGGGTTACATCCTTGACATTCTCTATTGTGGTCCTATCTCTAAGGACCTATCTCACAGAACAGTTCCATTGTAATATGTTTTGTGTCATGACTAATGTATAATATGAAATGTCAAGGATTGTGACATCATTTCTCTCATTGAGATTTAAACAAATTTGTGTTCAGGTTTTTAATAATAATACACTTTATTTGTGTAGTGCCTCAAGGACGCCGTACATTATGAATAAAAACATGGATATAAAAACTGTTTTATAAAAGGGAGCAAGTAATGATAAAGATATAAATAAATAGATAAAATGAAATTAATAATTAAAAAAGGAAATGAAAGATGAGAAATGTACATAGAAAGAGGTTATGGGTGTTCAGGTTTCTCTTCTCATTTTGTTTCTACTTAGTCTTCATGTGTTGTAGCTATATCTCCCCTTATACCCATCTGTTGTTAACCAAATGTATTTGTGCATATTGCCCAATGTAAATTTAAGGCATTTATCTATGTGGGATTATTCTCTCTCAGGTATGTAACTGTCAACATCAATTTGCCCGTTGGGAGGATGGTCAGCAGAGGCCCCTGCCATGCTTCAGCGGTTGCCAGGGACCAGAGTTCACCCAGAACCTCCTGAAGATAGAAAGCCAGTTTCACAGTGGACTACACAACTTGCGTTCTGTTGAAAAGCTCATCTTTGACGTCAAGAATCTCACATGGTTCAGTGAATACAACAAGTAAGTCTATTGCTCACAATCAACCCAAGGCTAAATAAAATGACAGTATTAAGGCAATGCATGTTTACTAAATGTTAAGCAAGGTTTTTAGTTTCTCTGCTTCCCTGGATATTATAAACACTTCTCTGGAGTGCTTATGTGTGTGGCTTCCTGTTTTGTGTGCTTTTGGTGTTTTGTTAACTGATTATCTGTTGATTAACTGTTCTCATGTGTGGATATATTCTTATACACACAGGTTTCAAACATTAGTAAAAGAGCTGGAAAGGAAACTGGAGCACCTAATCAATTCAGTGTTTAAGACTGTCAACACAGTGGAGGAAGGAGTTCGGCTTCTGGATATTTTTAGGCATTTGTCTTCTCGAGAGGTGTCTCACAAAAGCACACACACACACACACTAGCTTTTGCATCACTTACTAAACCTGCATTGCCTAAAAATAAACATATCCCCTCACTTCCTATTTATTACACTTTTACAGTTCATGTAGTTGTATAGGATCTTTGCTGGTTGCCTGTGGTCTCTCCAAAAAAAGATATTGAAAAAGATATTTCTATATTTGTCCTTGTTATGTTATATCGAGACTCCTCAAATTATTGCATTCATTACAAGGCACAAGCTCAAATTCTCATTCTGTTTTCCTTAGCGCTCAGCATTCATCTTTCATTTATCACTTGCCCTCATCCAATATATTTGTTCACTTTCCAATCTCTTCCATTCCAGGTTCTTAAGACCGCCATTGATGGGAAAGTGGAAGACGTGTACAACATCTTTAACAGGGAACTCCAAATGGTCCAAAAGGAGTACTGCCGGAGGTCAAGACCTTCAAACAACCATATGCCACGGACAGCAGGGCAGGCCCACTTAATGATGGCCCTCAAACATCGTTTAGACAGAGGCATGGAGGTGAGTCCATTAGATTGTACAGTAATCTGTTTTTTTTATTATTTTTTTTTTTTGTCTTGGCAATCACTAGTCACTGCTAATAAATTCTCCTTCAGAACGTACTTCCCTGACTTTTTCCTGTGTTGTTATCTTTTGTTTCCCTCCAGGTGCTTCAGAAACCCCACTTCATGTCTGAGTCGTACAGCCGGAAGCAGGTAGTTTCCAGCTACAGCCAGGTGGTCCAGAATTTGGATGAGATGATAAGGAAAATGTTTAGTGAATGGAAACAGAGTCTGGATGGACAATACCTCAAGAAACTGGAGCAGCCATTGTTGCTGCGCCGCAAGGAGAATCCCACCAAGCTAGACATCAGCTTTGACAAGTGAGTTACAAAGTGTTCCCATTTAAGTACAAATTTAGATGGTGTTAACTCTGCATCCATGTCCTCCCAAGAAGACACACAAATACATTGTTATTCTCAGGTGGATACACAGACAATATAGTTATGTTGAAACTGACCTGTCTGACCCAATCACCCGCACAAGCACGTGTACACATGTATAGAGGATACGTACATGTGCTTATTATTTATCTTATGTTTTTTGTGTGTTTTTGTGACCAGCAACCTGTTGAACCTGTTCTCTGAGATCTACTATTGGGATCTACAAAAGTTTGAGATCCCCCAGTGTGTATCTGATATCTACCAATACAGAGATGATCTCAGAAGCCTGCAAGAGAGAACACTGCTGCTGATCAGGAGCTATAACAGGTCTGGCACACACCCAAACAGAAGAGGGAAACAAAACAAGTGTGAATTTCCCTCTGGGCTTTTCCAATCATAAGAAAAGAAATTACAATTGTAGCAGAAATGCAGCTGTCACAGTCGTAGTGGGTAATTAATATCACTTGCACACTAGCAACATCTAATGTTATTTTGTGAATGGGAAGGGTTTTTTTGGTTTCTGCTACAAGGTTAGTATATTATAACATAATCTTTGTAAACTGTCTCTGTCATTAATGATAGACCAGTTTACAAAAGCCCTTTTTTGCAATACTGTAACCAAATGAAAAGCATAATATAAATACTCGGTATGTATTTAGGATTTTAAAATCAAAGCAACACTTTTTTTGTTGGGTGTAAGTCATGTGAAAATATAAGACTTTACTATTCAAAACATGAACACACAATAGCACACTAACTTGCCTGTTTCAGTTTTAACAAAAAAAAGGAATATGTATGTGACGCCTCTCTGATTTTTGTGTATCAGGGTCATTGAAATGCTGTCTCCTGATGAGTTGGGTCTGTTTCGAGATCAAATTCGTTTCATGGATAAGAAGATTCAGCCAGGGCTGACCAAGATTATGTGGTTGTCCAAAGGAATTTCTAACATCTTCATCCGTGACTGCCTCCTGCATGTTGACAAGGTTGCAACACACAGTTTACTGCTTATGGGATATGGGCATTGTTGCCAGTGTTGTATATCACTGTAACCATTTTTTATTGCCTTTGGAGATTTCGAAAAGAGGATGAATGGAGAGTTGTGTGTATCTAGCTGGCTGCTGAAATATGTCTGGCAAAAGTAATTTTTTGTTAATTTTAGAACATGGACTCAGTTTTGACAGATCTTAGTTCAAACAGTATGTTTCACACAACAGGGCCAACGTTACTTAATACACCCCCACCTTTTTTGGAACCAGTGCGAAAAATCCCATCAGACTGTTGTCACTGAGCAGTACCTGTTCTCCATCCTCCTTTTCTCTTTGTTACACTCCAGGTCCAGCAGATAGTTGATGATTACAAAGTATCCAACCTATCCATCTCCAGCCTCTGTCGCAAGATCAGTGAAACATTGCTGGTTAAACTAGATGGAAAGACCATGTACAGGTAAAACATTTATGTGTGTTATGCCTTACACTGTAAATACACACAATGAATGAAATTAAGCTTGCAAACATGAGTTATTATATAGTATACTAATTCAAACATATTCATTTAGTACATTAAACAATAGGTGAAGTATTTTTTCAGTATACAACCTCTGTACTTTACTCTACTCTACTTTATTCTTGCACATGCAGCTGTTTTTTTCTACTCATTCTTTGGAATTTCCCTTCCTCCAGTTCAGATATCGACATAAATAACCAGAAATCCATCTGGCAAGTGTTATCACATTGCTCACAGCTCAAAGAAGAAATCAACAGCAAGCATCTGTCCATGTTGACATTATCTGAAACAATTAGCATGAATTGCATCATAATTACACAATGGGTCCCGGGTGATGCACATTTGCTGATTGCATCTTGAGTATTGTTCCTTTTGTTATTGTTAGGAAACTGGAGTTTGAAGATGACCAGAGGATTCACCAGCAGAGCCAACTCAAAATACTGCAGTCAGCACACCAGGATATAGTTGATATCATGAGCCGTATCTACAACACCTTCTCTAATGATGGACCTGAGGTCTGTGCTGTGGATTTCTGTCATACATTAAATATTGGTTGAATTCTCTCATAAGTAGTATGTTGAAGTTTCTTCCAGAAGGTTAGAGGATAGAGAAGCAAGATTCTTTGGTTTAAGCTTCTCGTGTTGATGCACTAAAAAAGGCAATATTGTTATCAGCAGTTGTATTTATTTGGATCTCATTCAGTGCCAGATTTACTAAGACTTTGGCATCATTTATTTCATCACAGGTACAGGCTAAATCTGAACTGTTATGCCATTTTGTGTATTTTTATCATGATGGTTAAGGTCCAGGAGCACTGGGTGACCTACACACAGAAGGTGGACAACATGGTAGAGGAAGCTTTTAGAAGCAACATCAGACAGTCCATGAAGAAGCTATCTAAGGCCATCATCGGAGACAGCAAGACTTCCCCCAACCCCTTGTTCAAAGTCCTGGTAGAGCTACGCCAGGCATCTTCTGAAACCAAACCAAAGGTACCGGGAAGAATTCATAATCCAAACAGGTCATGTGATAATTTATTATCTAGATTATGTCTTGGTATCATGATTGTTGAACTTCAAACCAGGTATCATGTTAATTGGCAAACAAAACATTTCTTACTTACTTCATACAGACTCATCTGTTGCAATGTTATGGTATGACTGTGTGTGTGTGTGTGTCTGCATGCCTGTCTGTCTATCTCTACCTCTGTCTCTGCCTCTGTTTTGACAGGCTGACTTCTCTCCTGCGCTTGGAAAACTTGCTCAGATAGTGAACATTGTGCCTCAGCTCCTCAACACTATCTCAGGATTTAAACGACTGCCTGAACTTCTCACCTGCAAGCAGCCACAGGGGAATCCCATACACATCATCATAGGTCAGAACTGTTTTTTAAAAAAAACATGTTTCTTCATTTTATTTAGCAAGAATTTCCTCAGGAAATTAAAACAAAAAACAAAAAAAAACAATGAAGGAAAGTATACCAGCTCTTCCTACCTGCTTTATGGGTTCTGAGCAAACAGAAGACCTGATGTATTTATGACATTCTTAAATACTTAAATTATGTAATATATACACTGATTACTAACCAGCTGTATATTTATGTATCTGTACTTTCACTCCCCGTTATCGCCCTCTCCATTTTTTTTTCTTCAGAGCAAGATGAAGAGATAAAGAAGATCCAGGCTGCAATTGCCACGAGGATGACATCTAATGCCAGCCATCTGCAAGCCTATCTGAAGACCTGGGACAAATACAAGAACATCTTTGAGACCAACAAGGATGCCTTTATAAAACGCTATCAGAGACTAAATCCACCAGTCACTTCTTTTGTTGCAGATATATACAGGTACTGTGCAGATGAAACTAATTTCTAGACTAAATTTTATTCTTCAACTGACCTGTTTAAGAAGTTGCATGGCCTCTCACTAAAGTAGATTTTAAGTGGGATTATAATTTTATAATTCATTAATATTCACTATGAACCAGGAAGCTAGCTACCAACCTCAAATGAGCCAGTTTTTACTTTTGTATGTTTTTCTTAATTTTCTGCCCCCGAAACAACCTCCATTCTTTAAAAATTGTCGTTAGCTACAATGATGCATCTTCCTCCTCTACTTTGTCCTCTGGTTCACCTGCAGGTACACAGAAAATGCCAACAGTGTTCAACAGGAGGAGGCAGTATTCACCATCGGGTTTGTGATGCTTGACTGTTCACCCCTCAAGTCCTCCTTGGTGCAGCACTGTGATGAGTGGCAAACTAGGTTCACTCAGCTGCTCAAAAAAATGGCCAGCAGCCACCTAGGAGAACTTCATACCTCCCTGCAAGCTAATGCCAAAAGGTGGGACATCAAGTGAAATGACTTAACTATGTTTGTAATGGAAAGTGTCATGAAATAATTTAACAAGGTGAATTCAGATGAAACACAGAGGTGAATGATGTTTTGATTCAGTCACTGAGATAAAAATGGCATGAAGAAGAGATGAGATGGGAAAACGTGAAGCTTTCGGCCACATCAACATTTGAGATATGTATTGTGCTAAAGGTGGTATGATCTTTGCTGTTTTTTTTATGTGTTTAGGCTGAAACAACCACCCCAGACACTTGCTGAGCTTACTGAGAGCCTGAAGCTCTTGGAGACTCTGCAGGGCAATTTGGCCAAGTCAGAAGCTCAGATTCCTGTCATCCATGAACAGTTTGCTATTTTAGATAAATATGATGTCCCAATTGAACAGGATGTAAGTAACTTACATAATCTGGCAATGTGTCTGTGTCTGTGTGTTATAAAGTGAATAACTCTGAATTTGCTGTGGTATTTGTACTGGACTGTATCTACACATGAACAAATATCAACATTATGCTACTTGCTTTACCCACAGGTGCGAGATATGCATGAAGCATTGAATGGAGAGTGGATGTGGTTTCAGCAGGTGATGATTGACAGCGACACCATGCTACAGAAGCATAAAGAGAAATTTAAGAACGGCCTCATTGTCTCTTCTGAGGAGCTCAAGAACAAGATTCAGACGGCTCTGCAGGAGTTCAACAGCACAGGTCACATACACTATCTCTATTGCTTTTGCTCTCTCTCACACTCATTCCAGTCACTCATACACATCTTCACATCAGCATGCTCTCTGCACTTTACTGTTGCTCTGTTTCTGTCTATCCCTACTGAGCTATTACATATCTATACAAAACCTCTTAGAACCTGTGGCCTGTATCTAATATGATCCTGTCCCAGATGATTTCTAAGCTTCCCACAGCAAAAGTGATGTCCTTGACTGAAAGACACACGATGACTGAGTTCCTGCCCTATCAGCATCCTTATCTTTCCCTCCTCTTCTGTGCCTCCTCTTCATTTCCAACTTCTTTTGGCTCCCGTCTTTTCCCTTCTCTTTTCGAATACACACATCTTTCCTTCCCCTCTTTTGATTGCTTGCTCTCCAACGTGTTAGTGTGGTATAAGGGTGACATGAATTGAATCTTATTTAACTTTATAGACACTTTCAGCAGTTTACTGCAATTTAAAAATTTACTCTACATTGTGCCATTTCCTTGAAATTCAGCAATGGTGTTAATAGAAACAAACTAAAGACAGCAAAACTCTTAAATCCTGTAGCACCACAGCAGCTCTTCTCACAAATGCCTAATATAACTCCAGAGAATACATGACAGATATTAAATTTGCCATCATTCTGTAACAAAAGCTTTAGTGGTTAACAACATTACACAAACCAACCTGAGGATTTTGGTGGAAGTTGTTCATATTTTTTATGTTTAGTGTTTTCACACCAATATACATTAGGTATATAGCTTTGGTTTGTTTTTGTTTTTGTCGCTTTGTATATGTAATACATATGATGATTCATATGTATCTCTCTACATTTTTGCATGTGCATATCCAGGTCCATTTGACATTGCACTGAGCCCTGAGTCAGCCTTAATGCAAGTAGCGGGACATCGCAGCCATCTGGAGGCTCTAAAGCAGGAAGAGAGCACCATCCTCCATGGGCTGAGTTTTTTCAAAATGGAACAGCTGCCCTCAAAAAACATCCGAACACTGGAGAAGGTCTGACACAACACTAAGCTCATCATCCTAATATACAGATGCCTTTCCATACGCTTACACAGGCTGTAACATAATGAGCTATCAATCCAGAGGTTACTGTGAACTATAGTAATTAAACAGTTGTTTAGCTGCATGTAGGTACAAAGCTGCATGTAGCTGCAAAGATTGAAAGGTGAAGTTTTGAATTAATAGTTTTTGCTGTAAATGATAAATTTATAACAGAAATGCAAAGAACATTCAGTAACTGAGAACATATTTGATTGTGTGTGTTATACAGGACATAGAATACCTGCAGCAGGTCTGGGAGATCACTCAGGAATGGAACACTAAGTGGAACATCTGGAAGCTAGGTCAGTTTTCCACGCTGCAGACAGAGAACATGGAGAGCACAGCACAGGAAATGTTCAAAAAACTCCACAAACTCAGCAGAGAACTAAAGGTCAGTCCTGCCATGATTAGTTTGGCTTCCTGCTACAAGGTGATGATAATGATTTAGCTATAATATATTACCTGTGTCAGTTTAGGTTTTGTTTCATCCAAATAAATTGCACAGATTCATTATGTTTGCGTGATCTAGAAACTGTATTTTTGTCTCTGAGGCGTCAGACTCACAAACTTTCATTTTTACACAGACAGCTAAATGTATAGCCTTCCCTTGGATACATAAAACTCACAGAACTCACCCCAGCCCTAAAACTCAGCCACTCTCATATCTACATTGTCCAGTTGTGAGGATTTGTTGTCTGTCTGATTGCAGGATAAGGAGTGGGATATAGTAGATTTCTCTAAGAACAAGATCGACCAGTTCAAACAGATAATGCCTCTTATTACTGACATGAGGAACCCAGCCATGAGAGACAGGTACTGGTTATCTATTTACTCTTCATATAACACCTGTCATTTCATTGTCTCTGCATAAACCAATGACTTGCCATAGCCATACTGTAAAATTCTTGACAGGAGTATGAATACAAACTAATAGTCATATGATTGAAATGTAGTTAATGTTTTAAAGTTGTTATTGCAATGTCCATCTTATTCATCATCTTGTTTGTCAAATTGTGTGTGTTTTAAACTTTGACTATAAAGATTATTAAGCATTCCCTGCATGATAAGCACAGTATTTAGTCCAGTCTTGAAGTTTGTTCTGCAGTTTGTCCTCTTCATTTTGTCAAAAGTTGCATCACAAAAATGCACTTGACTAAGTAAAGCACAACTTGGTTAGGAACGAAGCCAAAGGAAAGCAGGGATGAGTGGGTGATGCTAATGGGTTTTATCATTACTGATGTAACTTTCTGAAAGAGCCTTTCTTTGCTAACTGTGCTTGAATAACACATTTGAATAAACACAAAATTCAGTCTGATGCTGCACTATAAAACAGCACATCCTGCACTCAATACAATTGTTGGTATAGTAGATGGGTAGAGGTATAAAGAAAAATATTTAAAAAAGTGGTAAGGAATGAAAACAAATGTATTTTATGGTTAATATTAAGTATAGCTACTTGGGTCGTAAACGAGAACCCTGCTGTTATTGAAAAGGAGAAATACAGCTACGAAGTGTTAGCTGGCACAGATTCTGCTGTCTCTTCACTCTCTGTTTCACCCTCCATCCCTCTAAGTGCCAGCTGTCACTTGTGTCAGTGTGCTCATGGTGCTCCTGTGCTGAGCTAAGAGTACCATGATACATCTGTCACACCCAGATATCCCTCTATTCATATGTAAGTGTTCCTCAAATGTCCTAGTTTTGTATACTATTTTAGGCTAAGCACATCCTTGACTTTCTCTTCAGAACACCACTGTTGGCTCAGTGGCCCGCAAACTAAGAGAGACATTTATGTCCTTTAGTTCTCCATGAAGTTGAACAAATAGTTAAAAAATTCTAAGTTCTAACTTAAATTCTACATATATACTACTGTCAGTATAAATGTTGGAATACTATATGAGCATGTAATAAGCATATGTTTTTAGTGTGTTATCACCTAATTACTAATAACAGTTAGAGAGTTACAGTTACAAGACAGAAGCAGTTACATGTTGTTCAAGTTGTACATCCATTTGCAGCAAATTTGTGACATAGAAAAAAACTGACTTGAATTGCTTCGGTAATAATCATGTTATCTAGAAGAGTTAGACTTACTGTTTTGAATATTCTTTCAGGCATTGGAAGCAGATCAGCGAACAGCTGCAGTACTCCTTTGACCACACCAGTGCTGAATTCACCCTGGAAAAAATCATATCTTTGGAACTTGACAAGTATGCCGACAAAATCTGTGAGATCACTGGAGCCGCCACCAAGGAGCTCTCCATAGAACAGGTTCAGTTTCCTCCTCTAGTGTAGACTGACACTTAGTGGGCTTCTTTGTCACTGCTCTTGACTTTCATTGTAAGCAGGATCTCACCCAGGATATTGGTAAGCAAAGAAGGAAGTGTAGAGAACTGGCACCCTTCACCCCTGCAGTTCATGTGCAGGGCAGCACAGCCAGCTCAGAGCGGCAGTATCTGCCTCACAACATCAGTGCCAGTCTGCTTCTCTCTCCAGTTCCTTATGAAACACCACAGCACCTAAAGAGGTTACATTAGGGCAGTTTTAATGGTCATATTTATGCACATGGTAGCATCATGCAAATTTGTGTTGTGTGTCTCCTTCAATTTGCATCCACAATCTGAATGTAATTAGCAGCAAATTTACTAAAACAGCAGGTAATTGAGCAATTAGAAACTGGGACTGCCTCCTTGGCACACTCTGCCTCAATAGTGCAGTCAAATGATGAGATTTGTTTGAGTCAGACTGAAACAGTCTATAAGGTTTCAGGGGGTTTCATCTTTAGTGGTGTGACACTATGCCTTTTAGGAAGTGACATTTAGCACTACCGATAAAAAAAACTTACTGATAAATCTTTCTTTAAAAAGTCCAGCGTACTGTCAGTAGACAGTGGAACTCAATGTGTCATTGTATTACTATTATAGTGTCATTATAGTGACATCATTTCAACACCTCTCATTGGTGTACCCTTTCCATTAACATAACAACCTCTTTGTGATTTACATTTAAGGGTTTGGAGAGCATTGTCAAGACGTGGAACGAAACATTTTTGGACATAGCTCCTTACAAAGATGGGGGCTACTTCCGTCTAAGGTGAGAAAGCGAGTCTTGGATGTAGATTTGGATGGAAGGTTATAAAAAGTTACAACTCTTTCTAACTTAAGGTCATTGATTTGTGTCTTCATTATGTCTTATCTATCTGAAGTACTATATCCCACAGTTCAGTACAGCTCAATACTGCCATCCAGTGTTGTCTCAAATAGCTTTGTTTGTATATATGTGGCTATAATGCTTCTCTAGCACAGCTGTATTGTAGAGAACATATATCTAATATCGATGTTAGAATGATCTGTAATCTAGAAGTCAGATATAGGCAGTAGGTGTATTTGTGTGTGTTTGTTTGTCATTAGCGACGAGTGAATAGAACTGAACTGTGAGTGAAAGCCAGACTAATGACAGTAGTAGTGCCAAGGCCATCTGCTGGATATGAAAATAAACAGAGAGACCTCATAGTAATTGGAGGCTCAAGTCATAGCCACTGGTTTGGCCAGGACCATAGTAAGCCACTGGCCTGCAGTAAACATGATAGAGAGAAGCCGGAAGGATATATGAACCGTACAGAATATGAAACATATACCTCATATTGAAATCAACTGTGAAACCTTTTTTTATACTATTTATTTGATTTCATTATATAAAATCAAGTAATGTGGTAATGATTATGCATATCTGGGGGTGGATATAGAGAATTACAGAATCACCCACATGACTACAGCCTCAAAACTGCCACTAAGTTTGAATTAAGTGTTAACATCATAACCCCCATAAGGATGGGATGTATTGCAAAAATGATGCAACTGCATCAAATAACTCCTTACTGTACAGGGTTAGCTAATAAATGGAGCACTGTATACTTCACAGACTTTTGCTGCTGTGAAAATGTGTCACAGTTGGTGTCTGTTACAAGCGATCATTAGTAGTCATGTTTAATTCTCCCTGCTTGTTTTTCACAGGAGCACAGAGGAGGTTTTCCAGGCCCTGGAGGACAATCAGGTTATTCTGTCCACAATGAAAGCTTCTCGATTTGTTAAAGCCTTTGAGCGGGAGGTGGACTGCTGGGAACGCCAGCTGTCCCATGTGCTTGAAGTCATTGAAATGATCCTTACTGTGCAACGTCAATGGATTTATCTGGAGGTAATGGAAACACATAAATAAGGTTAATTATTAGACATGCATATTCACTGTTGTATGGCTTTTTGTTATCACCTGTGAATATTCATTACCAAATGTATTGGTTTAAATATATCTTTTTGTGTTTTTGGGTTATTGGAGAGTTCTAGTTTTTTTTTTTTTTTTTTTTATCTAGATCTGATGATTACTCATTGGACTTTTGGACATTTAGCACACAAGATAGTTACTTCTCTTGGCTACATTAGCACTTTTTATTGTTAGAAAACACATCTGTGCTTGTTGCAACATTCTGGTCTGTCTATACTTCAAAGACCATCTGCTTGAAATGTCTACACAGTGATTATGTATTATTTTATTTGAGTGCGCTCCTACTGATTGTTTCTATCTCTTCCACTGTCTTACTTTAGTTGCTCTTGGTCACTCTCCATTTTTCTTTGTTTTCATCCCTCTAGAACATCTTCCAGGGGAAGGACATCAGGGAGCAACTTCCTGAGGAATGCAAAGAGTTTGAAGATGTTAGTTCTAGTTGGAAAATCATCATGAGCCGACTTCATAAGGATAATAACGCCTTAAAGGGAACACACCACCCCGGTATGACAACATATGTCAAGTTCCTTTAAAGAACAGTGTTATGAAAGCTATAATGCCGAATGGTCAGATGTTCCCAACTGTTCTCTAGACATAGAATATTCATGTTTATAGACATGATGAATAACTGGATTATTTTATAATTTACAAATGATAAAGAATAACTGCAGTAACAAGTATTACTCTGTCAGACTTCACTTCATAAAAATAGCAACACCTTATAAGAGCTGCCCAACTTCCAGTAATAAACTGCCACCTTGTGGCGAAAATATGTCAGACAATCTGCACTCTAAATATTACAGGACGTTATTGGCACATCTACACATACACTTGTTTAAACATACAAAGGTTTATGCATACAGCTTAGTTATTGTTACAACAGTCAGAACATTATATGGCAATTCTTACATGTTTGCATCTTAATTAGCAAGTCAGAAAATTACTGAATTAAACTAACCATCATATATAATAATGTGAGCCTATTGCTTGGTCACTCTTTTGTAGAGTAAGTCTTTATTCCTGTGTTGAGTTATATCTTTAAGAAACAAAATAAGCACAAATAAAGAGTAGTTCATGAGAATTTTGTTGTGTGTTAAAAATTTGCAGTAAATATTTTCTGCCTAAAGAAACATGCTTATTATATTTATATACTGTAGAACCTATCCATCTATTGTAATTAGACTGATAAAACAATAATCAAAATATATATATCTACAGTCAGCCTCTCCTCTGTCCTTCAGGCTTGCCACAGAAGCTATCAGACATGAGTTCCAAGCTAGAGGAGATCCAGAAGGCCTTGGACATGTATCTGGAGACCAAGAGGCAGATATTCCCAAGATTCTACTTTTTGTCAAATGATGATGTGCTGGAGATCTTGGGGCAGTCACAAAATCCAGAGGCCATGCAACCTCACCTGAAGAAGTGTTTTGACAACATCAAAAGCCTGCAGATTGAAAAAGCAGGAAAATTGGATAATCAAAAGGTACGCGTGCACTTTTTTATATGAAAGAGTAATTTAAGACTATTGCAGTTATGATTTCCATGTTTTAAAAAACAAATTATGTGGATGTATCAATGGACCAATATATAAACAGATACAGAAAGCTGCTACTTTGTCTGTGTCTGTAGGTGGGTGGCAGATTAGAAGCCGTGGGGATGTTCTCTGCTGATGGGGAGTATATTCCATTCATCCAGGCAGTGCAACTTGACAAACCTGTTGAGGTAAGCAGTGATGATGATGATGATGATGATAATGATGATAATAATCATTATAATGATGATAATCTGAGAAAAGTCATAATGATATAATAATGAGCACAATAAAGAATAAAAACAAATGAACAGTTTTTGTTTTGTGTGCATGTAGCTGTGGCTGTGTGATGTTGAAATGACCATGCGCGTCACACTGAAGGAGAGTCTGAGCAACTGTCTCGTAGCTTTGAAGAAGATGACAGGACAGAGAGACAAATGGGTCAGAGACTGGCCAGGACAGGTACAGCTTTGCTTTTTCCCACTTTGAATGTCTGTCCTGGTTTTATGTGGTCACGCCTCCTACATTTTGACTGACAAACTGGCATTGCAGTGAAATGTTCTTGAATCGCTCTCTCAGCATTTAAAAGAAAACAGTGCAAATGTACTTTATATGTCTAATTTGAAAACTTTGAAAACATCAGGGATTTTTTGTAATTGCTCTATACTCAGTATAGCCTGATATGCCTTACACAATTATTTTATTCATTGATTTACAAGTCCCAGTACCTGCTGAATTCAACATCATCCATGTCTTTTCCCTGTTTTTACTAAATCCATGTCACTGGGCTTTGCATTAGAATAGAATTCAAACAGATCTACCAGGTTCTTTAAACTGAAGGATTCAGTATTCTTCCTGTTTTAGATGCTGATCACTTCCAGTCAGATCCAGTGGACCACTGATGTCACAAAATCACTCATTACTGGCAAGAAGAGAGGTGATAAGTCCTCCCTTAAGTCCCTGAAGAAGAAGCAGGTGTGATAATTTTTTTTTTGAAACTGAAACTCTTTCCTTGAGCTAGGATATTTGTTTATTTGTTTGTTTGTTTTTTTCATAGTTCTGAGTGAATTTATTATGGTGACACACAAGTGCAGTAGTAGGTCTCCTTATAGCGAGCTCTACAATATAATGTCCTGTGCTCTGTGTGGTGATACTAAGGATGTAACATGTTTCCTGTGTGTCATCTGTGTCTGTGACTCTGATTATATGCAATACTTTGAGCAAATGATAATTAAAGTAGCCTTGTTATGTTACAATCAATGTATTATCCCTTTTGCCATGCCATTGTCATTGATAGCATAATGATTTTGAGAATTAACAGGCTTGCACAAAGTCTGGAACCAAGATGAATGTCTTTATTTTCAGGTCTCCATGCTCCAGTGCTATTCAGAGACCATCCGTGGCAACTTGTCCAAGGTCTTACGTCTGAAAGTTGTGGCTCTTGTCACAGTGGAGGTTCATGCTCGGGATGTCATTGACAAGCTGGCCAAGGCAGGCTGCAATGACGTCAATGCCTTTGAGTGGCTCTGTCAACTGCGTCTGTACTGGGAGAAGGTAATGACAGTAGACAATATGAAGAAAAAAAAAAAGAGGGAAAGAGAGTACTTTTGTCAAGCCATAATTTCAGTATTATGTCTTGATGTCTAAGACGGACTGTACTATAGAGTATTGTCATGTCGTTTATGCACTGATAGTCTGAATGCCTGCAGTGGTAATGCGTTTCACCCTGTTGTAGCTTTTCTGTGCTGACAGGAGGGGATGTAGCTCAGTAGTAGAGCGCATGCTTCGCATGTATGAGGTCCTGGGTTCAATCCCCAGCATCTCCATTTCTGTGTTACTCTAAGTGAGAGTCAACAAGTTGAGTGCATTGAAAGTTCAATTGTTGTGCTGACTTATGGTCTGTTACCATTTGCCCATATTGTTAAAATTCACACATGAAATTGTATTAGTACAAATGCTTATAATAACCAGCTTTTACTTTGTCAGTAGTTTCAGTTTCAGAAGTTCAAAAATAGCTATTAATAATAATAGTATATATCCCCTCCAATTGTTTCACATTGCTCACTTTGAACTGAATGAGCTGAACTGAAAGAAAACCAAGAAAATCTACCTTACCTTGTTAATTTCTTTTTTTGTCTGTTCTTCCAACAGGATGTGGATGATTGCATAATCCGACAGACCAACACTCGTTTCAAGTACGGCTACGAGTACCTGGGCAATTCAGGACGGCTCGTCATTACTCCACTGACTGACAGGTCACAATCAGACATTCAGAGTCAGAGTCAATTAGTGTACCACTTAACAAATGCATAAACAATGTGTCACATATCAGTTAATTAATTTACAGTCTAAATATTGTATATTTTGTGAGTATTTTAATTGTTCTGTTTAATATTGACATCAAACATTAGTTGTCAGACAACTGACAGACCAATTCTTTAAATTCGCTCCAGGTGCTACATGACCCTGACCACTGCACTCCATCTCCACCGAGGGGGCTCTCCTAAAGGCCCAGCTGGTACTGGGAAGACAGAGACAGTAAAGGACTTAGGCAAAGCCTTGGGCATGTACGTCATTGTGGTCAACTGTTCTGAAGGACTGGACTATAAATCCATGGGACGCATGTTCTCTGGGTTGGCACAGGTAGGACGCACAGCGAGTGAGATGAACATTACAGCAGTTATTTTTTCGAAAGTGGTAAAACAGTAATTTTCATAGCTTAGTGGGATTGAATATTTTGTTTAGAATGTTTTGTTCAGATTTTACCAAATACTTAACATAACATAACATAAATAATATAACTGTCATGGAGATTTTGATTTTAAAAAGAATATTTTTATATTTATTTGTAATATATTTTTCTTTTTTTTTTCCCTGTCTCTTTGTGTAATCTGTATGCATTTCATTGTGTCCACCCTGAACAGACGGGAGCATGGGGATGTTTTGATGAGTTCAACCGTATCAACATCGAGGTGTTATCTGTAGTCGCCCAGCAGATCCTCTCCATCCTGTCTGCCCTTGCAGCTGGACAGTCCATGTTCCATTTTGATGGACAGCACATACGTCTAGTCTGGTCATGCGGCATCTTTATCACGATGAATCCTGGTGAGTCGTCGCAAATAGTATCGAAGCATGTGTTACATTTTATGCTGCCATACTGAAAACATCGAGAATTGCGAATATAGAGAGAGAAGAAGAGTGGATTATGTTGTAAGGGTTTGAAACTTGACGGTCACTAGGTGTATTGATGTGTTAACTGTCAATAAATCCCGTACAAAAAATGTTTGCTTAGTGTTTAGCTTTAATTCTAATATTTCCTCTCCATTTGTATTCATCCTCAAGGTTACGCTGGTCGTACCGAGCTTCCAGACAACCTCAAGTCCATGTTCAGACCGATCTCCATGGTGGTGCCAGACTCTACTCTAATTGCTGAAATCATACTGTTTGGAGAGGGCTTTGATAACTGCAAGGTAATCAAGGAACAGTGACACAGAATTATAAAATCATAAATGACCTACATTGTTGATTTAAGTAGTGCTATGGATGTTTTACACTGAAATCTGGGAGCTGGGAAAATACAGCATGATTTGTACTGTTAATTTGCAGCACAGGATATGCTTTTGAAGCAGTGTGAAGTGTGGTGCTGCTCTGATGATTACATGCCAGTGACAAAGCAAAGCAATTTATTCAGGAACAGGGAAATATTATATTAGTCTATGTAACTATAATGAAACCTCACCTCTCAGTAATAAGGCATTGTCTGTGAAGTGGGTGTGAATGCTCTAAAGTATATCATGTTCAATTATCACAGCCTTAATGAAACATCCCTGCTTCTTTTATAGGAAGAGCTCTAGCAGGGCCAAGGTGTCAAAGCATCATTGTGTGTATTTCTGCATGTGTTTAAGTGTGATGCATCTTTGCAACCGGAGCTTGAGCTGAATTACTATTGGTTCAACTCAGTAGTAATTCAGAGCTGCTAGTAAAGTCTATGAGTTTTTATTCTGCAGGGGATGACATAACTGCATTTATTTACTACATTGTTATTAATGAGATGAGGTGATGGTGATATGCCAGGTGATATGTGTACTGTATGATGGCTGTGTCTTATTAAGAAGATGATCCAAATGGCTCTAAATGGTATTCTTATTTCTTCATGTTGGACCCCATTAGGAGCCTTGATTATGATCCACATAGAGAATTAGTAGTGTTAACCAAGCAGCAGTGCAAACAACTGCAGATTAAGCCAAACAACATAGTCTTTCTGTGTGATTTTAGCTGAATACTGTGGTCTATATTTTTAATTCATTAAGAGTGGACAGATGTACTGTACACATGAAAGAAACCAATATATATTATGACACAAACACATTAATTGTCAGATGGATAAATTTGTATCGTGTTCTCTGTATGGCATGAAGGTACATAAACCAAAATAACACACACGTGCTTCACATGCTCAGTTCTCATTATTCTCTGTACTTTAAACTCTATACTTCTTCTGCAATGAAAGTTGGCCATATGATTGATTCATTTTCAGGTTTCAGACATGTCTTTAATGTCTTCTGAGGCAGGAAATATGAAATGATGGATTTAATTTACACAACACACCTCACTGGTACACTGCCCTGCAAGTCCATCCTGGCTGATCTGATTTATCCTGCAAATTTTAATCCTATTTAAACTGACATTTATCCTCTTCTGCCCTTCTTCCCCCTTCCTTTCTGTCTCTGTCTTTATGTTATTTTACCTATGTCTCCATCTTTGTTCTCATAGCTTCTGGCTAAGAAGGTGTTCACCCTGTACTCCCTAGCAGTGCAGCAACTGTCCAAACAGGACCATTATGATTTTGGCCTCCGTGCTCTCACTTCCTTGCTTCGTTACGCAGGAAAGAAGCGCCGCTCTTGCCCCAACATTCCTGATGAAGAAGTAGGTCTCTCACTTTCTGCTCCTACAAAGAAATTAAAATAAACACAAATGCAAAGAATAATTGCCAGTAAATCAAAAGATAGGCATTTGTCTTTCATAAACACTGAAACAGGTTTGTCCTTACTATAATCATCCATTTAAGTTAGGTGAAATCAGACTTAGTCTATCTTAAATTCACTCTGTTACTGTCCCTTCTACTGCAGCTATCTGTAAAGTCAAAGCAGATATATATTAGATGTATTTCTTGCTGAACTAAGTCTCTTTCAATTCAGGTTAGCTCTATGAAGAAAGTAAAATAGATAGTATCATGAGTAACTCATGTTGTCGCTGTTGTCTGTCCTTAGATCCTGTTAATGGCTATGAAGGACATGAACATTGCCAAGTTGACCTCTACTGATCTGCCACTGTTCAATGGGATCACTCAGGACTTGTTTCCTGCGGTGGAAACACCAGTAATAGATTACGGCAAGGTGAGTCAGCAGCTGAAGTCTGCAGTCTTGCCGAGAACTAGTGTTTTATAATTTTTTTTCTCTCACAGTGATCGCTTTTCTTTGTCTGCAAAATACCAAGGAGGTCATTCCTTATCTGAGCAAGCAGATGTGAAATGAAGTACACCTCGGCTGTAGTTAATTTATCCCCAGGAGTGATCCTGTCAGTTTTCTTAATATCCATTATAGCACCAACATACATAATGTTAACAGCTCTTACCAGCACTGAAACTATAACTCAGCAGGTAATTAATATTCACATACAACTGCTGTCACTGCATCTGCTGTATAACTTTCATCATTGTCCTTCTGTGTTTCTATACATTCCTCTCTTGGTGGAGAGAGTGTTTGGATACATGTGCAGCCAAAACTTCATGAGCATGTGCCAGCAAGTGTTAAATATATAATTGTATATAATTGTACAGACATGACACTGTCACACGCAAATACAGATGGAATTAGTACTACAGCTTTGGTGTTGCATTTTTCAGCTTGGTCTCTTGTCTGTCCAAAATGTGAAAAGCAGATTGCAAGGCCCGGGTATATTGACTGGGCAGGAGTGCATTTAATGCCATTATGAGAATGTCGTTTATTTAGTTGAGCGGTGCCGTCACTATTAATGGAGCGTCAGCCATCTGCTTTGACTCTTCAAGTGGAAACAGCTTTCGTCTCTCTGTGTGGAGACTTAGGGAGGAACTCAGCTCTTCCCGCCTGCTGTTTGGCCCAAAGTCAATCATACACCTGCCCGTCGTTATGGTCACTTTTGTACTGTCATCAGCATCTGTGTCCTTCAAGATTAAGTAACAAATACAGCTATTTGTTATGCTGTAAAAAATAATGCAAAAATGGTGGTATGAATAGTACTTTCTGAATTAACTACATACTAGTAAACAAAACAAGAAAAAATGAAATAAATGAGTCAATGTGATTGTGACTGCTGTGACTAGTGTTTGACTTTAAATCAGCACCGGACATACCTGTGTACAGTTTTCCATCGTACTCGACAGGTAGTTTGGACGAAGCATCTCAGAGAACTTGGCTCAAATGTAAGTTTAGGCTGTCTCAGCAGACTCTGTCTTGTCACGTAATGTCAGACTGACTTATAATCAAGATTAAGACCAGCTGTTACAGGGCTGTTGCTGAAGATTTATGATTCTCATTGTATGTTAATAAAACAATTACTCATGAGGACAAATTAATGAGATGCTTTCTTGGTCGTATGTAATGGTGAATAAGATTATGATTATCTATAGTAATTCAGGGATCACCATAACTGATTTCCCGTGTGTCTCTTTCTCGTTTTGCTGCAGTTGAAGGAGGCCATAGAGGTAGAACTTCGTCGGACTGGTTTGCAGGTGACTCCTTTCACCATGACCAAAGTCATCCAACTCTATGAGACCAAGAACTCTCGACACTCCTCCATGCTGGTAGGCAAGACAGGCAGTGCTAAGAGTGTCACCTGGAGGACCCTGCAGAGTGCCCTCACTGCCCTTCATCATAAGAAAGTGCCTGGTTTCCAACTGGTACAGGTGGGTGCAGCTGGAAAACAATGCTTTATCATTTAATGGTTAATACAGTTGATTTAATCAAAAGAAACATGATGACAAAATGTTTTAAATTCTCATATAGAGCTCTGTTTATATCGTGGAAAATCACCAGCAAATATTTATACTTAAGGGACATAATTATGAGAAATGGTATTTTTGTGATAATAACAATTTTTTTTTTTTTTACAAAGGATTGCAACCACCTTACTATCTGCTTACATCTCTGCGTACATCATTCTGGTTGCTTGTTTGTGTTTGCACCCAAAGCCAAACTGAGATTAAGTGACTGGTGTGGTGAATGGGTATATTAAAAGGAATTCTTCGTTATCTCTTCCCATCGAACAGACTGCTCTCTCTGTCGTTACTTTTCATCTTGCCTTCTTCCCACTTATTTCTCTCTATTTTTACCACACGTCTTCTTGCGTTGTTATTTTTTATCCAGTCCTCTATGCATTTACATTTCTTGTGTCTCTTCTTGTGTCAGTGTCACCTTCCACTGACTCTCATTATCCCTTTCTCTGTTCCTCTCTATTTCCTGTCCTCGCTGAGATGCTGTGCCATCTTGTCCTCTTCCACCCACATGTTCATGCAAATATCTACATAAACAGATATAAGAGTCCAAGGAAAGGTTACTGCAGTTTCAAGAAAAGCCTCTGATTATGAAATACATCTCAATCTTCATAGAGGAAACTATATCAAAACTCTGATGTATATGAAAATATTATTTCATATATGAAAAATATGACAATTTTAATCAGTAGATTAAAAACTAAAGGAACTACAAGAAAAATAGAAAGGTAAACAGTGAGCTGTATCAACAGAAACAGAGGGAGAAGACCTACAATACATAAGAACAGTGTGTGTGACACGCTGCTAAAATCATATACTTATCTTTAACCCTTAAAACCTAAAACTTAGAAGTTTTTTGGATGATTTATATGTGTTTTCTTACCTTACTGTATTAGGATTTCAAGAAGTTATGTAATTATTTTCCTTAAAAAAGCTACCGCTTTTAGACGTTAACATAGTTCAGTAGGGATGTCATTATAATGCACACCGTATTGTTTTTCATCATCTTCTCTTTCATGCCTTGTCCTTGTGGCACAACAGGAGTATCCTCTGAACCCCAAGGCAATGAGTCTGGGAGAGCTATATGGAGAAAACGACCTCTCCACCAATGAGTGGACTGACGGGGTGCTATCGTCTCTCATGAGATCAGCCTGTGCAGGTGATAACACTAAAACTTATAACTTAACTTATAACTTATTTCTGCCAACAGTACAGGTAGCGAATGCACAATAGAGACTGAATTTTTCTGATTTTTCCAGTTTTATAATATTATTGCTGCTTATCTCTTTTTGATCAAAATAACCACCTTTCTTAAATTCTGGTAAAAACAAGCTTCAAGTTGACAGTGTTTAGAAAGTGGGATAGTGGGTATCTTTCTTTTCTTTGCCAGGCATTTCAGCTGAAACCTCTGAGAAAATAATACAGATGCTGAAAGTCTGTTTTTTATTATTTTATTTTTTTGAAAAGATAAACTGATAAGCATTGCATTGACAAATTAATCCAAACTGTGTTACAGATTTTAGCAAATGTATGTTATGGATTGAACAATGCACTTTGCTCTTTCTGTCACTTCTTGCACCTTCTCTCCAATCTTCAGATGAGAAACCAGATGAGAAGTGGATTGTGTTTGATGGACCAGTTGACACTCTGTGGATAGAGAGTATGAACTCTGTCATGGATGACAACAAGGTGCTCACACTCATCAATGGAGACAGAATCTCTATGCCTGAACAGGTGAGGACAGACCTGGAAACCTGACTGATGGTTCCCCTTTTACTGAACACATTTTGAGTTATGACAGAAGGAAAAATACAGTTTGGCTCTTTTCAATTCTGTCAGTAAATCATGACAGAATGATAGACAACGTGCACAGTCCCAGGCAGAATGGAATTCAAGCATCACTCATTTGATTATATATGTTTTTGCACCTCTTAAGATGTCTTCAATTACATCTTTAGAGGAGAAATTTGTATTTTTTATTTAGTATAGTTTTATTTAGTAATTTGCCAAAGTGAATATTTCTTGACAGCGGCTGAAAAACATATACTGAGTGGTTTGATTTCTGGCTAGTAATTCTGACAAGTCAACAACATAATGACAGTACGATTAATAGCTCAAAATTGAGAGTGAGCCAGCACATTACTGTGATTTGATCCATACAGACAAGAGTCTGGCTCACATAAGAGATAAAACAAACACCAAACAAATCACCACTGTGTTTGTGTACTTTATATGATTGAAAGTGAGTAGAGGCATCATATAAAATTCACTCTTGAGTTGAGATTAAAAACATGAATGTCTTATTTATATTCTATACACATAATAAACATTAATATGTATGATCAAAAACTCACTGTTTTAAGTTTAGTGAGTTTGTTGCTGATTTGATATCAGCCTTGTCTTTAATTATATTTCTTAATCGTAATCAACCAAATATAGGAAAATGATCACAACAGGAAAAATCTTTATGTAAATTCTTCTGTTATAGGTGTCTCTGCTGTTTGAAGTGGAGAACCTGGCTATGGCCTCTCCAGCAACAGTGTCTCGCTGTGGGATGGTCTATAATGATTACACTGATCTGGGATGGAAGCCTTTTGTTCAATCCTGGCTGGACAAGCGACACAAGGTACAATGTACTCACTCGTGATCAGTTTTAGTGTGCGGGCTATGTTTTCTTGCTGGCACAATAGCGTTATTGGCAATAACTCAGGGTGCAGTGTACCGTTCACATACATGATGACTTGTTTGTCTTTCTGTTCAGGACAACACAAATGTACACTCACCACTCATCCGTCATACTTTATGCACTGCTGGCAAAGCCTTAATACTTCAATGAATTTTTCAATCTTTTGATGAGACACAGGGATTTAATGTTGATATAACTACAACCTGCCTCATCTATATGCCAGCAGCTGCTGTGTCATCCCTGCCTGTTAATTCTAGTATTGACAGCGTGTCTATGACGATATATATTCATTTTTGTGGATGTGTCTTTGATACCCATCTTATTCTCTTAAGTTTTGGTACCTGTTCTCTACTTCCTATGTCCACTGTCCTCCTGGGTGACTCATTTCTTTACAGGCTGAAGTGGACCATTTGAAGTCTTTGTTTGAGAAATACATGGAGACAACACTGGACTTTAAGAAGACTAATTGTAACGAACTGATCCCCATCACTGAGCTTAATGGAGTAACATCTTTCTGCCGTCTCTATCACTCTCTGGCCACATCCAGCAACGGGGTATGACAAATACAACGCAATCTATAATCTCCACTCAACATTGGCATCCCGACCACAAACAACCACTTTCCTTTATGAAATGTCGATCCTTCCTTTGTTGTCACTGTCTTGTGACTGAAATTAAGCTATGAATTGTCTAAAATAATAAAAATAATTTAAGCATCTTCAATGTGAAAAAATTATCTCCTTTTCTTTTTCTTTCAGGTGAATACTTCAGACAAAGAAAACTTGGGTAGGATGGTGGAGCTTTGGTTCCTTTTCAGCCTTATCTGGTCTGTCTGTGCCTCTGTTGATGAAGATGGCCGCAAGAAAATGGACAGCTTCCTACGGAAGATGGAGGGCAGCTTCCCCATCAAGGTCCTCTACAGAGCATTGTATTTGTTTACACCCTCTCTTCAACAGATTACTTCCTTGACCCGTGTTAAATGTACTCTACACTGCAGCTGCTATGGTTCAACTATGCTTTGCAAAAACAAAATAAGTTTAAGTTTAAGTAGTAACAGGTACTAATGATAATGAACAACACATGAAAGAAGTTTTACTCATTATCAATGAATGCAGCTGTTACCTGATATTACACATGTACTGTAGCTTGATACCATGGGAGTTCAAAAGTCTTTTTTTATGCAAATCTTAACCTGTTTTTCATTACACTAACATTTCACTAGACATTAGAATGATGTGTGTGCCTTGGTTGAATTGATTCAAGCATTTTAATTGCACTGCAGAGAAGATAATAGTGTAAGCCCCCACTTCACATCAGCGAAGTCAATGAATATGTCTCAGCAGGGACCAACAGTCTCTGAACCTTCTATGTAATAGAACTCTGTAACTTTCTATGTAACTCCTTCAGGACTCTGTTTATGAATACTATGTGGACACCAAGAACAAAACCTGGGCTTCCTTTGAAGACAAGCTACCAAAAGGATGGCACTATAATGCCAGGTAGGAAACCAGGTGATCTCATGTACCTGACATTAGCTGCATGTGCGAGTATATTATATCCACTCCCTGCTAGTTCAGTGTTTTTGCTTTTACTTTTAAACCTAAATAAGAACTAGATGTTTTAATGTCTACCATACATCTACATCTCTCCCCTACCCAGTGCTCCATTCTATAAGATCATGGTTCCTACAGTGGACACAGTGCGCTACAATTTCCTGGTTAAGGCTTTGGTGTTGCATCAGTATCCTGTGCTGCTCACCGGGCCAGTGGGCACTGGTAAAACCTCAGTGGCCCAAAGTGTCCTGCAAGACTTGGATAACAAGTGGACTGCCCTCACTATCAACATGTCCTCACAGGTTGGTGCCTCTGAATGTTATATCTGTCCCAGTTCTTTGTTCTTCTTGTATCTTTACCCTTAGGAATTATTGTAAAGAAAGAACATTGGCTAGCACTTGTTTTCTTAAGCTCCTAGATTATGATTAACACAGGGGTTAATATTAGGTTTAATGAAAAGAGAATTACATGTCGTTAAGAGGATAGAAAATATGTGTATTTTGTAACAAGGATGGTGGTTTAATTAGGTCTTTAATCTCTTATTTGCATCTCTTTGTTTGCTTGTGTCTGCCACTTGACTTTCCTTGAAGCTTAATGTTTAATGTGCTTTGTCTTTCTCAGGCAGACATTTCTATCCCCGGGGCTTTGTCTCATTAAAGAGAAACTACTACTATGTGGTTTTATATTATAACTTTACTAACTATATCACATTATTTTGTTATATTAGCTAACACACCAGCATAAGCTAACAATAGCGTGATCTTGCATTGCATTGTTGTGTTTGTGTGAGAGGAAGAGCATCTGCCTCCATCTGACCATGCGGTGGCTCTTAATAGCCTCCGTCTCAGCTTCATTACGATTAGAATAAAAGTGATGTGTTGTTCCAAGTTTCTGCAATTAGGCTGTATTATGCCAGTGCTGGACAGCTCTGATGGGGGGCTATTAAAGAGCTGGGAATGATGGAGGCACTCGTCACCACCCACACCTTTACCACCATCACCATCATTACCAGAACCCTTCCACCCCCACCATCACTTTTTTAAATTAATGAGCCACAATGTTACCACAGATGTTTTTCTGCATCTGAAGAAGAAGAAAGAAGTAGGCAATGATACATGCTATTTCATCTCTGTTTCACTGTTTGTTTCTCTGTGTTCCCTCTGTGTGTTCCCTGTCCAGACCACCTCTAACAACATCCAAGCCATCATAGAGAGCCGAATAGAGAAACGAACCAAAGGCGTGTTTGTGCCAGTAGGGGGGAAGCGCCTGCTATGTTTCCTGGATGACCTCAACATGCCAGCCCATGACCTTTTTGGATCCCAGCCACCACTGGAGCTGCTGCGCCTTTGGATTGACTATGGTTTCTGGTATGACCGCCAGAAACAAACTCTAAAGTTTGTCAAGGTGAGAGAGAGATTATTCACAAGGGTGAGATCACCTCTTAACCTGTTTATTTTTTCAATGTGGGACAAGAGCTTTATATGTCAAATACATTCTAATTCATAGATCTGTTACTGACACAACATTAAACTTGTGTGTGTGTCTGCTCTATTAGGACATGTTCTTGCTGGCGTCAATGGGGCCCCCTGGTGGTGGGAGGACTCACATTTCTGGACGCTTACAGAGTCGTTTCAACCTCATCAATATGACCTTTCCTAATGTAAGTCCTCTCAAATATGCACTAAAAATATACACAAAGTGATGCAATCAGTGATGGAATTAAAATTCTATAAAATGTATATAGAATAATGTATATATTGTTTATTGTTTATATGAGAGTAACACTCGTTCTAGTAATTTTTATTTTTTCATTTGTTTCATTGTCTCGTATTTTTTTCTCCTTGTATCATTTGACTTTTTCTGTGTATTATTTTAGTGAAGTTGATCTTGTTATTCTTCCTACTGGCAGGTGTTTTTTTTTTTTTTTTTTTTTCACCATTCAACAACCATATTTTGTCTGGCTACACAGGCGTTACCTCAATTATAATTATAGCCATGATGATAATGATAACCGAAATTGCACTCTCATATCCACCCCCCAGGAGATTATGACTGACTGAAAGGCTGCCTGCAAATGTTCTCTGCCTGCTAATTTTCCCCCACCCATCTGTCTCCTCGCTCTTTGCTCTCTTTTTTGTTTGTTTGTTGAGTTTTATTTGGCATTTTATAATTTTTCTTGCTCTTTCAGCTCACTGCTCACTCCCACTCCCACTCAAACCAAACAATGTCTCACCTCCTTTCAGTCTTTTCAATTATCTGGTATTTTTTCATCTCTGTTGTTGTGCTTCTTTCAACCTTTCCTCTTCCATCTTACATCTGCCCCTTGCCCTCAGCTCCATCCTATTGCACTGCTGCTTTTCAGCAGGTCTTTGTTGTCTGTCTGTTTTTTCAATCTTTTCGTCTCTACGCTGCTTTTTCACAAAAGAGCAAAAATATTGTTATATTGAATTTAGGAAGTAAACACTTGCCTTTTAAGAATGTGAAGTGGAAAACATGAAACGAACCTGCTGCACACATACCTCTCTGCCTATCTTTCTCTTGACCACCATGACTTTGAAATATTTCTATCTTAGTGGCATGGCTATATCATTTACACAGCGTACCAAACTTGAACAAGCCCATCTCTCTGTGCAGGAGTCCCAGATCAGGCACATCTTCAGTACAATGATCAACCAAAAACTACAGGTGTTTAAGGAGGAACTGAAGCCCATTGGAGAAGTCCTGACCCAGGCCACCTTAGAGCTGTATTATGCTGTTACAGCTCACTTTCTCCCTACTCCAGCCAAAATACACTACCTCTTCAACCTCAGGGATATCTCCAAGGTATAGAATAACACATACAGTACTACAGTTGTGGTGTATTGATTCACGTATCCCACTACACACATATACACTTACTTTAGAACTTATCTGGATTCCTATTGAACTTAGCATGTTTAGTTGAGCAATTTAGGCAAAAAATAATTCTGAGGTTATTTGGACTAATATGACAGGCCAAAATACTTAAGTAAAATGACACACAACACAGTTTTTGTATCCTTTTCCACCCCTGATAGGTGTTTCAAGGTCTGTTAAGAGCTGACCCCTTCTTTCATGATACCAAAAACAACTTGACTAGGCTGTGGATACATGAGTGCTTCAGGTAACTTTTTTCATCAAATCTTCCTCACTGTTACAGTATATTTGCTATAGCCCTAGCCATGTGAAAACATAATAAAGGATTATTAGAAGCCGAAAGTATAGGATTCTTCTGTTGTGTATACATTGGATAATATTTACTGTCTGTGTTCTGTTCTTGTTTTCAGGGTTTTCTCAGATCGGCTTGTAGATCATGATGACATGAAGGCGTTCATTGCTTTGATGGGAGAGAAATTGGGCTCTCTTTTTGACCTCACATTCCACGGCATTTGTCCCAATAAACAACCTCCAATATTTGGTACATATATGCATACAGTACATATAAAAACAAGCGGGTATAAAGAGTGCAAAATATACTCAGAGACAAGTCAATGCGTTGGTTAAGGACTGTGGTTTGAATATCATGAAAATGATAAAATAATGACTGCACCATGAGATCATAACATGTTTATGTGTGTGTTAGGTGATTTCATGAGTGAGTCTCATGTGTATGAGGACCTACTGGACATGAATAGTCTCAAGAAGTTCATGGAAACACAGTTGGAGGACTACAACCTGACACCTGGCGTAGTGCCCATGAGCCTGGTGCTCTTCCGAGATGCCATCGAACACAGTGTGTCCCAGTATATACACACACATACATAAACACATACATTGACGTTGGCAGTACCCCTGTGGAACCAACCTACTCATCACATTCTGTTTAATCAATCCAGTACATTACCACAATCAATAGAAGAGGTCCTCATCTGCTGCACTCTGCTCTGCTGTGTTCAATGTTTGCCAGTTTTATGATTCAGGCCCAGTTTGAAACTCCTTTGAAAAACACAGCATGAGGTGCAGCTAAAAGCTTCCCTGTAGCTGAAAGAGAGAAGGCCTCTCAACACCAGACTCTGCTCTCTACTCACTGCTGTCACTGTGCCACTTCACCACACCACGTGGCACTAGTGCAAATCAATAGTAGTGTATTACTACAAAAATATTTGTAAAAGGCCATTGTCAGTTGTAAAAGCCATACAGATACTAATTATAAGAACTGCAGATAAGGGATTTCAGTGGAAATTTAAAATATGTGTTCTCTCCACAGTAACACGTGTCATCCGTGTGATCAGTCAGCTCAGAGGCAACATGCTGCTGGTTGGTGTTGGGGGCTCAGGTAGACAAAGCCTGTCTAAGATGGCTGCCTTTACCTGTGAGTACCAGGTATTTCAGGTGGAGGTCACCAAGCAGTACCGGAAACAGGAGTTTAGAGAAGGTGAGATCAAGCACTGTACTATTACATTCATACATGTTAACAGGAGAAAGCACTGTCTGAGCTCCTTCTATAATGGAAGTAACCCTATTGCTGGTAAACAATGAAAGTACCAAACAAAATGAAAAAGATTAGAACAGCCATGGACTCACATGTTTTTAATATAGCACGGTTAGCTCCTGACTCATTCACCTGTATGATTTGTGAAAAATCATGCCTTTTTCCTCTTATTCCCTTTTCAGTCGGCCACAGTTCAGTGATTGTTTTTCCATCTATGCTTTCAGACATAAAGAAGCTGTACCGTTTGACTGGTGTGGACAACAAGCCCACTGTCTTCCTGTTCAATGACACTCAGATTGTTGACAAATCATTCCTGGAAGACATTAATAACATTCTGAGTTCTGGAGAGGTGCCTAACCTCTACAAGCAGGATGAATTTGTTGAGGTTTGCATTTAAATCTTTTTCACTTACTATGTCTACTTTCAAAATTCCAATATGTGTTTGACCCACATACTGTGAGAGCCTGTGCATCTGCAGATTATTGAATTCAATATAAAAAAAACATGTCTTCAGTCAGTGAACAACTACAGACTCATAAACCTTATTCAAAATCATGTCACTGTGTTTCTAGGTATGCAATGCTCTGTCAGAATCTGCCAGGAAAGACAATGTGGTGGAGACTCCTGACTCTTTGTTCAGCTACCTGATAGAGCGAGTCAGGAACAACCTGCACATAGTGCTCTGTATGAGTCCAGTGGGAGAACCATTCAGGTATATTCTGATACTGTTTCCTACAGCATATTGTTCAATAATATACTCCTCTCACTGTATCCTTCCACGTTTTCTTATCTTTAAGAATCCTTTTTCCTTGGTTTTGTGGACATTTAATAGAAATTCGCACAGTAGGAATTACATTGCAGTCCTTGTTACTCTCTAGCACATTGTATGTGCAACATTGCCCTAACAACACCAGATCATGTGGAACAAGGATCTTTCATTTAATTTCACTGTTAGTTTATTTCAAGTCCAGTTAAATACCGGCCTTCATATTAGTGTCTTTATAATATCTAGTGCCCATTAGTCTGTATTAGACAGATTATTTTGTGTTAATATTTGTGTTACTGCAGTTTTGATCCACGACACAAACTGTCTCTGTGATATAATAAAGGAATCTTCTTCAGTTTTTTAGCCACAGTTTGTAAAAGATTGTTTTAATATACTGGGGTTTTCTACAGGGCAACTATTCCCTGCAGTAGGTGCTTAAAAATACACTGGACACTGTGAGTCATACCTTATCATTAAACAGTGTACTAATGGTTGATTGACACTTGGTCTTTTGCAAATGATCCTCTGTAACTAACAAGGACTCAGACTGTAATTGCAAATAGTGTGGATACTGTGACAGAGAGGCCCAGCTGTCTCTGCACATACAGGCAGTGTGCTCACAGATGGACCCACATTTCCTGTTATTCATTCTCCATTTCCTTTGTCACACAGACATTTCTTCTCACTGAAACATGTCCTCCCCCTCAAGCACCGATAGTCTGGTAATAATTAGTGGCACAGGGTAGTGGTCACACATAATGCTGCTAATTGGGCTGGCAGGCTCCTTCACCCAGAGCTAATCACCATTCTCTGTTTGACGAGGCATCCTGGCCTTCTGACCACTAGCTGCTAGCAGGATCCATATCACTGCCAGACCTCAGGGAGCCCTGATACACAAATTAATCTACTAAATTCAGTGATCTGGAGCAAACCATACTACACTATAGAAGGTTCTTTCTTTGAAAGGCCTTTGTGTCATACTTGATACAAACCAGTGGTATTTATACTTCCATCTAATATACCCATCTTAAAAGACAACTTTCACAACAAACACAGCACTGGAATATCCAAGATACATAATTCCTTCAGCATTCTTTTCACTGACCAAATAATTCCCCTGCACTCATGTAGAGACCACAGTGCTAAAATGGTCGTCATTGTATGCCAACAGAAACCACATTCTTCAGTACCCAGCACTCGTCAACTGCACCACTATCGACTGGTTCTGTGAGTGGCCCAAAGATGCTCTGCTGGAGGTAGCTGAGAGATACTTAGATGGACTGGAGCTAGGCTCCTTGGAGCAGGTGAGGCTGGTGCTTGTTTCACACTGTGATGTAATCTAACCCTCCTAACATCTGTAAGTTTAGCTAAGTGTAAACAAGGTGTAAAAGAAACAAAGTGATTTAAAAACAAATTTTTTTAAATCAGAGAGGTAGAGAGGCAAAATGGGTGTTTGAAGGCAGTGACCATTCAGTTGGTATCACTAAATGAATATCACAAAGTGAATGTTGTTCCATATTATTTTAAATGAAGTCTTTTCAAACAGTGTGGTAATACTGAATAAGAAACTCCTATGAAAAATCAGACAACAAATATCTTTAACTGTGAACCAAAAACCGTCACACATTATGTTCTTAATGTTTGAATGTCAAATCAACATGTTTACATATCTTATTTTGTGTGATGCTGTAGATCCAAACAAAGGTTGCCAGTATCTTTGTGACCACACATCAGTCAGTAGCACAGATCTCCCAAAGGATGAAACTGGAGATGAAAAGGCATAATTATGTGACGCCTACCAACTACCTGGAGCTGGTGTCTGGATACAAGAAGTAGGTGCCTTCTAGTTCTGTCCTTACTCTTGCTCCTCTTTTCGTCTCTTTTCATACCTCCCTTTTAAGCAGTTTTTGTATTTTGGGTATACACCAGTGGTTAATAAAGATATGTCAATTGTCTCAGTACACACACACAAACAGTTGTACATCATGTGCAGATGCTTATTTGGAAGTTACATTTTATGCATAGTGATCATCCAGAGCAAGCATGATTGTAACACTAACGTTTTCACCAACTCTCCTTTGAGTAAGTGACCCTGTCTCTCTTCAGTTCACCAAACACTTGCCTCTGTCCCACTCACCTTGTCAATCTGACTGTGTGTTGTGTGAATGTCCTTGCAGGCTGTTGGCAGAGAAACGCAGCGAACTGGGGGAGCAGGTGAGCAAGCTGCGTAACGGCCTTTTCAAGATTAGCGACACTCGGGAGAAGGTGGAGGCCATGTCTGTGGAGCTCGAGGAGGCCAAGAAGCAGGTGGCAGAGTTCCAGGAACAATGTACTAAGTACCTGTCTGTCATTGTGCAGCAGAAGAGAGAGGCTGACAAGCAGCAGAAGGTAAGTACCATAGAAATGACAAACTACACAATCAAGTAATATACTCATTTAAATATTTATTAGTTGAAATCCACCTGACTTCCCCAAGAATCCTATTAGAAAAATATAAAAATGTATGTTGGAAGAGTCTGTGGTAGTTGGCCAATAAGATGCACATGATAGTCACAAACACATTGGTTTATGTTTTTTTGTTTTTTATTTTTAGGCAGTGAGTGCTAACAGTGAAAAAATTGGAGCTGAAGAGTTACAGTGTAAGGCCATGGCTGAGAATGCACAAAGAGACCTGGACGAGGCCCTGCCTGCCCTGGAAGAGGCTATGAAGGTAGATATGTGTCTTGCTGACTTTGTAATCCAGCCAGTGTGACTGGTCTACTTCTCCTCTGCCCTAATGTAAGCAATTTGTCATTTCTAGCGTGTGCAGTCTGTCTAAATTTGAATCAAACATGACTCAGAGAGTAGCATACTTTGCCTTCTTACAGCCTCACATTCTCTGATTCTTCCTGTTTTTGCTTGTAGGCTCTGGAGTCTCTGAATAAGAAGGATATGACCGAGATCAAGTCATATGGGCGTCCCCCAACACTGGTAGAGACAGTGATGCAGGCTGTCATGACCCTTCTGGGCAAAGAGCCTACATGGGCAGAGGCCAAGAGACAACTGGGTGAGGGAGAGGATTAGTGCAGGATTTATGGATGTCTGAGTTTGTCAGAGAAACAAAGTAACTGGGAAAACTGAAGCGCTCCAGAAATGAACAAATGAAGTGCAGAGTCTGCATAGTTATACTTAATATGGAAAGATGTAACTGGAGATTTCACTGTATATTATATTATAATTCCTCATGGAAATATATATGGTATTTTTTTTTTTTTTTTTAACTCTGCTATAGATATATATGTTGTATGTATATTTTTACAATAGAGCTCTCAGAGTCTCTGATGCAGTCCTCATCAGTACACTGAGACAAAAATAACGACTAGTTTACATAAAAGAGAGGTAGTAAAGAACATCAAAAGAACAGCACACTCTTTTCCACACTCAAACTGTAACATGTATAAAATGAAATTTCTAACTCTGATTATCTTAAAACATTTCTGTTCCATAATACCATTTGAAATATTTTATTGTTTTCCTGCTGAGAACTCAACACTTAATGAGAGTTTGCTATCCTGGCTCCAACTCTTTGCAGCACAAAATGTGGTCATGATCAAAAACAGTGCAAGACTGGCCTTTCCCTCCTGCTGATTACAAGCTTTTTAGTTGTCAAATAACAGATAACACTAAAAAAGGTAGACATACCATAATACAGCAAAATCCAAAACAATGATTCAAACTAGCCACATGTAAGATGATTTTGGGCAAAAAAGTTGTTTTTTTTATGGTTTGCTGACATATGTGACCTTGAAATGTTTCTGGCAGGTGAGTCCAACTTCATCAAGACTTTAGTTAACTTTGACAAGGACAATATAACGGACCGCGTGTTGAAGAAGATTGGTCAATACTGCAGACAGGCAGACTTCCAGCCAGAGATCATTGGCAAAGTGTCACTGGCCGCCAAATCCCTGTGCATGTGGGTCAGAGCTATGGAGGTAAGAGGATGTCACAATCACACCCACGCTTTGTCGCAAATGTTTGAAGATATAGACGTCACAAACTCACAAGCAAAGTAATTAAATAATCACAAGTGTACTGTAAACACACTCGCACAAATCCACAATGAGCCATATGTCTTAAATGCATTTTTACAAAACAGCAGCTTAAGGTGTTTTCCAAAAAAGCATGGCAAAGCAGCAAATCTACATCTACATGGATGTTTACACTGTTCCTCTAGGTTTATGGACATGTCTACAGGGTGGTGGAGCCAAAGCGAGCCCAACTAAATGCTGCCACAGCTCAGCTAACAGAGAAACAGGCATCTCTGGCTGAGGCCCAGAACAAACTACAAGAGGTATGGAATTCAGTGTATCAAGCAGCCAGGCTGATATTATGTAGGCATAAACTTGTGACAGGTCAAGTTTAAACATGAATTCAGCCATAGCGTTATTCTAAGTTCAATTTACATGTGACAAGACCAATATAATTCTGTGTGTGTGTGAGCAGTTGGCACAGAAACTAGAGGAGCTGAAAAAGCAGCATGGTGAGAAACTGGCCATGAAGGAGAGACTAAAAAAGAAATCAGATGAAATGGAGGTGAAACTGGACCGAGCTGACAAACTGGTGACTGGACTCGCTGGAGAGAGGGTCCGCTGGGAGGAGAGAGTTACTGTAAGCCACAAACACAATCACACACTTACACAACACAACACAGACACACTTGTACATGTGTGTCTATGCTTTAGGGCCTTGAAGAGAACATGGGATACCTTGTAGGAGACTGTGTGCTAGCAGCATCTTTCCTGTCCTATATGGGACCCTTCCTGTCCAACTATAGAGATGCGCTGCTTGCCATCTGGATGAATCAGGTGAGTAACATAAACACACCATATAAAATAAAAGCTGGCCATTTACTTGCAGACTCTCTACTCTTATTGGCTAGTCATGAAGGCTAGTTTCCTCTTATGTTGTTTCCAACACTGACCATGTCCTCTCTTGGTCTTTGTTTTTCCTTTTCTCAGGTACGGGATTTGGAGATCCCGTGCACACCACGGTTCAGTTTTGCAGCTTTTCTGTCCAAACCCACAGCAGTGAGGGAATGGAACATTCAGGGTCTTCCCTCAGACGCATTCTCTACTGAAAATGGGGTGATCGTCACTCGTGGAAACCGGTCTGTACATGTAGCAACTTGTTTTAGCCACATGTTATTAAATGACTCTAGTCCAGTAAGATTACTACGTGAAAAGCTTTATGATTAATTTTTATGTGGTTTGTGGTTTTGGTTGCATTTACGTGTACTGAAACACAACTTAACGTGTTTTAATTTCCTTCTCTCAAGATGGCCACTAATGGTGGATCCTCAAGGCCAAGCTCTCAAGTGGATCAAGAATATGGAGATGAAAAGAGTATGTCTTTCTATTAACTACAAACCTGACTGGTCATATCTGGTTAAATGGAGAGTTCAGTTTGCAGAGTAACCATGGATATATGTGTCTGCATAAGAAACAGGCAGGAAACACAGTTATTCTTAATTTTATTTAATATTTGTTTCCCCTTTATTTCCACTCATGGTACGTACTTCCTCTGTTTAAAGCACTTTCAACATAAAGCTGCAAGTGGTCAATGAAATCAGTGTGTCAGACAGAATAAAGTAGTAGAAAAAGAAATACGGCTGTTATCAGCAAAGATGTTGCAGTGATACAACATACTTTAAACACAGTAATTAGCTGAAATATGGCCCTAATATATGCATATTATATGGTGTATATACTGATAACATGATAATGTAAAAATGTCCTGTTTCTATGTGTGTGTCCACATGTGCAGGGTCTGAAAGTCATAGACATTCAAATGCCAGACTACCTACGGGTGCTGGAGAATGCCATCCAGTTTGGGAATCCTGTTTTACTGCAGAATGTTCAGGAGGACTTGGACCCATCTCTCAATCCGATTCTCAACAAGTCCCTTACACGAATAGGTCAGACATACATAAATAAACTCACAAATTAAATTTCCAACCAGGAAGAAAGAAAGAAAATCTTCAACTAAAAATGAGAGGTTTGTTTTTTACTAGGCGGTAGGCTTCTGTTGAAGCTGGGTGATAAGGAGGTGGAGTACAGTCCAGAGTTTCGTTTCTACATCACCACCAAGCTGTCTAACCCCCACTACACACCAGAGATTTCTACAAAGACCACTATAGTCAACTTTGCTGTCAAGGAGCAGGTCTGAGTCTATGTCTGTGTGTGCATTTGCATAGTATGTTTTTGTTTGTACTTGTTTGTGGGTCTTCATGCTGTTTTGGAATATGTGATGCTGGCTTCAATTTCCTGTAGTTTATATAGGATTTTGTGTGTATGTGTGTGTGGGTCCTGGCAGGGGCTGGAGGACCAACTACTTGGAATTGTGGTGCGTAAGGAGCGTCCAGATCTGGAGGAACAGAAGGACTCTTTGGTGATCAGCATTGCCTCTGGCAAGAAAAGCTTGCAGGAACTGGAGGATGAGATCCTCAGGTTGTTTAGCTCCCTGGTTTGGACAGTATGCCCTGTCACTTTTTATGCCTGTTGTACATATTGACTTGTTGTTTAAGTCATTTAAACATCCCCCAGTTGGATTTATGTATATTTTTTTCATGTTATTATTATGTGTTTCTAATGTACCAGGCTGCTGAATGAGGCGACTGGCTCGCTGCTGGACGATGTGCAGCTGGTGAACACCTTGCACTCATCCAAAGTGACATCCACTGAGGTTTCAGAGCAGCTGGAGAGCAGTGAACAGACTGAAATCAAGATTGACTCTGCAAGAGAGGTAAAGTGTATGGTTTAGAGCAGAGGTGTCCAAACTATTCCACAAACAGGCCGTGTAGCTGCAGGTTTTTATTCCAACCAAGCAGCAGCACACCAGACTTGGACAAACCTGGTTTATAGGGATGGGGCAGTGCAGGAATGCTGCTCTTCACAGTTTTTTTTTTTTTTTCAAAAAAATAACTTAGACTTTTGTATTCTACTAAGATACTGTGGTTGTTCCTGGACATTTGCATGGTAAATATGTTTACACAAATACTGTCTCAAAACAGGCCTACCGCCCATGTGCCCAACGAGCCTCCATTCTCTTCTTCATTCTAAATAACATGGGCTGCATTGATCCCATGTACCAGTTCTCATTGGACGCCTACATTGATCTCTTCAACCTCAGCATAGAGAAGAGCAAGCGCAGTCACAAGCTGGAGGAAAGAATCAACAGTCTCAATAACTACCACACATATGCAGTATACAGGTAAGCAACGATGCATCAAGAGAAGCCCTGCTCATGAATCAGTTGTATTTCCATGCAGATATTCTTAGATATGCTGTGGATCTGTAGGTGTTGTGTCCTTGATAAAAAAAAACAATTATGTCATAAGTTCATTTACCTTTTTGAGGTTTCGGTTTCTGATTTGACTGTGTCTGTCTTGCTCTGAGTGATGCAGTGTGTTGTCCTCTGCAGATACACGTGTCGTGGTCTCTTTGAGGTCCATAAGCTACTCTTCAGCTTCCAAATGTGTGCCAAAATCCTGGAGGTAGCTGGTAAACTCAACATGGATGAGTACAGTTTCTTCCTGCGTGGAGGAGGAGTGGTAAGAAAACTTTGTCTCAAACATTTATTTAAATGTTGAATGACTTACTAAGGAAAATACTTGTTACTACTAGTTAAGGTATCCTACCCCACAAAGACAGCTCTGTGATTCATGATGTGTTTTCCCTATGTTTTTAGGTTCTAGATAAAAAGGATCCGAAGTACTATCCCTGTAAAGATTGGCTGGCAGATTCTAGCTGGGACAACATTACAGAGCTGAATAAGCTAAACAACTTCCGGGGCATAAAGGATTCCTTTGAACGGTCTTCTCAAGAATGGAACGTTTGGTTCACCAGTGCTGAGCCAGAGAATGCTGCTTTACCAGGTCTTTGTATTTTGAGGGAGGATTTTCTTTTTCTTTTGGTATTTTGTCACTAAATTAAATTATTTTCACCAATCACAATGAAGTTGAAGCATACTCTCTTAAGAGAGTGAATATATTGGTGTGTGACAAAGGTTTTCCCATGCTGCAGTGTATGCAGTAGTAATAATGGTAATACTAATACATTTTATTTATAGGCACCTTGAATGACAATCAAGGTCACTTTACAAGATTAAAAGAATTATAATAGTAATAAAAGCAGCACATTAAACACCAGTCATAATGATTTAATAATGTGTTCACTGCTCTGGAGAGAAGAGAGTTTGTTGGTTTCTATGTTGGCGTTGGTCTTTTTCTTTATGTCATCAGCAGGATTAGATTTGACAAAGTTAAGCTCATGGCTGTGGAATCTTCTATTAAAAATTTAGTTCAGCTTCCCCCTCATTATATCTTTCATTTATGACTGCACTCCATTTTAAGTCTCTGCTCCAGCCACAGTTGTAGCTGGAGGCATTATGTCTTAGGTTCAACCGTCTGTATATACTATGCATCAGTTTTGTGTGATATCTCAGTAATGTGTTAAAATCATCTCTTCAAATTTAGTACAATCATTAATTTGGAGTCAAGGATGATTTTGATGGTCAAAGGTCACTGTGACTACACATTACATGTTTTTGACCAAAAGTCAGAAATTCACAGACTAATTTACTGCAACTCAAGTATTGACAAATATATACAACAGCAGCAATATTACTTTCTTTCCTGTTTCCAAAGTACCTTCCTTCACCCCTGAATTCCTTCACTTTATCCTCCCTCTGTGTTTTTTTCTAGGTGAGTGGGAGAGTATGTGTAATAAGTTCCAGAAGATGTTGGTAGTGCGCTCTCTGCGTCAGGACCGTGTCTCCTTCTGTGTCACTTCCTTCATTGTTAACAACCTGGGCTCTCGCTTTGTGGAGCCGCCTGTTCTCGACATGAAGGCTGTGAGTGTCTGCTCCTCTTCATTTAACCTGCATGGCTTTGTCTGTCTTGAGTATTAGTTTTTAGGATTAGAATTTTAATTAATTATGTGTTTCATATATCTAATTTATGTCATTCTGTTGGATTGAACTTCACTTGAAAGCTAGTCACATTGTGATATAGGGTTTCGTGTGAGTTGCCCTGTGTTGGCTCATCCACTCTCATTGTTTCTCTCCCTCTTTGCTAACTCTTGTCTCTGTCCTCTCCCCAGGTTGTGGAGGAATCCACCAGCAGGACTCCTCTGATTTTTGTTCTGTCTCCTGGGGTGGATCCCACTGGGGCCCTGCTGCAGCTGGCTGAGGCATCTGGGATGAGCAAGAACTTCCATGCCCTTTCTCTGGGCCAAGGACAGGCTCCCATTGCCAAGAGCATGATTGAAGACGGAATCAAAAACGGTACTAAAGTTACTCTGTCCTGATTTATTCCCTTTCTTTGCAGTGTTACTTTTTTGTCCCACAACTGTTGTTTTAGTTTCAAAAGCTAGTTGTGTTTGACAAAGTGTACAAAGTACTTGAATCAGACATTTTTGCTTCCCCTTTGGGTCACTATAAGATTACCTGAGAAGGCAAATACAGCTAGACATGAAAACAAAGTTATACTATCTTATATTAAGCTTTCTTTCTTGTCTCAGGTCACTGGGTGTTTCTTGCCAACTGCCACCTCTCTCTCTCATGGATGCCTGAACTGGACAAACTTATAGAGCAGTTACAAGTACAAAAACCCCACTCAGACTTCAGACTCTGGCTCAGCTCTTCACCACACCCAGAATTTCCTATCACCATCCTGCAGGCTGGCATCAAGATGACCACTGAACCTCCAAAGGTGCATGTGCTCATATACATATACATATATGGATTTCCAGACTTGAGATATCTATTATTATTTATGCACATGTATATGATATACATGTCAACTACACAGAAGCTCTTAAGTTTCATCTTGCCACATGTAACATCTCATTAAAATTTACTACATGTAAGTATTAACTAGTATTAACCTAGTATTAACTCACTGTCACTGCTCACTGTCCTCAGGGTGTGAAAGCTAACATGAAGCGTCTGTACCAGCTGGTGACTGAGGCTCAGTTCAACCGCTCCTCAAGACCAGCCTTCTACAGGAAGCTGCTCTTCTCCCTCTGTTTTTTTCACAGCATCCTGCTGGAAAGGAAGAAGTTTCTGCAGCTGGGATGGAATATTATTTATGGCTTCAATGATTCTGACTTTGAGGTCAGGGTCTCATACGATACTGAAGGAAACGCTCACACCTACAAGAAAGAACAGAACAAAACAAAAAGTTATATTGTTTAGTCTACCAAAAATATTGCTCGTGAAAACTAACAAATGACATAGTGAAGATGTTTGTGATGCAGCTGTGATTATGGTGGTGGGGACTGAGTGGAATTTCTGCATGGCTGATGTTTCCTTGTCAGTAATCTGCTCTAAACCACAAATATAGGCTTAAGTCAAGCAGAAAGGCCATTTTATACCCTGTCAGAGTAAAGACCAATTAGACTAATGGATAATGACAATCTAGTTCAAGTGCATGAGAATAAACTGTAATTATAGCCTTTGTTGAAATGTCTCCATTCTGTCTTTCTGTCTTCTCTCTGCAGAACTATTTCACATGCCCTCAGTGTGTTGTCTTGCATTTCAAAGTCAGTCTGTTAAAATCATTTTCTTGATGCATCACTAGGTGAGTGAGAATCTGCTGAGTCTGTACCTGGATGAGTATGAGGAGATCCCCTGGGATGCATTGAAGTACCTCATTGCTGGGGTCAACTATGGAGGTCATGTCACAGATGACTGGGACAGACGTCTTCTAATCACATATATCAATGACTACTTCTGTGAAGCTGCTGTCAACCAGCAGTTCTACAAGTAAGACACACAGTGTAAATGCATATTCAGTTTACAACATCTTATATAATCTTTAAATGTATACAGTCCCACTGTAAAGCCACATGTGGCTGCACAAAGGTTGTGAAGTTTCACGCAGCTCACAGAGTGCTAGCACTACCAAGTGGACAGTCAGATTATTACATCTACGAACTACAGATACATTGTGGCACTTGATGAATACTGACAAGGGATTTTAGTCCTCAGTTTTTGTTTTTTGTTTTTTTTTTTTTTTTTTTGTTTTTGTTTTTTTGTTTGTTTTGTTACTTGTGTGAATGATGTGTCCACTCTTATTTTCTAATCAAGAACTTTGTTTCAACAGATGTACTGCATCAGCTCAAATTAACCCTGACCAGATAAGGAAAAATACACATAAAAGTATATTTAGAGAATAAGCTTTATAGTACTTTAACACAGTAGCCAGGCCTAGGGCTTTATATGATGATTGTGTTTGTGACATTGTGACAGTGACTGTCCTGTAGCACTATGAAGCACTGCTATTTATATTCTACAAGTTTTGGCTTCAGTTATTACACTGAGTCACCTAAGATGAGATAAAAAGCATCTCTAAAGGGAAATTGGGTCATGGGTCAATACACTGGCAGGAAATAAAGCTCTGAGAACAATAACTCTAAGACTGTGCTCTAGGACTGTTGGGCTGTGTGCCATTAAAACAGTGCATTGATGTTTATCAAACAAGTTAAATGAAATGCATTGTCTTTGTTTACAGAATCAGGTTTGATACCACAGATGCTATTTATATGAATGGGTATACAGATGGGAGCATGTACAGTACGTTCTGAATTACATTCAAAATGGGCTCATTCTGTCAACTGTTTACATTGTTACATTCACATATGAAAATAAGTCCAGAATATGCTGATGACATTGTTTTCTTCCCTATACCTTTGTTATGTAAGTCATTTTATGTAACTTACTTTGTACTCCCCTGTTCTGTGACAGGCTCTCCACCTTAACATTCTACTACATCCCACGTGATGGACCCCAGTCCTCATACAAAGACTACATCAGCAACCTGCCATCCACAGAGCACCCTGAAGTGTTTGGCCAGCACCCTAATGCTGACATTGCGAGTCAGATTGCTGAGACTAAGACGCTGTTCGACACCTTGCTCTCCCTGCAGCCCCAGGTCACCAGCCCCACCACAGGGGGGGCTAGGCTGAGTCAAGAAGATAAGGTGAATCACAGTAGACAGAGCAAATAAGTAAAACAACAGTAAAACTCCAACAAAGTACAAGTTGAATGTTCTGTCCTCTTTAAATGTATACGTCTTCTCTCTGAGTCACTCAATTTGATATCAGTCATTACCATTTTGGAAGCATTTAAATTAACCTGGGTTTAACTTAACATAACATTGTCAGGTTGAATACCACAAACTAGAACACAAAGTAAAGCCTTAGGTTTTGACAAGTACATTTTGGTTATTTATTTGATCAGTTCTTCAGACCTTACTGTCTTCCAGTTTGGTGAAAGCTTACTCAGGTCATTAGACCTTGCTATCATGCATTCAGTTCAGTCAGCAAAAGCCAATACACAATGAACTTCAGTCAATTGTTAATTCAAGTTGCATTTGATATGAAATAATGTTCTGATTACAATTTGTTTAATTACCTACAGTGTGATATTATTTTTGCCTCTATCAGTTAGATTAGTTTCTATGGTATTTATGATTTTTTGAATGTTCACCAATCCAGATAGAAATAGTAAAAATATAGATCAGCTGATATAGATCTAACAGAGGATGAGTGTTTTCTGTGTCCGTGTGTCAGTTCCAGATTAGATCTAGATGTGATCAATAAAACTCTATATCACAGTATGATTTTATATCACAGTATAAATACTGTGATATAGTACATTTTCTGGGGAGGCCATTAAAAACTGTCCGTGTTAAACAAAACAAATCATATTTCATTAAGCCAGTGTCTATATTATATTTTTCTTGTCAATACTGTTACATGCGTATGGTTTCACAGCACTGATATGTCATGAGTCATATGTCGTCATTACTGCTCTATAAAGTTTCTCGTCTGTCCTAAATTTCTATAACAAGTGTTATATCACTTGTTATGTCATAAGCAAATGTTTTGCTTATATATAAGCAAAACATTTTCAATCTAAGGTTTACATTTGTCTTCAAGCATATAGCCCCTGAAGTCTACCAGAAATTACTGTTTTTATTTTGAAGTTAAGGGAGCATTATCTCCTTAGATCTGTCTAACATCTGCCAATTCTGTGTTCTCCACTTAAACAAAGTGGCTGTTGTTTAACAATACCAGTAGTTTCCCTACGTGCCTCAAAAATGCTTCACATGTTGTGAATAATAGTGCCAACAAAGTAAGTCTATCTAATAATGACTGTCAGCAAAGTAATCTCATCATCCAGCTCATTTTCATTGTTCCGTGTGGATGTTGCGGTATTTCAGAGTTTATGTGTGTGTTTTGGAAAGAATTACTATCAGAGCTGTATCCTCTGCTATTTAGGTCTTCTAATTTTGAGCAGTTCCATGGCCCGGCTGTCTCTGCAATTTTCTTACTGCAAATACATCTGTGAAATGCCTTTGTATGTTAAACGATGATGACATTTCGTATTTGCCTCTAGGTTTTAGAGCTGTTGGCAGACGTCCGTGGGAAGATTCCAGCGCTGATTGACTACGAGGGCACCAGGTCTGCCCTCCAGGATGACCCCTCACCTCTTAATGTGGTCCTGCTACAAGAGATCCAGAGATACAACTCACTGCTGGACACTATCACGTACGAACAATCTGTGTGTGTGTGTGTGTGTGTGTGTGTGTGTGTGTGTGTGTGTGTGTGTGTGTGTGTGTGTGTGTGTGTGTGTGTGTGTGTACTCACGTGTGTGTGCCTCTGTCTGTATAACTGAAGTCTAAAATTTAACATATATAATTAAACATTTACCTTTAAACAAATGTCTTTCACAACTAAGACAAAATAATGATAGTTGAGTTGTTGAGTTGTGTGCCTCATAACATGAATATGCCTCAGAGAACAATTGCTCCATTACCCAACCTGCTTGTTTGTATCTGTATGTGTGAGAATCTAGATCTCACCGAGGGAGCAATAACAGCTTAACACCTACAATAAAAGAGGGCAGAAATAACAGATTTGTTGCTGAAATTGTATATGTTTGTGTGATAGTTCCTCCCTGGTGGAGCTGGAGAAAGGGATCAAAGGCTTAGTGGTGATGTCACCCAGCTTGGAGGAGACCTTCCACTCCATCTATGACGCACGTGTACCACCACTGTGGGAGAAGGTGCCAGACACACACACACACTAACACAGATCACCCAACATTCTTCTTACATTGTCTTCCAATACAAATTCTTTTGTAGCTTCAGACAATAAATTCCCACAGTTATTCTTTATTGCCTTTGTTTATTCTCTGGTAATGTTTCCTCTGCTGGTTGAAGCTTCTTAACTCCTTCTTTCTCTTTCAATGTATGAATGATTCGGGCACACTGTGCTGTTTGTGTGATGCACATACTGTATGGGAGGTGAGACCTCCTGAAGTGCAAGGTGAGACTGCACCTGCTACCTTCCTTTTATCTCACTTCATAAAGTGGGAAGACACAGACTAGACTGAAAGAGTAATGCCAGGATCAATAATATTGAGAGAGTCTGCCCTTTGAAAAATTGAGTGCACTTAAATAATGTGAGACAAAAAAAAAAAAAGCTATGCTGAGTCAGGATTAAAAATTTAAAAAGAATGCGTTGAAAAAGGTAGCAAAACACAACAACATCCAATGTAAACAGTGAAACTAATGTGGCTTTTATTGGTTTGGCTATAGTCTACTGTATAATCAAGCATTGACCAAGCTTTGCTTTATGAGGGTCACAGATAATGTTTCAATCTTGACAGACAGCTATGTTTATTTTTCCATTACTTATGCTGACTTGATTTTGCATCCAAATCTTTCTCTCTACAACAAGGATGACAGATTTCTATGGTGTGCTGCTATTTAACAGAGGCCATTCAAGTCTTGTGTATTGATCTTTGTGATTGTGATCAACAGCAATCTTTTCTGCTCTCTTCAATCTGCCCAACAACTGCAGGCCTGTCTCTGTACTGACTCACTGGTCTGTTATTAAAGGTGTATTTATCCATCACTCTGCCCAGCTGCACAGACACACACTTATTGTTCTCCTCTGTTCAACCACGCACACACATACACACACAGCAATGGTGCTCTGGCAGCGATCCAGCTGTAATTCTGTCCGAATGCTCAATTCTGGCTTCATTATGAGAGGACCTCTCTTTACAGTGGCTAGAGAACATAGGGCACTGTCGGCCTGGGTCAAGGGGCTGAAGGAGATTTGTGTGTGTGCACTGAGCAGGAGTCATTTAGGGCTTTCTCTATGTTTATCTTCCAAATGTCTGACTTTGTCCTTGTTATGGGCTGCGTATGAAAGCATGTATGCCCATGTGTGTGTCTCTGTGCGTGTTTGTGCTCATGCATGTATTTGTGAGTAGCTGCTCATCAGGTGGAACATACCCTGGCCCTTGGTGGCTGAACAAAGCCTGCATCTGTGGACTAATCGTAGTGTAATAAGCAAAGTAAACCTTCCAAGGCCTGCTCCACTTTCCTAAAAAGACCCTGAGCTCATTGTGCTCTAGCCAACAGCTTATTACTGCTGGATGTACTGTATGTGAATCTGTGTGTGTCGGTGTGTCTGTGCTCGTGTGCGTGCGTGTGTGTGTGCGTGTATCTATTTCCTTTTATAGGAATATTGGACAGCTATTAGGGCTACTGCCTCCAGCTGAGCTTCTCTTTTTTTACTGACCACTTGTAAACTAGACAACCCTGCCTTTCTCTTTTTTCCCTCCTGTTTCTGGCTCTCGTCCATCGCCGTCTTGTCTCATTCACCACGTCTTGCTTTATGTCTTTTACTTTTACTTCCCTTATTGTCATCATTCTCATTCCTTGTACGTCTTCCATCTACAATCCCTCCATTCTGCTCTCTTCTTCTCTATCTCTTCATGCTTCATCTAGCCCAAGCGGCAGTAACAGCCCCTCATAGACTCCCTGTCCTCCTTATTTATCCCTCCATCCCTGCATCCCTCTCTTCTCCGCCCCTCCTTGGCATGGCAGCCTGTCATTAGTTCTGAGCTCACAGACTCATGGCTTTAATTTTGGCCTGCCTGCCTCTCAGTCTCCAGCCATTTTGTATCTGCTTTCTTCACATTGCTCTACTGTTTGTGTTTAGGGATGTGTAGAATTTGTGTATGTAAAAGATTTGGCAGAGATGTGGGTATCTGTTATGTGACTACATGTGAGGTATGCACATGTCTTCCTGAGTGGAACATGAAGAGAAAAGCTTTCGTTTCAAGTATTTTTGTGTGAATCTTTGTATGCACATGTGCCTTCAGCAGTTGTTGTATATATTATTCAGACAAAATGGGCCAAAAACTGAACTGCATGTCAATAAAGGTTACTATGCCATATGTGGACAAATGGCAACCAGCCAAGGCTGTGCACTTATTTAACTAGTTTGATTTTGGCAGATTTTTGAAACAAATTATCAAAAGCATAACATTTGTACAAATAAAAGAGATTTATCATGAAAACCTTACAAAAGAGTCAGATGGGAAAAGTAATTCAAAACATTCTCTGTCTTCCTGCAAGTTCTACACAGACGTTTCAGGGTCAAAAGTTCAGACATTAAGTGAGAATTCATTTTAGGAACAGGTGCAAGTGCACCTCTCTATTGAGTTTGGATGGATCGATATTCCTCAAGAGCTACATTTAAATGATTTAATGAAGGCAACCAGCCCTGCTGTGTGAATCAAAAATATGTTTGCTCTGTGACAAAAGGAGCAATATACCACAGACTTACTGACAGATTTGTGGCAGCTTGTAGACTGGTGAAGAATGTAAGAACAGTGAATGATTTCATCGAGCCTCACACTAAAGCAGGGCCTGAATCAGATACAGTCTGCAATACATTAGGAAAATCTTCTATTATAGACTGTTTATGAACTGTGGGAAACTGTGTGTCAGCAGTTCTGGTCAGGACTGAAAGTGTAATTACTGTTTGTGACAAGAACATTTGTAAATCAATGTGCTGACTGACTAAATGTCTTGGTCATTTTGTGAGTATTTCTTAGCCATGTGCTACTGCATTGTACTGAGCTATTTCCCGTCATGTGTAGCTGCCAACAGCTGGAAGCATGAAATGACTGTAGATGTGCCATGTCTCTCTCTCTCTCTCTCATGCTTGCTCTCTCTGTCCACTAGGCATACCCTTCACTGAAAGCCCTGGCAGCGTGGACCAGGGATCTTTGCCAGCGAGTCGATCAGTTTGCACGCTGGGCAGAGACAACCCAGCCCCCCAAGTTGTTCTGGCTCTCAGGCTTCACCTTTCCCAACGCTTTCCTTACGGCTGTGCTGCAGTCTTATGCTCGACAACATATTGTGAGGTTTCACACAACCGCATACATGAATATTAGGATAGACTGCACATTAAGGCACATGAACAATTTATTTACCAAATACCAGAACTGTTTGTTTAAAAATACAACAATTCTAATATGACTCTGAGGCAATGAATGGAAATGGATCGTTATTTATAGCTACAGTATCTCATCCACCCAGCAGTTAATACTGTGTGAACTGTTCTTACAGATATCGGTGGACACGCTGTCCTGGGAGTTCGTAGTATCCACTGTAGATGACAGCGACTGCCTCAGCCCGCCCAAGGTGAGACACTGTACACACATTTCTATTTCCATAATGATTTCCATAAACCCTCCATCAGACCATTTTTTCTGAGCCCTTAAGCTGTCATCGCCACTTCCCATCATATTTTTCATTTCCACTCCAACACCAACAGTGTGGTTTTCCCTGACAAACTTCTTTTCATTCAAAGCAGCGTGCCACTTTGTGCTTCTCTCTTCCTGGTCCAAAAATCTGCTCTCGTGTTGTAATTTTTTACAAAGAAGTTTTACAATTCAAATTTTGATAGTGGGATAAAATGTTTTCATGTCTTGTATCTCCATCTCTAGAATAGAGATGTCATTTGAAATTATTATTTTCCCCTCACGTTTTTTATTTTATTTTGTTCATCTGTGCCTCGCCTTGTTTGTTGTCCCTGTGCTGTTCCAGAACGAATGCACGCTTCAGCCCTTCCTGTTTTTTTGTACTCCTTCCCCTCACTTCTTTTAGCTCTCTAACTCTATTTCCTTCTGTCCAAATTTATCTCTTCCATTCTTCTCCTTCCCTCCCTCTTTCTTCTTAGGTCCCTTCCAACCCCCATCTTTCCCTTTGGTCCTTCTTGCCCCCCGTCCCTTAGGACTTACTCCTTCCCATTTTCCTCTTTCCTTCCTTTCAGTGCCACTCCTGTTTTTCCTCTTCCCTTTCCTTCCTTGTACCCTCTCTCCTGTCTTCCTCTTCCCACTCTCCTCCCTCCTTTTCATCTGCAGCCCTCCCCTTTCCCTTGTTTTCACCCTCCCTCTTCTTTCCACTCTCAGTTGCATTACCTAATTGGAATTGCTGTTTGTCATAAACATTTTTTCAAAGCTGGATGCAAAATGTCACCTACCATCAAGTATTTATCCCTCTCCCCCTTCCCTCCTGTTGTTTCCGATTCCCCCTGCTTCTCTTCCCTCTAGGATGGAGTATATATCCAAGGTTTGTACCTGGAGGGGGCTGGCTGGGACAAGAAGAATGCCTGTCTGGTGGAAGCTGAACCCATGCAAATGGTCTGTCCCATCCCCACCATTCACTTCAAACCTGTGGAGAACCGCAAGAAGATGGGCAAGAGTGAGTTGTTTGTCAGGAATTTCCTGACTACCTCCCTTTGGCTGTCTGTCCATCTTCCTCTCTCTTTTTTTTTTTTTTATATATATATATATTTATATATATATTTTTTTTTTTCTGATTATTTTGTGCATCTGATTGTATCAAACTTGTACAGGACATTTTGTGCAGTTTTAAGTGCAAAGTGTATGTAAATCGAGGTTTCATGTCACGCCTCTGTTTCTCTGTTTGTGTAGGTATGTACCTGTGTCCATGTTACTATTTCCCCGTTCGTTCGGGCGGGGCAGGCCGAGCGTCTTTTGTGGTCGCTGTCGAGCTCAAATCTGGAGCTGCGACTCCAGACCACTGGATCAAGAGAGGGACTGCTCTTCTTATGAGCCTGGACAACTAAAGGCCCTAACACACACACACACACACTTTTACTCTGACTCTGGAGATTGTTATTTATTTTTTCAGAAATTAATCACTTTATATGCAGTTTATTAAATCTGATATTAGCTTCTTTTTTATTTATTTATTTATTTATTTTTATGATTTTTGATGGTCAAGGCCAAATTTGAAATTTAACACTGTTTTACTTCTTAAATGTATCACATTCCTTGAAGCTTGTCCACACACCTGGGGTTTAGCAATAAATGCTCTGAGTCACTCTTTGAAGTCATTTTGACACAGTTCTGCTAAGCTCTGTTTCTCCACTCTTTCCTCTTTGTCTGTGTTTTCTGCCGTCAGCTGACCGATTATTCACTCCTCGCCACAGACCTGCATCAGTCTTTCCATGCTGACCCCCTTTTATCCTGCTCAAACACAGACTGGGAATACTTTCCTTATGTGAAGTCCTGTTTTCAGCTGGAAACTTGTTTCTTTGTAACATCTGGATCAAGTGACTGTCTGGTCATATAAGTGTATGTTGTGCTCATTGAATTCCTTTGGTAATCTGATAAACTGTTACTCATTCATCCATCTTGCGTTAACAGCTTTTGACAAAGCACCTGTCTGTGAACAGAACAGAGCTATAAAAGATAAAATACTTGCAAAATTTGCCCCAAATTAAACCATCATAAATTAGAACTTCGGTTTTGGAATGCACAGAATTTCCAGATATATTTTCTTCATTTTTTATGAAGCCCATAATATGTCACCCACTTGCTTTGTGCACAGTCATGGGATGATATATTACATTTGAGAAAATTAGATCTCACAAAAGTAAATGTGTCATAACAAATATAATTTTGTTATGTTACACTTGGTATGACACATTCATTCACTTCCACTCAGTGAGAACACACACATGTAGACACATGTGCGTGTAAACAAAGCAGTCAGTCAAGATGAGGTAAAGGATATTTTTATGCTAATATGCATTTCCCTAAGCTGAAAAAGAGGACAGAGGAGGGGGAGCAACTGAAGGAGAAATGAACCTATTCAAACAAATGAATTCTAATGAAGCTTCACAGACAAGACGCTTGGAGTCGCCCTGCGTTGTGAAGGAGAAGGCCCGGACTTCCCCACTGGAAAGGACTCAGCCCAAACTCCTGAAAGGCAGGGAGAGAAAAAACAAGAGAACGACCCTGGAGAAAGTGAGCCGGGAGGAAGAATGGTCCAGTAATGAGAGAGGGGAACCAGAGAGAGGGGGGCCTGAGTTCAAGGTTGTATTCAGACTTAAGGATTGTCCCCCTGAAAGACTGAACACAGACTTCCTCAGGGTTTAAGAGCCTCTTTATCAGACCCAGGTCTCTGTGTGTCTCTCTGGTTGGGTGGGAGATGGAGAGGGGCACTCACAGAAACATGCTGAATTCAAATTCAAATTGGCTTATTCTCAAGCTTGGTTGTAACAAAAATATCAGACTAAGGAGGGTTTTTTATGGATTAAAGCTGCATCTGAAATGAACTAGAATGTAAATGTGGTGTGGAGACATTTTCAATGTATTTGTTATGTGGTAATAATTAACTCTCCTGTCAAACACGTTCCAGAACAGAAATACATTATCCAAAGTTTTGTGGCTGCTTGAAAAAAAAAAAAGCTCTACAATCACACAAATATGCATTGTTTATCATTTTGTAAGAGGTGGTGACTGTGTTCAAACAGCGGATGTCTTAGTTTAGAGCCAAGATTTTCGAAAGCTCCCAGTCGGCAGAAATATTCATTTCTTGAGGGCATTGGAGCCAACTTCTTCCATCTGCTCATCCACTCAGAAGCAGCCTCTTTGAAAATTCCTGTCTTGAAGAAATGGACATTTATTGAATGCCTGGGAGGAGGGAATCCAGAAAATTTCATGTAAAGGATCTGGATTTTAAAGATAGATAGATGAATACTTTATTGATCCCAAGGGGTAATTAAGGCATCCAGTAAGCTTACACAAAAAGGAAGAAATTATCTTCTAGTCTTCTTCAACAGAAGACTAAAGTGACTTAATAAAATACAATAGACACTAAGCAAAAACAAAGGACAGACGGAGCTACTGGAAAGTGCGGCCACTCCGGAGATGATCATATTATCATGTCTCCTGATGAAGATAGTATTACTTGAATTAAACCAGGAGGTGGGCATCCCCTGGCGACCTCAAGCACCCCTGAGAGCCAACTGAGAGTCACTGTTTAGGAGAGACTGCCCTTGATGGGTTTGCCTTGTGCTTTAATTTGATTTCCCAGCAAGCTCCTGTCCTAGTTTTAAGTTTCTTGGGAAATGACAAGATTTCCAGACATCTCCAGATAACAACTTCTGATTCCTCAAGTAGCTCTCAGCCCCCTTAGCACAGTTACTACTTCCAAATGAGAGCTTTGACTCTTGAACCAAATAGTTATAAGGGGAAAACCTGGGGTCCAGTTGAATAGTAGTTAATAATGGAATTTGGGCAAGTTGTACAGTGTGTTTGCCAGTGACTATGGAGGCGGGGCAGTTAATGTCCAAGACTCTTCCACCGAAAATAAACCTGCATGAGGGAAGAGAGAGAAGGAGAGAGAAAGGGAGCGGAGGGAGGGAGGAGGAGGAAGGGAAAGAGCCTTTCAACGGGGACAGAAGGGAAAGAGTCTCCGTTTCAATGGAATAAAAACTGCGCAATTTCTTTAAGGACTGCCTGCTCGGATCGCAGTGGACCGTTCCTCTCTATGAAATGGATATCAGTGGTGTTTTCGGATGATTAAGGTATCCGTGCCCATTGCAACCTTTGCTACCTATGTGGCTACAGAATCTGGCGATTTTTTTTGTCCAGATGGTCCTCAGAGAAGGAAAAGGAGCTGTACAGTCGTTTAGAAAGGCGATAATGACTGTGCAGAGATGCAAGATCAGTGATGAGTGTATCCGTCATGTCTTGCCTATGAGCGAACACATCTACATTTTGTCCGCCCGGACTGTGATCTATCTGCGTATACTGTGCTCCCTGTGTCGACGTTTGCACCTAAACGCGTTATGGATGTTGAATGGGGCTTCATGTTTTTTTGGGAGAGGGCTTTTTAGGGGGCTGCGTCATCTGTGGCTGGGAAAGGAGATGGACTGCTTTGCAGATTTTCCACTATTACAATGTTTTAACATGGAGAGTCAACACGGCACCTCCCCAGCAGATTTTGGATTGCACATAAAAGGTAAGCATGATGCGTAGTATGACTCTATCAAGCAGACACGCTGACATGTGAGGCTGGGCTCACTGTATTACCTAATTGAAACAGGGTAACCAATGAGACTCCATTGAAAACAACCTGAACTACAATATCCTCATTCTGTCATAATTCTTAATGCCACAGCTAAAATATACGTTGTTACCAGATTGTGTATCACAGTAGGAGACTATTGTAAGTCTAATAAACTGAGATCAGAAACACATGCATGTATGAGAACACACGGCTGTGTTGTGGTGATTTTTCCGTATGGGAATGCTTTGATGGTGTTATATCACTAATACGCTGTAATCGGAGACACAACACTAACTTTACATGAATGTGTCGGATAAGTTTGAATCCTGCAGCCGTTTGATAAAACTGTGTTGCTGCCATCTGTTTCATCGATTCTCATCAAAATCATATTGAAACTGATGTTGGTGATGTCACGTTCTTTACGGTCAGGAAGACATAGTTTACGGGAAGGTAGCCTGGAGTTGGTGATGTCGCAATCGCTTTCTGTTAATCTCGGTTATACGTTTTAAAACGCGCAAAATGCGGCGGATCGTGTCCGTGGGTGTGATATGCAGCGTGCGATTGAGGTATTTTGCAGATTATCGGGGGTGAATAGCAAATAACTGAATGAAATGCGGACTCGTGGGTGTTGGGGAAAGGAGTGTCGCATTTTCTTTCTGAAATGTCATGTGGTGAAGTTGTGGCGGGTTCTCTACTATTTCCAGGAAGAGCGTTTGAATTTTCTCCCCCTTGGATTTATGTTCTGTCTCCACCCCTTTCCTCGCTGTTTCTGTAGTAATCTGGACTTTGTGCCACTGGGTGGCGCTCCGGGATCGTGAATTAGTTGAACATACATCTCAAGGTCTTGAATGGGATCCAGCTGATGAGTATATGTTGAGTATTTGTTTTCATGTAGCGGTTTGTCTAAGTTCACCCAGATGGTAATATCTCTCAGATACAAGAAAAAACGAGCCACACAGATTATGTGTCATTACTGGATCCAATATCTACATTACAAGATTATCTAAAGTATTATTAGGGCTTAGAGTTTGTTGCGTCTGTCCACATAAACAATCGAAAGACTAAATAAACCCCCACGTGTCATTAAGTCACTTTAAATTCAACTGTATCGTCGGTGGACTTCAATATCCCACAATGCAGTGCGACTGGAGTAGCCGCTCACAGCTGCAATTAATTTAAACCTAATTATGTGCAGCGTTAGGACTCGGGAGGAGGCACAACTAAACAAATACATATTTAATTGAAAAAAAGAATAAATTAATACTTAGTTATATTGTTGTTATTAATTCTTCAAATTTCTGCGCAACTCCTAAACACGGTAAATTAACTATGTGTGTGTGTGTGTGTGTGTGTGTGTGTGTGTGTGTGTGTGTGTCCTGGGGAAAAGAATTTTAATGCCTGACTTTTGGTTATTATCAAGAAAACAATAAAAATACAAAAAAAAGATATGGCAGTACATATCTGCTGTAAGAACTTCAATGATTTTGGTTATTATCAAGAAAACAATAAAAAAAAAAAAAGATATTACATATCTGCTGTAGGGTAGGCAAATGTAGGCATATATGTATAAATACTCTATTGACAAGAAAATACTATTTCATTGTTTGCCTACGTGGAAATTTAGGTATTTTGCACTAAGTTACACAGAGATGAGCACTCTTAGTTTGTTTCCCCACATACAAGCCAACTTCAAGGATTCAAGGAGCTTTATTGTCATTGCATCACATGTTAGGAACATGAAGTGAACAAAATTAGATTCCCTGGTACCGGTGTAAGCTGGTACCAGGGAATAAAATAAGATATACTAAGTAGTAAGTAAGAAAGTATAAATATAAAAACAACAATGTAAAATAAAGTGTAAACTATAAGCATAGAATATATATACAGTATGGACATCAAACATCTAGCGATGAATGACAACAGGGAATAGCAGCAACAAAGACTTACTGCTTACTACTAACAAAACACTTACTGCCCCTTCTCTTTTATCCATATTTTACTTGTTTCATAGCTTCAAATGCTAACTGACTTGTGTTTTGTTTATCTCCTCTCGCAGGATAGATATTTATTTGAGCTCACAAATCATTAATTTAGTTATATTAATATTATATAATCTTAAGATGTCGCCATAATTACATGCCAACAACGAAGCAGTGTATTGAGCAGTTCTTTAAACCTCTATCATATGTGTGGACAGTAATGTTTAAAGTTAACTTTCTTCTTAGATCTAAGATACGGTACAGTGTCTGTACAAATTACCGAATTATTGTAGAGTTTGGTATTTTCCTCTAGATGGCGACACATGTGCAGTTCAGATGTGAACTGTGACTCATCTGTGAACAGCTGCCTCTCTCACAGCAGTAGTTGAGAGGCAGACTGTGGTCTCATGATACTGTTGATGTTGTTGTTAAATTGTCTGACTTCGACCAGTAGTTAAGAGCCATTCAAGTCGAAGTTTTATGATCTCAATAGCCATGTAAGTGTATGAGACATATTCTGTTAGTGCCTTTTCATATTATGAAATGCAAATTGTCTTCTTGAATCTGTGATCAATAAGGGTAATGTAAGATTTTTCCATTCACACAGGAGTAAGGAACATGACCAAGCTTTGTGATGCCATATTTGAAGAACCACCATGGCCTGACTGACGTCACTGGTGAAAAGTCAGATCGGTGTCAGACTTAATGTAGGCAAGACCGAAGAAAAAAAGACGATCATAGCCAGTCAAGATGGACTGCACAGACCAGGAAAGGTATGATAAGCATGAAAAACTTACCACTAACCATTATATGTTAAAATTCACTGCTGTAATATTTGTTTCCTGATCTGTCTGAATCCAATGGTAATGTATTCCATGACAGAATCAACATTAATATTCACTAAACTTCAAAGACATTTGAGAAAAACGCTTTTTAAATTTTGCTTGATTTACCTGTCACAGACTTGCAGAAGATCAATGATAACTAATAATTAATATCCATATCAGATCCATATTTTATATATTGACATGTTTTTCTTTTACTACAGAGAAACTATCAGTATTTGGCTGCGAGCACTCGTCTACTCAGGTAAGACTTTTGACCTTTTGTGCTGACTTTGACCTGCTTGCATGTGGCGTGCATGACAAGTGGGATTAGAATGACTTGTCATTCCTGTTTTGTCTGGCCAGTGTGTTTGTCTGTGCTTCTTTCAGAACAATGAAATATTTGTTTAAATGTTCTGAAATACCCATCATGTTCATGTCTGTTCTACAATGCTGTACCACCAGGTTTAGTCTGAGTTTAGAGGTGACTAAGACACTGTTCATCCGAGCTCAGATCGCCACAGAAATTTCCCTCTTTTCACTTTTAGCATTGACCACTCAGACTCAGACCATCAGAGGATTTGAACTGTTGGATAATTCAAATTATTTTCCTCTTTACAATATGGTTTGGTAGTTTTGAAAAGTATGATGTATTTTGATATTGACACATCATACTGGCTCTGTGACACAGTAATTACAGCACATGGTTTTACATACCAACTGGTCTGCATTGTTGGATTAAATTCGTGACTTGTTGACTCCATTCTTTATAGACAGGAGTGTTTTTTTTGTTCAGGGGCCACTGTTTTTACCACAGCTACTAAAGTCCTGGGATTTGGGACACAGCTATGTGCGCGTGCACACACACTCACATCTAACTGAGTTCTACACATTCAGCACCCTTACTTAGACGTATATACACCTAAACTAACACCAGCCCTGGTTCATTTTCACTCACACAGTTCTCAAATACACACTGACACATATCTTCAACACCATTTTGATCTCCCTCTTTGGGACAAAGACACACACTCTAATGCAGACGTCTCTTAGGACCCTGCAGAGTCTCACACCTGGGTTTTTCCATCACATAGCCCGCTCAGCTTTATTACACACATTAACAGCTGGCCCTGAATCAGAATCATCACCCACATTAATGCCCAGACATAAATCTGTACATGCAAACTGGGTTGCAAACCTTTCTGCATGAGGGTTGCCAAGTAGAAAGAAGCACTTTATACTGTTCTGAATTGTGATGGCCAAGTAAGGCATGTTGCTTATTATGTATCTTGTTGCAGGTTTGAGTGTGATTGACAACCTTTTTGTGTGGCATACCCTCAGTATCCAAAAAATTACATTTTAATACTAATAATAAATCTAAAGCTATGATGCTGTCAACATGCCTGACTTGCAGGGCTTGGCAGCTCCAGGTTTTTTGATGTTGGCTGCTTGTAAGTGAAATAATTCCATATGTTGCACCTGGTACCAGTTTAATTTGGACAGGAATCTAGTTTAAGACATGTTATATGAGTGGCATATGTTCAGCTGCAGAATAGTTTTGCCTTTCTTAGCAGTAGGAGTCTACAGTAAAGCCACAGTCTTGCAGACCGTAATGGAGGAGACAGGCCACAAATTTAATTATGAGCAAAAAGGCTGTTTCAAAAAAGGTAAAAGTTATGTGACATTACTATTTTGTTGATAAACAAAGTGAATAATGAACATTTCGTGAAATTAAGCTTTGAAATTTAAGTCCTTACCTCACTGAAGAAATGCTAAGACCAGTTGAAATGTAAATGTTATCTTTTATTTAAGCAGCTCACATCAGTTTGTGGGAGTAAAATTTGTAAGACAGGAGATCATTTGCTTACATTTGTTTTCCCCTCCACTTTACCTACATCCTTCTCCTGTCATCTCCCCAAGTACATGTGCCGTCCATATCTACTACACTCAGATTAAGAGAGTTCTTCACAGTTCTTCATATTTGTTGGCTGAGTTTAGTCTGACACAGCAGTAATTAAGTGTGAGTACCACAGTTATCATAATAAGTCTCTTTTAGTCTTTGCTCCCTCAGTCTCCCTCTATTGCTGATGTTGAATAAAAACATGTTTCTACAGAAGTGTTAAATGTCTTGGACTCTCAGAGTGAAGGGCATAGGATAAAAAAGAAGAAAAATGATAATGCAATTGGTTCAAATGAGTACAGACTTGAAAGACGGCTACCAAAAGAGACAGGAAGTGAGTTGGTGAGAGCTGAGTCAGGATGCCTGGGGGGAGGACAGCAGGAAGAAGTGGGTGAGGAGGAGAACAGGAAAGAGAGGGAGGGGGAGAAACTCCTCTTCATCCTCCTCCTCGTCCTCCTCCTCCTCTGTCGTCATCTGTGGTGTCATCAGGAGGAGGAGTAGTGTAGGGAGAGAGAGAGGAGAGGTGGAGCTGACATCATCCACCTCCTGGAGATCTTTGAGGGTGCGTTACTTAAGTCTCCATATTAAAACCTTTAACAGTCATGTAAGTCATCAAAGAGCATGTACTGCAGTTAAAGCAACAGCTGGCAGAGAAAATAAGCTAATTTAGCTGAGAGCATTTAACAAAATGGGTTCTGAATAGGAATGAACAGAGAGAAAGACAGAGATGGGAGAACACACAGAGCTCAAGATATAATGGGAATGGAGAGATGTGATGAGAGAGGTGTGCAGAACGAGAGCTCTTCTGCCTATCTGGTTACATAACTTTTCTGTGAAGAGGGCATTGGGTTTGTGTGTATGTGCGTTCGTGCTCATTCTCATGTATGCTCTCTTTGTAGGCTCTGTGTGTTTGTGTGAAGGGGTGACAGAGTTTATGAAGAGAAAGATGCCCAACATGCCTTCTGCTCTCAGCAGCACTTTTTATTTGGCCTACATTACCACTGTCACAGGTCTCTGTTGGTATGCAGTGTATGTGTGTTTACATACAGGTCTGGGTGTCTGGGTGGGTGTGTGTCTGTTGGCACATCCACCATTGTTTATGTGCACCATGTATCTACTTCTACTTCATCTACTGCAAATCTGCAGCCTTCAAATTAGAAGTAGAAATCACTTCACCTAGGCTGCCTTGTGTTGTGCTCTCTCACTCTTAGTCCCTCCTCTCTCCCCATCTCCCCTCTGCTCCTGTTTTGGCTTTCTGCCTCTCAGATTTCTCTCCGCCCCCAGCCCTTTACACCCTTATGGCCCCCCTTTGACCCTCTGTTACCCCCCATCCACCCCCTTACCCTCGTTCTCCCCAGGGCAAGCCTACAGCTCCCAGCCCTCTGTGCCTTCCTTCCCCTCCCTCCTCCACCTTTGCCTCCCCCTGCCTTTGTGTGAGGGGCCAGCAAAGGGGGGCAAGAGGAGAGAGAAGCTGCAGAAGAGAGAGTGAGAGACAGAGCTAGGGGAGTGTTTTTTTTTTGGGTCAGATGTGAAACTGGAGCCTTTTTACATGCTCTTACTTGACTGGTAGATTTGCACCATCGCGTGGAAGCTGTGCACTCACCTGCTGTGTTGTAAATGTCCCTTTGTCCTTGGTTCGTTGTAGAGATGAAAAAACATTTGTCGGTATTTTGCTTTATTCTAGCGTACTGTTGTCAGTAGTTTGGCTAGTGGATTTCACTTTACTTCAGTTGTCCATATGTGATCTTTTTCTGTGAGGTATTTGTTTTGGCCGGGGTTTATGATGCAACAGAATATTAAAAGTCTTCATGTTCAGTTTTTAGTCTTTTAGTTTTTAGTTGTATTGCTATTGGAGCCAATGGCTACTGCTATACACAACACATGCAACAAATCAATATTGAGAAAAACTTGAGGCTTTGAAGTTCTGTATGTTGGATCAGCAAGGCTGACCACTCATCCACGCTGAGAACCGTGTCTAGGAATCCCATTAATATAATTTATTGGAGAGTGTGAAAGACTGGTGAAGTCTGTTTGTAAATCAAAGCATAAAATGTTCATGCATGTATTAAATGTTTGTACACAAACAAATGAAGAGTTAACATGCAGGAACACAACAAGACAGGAAGGAGAAATTCACACTATGTTTCAGTTTTACATAAATAGATTTCATAGTTACTGATGTTGTCAAATTTATGCTATAACAGCAACATTAACCATTTTGTATCAGATATACAGAATATTGAATAATTTCTTTGTTTTGTAGCAGTTGATTATATAGGTATCTGGAGAGAAAGATTAAAGTTCTTTACCTACAGAACAACTTTTCATAAATTACTTATTTTTACTTGCATGCAGCTCTTCTGTATGGACTGTGTAGTTTTCCAACAATAACACATAATGTAAACATACACACACAAACACCTAATTATAGCAACAGGATTTCAGCGATGACCACAGGATACTACGTGATTTAGATGTTTTAGGATTAATGTGGAGCTGACACACACAAGCTTGTAGGATACACACACTTTTTCCACTAGGGCACAGCACCATATTAGGAAAAAGTCTGATATGTGGTAACATTGTTAAATTATTATGTTGATTAAGATGTTACTTGCAATAAATATGCAAATACTTGAGTGTATGGTGGTGGGTCAGTTTGAGTTCACTGCCAACACAGACCCTAGATAGTTCAATTCAAACCTGCTGGTATTTGCAAGAGAAAGCATCTCTTGTAACCAAAATATTTCAAAATAAGACAATGTGCTGTTCATTTTAGTTGTTCTCGACCCACATTTTCCTTGATTCTCTTTCTCCCCTCAGCTATTACAATACTCACTAGACTCTATCTCCATGTGCTTTACTACCTCAGGTATGAGCATATACATAGGGAAAGGACATCAAGGGCTCCATCTGTTTGGCCAAATACATTGTGATGAGGATCATGAATGCAAAACACATGGAAATACCGTTTTACCATTTGTTGCAGATAGTTCCAGCAGTCTCTTGCAATACATATATTGCGCATGTTGACAGCAGTAATTTCCTCATTGTGCAGCCTTAATTTCTACATTTGCAGATTACCTGTACAATGTGTACATGTTTAACTTTAAACACTTGCCTCAACATGGTATTTAAATCTGAAAGCATGAACCTAAACCTGCACAAAAAGAGCCTTGCCTAGATTGTGTGAGGCAATCACACATGCACACACACACAAGCATGCACACACGTGCATACATCATGGCTGTGATAAACCTATGGGGAAAAAATTAGTTATAGTGGTGTGTATTTATAGCATGCCTCAGTAGGGGGAACTATAGAGCAGTACACACATTACACACAGTAGAAATGCAGTTTATAATCTAAGCATTTAGGAATGTGTAATTGTAAAATCAAAGTGATCTACATTCACACACTAGACAGTGTGACAATAACGTCTATCGTAAGCACTAATTTTATGTGTATTTCTCCACAAACAACCGCTGTTATTTTGCTGAACCTTTCTTTACTCATAAAAGTCCGACCTCATATAGCCTCAGCATCACCTGTTCCAAAAACAAACCCATCTGGGAGCTGTTTTTCAATTCCTATGTCACCCTATTCAGAACCAACAAGCGCAACTTCACACTGTAGCACAGGTCATTGAGTTCGTACAGTGGAAAGGGTCCATTAAGTGGCTAAGAGAGCCACATCTGAAGGCATCATTCACCTACTGACCTACCTTACTGGCTCACACAGCTGCTGGCAGATAAACATACACAGTCAAAAATACACAGAGAGAGTGACATGTAAGCATATGTAACACTTAATCTTTGAGAGTGAGTGAGTGATGCTGATGTGTGAATTTACAGTTGAATGTGTTAATAAGCTTGTCTCAGTATGTGTACATGCATTATGCATTTACTGTCCAAAGACCCACAGCACCACACATGCATTTTTAAAAACCCAGGAAACAGAAAGGTAGGTCACGCTGGGTGCGTAGTGTGTGTGCATGCTTATCTGTGTGTCTGTTAGTGTGTGTGTGTGTGTGTGTTGGTGTGTGAAATCCACTTGCAGAGAGTGCATGTTCAGTAGGAGAGTATATTCCTGGAAAGCCAGCTGCCACTCCTGTTATCACAGCTAACTCGATTAGAAGAGCTTCTGCTGCCAAACCCTCTGCTCCATGAGCTGCAACATGCCCGCACACACACGCTTTAGATTTAATTGAATCAGGCCAAAATACAGTACATAACATTTCCAACAAATGCAACAGTCTAAGCATTGCCATTATAGTTTGTGCCAGTAAAGCTCCATTAAGTAACATGTATATATTATCCCAATGGTATAAAAGCTTTCTCAAAATCCAGCAATATTAAAGTGAATGTAGTAAAATATCTAGCGATTCTAGCCAAACTGTCCATAAAGCAGTATGAATTAATTGTTTACATTAAGTTAGAAACATTACATCGTGAAGAATATGACTTGAATCTTCAGGAATGTGTGGTGTGTGGGTCTTTAAATTCATTGTACCCACTGTAGCCTCCAAGATCCAGGCATCCTAATATGTACTTTTATAAACTGTTAATAGAAAACAGCACTGTACTGTTGTACCAATTAATTGTAGAAAAGCCAAATGTCAGTTAGGCAGCCAGCTTTTCATGCGAGGTGCTGACCTTTCCCAGTGATCATGCTAATCATTGATCACTTACACAAACACAGGCAACCATAAGAGCACATAATTGTCCCTCCCAAAGCCTTGCTATGGTCGGCAGTTATAATTAGGCCCCGGGGTAATTGGCTGACTAATTGCTCTTGGTGGGATACATACATTGCCTATCGTCAAGCCCAAGGGGGAACCTCTGCTATTACTTTTAATTACCTGCTGTTAAGTTTGACAACTGACCCCAAGTGCTGTTTTTGGACCTGATGTCTGTTTCATCTTGTAGGAGAGGAGGGTATACTGGATATCAACCTCCTCTCCAGTGGGGTCACTGCCACAATGGCCCAGATGGATGGCTTCTGTAGATATACGCACACTCCCATACACACACACACACACACTGTGGGGTGAACGGACACACTTCTTTTGTCGTGCTCTGTGTGCTGGCTTTTTAGGCAGTAGACCCATTCATCATGTGTCTGTGTGTAAAGGAGCTGCTATTCATTGTCTCTCCTGCTTATTCTCCAGGAGCCAGTCTGCCTTGTACTCTATGGCTCTACCTCTCTCACTACTTCTTTCTTTGTCTTTCTGCCCCCCCTCTATTTTTCTTCGCCTGTGTGTGTCTTTGATACTCTCCCTCCCTTTCTCACTATATATATATATATATATATATATATATATATATATTACCTCACTGGAAGAACAAAGAAGACATGGCTAGTTACCTGTCTGCATCTGCCAGTGCACTCATTTTTGTGTGTGTGTGGGAAATGAGGCACAGGGTTATGGTGCTCATGAAACTAGTTTCTATTGGGTCACAGAAATCACCTGAACATATATTAATATCTTACATATTGAAGGATGCCAAGAATAGACATTTAATATCAGCTCATATAATAACAATTCAAAGAAACAAAACTATTGATACAATCAAGAAAATGTTCTACATTCACTAGTGGCGCTGAATATGAAAAACTAATGTTTTTACCTATTCATTTTCATCCATCCATTCATCTTCTATAGTTATGTATCCCTTTTCAGAAATTGAGATGTTTTATGTTCAGCTGTCAAATCACACCACATTTTATGTGTCTTTTCATAGCCACATTATTCACATACTGGTAAAAAATAGTAATATTCTACGTCCACTTTTACCATATTTAAATAAACATACAGGGTTTATGGATTCAGCTTCTACCATAGACCACGCTGTACCACTATGCCATAGCTACTGTGCATCTCCTTATAACTATAAGTTCAAATAGGAGCTATGGTGGCTACAGAGACAGACAGAAGTTGAATTCACAGCCATCACCTGTGTGACAAAACCCTTTATCTAAATCTTTGTTGTAAGTGAAAAAAAAACATCACTGTCCCTCTGCAGTTTGTTTAAGAATTTCACAGTTTAAGAATGTGAACAATTGCTGTGGAGTGTAAAGTGCAAAAAGCACAGATGTTAACCATTAACCTCTTTAAACCTCTATAAGTAAATGAGAGGGAGGGCTGTGAAGCTGGGTTCGTTTTATTTGAGGATGTAAACTGACAGATGGAGTGTCAGTGTGTGTTAATCAAAATATTATCCGGTTTGTCCATTGGACGAGCACTTATTCCATCTCATTACTGCATGCTTTACTGTATGTAGCACTTAAACTCATTTAGTTACACTGTTCCATGTGTGGAGACACAACACATTTAGCTGAGCTAGTCTGTCTGCCATGTGAGTGTAGCTTATATCTTCAGTGCTTTCAGACTAATTCCTTTGGCCTGGATGATGAGTTCATCATCCAGGGTTGTTTACTTTATACACTATATGGTTTTTATGTGTTTTTACTCTGTGTGTGTGTGTGTGTGTTCACTACACAGGCCACATCCAGGCCCAAGAACAGGGTTGTGTTGCCATGGTGAAAAAGAAATCCAAAAAGCAGAGTTGCAAGGAAACCCCTGATTGGCTGAGGAGCCATGCATGGGATTGTGATGCATGCTGTCAGCTGGCCAATGGGGGCAGGCTGAGCCAGGACTGTTGCTAAGGGGAGTAGCTTGGAACGGTGTCAGCTGGGTTTTCTCTCTCTCTCTCTCCTCTCTCTCTCTCTGCGTGTCCCAGTCATTTTCTGCCTCACTCGTTCGTTCTCTCCTGCTGCTCGCTCTGCCTTTGCCCTCACTGACTCCTTCTCTCCCCCTTCCTGTCTCCCCATTGCTTTCTCCCTACATTTTTTTTGCACTTCTACACGTGCAAAGGGGGAAAGAGCACATGTTGAAAAATTCACTGAATATTTGATGCAGCTAGTTGTGTGGGGCGTGGATCTGTATTTAAAGAAGCCCTGCACATTAAGGAATGTGTGTGTGCATCTGAGTGTTTACATAGTTAACATATTTGTCTATATGTTTATTGTGTGCATGTGTGTTTCTGAGGATGTGTATTAGTCTGGGCTTTTGTTGAAGTGCAGTCGTCCTTGTCAGCATGCTTGTTTTTCATATTGTTCATCATTCTTTTCTCAGGTCTTTGGTTGTTTCTTTACATATCTTTTGTCTTTTATGTGTCAGGCAGTTATCCAAGGACCTTGGGTTCTCCAGCTGAAGTGGGGTGTGTCTGAAAGGGAGCCAGGTTGTGTTGGGTGCACATCTGGCTTCATGTAGAGCTGAAACCTCTGCACCACCTCAGTCTTGATTCCCTAAACTCAACTGCTGGACCATTAACACTGATCGCATTACACTGTACACTTAACACTGTACACAACTGTTTCCTTCTCAATTTAAGTTTTGCTTGAGTAGTAGTTACTAACAAGTTGTCATCAGTTTTAAAGGTTCCATATTATGCCCTTTTTACAACACATTAACATAGCTCTATGAGCTCTACTGAACATGTCTCCGATTAGACATATTTGCCTGCCTCTCTGCCCCTCTGCTCAGAACAGGCTGATTCTCGTTAGAATTCATACATGCAAATGAGCTACTAACCACGCCCCATTCCAGTACTGGTGGTGCCAGCACTGGAGTTTATATGACATGGCTGCCGCTTCTGTGCAACCTTATATGTTCGAACCTGAGTGCAACCCAGAGGAAGGGGAGACACCTTTAGAAACACTGCCACTCCATGTGGAGCAGGATGTTTCCAAATGATTAGTCTAAAATTATTATTAACTATTAAAAACAACGTTAAACATCACCACTACATACATGTAGCCTATTTGCATTTCAAAGCAAATTCAGTTTTGTGCCGTTTTCACAGGTGCACTGTGCAATAATGACATCCGAGGAAGAAAACTTACGCTGCCGCAAAATACCGGAGATATTTACAACATTTACAAAGCTGATTATGGGCTTTGAGAATAATCTTGAGCCCCAACGCCCCCAGTCCCGGGGGCAAAGTGTGTCACAACCAATTTCACGGCATGTAACGCCATCTCTGCTTTGTAAACATCGGCATGTATACTTGGAATTGGAGGGGTCTGTTGAGAGCAGAGGTCTCGCAGATTCTAATACAACAAGTTTCATCAAGATCTGACAAAAATTGACTGAACCTGCAGCGATAGAATGATCAATAACATTCAAACGTTCAATAAATACCATTATAAAGGCTGTCTTTGTTGCCTTGTTTACAAGACGAAATCCACAGCGATAACATCGTGTTGTAAATAACTACATCTCCCATGATGCTTTGTGAGCAGTTCAAACGTCAAAAATCAGCTTTTCCTGCCTGGTAACAAGCTGTGATCGGATGACATCTGAGCTAGCGCTTGTGAGAAAAAATGTCGGATAAGGCAGCTCTGTTTCCTCAGTTCTACCTGTTGGGTGGGGATTTATTACATTGGGGGTTGGAGGTGGGTGTCCTCCATCTGTGATGTAGAAGACAGGGAGAAATGTAAACAGACTGTTTAAGCACACAGTTTCTAAAACTGGTGAATTTACTATTTAAAGAATTTTGTTTTGTTTTGTTTTTTTCTTTATCAAACTTACAGTGTGTGTAGAGGCAGTTTAGACCCAAAAAGACATTCAAAAGCCACCAAAAGTTAAAACATATCGAAAAGTAATGTAAACAAAGACATAGTCAACTAAAAGCGTGTCGAAATAAAACAATATAAAAATATACCAAAAAACATTTTAACCAAGTAGCTAGTCTTGAAGACAATTTGATGCTGATGATTCCCCATAATGCATGGCTGTATGTCTTTTTGTGGTTGCCATGCCAACTTTTGTACAACAAAGGTGTAAATTGATAGTCTTAATTTTCTTCTCGCGGTTTTATCATAGACTTTTAATGCATCCTACTTTTTCATACACGTCTTTACTGATACACATACACAGTACGTGAGCTCATATCTGTTTTATTACCGTCATTTCGTTTGCCTCCAGTGCCATTATTTGTAATAGTGACACATTGTGCATATGAGTAGGCTGATGTATTGTACTGTGTGTACATCCACGCGTGAGAATGTGGGTTAGCCTCAGTCACATTGTATTAATGTCAATTATTTATTCATGACAGAGTTGCTGGATGAGCTGTTAACTGTCAGACTTTGTTTTAGCTTTTTTTTTGTGCATGTTGGTCTACAGGTAGTTCAAGTGGAGTTTTATGACCAGATCAAATTGAATGAATAAGGAGATGTGTGAGTCATATCGGATGCAGTGATTGTCAGTGATCAAACTCTGCCAACAAGTAGCAGCAACACAAAGAATGACCTTTTTGTTCATTTTTGGAAAAGCAGGAGTACTTTACGTCACCCCACAAGACGACAGCAGCAGAAACAAAGTAACCGCTCTCTCTAGGCATTTTTTCTGTCCCCACCCCCCACCCCCGGGTCCTTCCTCCTCTCATTTCCTCCTTCCACACTTCCTGTTTCCTGGCTGTCATCCTCTCTTTGTTCAGTTTTCTCTCTCAAGGGGCTCTTTTTTCCTTCTGCCATAGTTTTTTGCATTTTTTTTCTGTGTGTAAGTTTGTGTGTGTGTGTGTGTGTGTGTGTGTGTGTGTGTGTGTGTGTGTGTGTGTGTGTGTGTGTGTGTGTGTGTGTGTGTGTGTGTGTGTGTGTGTGTGTGTGTGTGTGTGTGTGTGTGTGTAAAGGATCTATTGTGCCGACAGGGGAATTACTGAAGTGAGGCTTCCTACTTATGAATCAAACTCCGCTAATAGAGCATGGCAGTTTTTTGAGATGACATAACACAGATGCACAGCGTGGCCATCCCATAGCCCCCAATCATTCATTCATAATAATCTTCACAATCACTTATTCAGAAAGAGTGAAGGAGGGAGAAGAGGAATGAGTGAGAGAGGGTTACATTCACTCACTTCATGTGAAAACAAAGCAATTACAGGCATTATTAGTCGTGGTAGTGTGTGCGTGTGTGTGTGTGTGTGTGTGTGTGTGTGTGTGTGTGTGTGTGTGTGTGTGTGTGTGTGTGTGTGTGTGTGTGTGTGTGTGTGTGTGTGTGTGTGTGTGCGTGCGTGCGTGTGCGCGTGCGCACGTCTGTATAAGATGAGATCAAAAGCAGGAGCCCCAGCTGGCTCTCAGCTCTCCCACTGATTTCATTTGGGTTATCACCATGGTCCTTTTATTGATATCGTGTCGGTCTTTGTGTTTGTGTGTATACAATATATCCACATTCAAATATCAATGTTCAGGAAAGAGATCATAAAGGAATGCTTTAATAAACAGTGTGAGTGTTTTTAAAGAAACACACACGTGCACATGTTTTCCACCTCAGTAACAATGGAAAATATTATACACGTGTGCATGGGCAAACACATTCAGAAAGTTTCCTAGTGTGCAGTTGTGCAGTCAGTGGGACTTATTGGAAGAGAAGAAAGCAGTCAGCCACTGTGTGGGAGTTTAAAAATAGCAATTGTGCACGCACACACAGACACACACGTTTACACACACACTTGGCTTGCTGTTCAGAAATAGAAGAAGTGAAAAGCATCTGAGTGGCCGAGCCCAGTCTCTCTCTCCCTTTCTTTTCTTTTTTCCCCTCAGTGAGTTTTTTTTTTCCTTCTCCATCTCATCTGTCCTTTTCTGGCATTTTCCTTTTCTCCTTCTGCTGTACACTCTGTTTTAGACAGAAAACAAAGACAGAAGAGAAGAAAGAGAAAAAAGGACTGTGAGCAAGAAAGAAATGAACGCAAGCATCTGTGTGAACCAAACTTGCCAAGTTTGCATCACCGCAGTTCCATGTGCATATGTTTGGGTCAGGCACATGCATGTGCCTGTGTGTTTGATGTCCCATCTGTGGATTTCTGTGTGTGTCCACATAGCAAAGTCATCATCCATCGACTTTGGTCTTTGGTGTAAAATGATGCTGAGACTTGGGATGAAGGAATTTCGTGGTTTAAGACTCAGATAAAACACTGGTTGCAGAAAAAATGAAAAGTTCAAATGGAAATAAATGCCAAAGAAGACTGAAAGATTGAGCGCAAGGGTAGAGCAGGTGTCATGGTGAAAAACAGAACAAACTGTTACCGCCAATTTTAATCTGCTTACTCTGTAAAATTTGTGTGGGTGTGGGAGAAGAAGTAGAAATCTGATGTGAGAGACGATGAGAGGGAGGACAAGATGAAAGATGATGAAAGGAAAAGAGAGAGGTATGATTAAGCAGTTTAAGATGATACTAACTTTGAAGAAAGAATAGAGGTAGCTGAAGTGAACTAAAGAAAGAGAGAATGAACAAGATTCATTTTGTTATATTCCTCCACCTGCACTGTGTTTTTCTCTATCTCACTCTGCATCTGGAACAGAGTTATTTTTATCCCTGGCTTTTTTTATATATATATAGTAGTTTGTGAAAATGTGGAGCCACATTTTAAAATAAAGATCTAGATGTGTCTAGAGTCTGTCTTTGTCAAAAATTCAAGTGCAGGCAGATGAAACACTGTGAAAACACTCAGCCTGACTCCAGCATGCTGCCTTTTGATGTGCAGCTGAAAAACATTCACATTCACAACTGCATGAATGAGACAACAAAAGAAATAAATACAGCTGTGGAGGTGCAAGTTTAGTGGAAGTGCAACTTTTTCTGTCACATTTCAAGTCGCTGCAATCAACACAACTTCTGAGATCTACTTTTCCCCCAATACTGAACCTGATATTTGAACTTGTGTAACACTACCAATCAAATTACATTACATTCAAAAGAGAGGGTGTTCTAAATGTGTCACAATTAATCACATGGTTCTTTTGAAACTAAAATATATGTTTATCAGTATTTGCAGGCATTTGTTCCACAAATGGACTGCAACTTCACTTGGTCTTGGACTTGCAGTCTTGGTCCACAGCTGGTGTAAGTAGTTCTAGTTCTGGTTCTGTGGAGAACTGAGACATGTGAAACTTGGTCATGGTTGCTGCAGAGCAGAGCAGGGAATAGTGTTGCCTGTTAACAATGAGCTGGTTAGCAACAACTGACTTTTATCTGGGTGTGTGAAACTATAAAGGCCTTTAATCAGTTACTTGGTGTCAGATCAGTGGTGCATATACTCACAGATACACAATGCAGTATTTTAGGTCGAACCACCTGACAATATTGTGGTGGCTTAACTCAGTGAATAGTGTGACTGGACTTTCCAATAGGACATGTATGTGGAGACTGTTGAACTGTCTCTGTACTGTTGTTGTGCAGTTCCACAAAGAAGCAGTACAGCACAGACATCACAGGACATAATTAATTGAGTTAAGTTTCATTTTCACTTGCTGAGACTCTGGCTTACCTGTGTATCTAATCTCACTCCCTCTGTCTGCTCATGAGGTCATTTAAATGTCTTTTAAATATCAGTATTATGATGGTTTCATCCCTAAAAATGGCAACTTGTGATAAAAATCTGGCAGTGTTTGTTCTACTCCAGCTTCATTATTTCAAAATATAGATATCAAGAGATACAAACTGTTTCTCTTACAGCAACAATAAATGCCTAATGATGAACATAAATGAATGTCTTAAAAAGCCTGCTCTTTATTTCTGTGTTTCTGCAGCACCAAGAATCATCCTACTGGCAGTTTCAATCCAAACAGCCACCAAAAAAACACATCTGTTTTGTTATTACTTCCAAACTCATACTTAGATGTTGTTTCCTGCTGTATTGATGAACCTCAGCTACAAATGAATACTGCACATAATGTGTCAGCCAGTTTCTGATCAGTCATCAGTCAGTAATCAGTCAGTTCATCAATCTTAAAGCATGTGAAAGACAAAGACAGCATCTATGTTTCTCGTAACAATGTGAGACAGGAAATCAGAATAGGCCTCACATTAAATCAAAGTTTCCTTTGCTATTTCTTGTTAATCACACACTTGTCATACTGAAATACAGTGAAAAACATGTAGGTCGGACCATAAGTGATATATTTAACACTAAAAAAACAAGCATTTCTAGTTAAAGGAAATGGGCAGGTCTTTTTGTCAGCTTCTGCTCCACACTCTGTACTTAAAAGACTTTCTGTTTGTCTCAAGGTTAAATTACTTTTTTTCACCCACTTCATAGGAACAGTAGAGCCGTGTTTCCACCAAGTAAGTTCCTGGTAATGTTTAGGGGCTGAGAACTTTTCATGAACGTCCTCTCATTCATCCCTTGTAGCATCTGTGTCTCCACCAAGAGTAAGACCTCGATCACTGACGTGACTGTGGGGGTGGGACGGACTTTGCCGATCGTCTTCTCTGCGACCATTTCATATTATTATTAATAAACTACATGCTGCAGTCTGTGTGGTGTGTGTGTGTGAGAGAGGAGGAGACAGTGACAAAACCGATCCGTCCGTTTGTTTTTGACACTGTGTTTTGTGTTGGAAAACACAACGTCCTCCACATCATTTTTCAACCATCACATATTGATCATTATGTGGGAAATTCAACAATCATTTTGCAATGGTTTCGACTGTTGCTTCATTCACTTTATAGAATTCTATTTATAGAAACTATTTATTGATACGCTTCTGCCACTGGGTTTTAAAAATGGCGCCTTGTTGACTGCGTCATTTGCTGTCTTTGCTGTCAGTCACTACCCAGTCAACCTAAAGCCCCGCCCAAGAACTTTTTAGTAGTACCTTTTCGGCCTGTGAAAAGGTTCCTGAGCTTTGCCCCTTGGGAACTGTTCCTCTGGTGGAGACATTCACCAATGGCCGAGTTCCCGTAATGTTACCTGGAGGCTCCTGCAGTGGAAACACAGCTTATGTGTACTTGTAGTTACTTTACACTGATAAGCCACAACATTAAAACTGGTAGCTGGTTTTAATATTGTGGCTGTTTAGTGTATGGTAAAAAAATTTTGTGCTATAGCAAATGTTTACCAGTCTTCTTTCTTTCCTTTTCCCAAACTTTACTTTTTCAGGCTCCCAATCTCTCTGTCTCTTGGATTTGACCTCTCAGCCAGTGACCTCATCAATAAGGGGCTTATTTGGGGGAAGGGCAGGGTCAGGGGTGTGTGTGTGTGTGTGTGTGTGTGTGTGTGTGTGTGTGCATGACCCTGATGGGGCCCCTAGCATAGTTCGATTAAGAGGGGCAGCAAGCAGGGAGGGGTCATATAGGCCCCTCATCTTCCGCCATCTTAGGTTTCTGTCTATTGACTGCTGTGGCTGCTCCAGATTGTATGTCTTGTGTATGTGTGTGTGTGTGTGTGTGAGAGAGAGAGTGCACGCATGCAGTGTATCTCCTGTCTATTCTCCTCATGACAGTCTCGCAGGTGGACAAAACAATCACTCATTCTTGTCTCTCTTTCGTCCTCTATATAAATCTCTGCCTGTCTGTGTGTCTGTTATCCCTCCACCCCTCCCTCCCATTCTGTTTCTTCATCCACCTCCTCTCTCCCCCTTCCTATTTGTGCTCTCTCATCCTTTTATTCTGTCCCACCCTCCCTGTCTTCCTCCCTTGCTCCGTTCAGGTGAGAGGGAGGTGAGGGAGGAGGAGTATTAGCCTTGCTGTCTGGTGCCAGTTGAAACCTTATATCTCAACACAGAGAGACAGAGAGAGGAAGGGTTGGTTGTAACTTGAGCTTTAGTGATTGTACATTCAACACAGAGGTCATTTTTGTAGACACAGGATATGAGTGAATACACACTTACCCACTTACACCCCCCCACCACCACACACATACACACACACCTGTCTCCACCTTGTCCCACAATGTTTGTATATATCTAACAAACACACATTTTAAAAAAACATATTTTCTTCTCCTTATCAGTGATGTAATCCTGGTGCAACGTCGCCGTGGCAATTGTCCTCTCTCCATCCTCCGGAAAGAGAGGCTCTCCGAGGTTTGTGGTGATTGGTTTGTCCAGGCAGCTGGAAAATGGAGTTTAGTCAGCTCTGTGCCCTCAGGCTGTTACATGCTCTACCACACACACACATGTACATACAGTCCATGTAGTCCACACAGATAGATGAGCTGAAGGAATCATGAGAGACAGGAAAAAAAAAGAAATGGGGAAACAGATTAATTATAAGTAAAAACAGACAAAGCAAAAAAACAAAAAAACAAACTGGAAGACATGACCTCAGTTTTGCTACATGCTGTTATCACAACTAGAGATTCTGCACTGTTACATGTTTTCAAACCAAATAATTAATCTTTTCAGAATTGTTTTAAAGGTGTCAGAGAATGGTTGAACAGGGTTTTGATCCTTGTTCTGTGATGTGACAAATACATAAATAGCTTCCTGAAAACCTCTCTCAGAAAGATATTTTAGGGTGGGGGATTTTAGATGCGTGGTTTTGCACCTATTTGGCGTGTTTTCGAGTTTAACTGGCAACATCATGATGCAATGCAAGCACTTGACACTGACTTGCTGCCTTCACTGTCACTTAAATGAATGTAACTTCGCCGGCTTTGGAACATGGACAGACTGTCTTTTTACAGCTAATCACCTTTGAAGGGGAAGCAATGGAATCAGAGCCGTGGGGCAGTGAGATACATTTTACATCACAAACAACCGTTTTTGAAAATGACCCATGAAAATGAACATTTCTAAAAGAGGAATTTCTATGAAACAGAAATGTGCAGAATTTCTTCACTTTTTATGCATTGCAAGTTCCTGAATGTAGGTGGACGACCGTTCTTCAACAAAGACGAGTTAAAAACGGTTTTTGATTCTGTCACCTTTAAATGGATGAAAGTATTGTTTGTCAGTTCTTGGAGGGTTTATACACAACCTGGCTTTGTCTAATAAGGAGTCATACCAGTGAAGTGACTCAATTCCAAATGTGTTCATTAGAACCAGGAAAGAGAGAGCGATACAGAGAATTCACAGAGACCAGTGGAGGTTAAAAGGAATAGAAACAGACAAAGGAAAACAGAAAGCATTGTGTAGAAATCTGCCAAAATATGAGGGACTGATATAAGGGAGGTTTGATTAGGTTTTAATCAGTCATAGCAATTGATGTGAAACTGTTCATTAGTGAGTGACTTGCAACTTTGGCCAAATTACTTTTCACTTAAGTCTAATCTTTTTTTCTTTTTGCCTGTGCTGCAGCTGCTGAGCTGATCCCAGTCAGACTGTTGACAAGCTTCTATTCAGGGAAATTTTTTCACTTTTACATTGACAACATGTTTAGAAAGGTTAGAACATTTGGCACGCTTTGTCAGAATTATGTCACAGTTGATAAATGAGTTGAGAAACAGTGTGACCATCTAAAGGGCATTAAAGGTCAATGAATGAGTGATTTAATGAATAAAAAATAATATGAATCATATGCTAATGACTTCTCGCTCACCAACCAGTCAAACTCAAAACACCAATGAAAGAATTTCGATTGACAGCGCTCTCATCAACCATCGTCATTAAGTGTCGATTTGTAAGAACCTATTTCTGTTATTATTATCATTATTTTTTAGTCTTCTAAGTAATTGCAAAGTGTCTGTGCTGCCTTTTTTTCGGTCAAGATGTTAAATTTTAATTGTTTTGTTTAGTTACAACTTTTGTTATAAACTGATAACTTTCATACAGTTGTTTCATTTTTGCTAGCAGTTGATAGCTTCTCTGTTTTTCCCACTGACAAAATAAATGATTTCAATATTTCCCAATAGAGTTATAATTTATTATTAGAATATTATCTGTACATTAATCGATAATGAAAATAACTGCTTGACCATGACCAATCCTCATAATGTTGCCTACATTATTGGGTTTCTAGGGTTAAAATGTGCATTGCACATTTCAAGAATAATAGATATGGTAAGAAACACTGAATGTAAATATAACTGTATAACTGTTTGATGACAAACAATTTCCTCATTTTACCATTTCTGAATTTGACTTTTTTGAACATTGCCTACCTTTGTGTCTAGTAATCAACCATAATTCAAAGCTTATGATTGAGCAAGGTTTATTTTAGTCCTCCTCTCCTGCTCTTGTGTCTGTAGTGTCAGCCCCAGGCCTCTCCAATTCTGGTTAAACACCAGGCAGGTTTGTCGCCCCTCAGCCACAACGCACTGCCAGGTTGAACGAGTCCTCACCAGGCTGAAGGGACCAGATGTGTCAAGTGGTTGAGCTGAAGGCACAATGTGCCCCCTGGGGCCTGTTCAAGTGCCTTGGGGGGAGGCTGGCCTTTAGATACTCCAATCCAGCCACCCCTTCCACACACCCCTGTCCCTCTAAAGCCAGGGCTTTTCCTGGGCAGCATGGCACAGTGTGTGGCCTGGCCCTGTGCCAGACCAGCCAGTCTGCCTGCCTCTGCCAGCCTCCCTCCACTGAAACCGAAGACAAAGCTGGGTCACGGCCAGACACTCCACGCTCTCTGTTTATCTCTCCATCATTCCTGTCCTTCTCTCTCCAGACTCCCTCTGTTTTTCCTCTCAATCAATAGAGGTCATTCTGTTCCTTTTTTCTTTCTGATTCGTGTCTTTATCACACTGTTTCTTCTTTGTTCCCAATTTAGACTATTTGTTTTTCTTTTCCTTCTGTTCCTCTAATACTACTACATTCATGTTAACTCTGCTTTCATGTCTGGCTGTACCCAATCTCTCTTAGTTTCCCTTTCTCTCACACACACATACACACAATGCGCAATATGCGCATGTATTCAGAGTAATAGGTGAGTTTTAAGCATGTACAAACACCCAAACTCACACAGGTGTGCAAGTTTCAGCCCCCTATCATCTACATGTACATTTACATACATACACGTGCTCTCTCTCTCTCTCTCTCTCTCTCTCTCTCTCTCTCTCTCTCTCTCTCTCTCTCTCTCCCACACAACTTTCAACAGACTTTACATTCACACACATGCTGTCTTTCTCAGGCCCCCACATACACATGTACTATGCAGTTTTCCCATATAAATATACATATAGCCCAACTCAACACATCCCCTTCCCACACCCACGTATATATATACCCCCTCCTCTCTGTGGTGTATGTGTTACAGTGTGTCTGTCATCCTGTCGCTGTGTGTGGGCTCCACATCAAACCAGCTGCCTAACCAATAAAGGCTAGAGCTAGCCACCAGGCTCAGACCGGCTAGCATACATCACTCACTGAGTTTGTGTGTGTGAACTGCATCCTCCACAGCCACCCACGGTGCTGCCACTAACAACTCTGGTTGACTTTATGAGGAGATGAGTGATTCTTTCTCACTCTTTTTCTCTTCGTCACTCTCTCTGTACACCCTCACTCTCATTTTCAACTTATTTGCTTTTTCTTATATGCACTATTTCACTTTCACTCCTTCCCTCCTCCTTACACATTCAGCTTTTTCATCTTCTTCTTGTTTACTCTTTTTCAGTATTTATCTCTCCTACAGTTTTCTAATTACTGCTCTGTCTGTCACTCTGCCCATCCTGTAATGACTCCACACCACAGGCTTCTCATGCAAATTGTTGGAAAAGAGGATGTGTTCTTTGTAAACTGTATTTTGATGAGTGAAAATATAAACAAATCCAGTAGTGACATTTTCTCACTTTCTCTTACACAGCAACTTTTAGTAAATGAGTCAGTCAGATGCTCAGGTACTATTCGACATATGTATCTCAACAGTCTCTTGCTACTTCTTAAATCTGTCAAACGACTTTGGTGTCTACCGTGACAAGAAGCTCCCAAAACTTGTATTTTCTCCAGTTAGGCACTTTTGTTATTGTCTTTGAGTAAATGCCACTTCTTCTTCACCCTTAAATGTTTCTATTCTTTTCATATTAGAACTGTCTTCAACACATCCACTCACGCAGTGCGAATTGGACAATACTATATTCTCATATGCTTAGTCAGAGATCACATGAACTTTGCACTAGGGACTTTGCAACGTAAAGTCTGTTTAATGTTTGACTCTTCTGATCTGGGTATTTGGTTTATTGAAGTCGCATAAATACTTGCCCAGGGACAAAATACAAATGAGAGCATCACAGCTGTTACTGAGCCCACCTTTCTCATAGTGAAATGATTTGCCCTTGGTCTTCACCATAATTTCTCAATCTTGCTCATCCTTTTAACTCTCACCAAAGTTCCCAATTAACCCTGAGTCTTTACTCATTATAGTTTACATGTTAACTGTCTTAAGTAAAGTACAGGGTTGTAAACAAGTCAATAGTTTAGCCTGATTATCTACATCACTTTATTTGTAAATTAAAATTAGAGATCATAACTGAAGGCTTGAAATAATTATCTTAATTTTACAATCCATAATAATAGTAATAATAATCATTGTGGTGGTCAATATGTTATATCAAGTTATATTTTTGGTGTTTTCATACTTCAACATCAGCAGAAGCGATACGAGTAGAGGACTGATGTTCAGGAAAGATTAATATTAAAAGTAATGGTATTTTTTTTTTTTTTTTTTTTTTGCTTTGCTTCATACAGTTTACACTTGATTGAATGGCCAAATTTTGAGTTCAGTGAGATGTAAAATCTCCATTCATAAGCTGATACCAGAAGATGATGTTAGCTCAGGGTCTGGTCGGGAAAAGGTCTTTGTGTCAGTGAGACTCACCGAGGGTCCTGTACACATCGCAGACAGCTTCATCAAATGTATGGGACAACTTGACCAAAATGTTCCCAGATATATAGAAAACACTGTACACTGACAAAAAAGGGTATACAAACATTTGACTTGAGGAATCTCAGGAGTCACTGACTGATGGTTTGAATCCTCAACAGTGGTCAGTGGGCTATAAAAGATGCTTGTGGTCATTAACAACAGAGAGCATTTAAATGATCACTGATTGTTAGTTAAGGGCCCAAAGTCAACTTAGAAGACATTCCCCACATCATCACACCACCAGCAGACATGTATGTTGACACAAAGCAGGTTGGGTTCATGGATTCATATTGCAGAGTGGTTATTTAAAAGAAAATAAAGTGGGACATTGGTGGCCTTGTGGCTAAGAAAGCAGACTTAGGTCTGGAAGGTCCCAGGTCCTACCAGCTACCAGGTCCCACTGAAGTACCCCTGAGCAAGGTACCGTCCCCACACATGCTCCCCGGGCGCCATCCAGGCTGCCCCCTGCTCACTTAGGTGATGGGTTAAATGCAGAGGTTAATTTTGTTGTGTGCTGTGTGCTCAAGGGTGCATAGTAATCACTTTCACTTTTCGCTTATCTGAGTTATGGTGGGTTTTGTGTTAAGTACAATCAGCCCAACTCTGACCTACCTCATTAGCAAGTTGTTGCTTTTTTTGTCACTTTTTTTTATTTTGCATGATTCTGAGTAAGGTTAAGGGGCTGCTTTGTGTAAAAATCCCAGGTTATCAGCAGTTTTAGAAAGATTCAACCAGCCTATGATACTAACAATGCCACAGTCAATAGTCAGTCAAGTTTTTCACATTACTGTAAAGCTCTTGATATGTATCTTTATGATTTCATACACTGCAGATTGGATAATTGCATGAATAAGCAAATGTACGTGTGTATCGTGTCCAATGCAGGGATTGGATAACACAAAAACCAGGCATGCTAAACTCAGTCTAACACGACATATACCATACATGTCATAATACGCCTACTGATCGGCACTTAACACATTAACACACAAACCAACAGCTTCACAGTACACCCCTGTAAAATTATATTCTAGTTTAAAAAATGACATGATATATTTTCAGGCTTCAGTTGGCTTCTCCAAAGGCTAATGTAGCATGTCATATTAGATTATCCTGACATTTTCTCTCTGACAGATCCCACTGACTTACTTGGGATAATGTTCTGTCTTTTCAGGTCAGTTTTTCTTTACAAGGACTGGCTTCGGATCAGTTTTTTTTAAGTTGCTTCACATACAAAGAGAGATTGACTACAGAGCAGATAACAGGTCTCTTTCTATCCATCTATCTTTTTTCTTTGTCTCTCACTCAAGGGCATGCTGACCTGTTGTGAACTGATAGTTGGTTTGTGTGTGTGTGTGTGTGTGTGTGTGTGTGTGTGTGTGTGTGTGTGTGTGTGTGTGTGTGTGTGTGTGTGTGTGTGTGTGTGTGTGTGCGTGCGTGTGCGTGCGCCTGCTTGTGTACAGGGATTAATTCTATACAGTGTTTGAAGTTTTTCCTTGGTCGACTCCAAACTTTAACATCAAACGTGCCGGTCACCCACCCTCCCTTCATCTCTGCGTCCTCCTTCTCCCATCACCCCCCCTCCTTTTTGTCTCTCTTTCTGTGATCTGGTGAGATTAGCACAAGAGTGTCCTGCAGATAACGTCGGGGCAAGCAAGATTAGACACACTGACACCCTCTACACACACACACACATCACAAAAGACAGAGAAATGGGAAGTATCAGTTTGTGCAATGACTTGGGACAGTGACTTTATGGATCTGTATGCATCCAAAACAATGTGTGTGAGAGCAGCTGGTGTAGCCAGTTGTTTCATCATCACCCTGTAACCATGTTTGACACACAGGGCTATTTTTACCCAACAGTCAGACCCACAACCCACTAGATGACTCACAATTCACTATGAGCCAAACATACTCACACAAACACACACACAACCTGAGAGGATTTCCACTGAGATGCTCATGGTGGTGAAAAAGTCACACACTTGTTCACCAGCCAAGCCACAAAGATATGTTTGTCACTGTTGCTACAGTGTCCGTGTGTGTGGATTGGCATGGGTGTGTGTACGTGTGTCACGTGCCTCTCCGGCAGACGCTGAACAGCTGCATGTGGTTTGTGTTTGAGTATCTGACAGTGGCCGGCCCTTTCTCTCTCTCCTGTCTGGGCTCATGGGTGAGCCCTCCTCCTCATTCACCAGCTATCAAAGCACTGACCAAATGAGACACACACACATGCACACACAATGCCACATTCACTACACATACTACTTCTTTTGTGTGTTGCTTTAAGAGGAGCCAGATGCGAAGTAACACATGCACATGCTTAAACTTGTGTGTGTGTGTGTGTGTGTGTGTGTGTGTGTGTGTGTGTGTGTCCTTGTGTCCTTGCCTTTTATGTGTGCGCATTTTATGTGTATTCCTTTGTGTTTGTTTCCTTTGTTCCTGGGTGTTTCTGTAACTGTACACACATTTTTGTACATTTTGGCATGCAGCATGTCAGTACAGTATTTGATCATGAGTTCAGTTTTATGTGTGTGTTCAATGTCTCCTGGTTACAGGACTAAACCTCCTGTCTTTTCTCTCTCTTAGTGCTGACTCAGCTGATCTGGAGCATTTAATAGGGTGTGTGTTGCAGATCCGGCAGCATTTAATAGGGTCTGTGTGCTTTCTGGGCTCAGATTCATGGCCTAGCTAGCCAACAAGTCTCTAAATACAGAGAGAGAGAGAAAGAGAGTGTGATAGCACTTTAACATAAGTCATTACAGTATAAGTATTGGCAGAGATATGCTTAAAAATCTATTTACTGTATATATGGTCATTCTATAGGTGGATTGAAGGTGTGTACCTGGGTCGGTGTGCACACATGTGTGCAATAATGTATTGACCTTGTCTCTCATTGCCAGTTCCCAGAAGGTTGATGAATAAATAAAAGCATGACGCCTCCCCAGCGAGCCTGTGTCTGCTGCTAGTAAGACAGAATGACACCACAGGCATATACACACACACACACACACACACACACACACACAGCTATCATCCTCTCTGTTTGCAGGGCTATATTTGTACAGAAGAATAATGTTGGTCATCTGTGATACTCTGACCCAGAATTCTGCCTTTTCTGTGCCTCTGCATTGATGTGTGTGTGTGTGCGTGTGTGTGTGTGTATGTCAAACTAGGCAACTGCCCAGGCTCCCATCCTGTGCTGGTGGCCCCTATGTGTGGAGTTTGCTTTGTGTTTCAAAGCCCACTTATGTTGTGTTTTCAAACTGCATCCAAGGCTCTGCAGAGTGTAACAGTGTAACACTGTGCTGCTTCACATATTGTTCTTCAGTTGCAGTAAAACTTTATTCATCACTAACTAAGAAACTACTTTATGTACTTTCACTTTATTTCGATCATTACTTTAAGAACACAGTTTTCATTTATTATTAACATTTAAGCAGCTTAAGTCCATTAAAAGGTAGGAAAAAAGCAATGCAACTATTCATACAATACCTACATTTAGTTAAATATTTGGTGATTATTAAAAAATGCTGAACATAGTGGAAGTCATGTGGTGAGAAATAGAATGGTGAGAAAAGGGAAAGTTACAAAGAAAGACAGACTGGGTGGTCAGAGATTTAACTTCAGCAAAATAATGATCTAAAACATTAGGAGATGAGAACTAAGTAGTGATGATAGAGGAGCAGCACAGTTTAGGAACTGGGCAGAAATACTGGACTGGCAAAAGCAAAGGAACCTGCAAGTTGCAACATTTTTTGTGAACTGCAACTGGGAAGAACTTTATGGAAAATATTTTATTTCCATTGTAGAAAGAACACCACAAACGTGTTCAGTCAGAGTGAGTTGAAAAGTATTTTTTTTAAATGTTGATTTTTTTTGATACTTTGATTATGTTTGACACTGAAATATGTGCATTTCAATAACAGCTGGAAAAATATAGATGTATAAAATTTTTCATTAGAGTCTATACACAGTATCAGCACCAAAGAAATGATGAAAACCCTCTCAGTTTTGACACCTGACTTAAAATATAGACAGGGGGCCCTGAAGCTAAATCTTGCTCTGGCCCTAAAAGCCTGAGGCAGGTTGATGTGTATGCATGTCTCACTGTGGATGTGTGTGGATGTGTCTGATCTCAGAGAAGCTTTTAGTACCATACTTAAACAGCTCAGCAAAAAGGCACTTAGATCGAAGCTTTAGCATCCATAAAAATGACTTGAATGCAAAGCAAATGGAAGGCACACACACATTCATTTTCTCCTATACCCACTCTGTGTGTTTTTCTACAACACAACATTGTGGTGGGAGTGTTCAGAAAATAAAGTGCCAGACCACTGCTGAGGTCATGAGGGTTAGAGCTCTGTGAGGTCAAAGGTCAGGCCAGACAGTCATGCCTCTGCACGTGCCCAAAGCAGGTGTCCTAGCAACCAGGCAGAGGGAGGGGAAGTTTACAAATGTGCACTAGCAGAAGAACATGTAAACACTGAGAGTCAAACACTCATTCTCTCACACACACACACCAATTTAGACTCAGGATGCAACACATGCTCCAGCGTATTGAACACACTTGTGGGATTTTCCTTCACAATCTGATTTAGTGCCTTTGCGTCATTTGGTCGTCTCCACCCACTAAATTTCATTGCATTCCATCCTTTAATTAGTGCAACAAAAAGCCTCATTCGCAGAACATCACCCACTGTGTGTTCACTCAGTCACATGACATGCCATGATGCACTGGGTGACAAAACAAACTGAAAGGCATATTTGAGAACAGCTTTCCCAGAAATTTTACAAAATTAGCATATCTTTGTTCAACTTAATGTTTAGCCCTTATAGCACTTAATTTTGCATGAAATTTACCAACTGTGCAGAGTGTTGAGCTACATGTGTAGGCTACAGAGAAGACTGCGTACCTGTACTTACTCAATATGAGGCATCTGTAATTTGTGATGGAAAGTCTGGCCATTGACTGACCATGTTATGTCTCATTTCTTTTGTTCGTCTCCATTTTTGCCTGCATTATTTCACCGTTATAAAGCTGGGCCATGAGTAAGGACAGCACCACAGCCCTCATTAAAACTACTATAACTCATAATAATGGCTGCCATGAACTCAAGTGAGCTGTGGCCTGATTAGGAATCATAAATCACAAGGTGTTAGGTTACTCTTGTCTTTTTGTCTTTTCTTTCCAATTACTTAAAGGTGTATGTATGTGTGTATGTATGTGTGTAGGTGTCTTATAATGACACTCAAGAATTATTAGAAATACTCAAGATGTTTATGTTTCTCAATTATAGCTGAACGTTAATACATCTTTGCTTTAAGTGTGCAGAGTTTCTTTGACACTCAATTTTTCTTTGCAGATCTTTCCAGAGAACATATGGTATTCATAAACATACATACATTTTTTTCATTTAAAGAGAAAGTTACTACTTGTAGTACATAGTAAAGGGACAACTTTGATGTGGGTTTACAGGTTTAAGGTCACTGTGATTTAAGTTAGTAATAAATTCCTACATGCCCTGTCTATGTCTCTCTCAGACACATTGCACATATAATGACTTGTCCCTTTTAAGGTTAGGGTTGCACACATCAAAGTCGAGCCAAGCTAAGTCAGTAACCACTTTCAGACATACACTTTTCTCCTTAGATGTGCTGGCAATTTTGCATTTACACATCATGTGAGTCATTGTTATGCAAAAGTCACCCCAATGGTCGAACTACATAGGACCCAGTGAGGTAAAATTATATATACAAATTAAAAGTTGTAGAGGAGATGTTCTGATGTGGTGTAGGAGAGGCTTTGAAAATGACTTCATGTGTCAATATCAGGTTTCAATATCTCACTTTCTGTACAGATTTTTTACATTTTTACACAATGACACACAAATTACAACATTTTTTGCATGTTGTAATTTGAAATACCGCCTCTCCTCTACTTGTAGATCGACTTATTGTATGTTATGTATAGCACTGTTTCCATATGCATATATATACATACAGACCTACTTTATCAGCAGCACATTTGTCATTTGTCATTGATTAAACACTAGAATGTGGAACAAGCAGCTTCCACACCACACCCAGACAAACAAACCTGTACCGTACACAGAGAGAAGCTCAGTGGCAGTACATATCAGAAGTGCAACAGCAACACACCTTTGTTATATACACAGCCTTGGAGATGTTTGTTTATTGTAATTCTAAATGTCTGCATTCGAAAAGGTGTAGAGACAAAAATAAATCCAAGTCACTAAGACGGTGTGATGTCAGGGGACAAAAAAGACAGAGCAGATTGGAGAAGAGACAGTAAGAAAAGGCGACAGATAGATGAGAGCATATGGATGGAAGAGGGTGAGAGGAGGAAGAGAAGGAGAACTAATTAAAGAAACTGGAGTTGTGGCTGGGTGTTGTTTCCATGAGGAGTAATGGTCCCAGGTGTGTGAGATGAGGGGAAACAGGAGATGAGGGAAGGGGAAGGAAACTAGGTCTTCATACGCCATATGTTCTCTATCTTCTTCTAACTCTTTCATTCCCTTTCATTTCAGCTTTGCAGAGGCTCACTGAGACAAGCTGGTCTAAGACTGCCTTTCTTCTTCCACTCTGTATTTCTCCCAACATCTTTGGCAGCTAGTGCAGTGTACTACAGGTTAAGTAAGGTGACAGTGGGATAAGGTGTGTTTATCTGGGATTTCTATTTGCTGTTCCCTCTGTAGATTTGATCTTGGTTTTTATCTTTTGTTTTTTTTTAAAACTGGGTTTACTCATGTTTGCATTGCTTATTGTTTGATTGTGGTCCTCTGTGTGTGCACTGGGTGAGACAGCAACTTTGCTTAAAGGACAAGAGGTTGTGAAAGCATGATGAAACCATGCTTGTTCTTTATCACACAGATGTGTGAGTACGTTATAGAGCCACATATCTGTAGCAGTGTTTCATTCCTTGACCACAGTACAGGAACAGGCCAGGAGTTTAAAATGACATGTCATCTAAAAATAGCTGCTAAACTCACTCACCCTTCCCTCAACACAGCTCCACTCTGGCCGGATAACACCCCCATCACGGATCTCTCCACCCCGTCATGAAATGCAAGCTACTCCCACTGTACATTCCAGGCAGAGGAACGAGCCAACTCCCCTGTAAATTAGAGAGGGAGGGAGGGGGGGGGTGTCATTGTTTTCTGCCAAACAAAGGCAGTTAGCACACAGGAGTGGAACAGTTTCTAACCCTTGCTTAGTTAGGCTCTCTAGTTTAGGGGCCAAAAAAAAAAAAAAAACTGCTCCTGCTGCTTCTGCCATATTACCAGGTTGGAGTGCCTCAAGGCTTCATCCTGGGGCCCCTCTTTGGTCTCTTTTTTTTTTTTTAGTCTTAGTCTGTTGTGACTGCAGGCATGTAAGTCTGTATGTGTGCCCATGTGTGGGCCCTCAGGCTGTTGTCAGGCAGATCACTGGAGCTGCTGGGAGTTAGCCCAGCTGTCTGTGACTACCTCCATACCTCTATTCCCTAAAAAAGGTGAAAGTAAAAGAAGAGAAGGACTGAAGGGAGACGTGAGATGGGAGGAGGTGGTTACAACAGAAAGATGGAGTGAGTGCATTCCTCGACGTGCACAAAACATGTCCGCAGGGGGGACTGCAAGCCCAGCAAAATTCACAGACTCCCACCTATTTAAAACAAGAATCCCCTCCTCTCCAAGATCCTCCTTCTTCTTGTTCTTCTCCTTCCCCTCCTCCCCTCTTGTGGAGTGGTTTAAGCAAAGGGATAATCTGCAGAGGAATTCTAAAAAGCAGGAATTCAGGGATTATCCGAGGAGGAAAATAGTAGATGATGGAATATTTAAGATTTTACCCCAATGAATGCTTGGGTTTTGCAGCTGTACATTTGAATTTGACAGAATACCTGATTTCTGTTCATAAAACAGGTGATCAAAATTGACAAAACAATACAGCCTGAGCCTAAAGAGGAGTGTGTGTGTGTGTGTGTGTGTGTGTGTGTGTGTGTGTGTGTGTGTGTGTGTGTGTGTGTGTGTGTGTGTGTGTGTGTGTGTGTGTGTGTGTGTCTAGAGGGAATATTCAATTAATTGAAGCAGTTACCATGAACAACGTAGACCCAGATGCCTTTTTTGTGTGTGTTTTCTAAAATTATAAACAGAATATGTTTTGGTTTTGTTTTAGCAATGTGTAATTTGAAGACATTACTATGAGCTCTGAGAAATTGTTTCTTTCCAAGTTTCTTTCATTCGGTCTATAAACAATCAATTGATTAACTGAAAGCATAATTAAACCCTAATGCCATGTAAACCAAAACTAAAAATAACCCTCAATTTGTACTTTACTCAGCCCTTAATTACTGCCTTTTATTATTTTGTATCTACTACTGCAGTGGTCCCTCAACCCCTCTATACTTAACCATCTTTATATGGCACAGAAGCCCTGGTGTTTTTCTGTGCATAGCTATAATAAATATAGGTTGGCAGCATGATGATATTTAAATTGTGGTTACACTGTCTGTGTATAATTGTGTTATTGTAAACAAGCTTCATCTTCGGGGCTTAGCTCCTCCTGTCCTACTTAACTGGTCGATAAACAGGCTTTAGCTTTAATTATGGTGATGTCTGATATTGCACCTTCTTACATCATTCTGGTATCTTGTTTATGTATTTTGTCTGGTTGTGTGTTATTTGTGCATGTCCATCAATATTTCCCCAAGTGTGTGTCTATGCTGTGTCTAGTTTGGATGTCTTAGGATTTAATGACAGTGGGCGCATGTCTTGTCTGGCAACTGTAATCACTACCACCGTGTGACGTTGGTCAGTACGTTGGGTTCTGTTTGCCTTATTATCTGTGTGTGCCTTTATTGTGTGTGTGTGTGTGTGTGGGTCTGTATGTGTGTGTTTTCATGTGTACAGGGAGAATTACATCAGATCTTGTGTATTTTTAAAAACCTATGCATATTGTGTTATATTGTCTAACTGTATAAGTGTCTTTCTCGTCGATGGATATTTAAACTGTGCTTCTGTGTATGTGCTATATTTAGCTATATGTGAATGAATACTAAAAATACATACATCCTACACGTTTTACAACAGAAGAGAAGAAGAGAAGCATACTTGTTTCTTAAATGATCCCAGTACTATCTTTTTTGAGTAATGATGTACAGTTGTTGCACTGGGGTTTGATTGTTGACAAATGAAAATTTATTTGCATTAATTTTGATCTAACAGTGTCAGTACAATGTCAATTTTGCTAGTTTTTTTTTTTTTTTTTTTTTTTAGACCTATGGCAGAAAATAAATAATCCAAGGAAACACTGTTCTTCTTTTGAATCTTTGAGCATAAAATGTGTAGTTTGCAACATTTATCTCATGACCAAACGTGTATGGACATTGCTGTGTCTGAGGCAGGATTTCACAGTCTAGTCTACAAACTTCACATTAGTGCCAAAACTTACCAGCAGTCTTGAGGCTGATAGGGAGAAAATCCTTGTAGTCAGGACAGAGGCTGGTAGAAAGCCTGAAACTAGAGGAGCGTGGGCTGTTAGAACAGTAGGTACATACCCAAGGTATTGGAATGAGGTGATCTACTATCACACCTGGTTGTTTAGTATTCACATACTTTTGAATTAGTTGTGAGGTGGTCTGTGTGCACATTTATGGCTGTGACTATAACTGTACCATAACCATGTGTGACCCATTGCCTGCTGATAAATGTTATGTGTTTGTATCTATTAATTGTTGTTTCTGTGGTATGCTGGCTTTTCAGGTGTAGGAAATATCTGGCCACCCAGTCACAGTCAGTACACACCCAGAATGTGTGCAGCAGTCGCAGGTAAGAAGAACAAGCCTATCTATGTGTGTGTATGTGTGTATTTCTACCCTAATAGATTATCGATGCGCTACTGGGTTTGTTGGCTACAGCAGACAGTGGAAATGGGCCTGGACTCCCCTGAGGAAACAAGATATCTTTAACACACACAGCTAGTACACACATACAGTAGCTTCAAACACACACACAATGTGACTCAGTTGAAAAAAGGTTGTCTTGTGCAGGACTTTAAAGCACATTTTGCACACTTATGTACAATTAGACACACCACACACCTGCTGGGTCTTTAGAGAAAGCTGAGTTCCATTCTGTTTGTATCTGAAGATGAAAGGAGGAGAAGTGGGGAGGAGAAACGGGCAGAAGGGAGAGGAAACGGGATTTGAGGAGAGGAAAGGAGAGGAGGATAAGGAGACAGAGGAAGACAGAGAGAGAGAGAGAGGCAGGGAGGTAGAGGACAAAGAAAGGGAGCAGATAAAGAGGAAGAGGAGGAGCAGGTATGAAGAGTGATAGCCAGCTCTGCATGCTCACACCTCTCCTCCCTTCTTCTCACTCACTCTGCTTTGTGAACAGATGGGTTGAGGTATCAGATTGTTGTGAAAGCCAAAAGAGAAAAATGGGACAGACAGACAGTACACATATGATACATACACACCCATGTCACACATGGCTGCACCAATGCACTTTCACTCCACAGGACAGATGCAGTACTTTGTATCCCTTGCTGCTGTATGTCTGTTCACTCTCTGCTGCTTTATGTGCGACATGATGGCCAAGTGTTTGTTTGTGGTTTACAATGTTGTATCCAAAGACAATGCAACAAATCAGAACTGAGACCAGTTGTATAGATGCTTTTGCTGCACAGAGACAGACACCGGGGGAGAGGGAGGTAGAGGCTCCAGGCAAGTAATGAATCGGATGAACAGAGGGAAGAAAAAGATAAGGTGGGATAAAAAAAAAAAAAAAAAAGAGGATGAGAGGGCGAGAGAAAAGAAGGCATCAAACTTGTGAGCCCTGTGGGTTTTCACTTGCAAAAGGAGCTGGGCCATCAAAGCATGGTGGAGAATTCAAATGTCTCAGCGCCAACGAGTTCACCAGCAATCTGTGCTGAATCTATTTCACATCACAACATACACTGCGCTGGTGCCTGGAACTGACGAATATGTGTCATGTGGTGTTACATTTTTAAAGCTACTCCAGGGACATTTCTGTGTTGGCACAGAAAAGGTAGCGGTTTGACATTTAAGAATTTCTCCACCTTGACATATTGTGGGCATCAGCAAACTGCACACTATACAGGCAGTTATATCAAACCAGACAACCTTGATTTTTCATATACCAACAGATCACTGCAATAACAACAATAATACTAGAAGCCGTCAAGTAAAACATAACTAATGTGTTGCATGATTTACAAATAGTTCATCACTTAATCTTTGGAATATTTATAACAAAATGTACCATTGTGCATTCTACAAGATAAGAAATATTACCATTGGACCAGTGATTCAGATTACATTTGTCTGTTATTGTCTAAAGGTTTATTGCCCTAGATATTATTAAGTCAACTATACTAAGTTAACTTTTATTACAATGGGTCCACAGCTTCAGATTTCAAATATTTGACTGTCCTGATGATTTATTTGAATATCTTCTGGACAAATACAAAGAAAGTGCAGTTTGAGGGTAAAAAAAATCTCTTTTCTGTCTTTTACTGTAGCTAGAAGTAAGACAGATAGTGAAATAAGCTCCAACCTACCACAAGTTGCTGGCGTGTGGTTGTGTCTTTGTGTGTCTGTGTACAGTTTTCCTCCGTGGTCACTGACTCTATATGTAGTCGGATTTCTGCCAGCATGGACTCTGTTCCCAGTCAAATGAGTTGAGTTTTGATTAAAGTTATTTTTTGTTCTGGTGTGACCACCATCCATCTCTGGCTTGTGATATGTTTACATCCTTCTGCCAAGTGAATTATATGCAAACTTGGTGCAAGGGCTGAAAAAAAGTAAAATCCAAATGTGTTCCATGAGTCAGTTTATAGTTGGTAACTTGGCTCCCAGAATGTCAAAATACAATATACTCTACAAAGCTGGAAAGAGTCTTTCAGCAGCTGATTGACATTAGGTTTTATTGATATCTTACATCCTGTTAGAATCTCCAAACCATTCCTTAACTTTCCTGTATGAAAATGGACCATTAATGCCAAAAACAAACCCTAAAGAAGAAATTGCTTGACATTTGGGGAACACACCCATTTGCTTCCTTGCCTGGAGTCAGCCAGAAGTGGTTAGTTTAGCATAGCATTAAAACTGGAAACACAGGGAAACAGAGGGCATGAAGACTTGTCATCACTGTGACTTTTCCAGACAAACCAGCAGACTCCTGCTCCCAGCAAAGAAATGGCATGACACATAATGACCTGGAAAACCACAACAGCCCACGTCTACCGGCCTTGTTCTGACACACTTGCATCCACGTGTACTTGTTGGGTAAATTTATCTCAGCATGTACGACTAAAGATCACCAATCAGATGCTCAGTCCCAGTGGATCCACCTCTTCCCCCCATCTTATTTTAGTAAAATTTGCCCTAGTGAGAAATTGACAGCAGTAGGGGAAGGAGAGGGTATGATATTCGATAGAAGGAGAGAAAAGGGGGAAGGGGGTGTCAGGAGAGACAGTGCCTAAACCAGTGTTAATTGAACACAGCTGTACCTCGTTAAACATTAATTGGCAATTAATCAGCTCTCCCTCCCCCCAGATGAACACACCTTGAATATGTCTTTTAAAAGAGTGAGGGGGGGTTAAGTAAATTATTCACAGTAGCACAAGGAAAGCCTGTTCTCGCTCAGCCTCTTACTCCACTTTTTCCTTCCTCCATCTTCTCACTGTTCATCTCCCGCTCTGCGCTCCATTCAGCCCATTAATCAAGTTTTCTGCCTTTATCTCAGCTTCCTTCCCCTCATCTGTGTATAGTTCATCCAATGATGGAGAGAGAGTGAAAGAGAGTTGTCACAACTAGGAGGAAGTGCCACAAGGAACAGAAGAGATGAGGGACGAGGTGGAGAAAAGAAAGGGCCTGATGCTCCTGTATGAAGAACAGAGATGTTAGAACAGACTCTGTGACTGCATAAATGCTTCCAGTGCATACAAAAATTATTCACACTCCATGATTTATTTCACATTTTGTTATATTACAGCTGGGAAATATGACCTTGATACTATCTGTCTAAATACTTTAATACTAATGCTGAAATGGTACCACAGCAATGGAATAATGCATGACAGACAGTGGAAGAGAGGGCCTGTGTATTATACACATTCATCTACACAGGTGTTCTTCTTCTTTGATTTTTAGACTGAGAGCATATCATAGTCATAGTGAAAACACACAGCCCAGTTACTCTGCTGAGCATCTGCTAGTTAAACCTCAGCTCTGTCCCCCTTTGTCCAGCTACATGTGTGTTTTTACAGCCCAATTCACCGTTTAGATGATTTAAATTTACATATTTGTAGTGAGTAGAAAATATCAATCACAGAAGGCAGCATTTAATCACAGATCACAAATCCTACCTGCTAACCAAACAAATACTAACACTAACGCTACTATACATTAAATCATCAATATATTATGATCTATAACAGATCTGGAGCATAATGTCAGCACCTTGTTGCCTGATTGAAATCATTGAGTTTTTATCCTACAAGCATTTTAACTGCAATGCTTGTATGCCTGTGTACCCTTCAAGTTTTTGAAGAGTCAAAACTGAGAAAAGATTTTAAATTTCTGATTAAGACAGCTAGTGTAGTTGTCCTCTCAGTTCAGTGTGTGAGTGCTGCTGTAGTTTATATCCAGCATATGTTGCCACAGGCACTTTCTGTTCCTACTGTAAAGTGTTTGAAGACACACTGTGTGAGCAGTCTGTCCTGCAGATCCAGTGTGTCAGGCTGTTCCACACAGTGCTGCTGGCTCTTATATAACATCACTGATTACAGCAACAAGTGTAACCTGCAGTGCACTCACTGACACACATTCCATCTCTCATCCTCTACCTTCTTTCGATCAGTCACTTTGTCCTCCGCCCCACAGACGCCTGTTTCCACTCCCTCTAAAGTTGGTTGTTTCCATCTCGAACAATTAAACGCTCTCTTTAATGCTTTGTTTCTCTCTGTCTCATTTCATTATCCACTGCTGCTTCCTCACTCTCCACTCCCTTCATCTGTGTCACTTTGGCTGCATCCCAAAATTCCTAGCTATTACTCACCCTATGTGCGTTTCTACCTCTTTTTCTCTCCTTTTCACTGTCCTCTCTATCAGTCACATCTATCTGCCCTCACCATCTAAGTCTCTCTCTTCTCTCTCTCTCTCTCTTTTTGTCTGGGCTCCAACTCTAATATTACAAATGCTATTGCATACTGGCTCTGGGCCAAATCAGCAAGGTGATAAATCAACACAGTAAGAGAATTATGTAACATGCCACCACTGACTGGACTTCTCTCCTCCTTCTCTCCCCGACTCCCTGGGTGGTTCTCTCCTGCGCTCGTTGCTCTTTATCATCAGCTTACCTTGTTTTACGTCTTTGTTTGCTTTATCTATTAAACCAGATACACTGTCAAAGTTATGCTAAGTTATAGCCTTATAGCCTCAGGGTTAATTTTGAAATGAGGACACTCACACACTGATGTGGAATGCATTCAGTTACAGTTGCTGTAATCAAACCATTTTCACCTGTTGGGAGTGGAAGTGGAATCATTTCCAAATAATGAGAAAAGATCTACATGTAAATGCACTGAAATGTAATAAGATGTTTGACCTGATAGTGGTTTGATTGGACTTTTAGAAACAAGCAGCTTAGTTTTAGAAGGCAACCGTCTTGTGATTGTACATGCTGTATATTTTTAGGTACTGTGTGTGTGTGTGTGTGTGTGTGTGTGTGTGTGTGTGCTGGTTCATTTTTTTCCTTTGTGATGCTTAATTACAGTACACAGAGGGCCCCCGGGCAGTAGACTAGAAATGAAACATGGAAAAACACAATCTATTGGCTGGACTACTGTAGAAGCTCTTGTGGTACAGGTGGTCCATATGGAGTAATTGTTAATCTGTGAAGTTATGTTGGGAATTTAATGCCTCACCTTCAGCAAACATTAGTTGCCCAGTGGCAGCTCCGAGAAGAAATATTTTCTAGATTTGAATCCTCGCTTTGTCCCTTTTCATGTGAAGTTAGCTTCTACGTTTGGGTTCATGCAGTTGTTTGTTTATTTTCATTTTTTTAGGATGAATTCTGAATAGTACATAAGCGTCAAGTTTAATATAGCTCTTCACTTAGAGTAGGTGTAATGTAAACATTCACTGTTTGTTCATTGTTGCCAAAGCTCCAGGGATAATAAATATCCCTTTCTGCTTAACCACCAGGTTGCAGATGCAGCTGCACAAAGAGTTTTTAAGTGTGCATTTGGCTCCTCTGAGCCTCTATGAGCTAGTAACCCAGAAAGCCCTTTTGTGCATTTCTGTAATGTTTACGTATATCTGGGCAGGATTCAATGCATAACTTTAACATTTCAAACAACATTCCTCTGCCATAGAATGTGGATGTCAACAATGTCAACTAGTTTTGGTTTGTTTTCTTACCACATGTTCCCCAATCATGAATGTGCACATTTAGCTGTTAGAGCTCTCAGTTTATAAAAACGTCTGTTAAATGTCATGAAATATTTATGATAAATAATACAGTGATACTGAGCAGTCAATTTTACTTCTTAAGAACATGATACACTAATTAGAGTTGGTTATCAGTTGTAATAATGCATCATCAGTCTCCACTGAAGCTGTTCTAATGATAGGTTTTCATTTATGTTTGCTCACATCAGAACACACATTTAAAGAAACATCTGTAACAGAGCATCACATGTGGGTAACAGTGATGCACCGGAGGGTAAAATGAAATTATCCTCTTTTAGAGGGCAAATAAATTCAGCAACTGTAAATACTCAGCTGCTGATCTTATGGAAAGTCTTTGGTTTTGCCTCCAGTGTTACTGTCTCAATATTCTGTGTTACCTCTCCTCTGTAGTCATGCAGTCTGAAGCTGTGTCTGCTGCTGCCTTGGCTTCTTTATAGAGACAGGGAGGGAGAAAGTGGGGGAGCAGTCTATAGGAGTCACTGAGTGCAGTAATAGTGCCTATATTTCCTCCAGCCTATGCCCTGGTCAGAGAGTGCAGCGGCTTCATGCTGTATTTTCCATACCGTCACCTCTTACCCCCTCTCTCTCTCTCTCTCTCTCTCTCTCTCTCTCTCTCTCTCTCTCTCTCTCTCTCTCTCTCTTTCCCGGCTTTCCGACTGTACTTTTTCTCCTCTCTGGAATTCCATCTTCCTGCACGTGGCCGGCACTCAAGAGGGCATGCTGTGTGTGTGCATGCTCAGGAGAGTGTGTGTTTGTGTGTGTGTGAGGCAGAGAGTCTAAACGTGAGCTATAGGAAACATCTACCGATGAAGAAAAAGAAACATGAGGCATGCATTTTTTTAAGTGTATGTGTTTGAATTGCCAACAAGTGGGCACTACTTGTTCCACTGTCGCAGCCCGAAGCGTTTGTAGAACTCAAAATCTCTGTGCCTACTGTAAATGCAGTACATTTTGTACCAACACATTTAATTACGTACACAGACCTGAAATATATCTGAACAAAAGATTATTTGTTTGGGAATGTATTAGACTTTCTCACGTTTCTCAGGTTTCTCGCAACAAAATCATCAGGAGATATTTTATCCTACAAATGGTAAGTGGTTTCTCTAAGGAAACAAACAAATCACGCTCTACTCAAGATATAGGAAGAAAATCATCATTCAATGCAAACAGAGCTGACATTCATCTTTTTAGTTGGATTTTAACTTTCACCATTTTGGCCATGATGAAAGTGATATCTCTGATCAAGAAAGCACAAATAATCAGTCACATTTAAAAAATACAAAGCCAAACCTGCAGGATTGTTTTAGAAGAGGAAGTAGTAGCACATGATGACATTAACCAAACTGACCATGGTAAATACTCGTAATTGTCAATATACATGAAACATATTGTTGTGTATCAGAGTATTTATACATGTGCACTGTATAAAGTAGATTAGATAATTTGGTTGACTCCACCTCTCTGATCATCTGGCTGTTCAGGTTTCTTGCCGTAGAAGTTACAAAATTGACAAAAAAAAACACATGCAGAACAGAGTTTACAAAGAGGAAACAGCAGTAAAGCAATCATGTAATCCAATCTAATTGATTTAATTAGTAACAGAAATTAGATGTAGTAAATCTAATCAAAACACTGAATCCATGCTGACAGAAGTTAATAAATGTAGGAAAAGAGTCGCCAAGTCTTCTAGTGGACATTTTGCAATAGATTTTGAGTGTGGAAGCCATTGTTCTCACTGAGCCACATGTTAGCTGGTTTTTATGCTAAAGCCTTATCACTGCCTTCACACATCTGTTGGTGCCGAGATGCCGGTGTAATAAATTCACATCTGTGTGACAACACATGCTGCAGAGTTTTGTAACCCCAATCGAAGGTTATCTGCATTTGTATCGATTTGCGCTGGGTTTTTTTTTAATCATCAGTGTGCACACTGTAGGTCAAAGCATGTCTCCATCAGCCTTACATCACACTAATGAAGAAGAGATATCGAGGTAGAGAGCGAACACAGAGGCTCCTTCTGCTCTCCAATCCCATCTGTTTGACACACAGAGGGAGGGAGGGAGGGGAAGGATGGAGAGAGGGAGGTAGGAGAGAGGGAGGGGTGGTAGACGAATGAGAACGAGGCCAGATCAGGCTGAGGGAGGGATGGGGGGTGGAAAGGGGGGAGGTGCTGTTTAGAGAAAGGCAGGGAGTGAAAAAAAATCAGAGGGAGGCAGGCTGGGGGGTTGGGCTCCGAGCCTGTGCATGTGTATGTGAGAGAGAGAGAGAGAAAGCAGCAAGCAAATGTGTGTTGTGTATGTCTGTGTGTGTTTGTGCGCGTGTGTGCACTCGCTCTGTTCCTTTCCTTTCTTTGTTTGACTACTGAGTGAGAAAAAAACGACACAGAATATAGAGATAGAGAGAGTGTGAGGAAGAGAAACACAGACAGAGGAGAAGAAGAGGAGGATCTAAAACGAGAGTCACTAATTTTTTTAGAGAGGGAGAAAAGAAGAAAGACAAAGAGGATTTCTATTTTGGTTTAGCTTTTTTCTTTTTTTCCTTGCAGGCTGTAGTAAGACAAAAATATAAATAACAACAACGATACTGCATGCTTTTGACAACAGTGTCATATTCAGGAGCACTGTGTGTTTTGTGTCTTGGCTTGGTGCGCGTGTGTGCTGAGGAGGTGGGGGGAGGCAGCCTGTGCAATTTAAAGGGAAAATACAAGGCACACACAAAGCTGGGAGTGCAGGCAGGAAGGCAAGGCAGCAGGAGAGGAAAGGAAAGGTAGTGGGAATCTGCTGAGCTGGCTGACGCTTTAACCAACAACCCACTTTTGGATTTTACTCCACCAAGCCGACCATCTGTGCTCAGCCTGAGCCTGGCCACGGTAAGACAAGCTTCCTATCCACAACCTCTCAGCTGTTTCACCGCTACCGCTCTGCAGACAAAAGCAGGAGAAAGTTGCTGTGTGTGTGAGTGTGTGTATGTGTGTGCAGATGGAGAGGAGCTAAGCTAAAGGCTGAAGCTAAGGCTAAAAGGCGTGAGGAATGCAGCACAAAGGGAGCTTGTGTGCTCCAGCTGGGGCTGTGTGTGTATGTGTGTGTGTCTTTGTGGACGGGCTTGAATGTTTATGTCACGGGGCTTCCTAAACTTTTGCATGTGAAGGATGCCCCAAAATAGACAAGCACTGGACTAGAGACCTGCTTTTTGGAAGAAAAAAAAAAAGATTCCTGGCTATTTGTGTGCAGATGGTGGAGAAAATGAAAGCTCATTTTACAGTGACTTCAAGTGCTTTTTATAAAAGCAAATGGTCTGAATTTAAACTAATTGTCATTTTACTGGGAAACCATAGAAGACCTTGTCGGAGAGATTGTTGCAGGTCCCAGCAGTTGTTCCTGTCAGAGCAGGGCGATTTAAATGCCCCCGATAGCTCCACAGCCAGCTGGCTCACTGGTGCAGAAAACAAAACACAAAAGTAGTTAATTTTTACTTCTCTGTCTCTCCGTCTCCTTTTGTCATATCCATTTTCACTCCTTCAGACATGCTTCTTTCACCTTCACTTCTCACGCTGCACTGATTTCTGTGGCAATTTGCACAAAAGATAAATGTCTTTCTTTTTACCCCTCACCTCCTTTTTTTGCTCATATCTCGTCTGTCTCTTATCATGAAATAGGCAGGTAACGGTAGTGAATGTGGATCTTGTGACTTTGGTGCCGGAGCTTTTATCAGTGAATGCTTATTTCTTCTGCACATGTGCACGCACACAGATGCCGGTTCCCATTATCTTCTTACACACCATATCAGTTCGACGCGCACACACACACAGAGAGTGGTAATACAAAGTGTGTGTTGTCCCGTCCAGTATTTTGTGGTCTGAGGGCTTTCAGCTTGTTCTCGTCAGTAGTCTGGTCTGCGGTCAGCACCCGTTTTGTAAATGCATGTGTGCGTTAATGACATGTAAAGAGCTAATAGTAGCTGATGTTCTATCTGTGTGTGTGTGTGTGTGTGTGTGCGCACTCACATGCTCCTCCCTGTATGAGTGTGTGAGAAACACAACACTTGTGCCGGCGTCTGCCTGGAGCTAATTTTGGTGTGTGTGCTTGTGTATGTGTGCGTGTGTGTGTCACGGTCCCTGTCTTAATTAAGTTTATCCCCTGCGTTCCAAACCAATACAAACATTCTTAGAATAAAAGCTTCACTAGAAAGCCATCTCACGCGTACTACTGTAAACCGATCCCAACACTACTCCTCTACACACACACGTGAGCGCCGGGATCGCACATGCGCACACGCAGTTCCACACACAAGGCAAAAACACTGTTACTATTCCATTTGTCGCCCCCACCCTTCCTGCTCCCCCTTGGGAAGTTCCTCCTTTTTCCTTTTCATTAGTTTATTATCAGTGGAAGTAGAGCATCTTCTACACTCTTGACATTTTTTCCTCTCTTCTTTGTTTTTTTCTAATTCTTCCACCACTTCCTGTCCAGCTGTGATTATCCAATGGTGGTGTGCCAGGCGCGGTTCAGCCAGGGTCGCCTGCTGTGGACTGAAATACATCATAGCTGCAGGCTCACTATCTGACATAGCCTTGCCCGATTAGGAAATACTGTATACAGGACACAGCCAGCACTAATGCTGTGCTAATCTGTTTATACTGTGCTGCTGGTTCCCATACTGAATACAGAAGATGCTGTATTACAGGCTAATATGACAGTATATATTACATTATTGTATGGAAGAATTGGTTTTGCTTGGATGGATTACTTCTCTGTTACATCTGATCAAATGGAGTAAGTTGAATAATATTAACTGTTCAGTAAATAGTCTGACAATGAAGCCACAAATGTGAGAATAAATGAGAAAAGATGTTAGGGAGATTATAAAAGAAAGTGAATTGAATAGAATTAATATGTATTATGTTTTAGAAGGGAACAATGAACAACATATGGTAAACAAGAGGACATCACAATGGAACTGGAGGTTTGTGCTTCACCAGAGATCACTGTGAGACATTGCTACCGCCACATTTCACTTATTCAAAACAAACAAAAAAAAGAAAAATTATTACATGTGTATGTGTACATTCCAATATACTTATTATATTATTTACTTGGCGAAAAGTAAATGGCTGACGTTTTTTTTTTCCTCATGTCAAAAGACAACAGACAACTAAATGTCTCATAAAAACAAAGTGTTGCGTTCAGTCAGACAAAAAGTAATATAGTATAACAGCATCTAATGTGGTCAGACAGATTCCATTACTTTCCATCCTGGCTGTTGTTTTTTCTCTGTAGGCTACAGTTTTGCATAGTCATTAGTTGGGGGAGGGGGTGACTCGACCCAGCTGTGAGCGAACGTGTGTGTTTTGCTGATGCAGATAAAATATGGGGACGTGTTCTGTGATGACAGTTGATTCTGGAGCTGTCTGTGTAGCAACAAGCCATTTCCTGTACTAAGAGCCATTAGGACACCACCCAAACCATCCACCCCGTCTGTCACCCACCATGCTCCTGTGTTCCACTGCAGATGTGCACGTGCACACAAACACATAGACAGGAGGTGGGGTGGGGGGTGTGTGTGTTTGTGATTGAATTTGTATGTGCATGTGTGGTGTTCTCCTCTTTACCCCTCCACAGCCCTGGGGCCGTCTCCCCACAGCTGAAGGGGCGAGATTGTGCATTCATTGGAATGGAGACTGAGATGGCAAGGGGGAGGAGGGGAGTGATTGAGTGTGCTGCCTGGAGAAGAAAAAGGGAGACAGAAAGAAGAGAGAGAGAAGAGGAGAGGGGGAGGGGTGGCCTGCCTTGTGTTTAAAAACTGGGGGAAAAAGGGGGAGGAGAAGGAGAGGAGGTTCAGAGGTGGAGGTGAGGGGGAGCTGACTGGCTGGCGCCGTGACTGGGTTGTCTGCAGAGAGAGGGGTTGGAGCTTGGCTAATAACAACTCATGTCTTAGTAATAATTTTGAGTTATTTTCGTGTAAATAAATGTCTGTTGTTTCTTTGATATAATGTTTTAGCCCATGAAAGCAGATAGATCTGTTTCAATACTCTCTGATGTGGGATGGCACAAATTCACAGCTATCGATGTCTAGTCTGTATGGGTGTTCTGAAGTAACTGATGTGATAAAAACAAATTTACTTCTAATGAGTTAGAATTTGTTGTGTGTTTTCAAAGGTATAATGATCACCTCAATATTCTGTTGCAGATAGGAGACTGGCTGTCTCGTTTTACATCTTCAAGCACACTGTTTTGAAGCAGAAACTGGGTATTTGTGCATCTGAGTTGGACAGTGATGACAGTTTGTGTTAAAGGAATAATACACAAATGTTCAGTATATATTTAGCTTGGAACTGAACTGTGTATGTATGTGTCGTGGGTGGAACCAGCTGGCTCTGCGTTGTCTGCACAGCATTTCCAAGGTGCCTTGTGGTGTATTAAATAGTCCACATATATTGGTGCAAATCCTAACAGCGTTCTCTTCACACTGAATTGGTGCTAATTCTTTTAGGATTCATGTTCTGTTGCTAATGGCTGTACATTCATGTATATAGTATCATCCATATATAAATACAGAAGCATGCAGAATGGTGTGCTCTCATACTTAATATATGGCCACATTAGTTTCATATTGAAAAGCACAGTTCTTAAAGGCACAGAAAAATATGGCTTAGGTGGTTAATTCTATTATGCAGGGTCAAAGGGCTCAGGCAGATTAGCTTTGGCCTTGGAGCTAATATCCACCATAGCAACTGGAAGAAGCTGTATATGATTAGCAGACAGTAAGACAAAGAGAGCAACGGAGACTGATTGGTCAGATTCATGTGCTTCAGACTGAATTCCTTATTTATTCAGGTTGTTCGGGATCTGAGCAGCAGTCGAAGGCAGACACAAGGGAAAGAAGAATTACAACAAGAGAAGAGAAAAAGAACTTGAGATGAAGAGATGTCTGGGAGAGAGAAAGAAAAAAGCCATGCTGAGACATTTTTAATGCTCCCACACACTTGCACACAGACACACGGGGCCACTGGCAGAGGTAGTATGCTGAGTGTGCACATGGCGTCTTTGTGTGACGGAGACGGGCTGTGGTTTGTTGATTTAAGGTAATGGCTTCCAGTTGTCTCAGTCAAGAGAGGGCCATGTCACTACTATTAGGGATAGACAGGGATTGGCAGGCTGAGTGAAGACAAAATCCATTACAAACACACACACACACACATCCACCTAAACACACAGAGATTGTGTGACTGGCCTCAGTGCCACTGAGGTTGTGACTGACTGACACAGGTGTGTGTCTGCACACACAAGTCTTCACTGCATGGCTGTTTTTATCACTCTGCCACTGACAAAGGTCAATGGTCGAGCTCTGTGTGCACTTATAACAGCTCTTGCATAATGTGTGTGAAAGGCTGTAGATTGTTAAAGTGTGATAGCTGTAATGAAGGACAGGGCATACTTTATAGCTCATGATGAAAGGAAGAGGGAATGAGGAAGAGAAGAAGAAAGAAAAATGCTGAGGTGTGTTAAACACTTGAAACAGTGTTGAGTGTTATAATTGAAACCTGCCATGTATTTGTGTTTGACTTTTTTTGACTTCCTGTCTTCGCACCCATTTCTGCACTAAGTACATTTTTTATTTCCCCGTTAATGATGCATGAATATCTCTGAGACACAGGAATGTGTTTCCCCCCTCTGTTGTTACTCCTTGTATTCATCATTAGCACCTTGTAATGTTGGAGATATTTGCGCTGAAGCTTGTCTTACTGCTTCACTGTGCAGGAGCAGCTGCTAAATGCCTACAATCTAACTTCAAGAAATACAATGTGTATGTGCACAAACACAAATTCACATTAACAAACATAAACATAAGACAACTGTCCAATGCACCATGTTTTTACTGCTCTCTGTAATTGCATGAAATAAATATGCAGTCTCTTTGAAGGTTTCTACTCTCATGCTCTCCTCCCTTTCTTTTTCTTTCTGTTTGTTTATTTGTGGTGTCTCTCATCAAGTAATGTGGCCCAGCCTAGGTCCATATTGTATGTGCATATTTCTGTACTCTAGTCTGCCTTTGAGTCTATGGAATGTGTGCGAAGTTGGGTACTTGTGTAGATGTAAGTTAGTTTTGCACCTGTGTGTGTACGCCCAGACATATTTGTCAATATAAAGGTGAGACTTTGTGTCTGTCTGGGAGCCGAGTTTTGTTTGGCATAAGTGCTGATGATGAAAGATTGAAACTCTTAATTGGGGAATGCTGTTAGCTGTCACACTGGTTTTACTCACAATATGAGTCACTCCAGGGGTGTAATCATGTTTCAGATTTCTATAAATGTGATAATAGTACAGGTATAGGTGTAGTTTTTTTGCTACAAAATGTACAATGGGGCATCAAGGTTTGCGTTAACCAAATACGCAACTAACAATAGAAAACATATACATTCAGCAAAACCTAAAATCATAGCCATCCCACTGCAAACAAATCCACTCTGTGTAACAAATGCAAGTGAAGAAATAATGAATTGTGTGTGTGATGAAACAGCACTACATACAGGCTAATCTCTACATCTGACTCCAGTAATGAGATTTAGTATAGGTAATAGTACACATTTACATCTGTTCATTAATGGCACAGGCAAAAATACACTCACGTTGAGCGTAACATGAGAGTGACCCCACAGTCACCTTGATCGATCCAACTGATTTACTTACAGTAATGCGTTAAACCAATTATGTATCTAAGGAGATGGAGGCTTGGAAAGAGAGGCAGCAGTCGTATCCCTATCTTATTCTACACCTCCCTTTCCTCCTCTTCCTTTTTGTCTCTATTCTTCCACTTCTCTTTTTCCTCCTCTTCTCTTCCTGTGTTATATCCACTGTCTCTTTAACCCAGTTCCACACTGATCCCTGACCCTCTCACTTGTGTAACATCTATGATAACTGCTTTTATATGCGCATGTGTGTCCAACAATGTCTCTCGCTCCACTTCTCCTCAATACATGAGTCACAAGTCACAGCTGAGCCACACGGGGGTCATTCTTCCTGGTAAGATCCTGGTGAAGCTTTCAAATGTGCATTTTGAGGACCTTCCTAATTTTCCCTTTAATGTCATTTCTTGAAAAATACTTTGTCCTAATTGCATTTTTACAATTGTGGTCATGTATTTGCTGAAAGGGTGTACTTTGTGTTTGTTGTCACACACAAACAGATTGTGAGTGTGAGGAATCAAAGCATTGTCTTTCTTGAACTGTTTACGAGGATATCTGTGTCTCTGTATAAGTGTGTCTGGAGGGCAGCGGGTGCATAGTGACCTTTATGGGTCTGAGTGTGTAAGCCTACTTTTGTGTGTGTGTTTGTGTGTGCGCAGACCAGTAACATAATCTGTCTCGAGGAGTCGAGCCCTCCACCCCCTTGGTCTGTCTGCACCCTCCCTCTCCTTCCCTCTCTCCTGTTTCCTCCCCATCATGTCTGTCCACAGCCTTCTCTCCTTTCTGTCTTTCCCTTTTTGTGTCTTCCACCCTGCTTTCCTTCACTTTGTTCACCTTTTCTTCCCTTAACCCTAAATTTAAAAAGTGTCAATTGAAACACATCTCTCTCTCTCTCTCTCCCTCTCCTTCCCCCTGACACACACACACTGATCAGATGGCTTTGATTGTGAAGATCACAGGAGGGAGAACTACTGTGTGCGTGTGTGTGTGTGTGTGTGTGTGTGTGTGTGTGTGTGTGTTTGTGTGTGCGTGTGGGTGTTTTGGGGGATCAGTGTTGATGTTGTAATTGATTTTCTCTGTTTCCTTTGTTTAACTAGTGTTAGATGTCTGGAAGCTGCCCATACTTTACTGCACTGACATACAATATTGTATAGATTTTGTGTGTGTGTGTGTGTGTGTTGGGTGGGGCAGGGTGATGGAGGAGGTCATGAGACAGGCTGACTCTCCCACAGGATTTCTATCAGTGATGTATAGAATTACAAGCTTCACAGTGTGAGTACTTGATCTCCTCGATGTCCGGTGACCAACACTGCATATTTATTCTTCTCTCCACAGCTCCACATTCAACAGAAATAGAAACTCTTCCAAAAGGGAGAAACAATGACCTGAAATGTATTCATAAGGCAAAGATAAAAACAAATTCTCACATTTAAGTGGCTTTGGGACTTGGAAGCCTTTAGTAAGTGACGGCTAAGACATTAAAAACTACACTTATTAGCTGATAGCCAGAGGCTGACATGTGTAGGTGTTTTTAATATATTGGAACAGTGTTGAGTTTCCAACCAGTGTTAGAGTCCAAACTACAGCCCTCCACAAACCTCCTGCCAACTGCTACAACAGAAATCAGGTCTCAGATCGTGCTCAGACCTCCAGTCACATCGGAGCTTCAACACAGGGATGAGCGTGCACTTCATGGTGTTTGGGCAGTGTGTTTGCAGTTTCCAAAAGCCTTGTGTGTCTCCTACTTTGCCATATGGCAGCTGTATTAGCCCACAGTGTAAACACAGCTGGCTGCCTCCCGTGGCTGCATGGGGGAACAGCAGTCTGCCTGCAGATACAAAAAGCTTTGATAGAAAGATTACATTCAACGCTAGTACATTAATATGGCTATTAGGCACATTGGGATTCATGGTGTGTTATTTGTAAGGCACATTAGTGTCGATGTTGCAGCCTGATATACACACTATTAGTGATGTTAAGCTGGTGATTATTAAATCTCTTAGCAGCTGCTCACATTACGCTGCTGCAGGCAGTTGTGATTAAAAATGTTTTCATGACATTTTTTTAGGAATATTGAAATGTGAACATGACACTCGAATGTATTTCCTCAAGCTAAGTATAGTCTGTTAGCAAGTTAATTTTTTAACCATGTCTCAGCAATATTGCATTTTTAATTTTTGACACAAAATATCGCATAGTCTCTTACGGGTAAACGTATTTATCAAAGAGTAATGCTGATCGGTTGTCTGAACCAGAGACACAAAGAGGGAGATAAAGAAGAGAGGAGAGGGCAGGTTCTGAACATTGCACATCATAAATAAAATGTCAAACACTGGTGCATGCTAGCCAGTGCTCAGGGTAGCGTGAAATCTGCTCTCGCCCCCTCCTTTCTTATCTTCCCTCCCTATCACACACACTCTCTCTTGCTCTTTGTGCATGTGTGTAATTGTGTGTGTGTGTGTGTGTGTACTGGGTAATTGAGGTGTGTGACCTTGCTGTAGGCCTGGCAGGTGTGAACGGAGGGATGGAGGGAGGTAGGGGATGAGATGAATCAGGGAGGGATGGATGGATGGATGGATGGATGGAGGACTTTGCTGTTATATGTTGGCAGACTGATAGCATGCCTGCATGCATATATGTATGGTAATGTTTGACATTCTGCAGTGAAAAGAAATACATGTGATGTGTGTGTGTGTGTGTGTGTGTGTGTGTGTGTGTGTAAATTAGATTGTGTGTGTGCACGGGCATGTGTGTTGTTCAGCACACAGAATGACAAATATAATTTCTATATGCTATATCTGCATGCATTTCACATTGATTTGGTTGCATGCAGCATTTTAACTCACCAGTGTCCATCTGTAATATGTCAGTATTATACTACAAATCAGTGAGAGTAGTGGTGGACATGACTGGCAGCTTCTCTCATATAATTTCTACTACCATCAGAAATACTATATTTCCCATTCTCATTGTTGCTTCCTGTTTCAAATACATTAATGAGTTCTGTTTCCTCTGTCATCCTGTCCTTCCCTCATGGTCGTCCGATTACCAAAGCTTTTCAGAGAAAAATAAATGTTGGAGGTAATTTTCTCTCTTTTAACTACTTTTATTATGAGACCGGGCTTAATATCTACCTGTTCAGCACCTCGTTTTTGTGTTTGCAGCAAAGCAAAATCCAGATCTCTGATGTGGTGACACACATTGGTATTGAAAAGTACAAATAAAATATCAGTAAAATAAAGAATGAACCGATAAGAAGAAGAGAAGAAAAAAAAAAAAAAAAAAGAAGAAAACAGATAAACAAATTAGAACTGTTCACTGTTGTCATGTAGCTGCAATATGTATGTATGTTGCAATATGAACACAATGCAATAATCAGAGACCCTGACTCCATCAAGTACCCTATACACTCCACAACAGACAAAAGACATTTAGGCCCATGTGGTAGTGTTCATACTAAACTGGGTGTCTACATATCATCTACATATATGGACATGTTTCACACATCGCTCAGTAGTTAGTACATTTGTGGGAGTGTGCAGTCTGTGCATGTGACCAGTCTCTAGCAGCACTGCAGATGTTGAAAGTATCTCTTTGGCTTTTGTCTTAAACTGGGATTTAGCAACAGTTAGAAGAACCTTTCCTGAGGATCTGACTTTTAAGGGACCAGCATATTAAAGAGGTACCAACCAAAGAACGGCTCTAAACATACTGTAAAATCTTAATATAAAAAACGACTTTTGATTAGAGTCAGTGTTTCATGACCTTGTCTATTCAAATTAGTTAAAACCTTTGCTGCTTTTTGTACCAGCTGTGCAGTAATTATAATAACATTCTGCAATGATGAATAGCTGTTACATGAACCTCCTTCAAGATGAAATCATCTCTATACTGTGCCTACCATCATCTTCTCCACATAATAATGTGAAAGCAGAGCACTGGGCTCTAACACACCCATCCCCCTCTTCTTTTTTTTCCTCTGTCGCTCCATACCCTCCTCCCCTCCTCCGCTATCCCTCTGCTCTCTGCACAGTAGCACAGTGCATCTGTGTCATGTCACTGGGTTCTGGCGTCCCGGAGTAACCCCCCTCTCCCTTCCTATACCAGTGCAATTTCTTTCACCCCCCCCCTTCACGCTCTCTCTCTTTCTCTTTCTCTCTCCCTTCATCCTTGTGTGGCTCAGACTGTCATCCTCAATCTCTTCATCCTCTCTCCCTTCACCTCATCCCTCACTTTGCTCTTCTGCTTTCTATCATCCTCCCTTTCTCTTTCCTTAATGTGTCTACCTCTTTTAATTTCTCTGACTCTCTCTCACCCCATCGTGCAGCACAAACAAACATACGCATCTCTTGCTTCGTTCTCTCCCATGAAGCATGCACAAACATAAAACTGTCTCGGTGCATACATTAATAGATCCAAGCTCCTGAGCTGGCTGCTGCATGCATAATCTATCTGCTTGTACAGAATGTGAACAGTGCACTTAAGAAGATGTGTGTGCATGTGCATGTGTGCGTGCATGCAATTATGTGTGTGTGTGTGTGTGTGTGTGTCAGGCCTTAGGCTCCACCCTCCAGAGAGACAGACAGGTGTGGACCAGATTGAGTTCCGCCTCATTTCCTCTGCCCTGTGCAGCTGGTCAAGGACGCACATTTACACAAACACACACAGGCATATCTTCAGCATACGGCTATGCACACATCTACGCACACACACTTAAAATACAAGGACAGACATACACATACTGCTCACACCTCAAATAAAGACACAATACAAGATGTAGAATGATCAAATGCAGCATTAGCATAAACTAGGTTTGTGCATGTGTGTGTGCTCATGTCCAGAAGGCTGCTCTTGAATTCCAATGGAAAAGGATTACAACAATAGTTACAGCATGATTGACCAAGTATTTCCATGGCGACACTGACAGATTTGCAAATGGTTGATCTTTCCCCAGTGTAAAGTCACTGAAGTCCCTCCTACTGTATGTTACACACATTCAGACATGTGCACAACACTGCACTAATACAATATTTATATCTGGCTTTGATTATTTATCTTTACATGACAGCCTTTCTATTGGCCGTCCATTTTTCCATGCTGGTATCAAATGTATCAATGGCAGCACACACACAGTAGCAATCCTTGCTGACATCAGCAACTGTTGTGTTGATGTTGAGGCATAATTTTAATATACTTCAGAAGTTTTTACTACTCCAAGCATTTCGCAGACTTGTTTTTTTTTTTTTTTTTAATTTTTACTTAAAGAATTTAGCTGATTTATGTTAAGTTCAACGGCAGAGTGCGAATTCAAATTCTACATCACTGAAACTACACTTGGCCAACAGCAGGGAGGGCAGAGTGTTTTAAAATGACCTGCTCTGTTTCCATCAAAGAGTCCAATACATTAAAATCGGGAAGAAAGGATGCAGGATTAAAGATCATTAGTTCATATTTCTTTCCAGTATGGCTTAGAATAACACTCTAAATTATATGAAAGCAAAGGTAAATTATTTTTACCCTCCTTATCTTTGTGGAATGAGATATGAAGCACACCGTGGTTTCTGCAAAGCCTCTCTACATTTCCTTCTCTCCTGCTTTCTGTTCTCTTCACTTGACTTAATGAATTATGGTATTATCAATGTGATAGATATTACGTGGTGAAGTATAACAGGTAAGACTGGGAGTGGCTGACTACCCCCACACATTTATGTGTGCACCCACGCACCCTTTTGTCTGCAGTGAGAAGTCTATACATGTGCTGAGTTCGATATATGATTATAGATCACATATCTCTCTTTCTGTGTGTGTGTATGTGTGTGTACCCGTCTCCTCTGGCGCCTAGCAAGTTCAGGAAGCATGGGGTCACGATGTCTGGAAGAGAGCCAGGTGCCCTGCCTCCTGTTCAAATACCCAGACACTGATACTTTAAACACAGAGGAGTAGAACTGATATTTATATTATGTTGTATGCCATTGAAAGTGATTGAGTGCTTGTCATTTTGTGTGAGTACATCTGAAAGAGTGTGTGTGTGTCTGTGTGTGTGTGGTCCTGTGAAGATGCTATGAGCCACCATGTGGGGATCACGTGTGCCACAGTCAGATAAAGAAGTCTTTGTAAGCAGATGCAGAAGACACACATCCACTTGTGCATGGTGACGATAGACGATATACATACACACTTTGACCTATATGAACACACTCTACTGCCCTCTTACTTGCAGTACCTCAGCTTACTTTAATTTTTAAGCACACCATCATTCATTCAAAATGTTCATTTTCAGCCTTTTAAAGTTGATAGATATGAAATCATTGTGGTTTAGAGTGAACACACACACAGCAGGGTAATTAGAAAGGCCTGAGTCAGTCTTTTTGCTATGTGACGGTTTACTTAAATGGCATTGTGCAACTGGATAGTACAGTTCAGCACCTCTGCACAGGTATGTGGGCTTGGCAGGACTTGCCTGACCACTCTCCAGCTTGAACACACACACACACACACACACACACACACACAGCCCCAGAGACAGTAAGAGTACATCCTTGGCTAATGCCTACAGCATTCAACACACACTCACAAAAAAATACCACACAGGGATCTTTTCAAGGTGATAAAAATACTGTTGTTATGACTCATTATTTGAGCTGCACCACTGATCGCCTTCAACAAAAAGAGTACTTATGTCTTAATGTTAACTTTGTTGAGATGCTTCAGGCCACATTTCTCCATCTGTATATATGTGTGTTTGTGTGTGAAGCAAGTTTAAGCATGCCAGTTGTGTGCTCATCCTCACTCTAATGTTGTTGTTTTTGAGCTTCCAGTGTGTCAGCATACACAATCAGAAGTACTCGGAGAGTTGTTTTGCTGATGATAGTCTAACTTGCAGGTGATAAGCTTGATAGATCAGCACAACCAATTTCTCCTCTGGGCTAAATGCCAGTCATGATCCCAGCATTTTACAGTTTGTTAGAAGATAAAATTTTTATTCTATACAGCTAGATGTGTGTTTTTAGATTTTCTTTGTTGACAGTCAAACTATAGCTTTAATACAAACATTCATAAAATGATAAATAGATATTTAGAACATCTATAAAGTAACTAACAAAGTAGAGGTGTTTGTGTTTCTGCACTCAGGTACATTGGTACTTTGGTTTCTGTTTTTAGGAGTTGACTAGTCAGGTTTGGAGTTTGACGACAAAGCCATGTTATTTTGGAGGGTTGACGTCACAAGACTGTGCCGGCGTCGACTGCTGCGGTTTGTGTGTGTGTGTGTGTGCTTGTGTAAAAAAAGAGAAAGGACAATGAGGGTAAAAACAAGCACATGGCAAGTGTTAAAAGGGTTATACTCATCAAACACTCATTCACACGTGCTTGCTCAAACAACTCGCAGACACACAGAATCATTCTGTTCACAGGTCTTGATTTTGGAAGCAGCCACAGTCGGGCTGCTTTCATTAGTGTCTGTCTAGACACGATTTATTACCAACTGTTCATTCTTGTCTTTTCTCCTTCTCTGTCTGTCTCTCTCTCTTCCTCCTTGTCTGGTTATGTGCTTGCTGCTGCTTGACTTTCAGACAGTCTCGGGGTGTGTGTTGTGCGTCTCTGCTTGGTTAGTTCTGTCACCCTCCTCCTCTTTATGTGGGTGTCATTTCCCTACTTGTCCCCAAAGAGGAGGAAGTATGTCTGTCTTGTCTGTCACTTTATCCAGCCATCCGCTTCGCGTGTAGGAGTTGGAGTGGGTGTGTTGGTTTGTGAGCCAGGCTTTCTTTTGATCATGACCTTTTGCTGAAGCCATGTGGCAGAAGTTCACCGAGCCAAACAGCCCCCGACCACAGTCAGCCTCACACTCCTCCTCACTGTCTGTAGCTCTGCCAGCCTCACAAACACATGCATGTTTACACGCAAATCAGACAGAAAACAGACTTACTGCCTCACTCATGCATGCACACAAAAATAATAGGCCTACATCCTCCACCCAGTTTAAATTCAGTATATTGGGCTTGAGTTGTGTGACAGTTTATATTTTAGCGTGTAGCTTTTAAAAATACCAACATATCTGATAAAAAAAAAATATATGAGTCTTTGTTTCTGTTTCAGTTTGGTGGATTTGGTAAGATATAAAGAGTGGATAAAAACATATACAGTAACTACTCTATTATTCAAATAGTGTCTTCTTACAAACATCCTTATTTACTCTCATTCTGACTTCAGGGCAGGGTGTGACAGTATTACTATGAGATCTAAATTTGTTCACAAAACAAAGTGTTCTCAGTCATGACTAGATGCTTGATGTGTGCCTGCCGCTCGTGCAGTGCTCATATTATAGAGTTGCCCTCAGGCAGTTGACTTTGTTAAACGTTCATTTAAGAACTTCACCTCTCTGAGTGTAGAGTGCGGTCCGGGCCTCTTATTTCTGTCCGATCAAAAAAAAAATAATAACAAAAAGTTACTTTTGCAATTGCATCTTGTGGTTTTTGGGGCTGTGTGGTAGCCTTAACTATTTTAAATATCAAACATTTTTGTGCTAATGTGACCGAACCCAACCTGAACCCGACAATAATTTTGAAATATTTGTCCAAACCCGGCCCGACCCGTCCGGTATCCATGCTCTACCTGAGTGACTGTCTTTAAACACATATCATAGAGCCCAGCAGACACATGGCCATGGCACAGAGACGCATGGGTAGACTGAATCCAGGCTTAGAGAAAACCCTGTTATTTACCGATCATTCTAGCAGCAGCACAGTGTGTGTGTGTGTGTGTGTGTGTGTGTGTGTGCGTGCAGGTATGAAGTCTTTTGCCCTAACATGAAGAGACCCGCTGAATCACCTGTGACTAGGTCTGGAGGAGCCCATGCATGGCTATTTTACTCACGCCATGCAGGCTCACACACGTTGAGGGAGATTGTGTGTGTGCCATATTATGAGTTTTAGTATACAATCAAGGCCAAAAATATCTGCACCCCTGCAGTTCTGTCAGAAGTGCAACACTCCTTTCAGAAAATTGTTGAAATTGCAAATGTTTTGGTATTCACACATTTATTTCTTTTGATTACGTTGGAACAACACAAAACAAAAACAAAAAACAAAAAATCCCCTGGACAATATTATTGGCACCTTGTCAACATTGTAAGAAAGCACATGATACTCCTGAAATGTGTATTTAAGCTCACATGTGGGAAGTAACACGTGCTGGCTATGTGGTAATCACACTTGCAACCAGTTAAAATGAAGAAAAGTTGACTCAACCTCTGTGTTGTGTGTACCACACTGAGCACGGAGAAAAGAAAGAAGAGCAAAGAGTCGTCGAAAATGCAAGGGTGCTGATATTTTTGGCCATGACTGTATGTCCATTATGTGTGTTACTGCAGTTAACGTGTTTTTCTTTGGATAATAGAATATTAGTTTACTTCAAAAATGGGTTAGGGTTATTTTTTTTTTCTTTTTCAGCCAGTTGACCTCATTTTTGTTGTCCTCGTGTCGGGTCATTTATGCAGCATCTATATATCATCTGAAAAATGTATCAAAAATGAATGAAAATGCAATAATTGAGACAACAGCAATGATTTACTGAGCAGGAAGACTCTGTTCTGACAGATGTTAAGACCACATATAAAACAGTTCCTTCATTTTTTACAGTGATATAATGTATTTCAGAAAACTCACAGAAGCTGCAGAAATGAAGTGATGGTAAATGGACTGATGCTGGGATATGAAATGCTTTGTATTGTAAATTAGTAGTGTTTTAGTGTTTGATTAGCCATGATCTTGACTAACTACTCAAATTGGACTGACATAGTTGAATCTAAGGCAACTGGACTGTTGTAATTTCTTAATGAAAACCTGAAATGGATGAATGAGAATCTCCGCATAATCAAACTGCATTTCCTGGATTGTATACACCTCTGCATCTTTCTTTCCCACCATCTGTCTTAATGGAACCAGCTGATAAACACACCGAGTTTATCCTTTTTCATCTTTTTGTCTGGCCCAAGGTCTTCACTCTCACACTCCTCTCTCCTGCAAACCCTCGCTGCCTCTTCATCCTCTGTGCTTTTTACCTCTGAGCAATGTGTCTGTTGCTCTACCTCTCTCCCCCTGTATTGGTTAATTTCAAAGGGAGATTCTCCCACTGGTTTACCTTTTCAGACAAAAGCACTTTCTATACTGTCTATCTTTTGCTCTATTTGTCATTGTTTTTCTCATGTACTCTCTCATATAGTCTCTGTCTTCATCTGGCCCTGCCTCTGTCAGTACAAAGATAATTTGAAAGTGTATTAAATCAGCTTTTTGTTCCTGTAACTTTGTCATGCACCCTCCTCTCCTCTCCCCTCTTTCTCGTTTTACTTTTTATCTTACATCTTCCCTCCCCCTTCTTTCTCATCCTGCAGTCGTGATATTGATCAAGGTCAAATGATAATGTCAAAGTTTGTGACATTTATTAGATGTGTCATGAAACAACATATTCTGTCCTTGTAACAATGCAACCTCCAACAGACAAAGCAAACTTGCTCTTTAATGTTTTCTCTTTAATATGGTCATGCTCAGAATGCCCCCACATTCTCTCATCCACCCACATACATACACAAGTGCACTCTCTGCAGGTTTAAGCTTTAACAGTGTGACCAGCTGTGGCCCTTTAGGGGGTGTGACTTTTGACCTTGAGTTCAAAGGTTGGGGGGCCTAACCACCAGTGAATGCTGAGCCAGCTATATCTGCCTGGTATTGACACAACTGTCACACATGTATCCAAGCCTTCCTCAGGTTGTGTGTATATTGGTTGTGCTTTTAAATGCTCAGTAAAGAAACGTTAAGAAACTGCCATGTGTAGGTGTTCTCTACAAGCCCTTTGGCCCTGTAGGTAGAGTGAAAGAAAAAGAAGACACAAGAATGAATGAATGAATATGACTTTTGGCCTTGGAGCAGGCAGTAAATGTTTTTGGTTGATCATTCACTATGATATCCACAGTGGAACATACATTAACCAACAATACAGTTTGTGCCGTCTTAATTAAAGCAAAGTGGCCTCATGTCTCTGTGTCTGTAGGTCAAAGGTCACATGAACAGGAGAGTAGGAAGGAAAAGACAGGCTGAGGAGAGCAATAGGAACAGCGTTGTTATTTAGGTTGTGACAATTGTTAACCATGTTAACCATGTTCATTCATGAAAACAGCACATTCAGTGTATGTGTCAGTAAGAGAGAGTGCTTATGTATTCATTTGCTTCTTCGTTTACCTGTTTCTTCATTGTAGTGCCTTTATGTTTAACCAGGCCTGCTTTACTGTTTTAGCACATCACAGGTACAGTGTGTGTGAATGTGTGTGTGTGTGTGTGTTTATGTGTTGGGGAGGTACACCAGAGTGCCACCTGTTCTCAGTCATGTGGCCCTGCATTGACACTGTGAATCACTGAACAGGCGGCACATGAGGAACACACACACACACAGATGGCCACAGCGCTAGTCCAGGCCCCGCAGTGCATTTTGGCTGACACACACACCCACACACACTGTGGTTTCATAAACCACACCGAATGACATATCGACAACAGCATGACCACAGAACAGTCAGCAAACGTCACGCATGCATGATGAAAGAAGTAAAGAGAATAAAAGATGAGCTCTAGTAGTCTTGTAGCTTGTCATCTTTTAATCTGTGACTGAAGTGCTAATGAACTATTGACGACTACTTCAACTCACACTGGAATGTCACAGATACGTGTAACCTAGATAGATAATATCACTTCTCTAACACTCGTAACTGCAACAACTGTAGTTTTCAGGCTGTAAATTGATCAAATGTTTGAATAAAATGAATAAAATTTTAGTTGTCAGAAAAGGATACACGTGACTTTATATTGACTTCAGTCCACAGTGACTGTTTTTAGCTTCTCACTTCTGTTGTTTTCACTCTCTGACTGACGTATGTTTGTCTGTGGTTTTTCAGGTGGTGGAAAGTGCCATGGTGGCCTGCTGAAAACGGCAGACTACATTACCCATGATCACCAGGTAAATCTCTCATATAGCTTGTAGTTTATCCTTGTAGTTTCCTCAATTCTCCTTTCATTCTATACTAATGCCCTCTGCTTTTGCACAGAGAAATTGCTGTACTGATGATTGTGGGCTTTTATGAATGCTTTAATGATGTCAAAATACATTTTCAATTGGTTTTAAATGGGTTTGTTCACCTACTTCATTTAAAAATCAACATTTAATGACCAGTAATATATTGTTTACCCACAGGTAAATGTAGAGTGCGTATGAACACAGGTAGGGAAGCAGGGCAAAATGGGTCAAAGCAGAGTGAGTAAGACAGGAGTAAGAGTAACGCTCACAGATTCATTAGTTAAGAAGGTAGTGTGTTGTGAAATTATGGGCGTGAGTGGAGAGCGGCTTCTTTTTGCAATATCTCACACAAAATCAACTAATGCTTTGAATGATGTGTGTGTGTGTGGGTGGGTTGTGTAAGTCCTCAAAGAGTCATGTACTTTAAAGGCCTAAAGAGTGAGATATCAAACTTTCAACTCCTTGCTCTTCTAAGCCACATTAGAGTAAAACAGGTAAATGATTTGTTGTTCTTTCTGTTAGCAACCAGTGTTTATGAAATACAGTGTGCACCAAACTTTCCTATTAACTTACCAAAGTACCAGATGCCAGAATTAACCAAGTGTTGTAATAGTTTATAATAACAGCTAGTAGGGACTACAGTGAATGATCTTGGGAAAATTTTAAGCTGTTTAGTAATTATACAAGACGTCAAAGGTAAATTTGACCAATCTTTCAATCAGACTTGCCAGGCTATGCCTGTAATTTATTTTAGAACTGCTATCATTTAGCTTCAGGACTGCTATAAGCCCAATTTCACATTACTGAATGTTTGCTGCCTGATGAAATTCAACACAGATGCTTTCAGGTTTTAAGAGGAAAACTGACCAATCAGACAATCTCCTGAAAACATGACAGAAGAGCCAGTCAGGCTCTTTAAATTCTTTTTAAATTTAAAAAATGTTTACTTTCCACTGTGTATAAGTTATAAATAGAGGATAGTAAGCAGGGCTGGAGTGCATGGCTGCTGTGGGTATGCGAAGCCAGTCTGTCTGTCTGACTGTATGCGTGACTCTGTCTCCTCGCGTTGTGACTGTGTGTAAGTATGAGCATGGAGGTGACCATTAACATGTCTGACAGCCTCTTGGTGTACTCAAAAGGCTGACTCACATTATGCCACATGTACACACAGACACACTCACACATATATTCCCACACAATCCTACATATTAGAGACTCAGAAGTAGCCTACCATCTGTACCAGGAACACAGTCTCCTACCACTGTGCACACATGTATATCTTCTTTGCTTCACTGTAGCTCAGTCTAGACATCATCAGTATTACAGTCTGTTTATTTGTTAAGTGTGTGCGTGTGTGTGTTTGGCTGGCTGGTATGACAGGAATTTTGGGGCTTGTACCCATGGGAGAGCTATATATATATATATATATATATATATATATATATATATATATATATATATATATATATATATATATATATATATATATATATATATATATATATATATATTTGGATTATGAGAACTGAGCCATCCTTGTCCCCGATCTCTGTAATTACACACACAAATTCCCCACCACACGCTCGACTCCCTTCCACACATGAATATAGGATTGCTAACCATGCATCAGAGCTGTAAGAACTTAAACACACAGTGCCTCACAAGTCTTTCCCCCTATTGTCCCTCCCTGCCACATACACACTCATTTGGGACCCCCAGGACAGACTATATGTTTTGGCTTCCCTTGTTGTGGGACAGGAAGGAGGGGAATTATGCACAAACATACATTTAATATTCTCGGACTTATATTTTACACCGTACATTATATCTATGAAAGAAACAGCTGGCGGAGGCTGTCTGCGTGTGTGTGTCTGTTGGTGTGTGGGGGGCACATTGTGTGTGGTACATGAGCGTCCCACCCGTACCCACATCAATCAGCAATCCTCTTCCTGTTCACTTTGCAAGGCTAATGGTCTCCCACCACACTCTTTACAGGGCAGTTTTCACACACACTGACACACATAAGCCCCACAAAGTCACCCTCTTGAGACAACAATGCACTCTATCAACACACCTAGTGGAAGATGGGGTATAAAAATCTCACACACTGGGAGTAATATGAGAATACAACATGACCTCTTATGATGTGGGCAAAATAGCAAACTGAAATAGCTTAAAATAATAACACAAACAGCAAAACAAACAAGCAACAGGAGCAGCATAAGATTTGTGTAAATAGTACAGTCAGTTCAGAAAGGTCAGGCACTGCGGAAACATAGTGGACAACCAAGACAACAGTGGATAATAAAGGAGTCAGGACATATTGGCTTCTAGATGATGTTCTAAAAACTCCTTACAGCTGATTTGATCTATAATAATTTTTATAACAACAATAATAATCATTATTATATACATAGAGATAGATTACTACAACAATAAAGGTTTTAGGTTTTAATAGTATTTAATTTAATTATATCATATGGAATTTAATCACCTAAACAGTTTTTAATAGTTTCTTAAAGAGAAATGCTGTAGCATCATAAGCTGCCGTGAGTTTTTGCTCTTAGCTAGGAATGCAAGTAGCCTCTTGAATTTTCTGCTTTTAATCTTTCACTTTTGCAGACAAACCAGCAGCTGGAAATGCTTCCATTTTAGCATTCATTATAGTTGAGCTCACTCTGCAGTACTGTATGTACTGTATCTGTCGCAGTATGCAGCTGATTTCTCCACACAGTCCTTAACAAACAAAAACAACAAGCACCCTGCCTGCCTGAGTCAAAGACCCCCACTGTGCTGCATCCCTTCTCTTTCCCAACACAAAACACATTATTGAACATTCATTGTCACTTCACAATAGACTCTAGATCCACCCTGGTGGTACATACCACACATGCCTTGCACTTACTTCATCAGGGGTTTGAAGCTAGTGCATACACACATCCCTCATACTGCATACCAACAGAAGTAAAAATGGCTCCAGTTATCTGAAAATATTCTCGGAGTGTTGTGATGTGTGAGAGAACAGACAGTGAGAGACTGACAACATCACTGATTTGCACCAATGCAGAAGGAGCATTTGTGTTCTTGTGACCATAAGTAAACTCTGTGTGTGTGTGTGTGTATGTGTTTGTTTGTTTCTCCTTATGTCATCGTCTCAGCATCATCCATGACACACTCCTATCCTCCCTGTGCCGGCTAATTTTGCCTCCTGTTGTCCTGCTGAGGCAGTGCTTTCTAAATATAACCCTCTACACATGTGTGTGTGTGTGCATACGCGTGCATGCATTTGTGAGAGAGAGAGAGACGCATTCTGTTGGTTGTACCAATGTGGCTCTTTGGCGTTATTACAGAGTACAGGATGGTTACTTTGGCAAAGAAAAGCTGGAACAAATGTTTCCGGCTCTAGAGAGACCCATTTGTGTTTTTCAAAGACTTGTTTACCTCAAACAGGATCTTAGTTGGCTGCCTCTAAGCACACAGCATATAATTCTTGTATGCCTGTGTTCAGTCATGGAAATGTCACCCATTATTATTATTAACCTCATAACTGTAGTTTTATTTATAGGCAGGACAATGTGGACTGTATTGTAATAATAAATAATTTGTTTGTTGGATGTTGTTCGCCATCTGTGTGCCTGTCTTTTTAGCTATCTATTGACACTACATCATCTAATATAAACTGAACTATATAAACGTTATATAAAGTTTAATAAAGCCATTAGCTACAGCTCATTAACCATTTTATGAAAAGCCTGTGTAGAGAATAATAAATATGTAACTAGTGGTTACTGTAAATATAAATGTAAAATACAATAATATACTGATGTGTTTCACGGTGTCTTAATAAAGTTAGTAACATTGTTTGTATTGTTAGTGTTGTATTATTTATACAATTAACCTAAAGGGTGCACATGTTTCTGCGCTATAAACTATGTAGCCACTGTGTTTAGTTACTAAGTTAATAACTCTACATTTGTTTATTTATATAATACGTTTATAAATCCTATACACCAACCAATTTATATTCCGCTTCATCTAATCATAACATTGTGGTAACTCTATTACACTGTAATATGGCGTCGGGTGTAATAGTCTTCCTCATCCAAAAATAGACGGCACACGGAAATAGGCTCCTGGCTGCTCACGAGTCCGTCGGTCACGAGTCTGCCTGAACAAAGTCTGTACCAAAAAAGACTGAAAACCTAGCGATGACTACATAAACATCAGCGGGAGGCAGGCGGAGCAGCTTCGGTACCGGGAGTTGGGTTCTGTGCCAGTTTGCGCTGTCAGGGAATTCCGGGCCGTGCGCTGACGTCACACGGTGCGTGTGTTAGCGTGTGTGTGTGTGTGTGTGATCTGTCCCTTTAAAACAGAGTGTAGCGCAATACGATCCCTGCCTGACTGCTTCAGTGTGAGAAGACACAGGGAAAAGGGAGCTCGACGCGGACACATACAGAGACCCGAGCGAGCGGAGCTGTCGCTGCACGGCTAAAGACAGCCACGACACGGAATAATAACACAAAATACAGAGAGGGACGATCCTATCGCGGACATTACAACATCTCCGGCGAAAACCGGCTCAAGTTTCATGGTTGTTTCGAGAGGAAGCGGTGGAGACTAACAAGGATTATAGCTGCTCTCGGTTCAGCCGGCTCGTCGGGAATTTCTCTGCAGACTCGGAACTCCACATTTGCGGATACAAAGACTAAAGGACGACGCGGTGCTCAGGAAACCGGACAAATATTTCGGATTGGAAATTATTTTTATTTCCGAGGCGTCCGTTTGAAATACGTGAATGAACGGTGAGTAGCCGACTGGGGCTGCGCTGTGAACTGAGCGTTTAAAAGTCCAGGCGACTTTGTTTTGGTTGTAATCGGGGAAGTTGGTTGTGAGAAGTAGTAAGTTTAAAGAGTCTGCCTTAATATAGATATACTACAGCGAATTATACACTGTCACTGAGTATTAAGAGGTGCCATTGAGGATAATAAGAATGAGTTATGGTAATTGATTAAAACGGGTCGTCTGTAATCGATGAGGTGGGGGAATTTCGTCGTGTTTTTCCTCAACCACGGGTGACTCTTTAATCCCACGCGTGCGCTGGTCTCAATCACCGCAGATCATCTTTACCGGACATGTTTAATCACTCGGTACACGTGGAATATTTGGTTAGTTGGTTGTGATGGGAATTGGGGATTCGTGGACTTTTTTTTGAGTCAAAAGCCCCCAAATGAAAACGATCCCCCATTTTTTTTTAGTTTTATCCCAGGGTGAACCATCTGAGTGGTCATATAGACTGATAATGACACTGGTGAAAGTACCAAGCCAAGTCATTAAATTGTTAAAGTTAACTAAAGCTCATGTTGCTCTGGGACGCGCCACTGGTCTTAGTTTGGTCATTGTTGCCCAGAAAACTCAAACTCATGATCAACCCATGGCTAGGAGAGGGAAGGGGAGCTGGAGAACAGGGAAAGAAAATTGCCTGTGTAAGGAGATCTCACGCCATTGTTAGGACTGGATGGCTCGACTGGAGTAGGAGTGGGGGGTGGGCAGGATCACCGAGGTCGGCAGCCGTATAAAGTGAATGGATATAGCTGCCACCCCCATCGCCCCCAGTCAATCCTTACGCATACAAAGAGCCGGATTGAAAGGAAGTGATTTGCATCACCTCTCTTTTTGGGGGAAGGGCGGTGTTTTGGGACTGTCCTTTAGGGTCTGGGTTTCAGGGGGACTCCGTGTGTTAAAGACTTGACTACATTGTGTTGTCTGGCCATCGTGATGTTTAAACCAGTTCAACCCCAGAAGGAACGCCAGTCTAGAGCAGCCAGCTGAAGTGACTTTAAAACATTTCTGGCGCTTTCATCTTGACCCGTGGTCTCTGTGACCACAATAAAGTTCACAGAAGTCAGCTGCGCCTGGGTATGGAAACACCACCACACACACACAGCTGACGCTCTTCTCTGAGCTCCGTGCGCCTACGTGTGCATCCGTGCGTCCCCGTGCTTAGAAACGAACTGCACCACAAACATGTAAAGCCTTAAGAGAAAGGTTAAGGTTTATAGGTTAAACGAGGATAAAGGCGTGTGCTTTGGGAGGTGTGGCGATGACTTTAGAAATGCACTAGTTGTTGATATTGATTGTTGTTATTACCTCACCGCCCACAAACGTTAAGTGTTGTTTCACTGGCCATCGTCATACAGTTGTGTCTGTAGGCTGGGGGTAACTTTATTGCCCCCAATAAATGAGCCCAGATCAGGAAGACCAGAGTGTGCTGGCATGGGATCGCGAAAAAAACAAAAGAGCGAAGTCTTTGAAGATTCACTTCCGAACAGTCAGCGCGATGGGTATGGAAAGCAGCGACGCGTTTTGTCTCCCCGTTTGATGTCGGAGGTTGTAAAAAGTTAAAGCCTTAAATCGCTCCACACACTCTTGGCCGGCTCCGTGCTGCCTCAACTCTCCCCCGCCCCCGTTTGTCCCGTGATCTCAATAGGAGCGTGTGTGTGAGTGAATGAACAATCGCCGCCCATTTTACTATGAGTGATGACGAACATGGAGGAATATTAAAGTGATACACACACGCACACCAGGAGGTAGAGAGGAAGATGACGAGGAAATAAAGCCGCTAACTCAACAATAGTGAATTGAGTCACACAACTTGAGAGGAGTGTGTGTGGACAGTTTCTCATCTCAACCCCCAACTACCGTTCACCATATGTAGCTTTGATGGAAGTTTTACATGATGTCCTAAGCAAAGTTAGGATTACTTTGATCTAATTAAGGTTTTTCCTTTATGCGTGGCTGCCATGGGAAATGGGTCAGTAGGCTGCTTCATGTGCTTGCTCATCACTATTTCCACAGCTAACAGTGATGAAATAAGAGCCGTGTGTGCGTGTGTGTTTTGGCTGTTTGACAGACCATGGGAGAGGGGGGCTTGTTGCTTTTTTCAGAAAACAAATACAATCGTGTGTGTGTGTGTGTGTGTGTGTGTTTCAAAGGGAAAGGGGTGGGGGAAGTGATTAGATGTCATGATGAAACTCATGTTTGTGACATGACACTGTCGCAGCCTTTCCAGTAAATGGTGTTGTTTCTACTTTAGACAGAAACAGAAAATGAGAGACAGTAGGAATAAGGGAGGAACAGGACAACATCTGTCCTGCTGACAGTTTTTCAGTCACTCCCCACACACCCTGACACATCAGGCATTAAAAACATGAGTTGGCTCAAAGGTAGGACGTCAGATGAGGACTTTCCCATCACTTCATGTTAGCAGAGAGGCAGAGGATCTAAAGAAATGCCATCGTTCATCATCCCTGTTCCTCTCCATGTACTCCACAGTAGTATTTACTTTTGTTAATGTTAAACCTTAAACTAAATTTATTGCATCACAGGTGTGTATCTCAGTAATGAAGTAATTTAGTCTTTATGCAAACACCAAGCTTGCCCAGACAGAGTGGGGATTTTAGTTTTGTCAGGACCAAGAGAGACAGAAACTCAGTCAACCAAGTGTGGAATTCCTCCGTGCAGTGTTAGACTGCCTGGTGTGAGTCTTGGTTTTTCAAAATGTGAACCAGTGCCCAAAAAAACAAGACATAATTCAACTTCTATGGGTTCTGTCCCATCATCTTCTGGGTAACTGTCCCAATTAGACACTGGACAAAGGTAAAAGACAGTTGTGTTGTATTTATACAAGCATCACTTTTTACATAATAATGTTTTTTTTTGAGTTTGAGATGAGGAAAAGCAGCTTGGATCACATAAATCATAAACACGTACAGATGAACTCATGGTCCTTATTTTTCTTTCTCATTAATTTCTATGGATCAGCGGGGTTCTGCTATAGTGCCAGCCAACTACGAGGCTCAGACACCCATAACTATAAATATTGGTCATACATGTGGCTGTGGTCTCACTCCAGGTCCTGTTCCACTGTGTTTTGGACCAGAGAACAGTAAGGAGAACCAGATTGGTATAATTTAGTCCAGAGTCAGAGGAATGAACTTACTGAGAGCTTTTACAGGAGCGGGCACAGATTCAAAAGCACCCACAAGCTGAGCAAATAAGCTAATGTAAAACATGGCAGCATGTTAAATAGAGACTCAGCAGTGACATCAAAAAATATTGCCTTATGGCTTAATCAACCCCGAGTGAATAGAGCTGTGTTAAAGAATAAGGGGGTGTTTACTTTCTATTTGTGTGAACTATGCTAGAGTAAAGGGAAAGTTTTCCCTCTGAGTTCAGTTCCTCTCTGTTATCTCTGGCTCTTTGCCACTGATGATGATGCCACAGTGGAAGGGAGGTGTATGAACCTACACGTGTGTGTGTGTGTGTTTGTGACTCATGCACACAATTAAACACTCACACCTTGGAAAGAATTTTCTTCCTTCCCCTTTTACCTCCCATCAACTCCTGTGACGACTATTAGCCACCTCAACCACACTGACAGAATACATTATCACTAAGCCAGCACAGCAGCTAAGTCCATTTGCATCATTTCCCTTTTTTTTTTTTGGAGAAAGAAAAAAAATCTAAAAGATCAACAACATAGATATTTGAGGAATCTGTAAACAGGCCTTGGATGTTCTCTGGACTAAGTGAACAAATGGTGCCGTCATAACAAAGCCACTCAGCCTGCGTCACAGTTGTTCTGATAAAGTCTAAATGATCGGTGCGTAATTACACCCACTATAAGAAAAACACTGCGCTGGCCATCTGCACACATGCTGTCATTAACTATGAGGCATATAGGGCACACACACACACACACATGCTGTTTTGTTCTTTACACACACACACACACACACACACACACACACACACACACACAGGCTGGTTATGAGATGAGAGGACAGTGAGTGAGGTCAGTCTGACCTGTGCCTCAGTAAACATGTTGATTTGTGACTGACCATCATAAACCCTGTTATGAATTCCTCTCTGTGTCTGTCTCTGCTGTTAATAACTGTTAGTGAAGACGCGACTTGTTCCCCTGGAAACTGTTACCAAGGGAGCAGTCTCTTGTCTTGTTTAGTGAATTTCTGAACTTGTGTGTGTGTGTGTGTGTGTGTGTGTGTGTGTTAGCTCTGGATGTGGAATAGAAGCACCTGGAGAAAGACAGAGCAGTGTGAGGGAGGGGGGTTTCTGTCATGATGCTGAGGCAGTTTTTTCCAGTGAAAAGAGGTAGTGTAATGTTCTATTTTCTTCTGAGCTTGTATTACTTTAGTTATTGACAATCAACTGGAGAGGCAAAAAGAAAAGTTTTGGGGCTTTTGAGGTTGCTCAAGTGTGGAAATTGAGAGTGACGATGAAGCCATTGTCTGCTCTCAATGAGACGCCCACATCCTCTCAGATTTCCGGTTTGTCGGGATTTATTTGCTGTTTTCCTCTCTTCAGAGTCACAGGCCAGGTGTTGAGTCATTCTCATTTCTGTCTTCAGCAAGGTACCCAAAAGTGTTATCAGGACAGTCATGAAACCCAGACTGATCTTTCCTCTATAACCTCAGAGGTTCTGTGGAAATGGAGCTGGGAACACAAGCGTCTCGGAGGAGGAGTTATTCATCACACACTCATTCTGCCATCATATGTTTGTCACTCACTTTTACCAGAAAAGAGGACAAACAAGGCTGTTCACCTATGGTAAAAGCCAAGTAAAGGACAGTCTTGTTTACGATGAGCAGACTTGTGTGAGTCATGAGTTTAGCACACGTGCCGTTCACACAAGATGACTGTTTGAGGTGAACTTTAGGAAACATAAGTGAAACACTCAGTTCTTCGTTTTCACATCTGTACAGACTCATATTAGTCATACATGATCACTTTATGTCATTGTTTTACAGTCAGGACACTTTTACAGAAACTAAAACTTAAATACAATTTATATTTGTTCAACAGGAAGCCACAGCCTTAAAAACCCTCCCTAAGGCCTGTCTTCTCTCTCTGTCTCTCTCACACACACACCCCTACTCCTCAGGGAGGTCTACTTCCTGTGGTTGTGACGACAGCTTCCTCTAAGCTCTGTTCCCCTTCTCCTCAACGTCATACACACATGTGCACCTGATCTGTGTGTGTGTGTGTGTATGTGAGAGATAGAGATGCACCACACTAACCCAGTTGTGTGTTGTCAGTCACAGGCCAGATGTCAGGGTGTTGAATGTAAGAGACAAAAGGGGCCTCATGTTTTCATGTTTTTCTGCCCACCCCCCACCCCCTGCCCTTCTGTGTTCTGTTTCTTTTTCCACAAGCAGATGAAAATGTAGTTTAACCGTTTCTCAGTCACATCACAGAGCGTCCGGAAATCAACCTTTTCATCTTGTGAAATGTGTTGCAACCAAAGCATGTCTTAAGAATAAAAATGGGTGGGAAAAAGGTGGTAACGAGCCAAACGGCATGTTGACAGGCTGACCACCAACAGCCAAAAGGAGACAACTTTTGGTTGGTGTTTGCCACTAACCTGAAGCTTCTCATTGAGGAGTAATGTCAACTCAGCAGAAGTTAAATGAGAATTTTGAATACTCCTCCCCTCTGTGCTTTACTGGCTCCCTCTGTCATGGCCTGAATGTAGGGCAGATGTGAGGGCTGCACATTTAAGCCAGAAGGAGACAAAGTAAGACAAATAGGAGCTTTTATCTGGTCTGTTATGGCTGGCTGATGTGTTACTGCTAAGCATAGAAGATCTGGGTGTAACTAAGTGAAGGGTTACGACAGCACTCCCATGGATGGAGGGTCTTGTTATGGAGATGTATACTCACAGGGATAGTGCTGCCTCACAGGTCAGATGTGTCTGTGCTTTTGTGCACAGAAACAATGTTTGCTTGCTGTGTCCTTGGCTGACCAATACTGCCCCAAGTGTAGTGGCTCAAACAATTCTCTGATTTTGTGTGAGTGTGCGTGCGTCAGGATGTGAATGGGATCGAGTTAGCCCGCATCACCATCTTGGAACAGCATGCTCTGACGTTTGTATACGCACAAACAAATAAATAGACATTCATACATGGACACACACAGGGAGCCTGGCAACAAGGTGGGGGCGGGCGGATGAATGTCTGTGTGTGAGAAAGAAATGCATGGTGTTTCCTCCCGAACATGATCTCTATCTGTGCCTGATTATGTAATGGCCAAATGGAGTATAGAGGGCGAGGGAGGACAGAGACACAGAGAGAGAGAGAGAGAGAGAGAGAGAGAGAGAGAGGCAAGACCTGGCTGAGGCCAGGAATTCACTGCTGCCAGAACTTTTCCCTTGCTGTTTTCTGCTATCTGCCACTTCTCCCAGCCTTATCTGGTCATGTCTTATCAGGCAGGCTCTGTAGGGACTTTACTAGGACAGTAACAGACTCCAGCTGTCTGCCAAGATCCCCTCTAGTGCTACATTTTTTACATTGTTGTGTTGTCCTCCGTCATTGATCATATGGTCACTTGCGTACTACCTGTTTAAGTCTTTAGCTCTGTTCCCACCAACATATGATGTCAAATCACCAACACATGAAGCTATTTGTCTTGAACTGAATCTTAAATGTTGACATTTTCTTAGAAGAAAATGCTGCCAGAATGAGACAAGTCTGTGTCTGTCTCTGCTGAGAAGCAGAATTTTTACATGAGATATTTTCTGCAGTGTATGCCCTCATTGCCCCCCTTGTCTCTCTCTAGTCTATTTTCTTCTCATGGCATCAGTGTGGTTGTCTGGCTGGGGACCAGCACAGGCCAGTTGGTTGGCAGGAAAGGGTGAGGGTGAATAGACTGAGGCTACTGCACCAAGACACACGTCATCTGAACATCTTAATTTCAACCGTTTGTTTTCCCCAGCTACTCGTAGTGACTAAGCAAGCTCCCCAGTGTGTAGCCACGAGTTTGGATTGTGTGTGTGTTATGATGGATTTATTTATTTTGTGTGTATATGTTTCTTTTTTTAAGTATTTTTGGGCATTTTTGCCTTTAATCAGAGATAGTGTAGAGAGACAGGAAACAGGGAGGAGAGTGGGGGAAGGACACGCAGGAAAGGTTGACTCGGTCGGGACTCGATATGGCGAACAACTGCACGGCATACGCCAACGCGTTGCACCTTAGCCACACGGCCATCCAGGTGCTCCGTGTATGTTTCTTTAGATGGCAGAGATCATTCAGCAGAGCTCCTTTATTCTCTTTCCAGCCTCTTGGTTGGTGTGGTTGACAGCAGTTGGCACGGCTTTGTCTGTTTGCCAAAGCTTCCTGGTTCGCCCCGCCTCCCAGCTGATAGCTGGCGTTGCCAGTACAATAACTAACTTGCGTAACTACGACAACGAGGGTGTTGACAGGAACAGCTCTTTGATGTCTGGTGCTGAAGGGGGGATTTCACTTGAACGAGATGTACCGTAGGGGAAATTTGATGATACCATGAATTATGTCGTGTTTGGTAATAATTGGTAAATATAGCAGTTTTGTATTAAGGAGAAAAGTGAGAGTCACAGATTTCCTGAAATCACATTCATTAACCTTCGATGTGCTTGTTTTATTCAGGTTCATAGGGCAACACTGCAGCTTGTTGTGGTTAGATTGAGATTAAACTGAGTTTTGAGTCAATGCAGACAGCAACTTAATAATGCCACTGAAGCTCAATATTTAACCTTTTGCTAACAATAGTTACTTAAACATAATTACCTAAAGACTGGTGTCAAAGCAGTTGGATTGATTAACATCATTTTCTAAATTATATCGTCATTTCTCTTGAACTTGTGGTTTGGTTTGATTCCTATGTCAACTATGAAACCCCCTGTAGCTCAGCATCACATCCTGTTTGTCTCGCTAAACACACACACACATAAGCACAATCAACTCAAGCATCACGCAATATGAAGCAGAAATGATATCACATAGTCCGAGAAATTCCCACTGTTGTCACTTCTGCAATGGTGCAGAAAAACACGCCCCCGGTCACCTGACTGTAAGTGGTGTCCCATGAGGGCGGAGTTTTGCAGTTTGGGTAAGCCCTCTTCCACGGCACTGACTAATCTGGGGTTCCCCCAAAAATGAAATGCGTAATGCTTACTCACAGATAAGCATGCTAACTGTTTGCCGTTGACATCCGCTCAACCTTAACTCGTAGCTGATATAACTACATTTCAGCGCTTTAGTATCATTTAATAGAACCTGAGCTAGCAAGTAACAGTGTCTGACTTCTTTGAGCACTATCTGGTTTCAGAGTACTGAGTTTCTCACACTGTGTGGTTGGAGTTGCTGTGAGCAATGTGATAGCCAGGATGGCAACTGGAATAGACGACCATTTGGTCACAACAGACATAAACACACACCCTCTATAAAAGTGGTAATTACAACCTCATCACTGTGTCCCTGTTTGCACTCTCCAGTCACAACTCTTGTCATTTGCTAGGTTTCTATCTATACTTATTATATTATTATATATTTTTGTTCTTTCTTGTTTGGACCTCTTGTTGACACATTATTTTTTTCTCAAAAAGCCATGTGTTTTATTATTTTGCTATACTCGATTTCCACAGCAATTCTCTTTCACATGTGATAGTTGACTTGGCCAGTGAGATCAGCCTTGTTTGTGTGTCTGCTTGCATGTTAAGCTGCACAGTCAGTCTCACCATTGTGTCTGTGAGAAGAGAGAGTGAACAAGAGCCCCCCTTGCTCCTATTGTGTGGGCCTCCCTGCTGATTTACCCCTTCGCCTCTGAGCCACCCTCAGGTTTTCCACATTGCTCTGAAACCAGGCGTTACCTCATAAGTCAGGAAACCAGGAGGGTGAGGGTAGTGACGATTCTCTGTCTAAAAAGCCAGAAAAGAGAAGCAGAAAGACAAAGAGGTTCCTAGTTCACACTAAAATAAAAGCCCCAAACTTGAATTATATCAGATGCTTTGAGACTTCAGGTTGACGGCAGCTTTGATGATATCTCTGTGTATTGTGTTTAGTGTGACTTCATGTTGTGCTTATGACAGCTTGACATGAATGTTTTTGTCTTCTTTGTCTTCCAGGGTTGTGGAGACCCCAGAGAGATGATTGGCAGCCGAAGCTGAAACTTAACACAACTGTGAATCAATAACTCGGTGCTACTCTAAAAGGTACGCTCAGCATGGGAGTCTGTTTGTGCCAGTTTGTCATAAAGCATGTCGAGTGCAGTCTTGACAGTTAACGCCAGCCTATCTTCATGTAGCAACCGTGCCTGGTTGATGATGATCCCTGTGAGGCAGATGGGAGGAGAGAGAGAGAGAGGGAGAGGGTGACGTGTGTTTCTATATAGGAGCCCTCCTGACAAGCTGAAAGTGTACAGCGATTGAAATATCCCCTTCTGGGTTTTAAATAGAAAAATCCAGAGTTGGTGGGAGGAAGAAAGAAAAAGGAGAGGAACTGGTGGGTGGAAGGACTGCGTATGACCATAGTTAATTTAGGAAAACTGGTAAAAGAGTGCTGTGCTGGGCAGGAGGAATGAATCATAACCTGTGTGTGCACATCTGTTACTTCCATAATGTAGCACACTTTACTCAATGGTACTCAATGGTACTCATGGTGTTATCACATATCTGAATTATGTAAGGCTGCAATTCAATGAACAATTTCAAATTTCTAATTTTTAAATTAGAATGGGGCTGTAATGGGATATTTATGTTGTGGTTTCCTGTTCCTTCTGACTGATATTTAACAGAGATGACACAAATGAAGATCTTTTATTTGTTAACCATTCAGTATAACAGACGTGTGTGTGTTAGTTTCACCATGTTTAACAGAAAATTCAGGTGTAAATTCATCCTCTCAGGTTTTGTCAGGTATCTCTTTGAAACATGGACCTCTTTGTATCTTGACACCTTCTGTCTTTTGCATTGTGTGTGTCTGTCCAGTGTTTTAGAAAGCAGGGAGGGGAGCGAGTTGTCTCTAAGCTTCTTTTATGTCTTTTTCCCCTCAACCGTTTTCCTTTGTGTTGTCTCCATGTATGTGTGTGTGTGTGTGTGTGTGTGTGTGTGTGGGAAGGTGTGTGGGCGTTTTCATGGCACTGTTCCTACTCTCCACTCCACCTCCCTCCATCCCTTCTCTCTTCTCCTTCTCCATCTTAATCTATCCTTCCATCCTGTTCAGACCGTCTGTCGCTGCTGCCCCCCTTTCCCTCTCCATCACGCCTGCTGTAATGAGATTAAACCTTAGTGTGTCCACCGGGCATGCACATGCACACGCACTTCATACACACACCCTTCAGAGTGCTGCAGCACACACATTATCATCCACTTAAAAGAAAGCCCACTATTCTCTCTCACATGCACAGAACTAGCACAAGGCTGACACGTCCATGCAGCTTGCACACTTGGCACTGCTTCCAACACCACAAACACACATACACTTGAGCACAGACATACACACTTGGCATGTAACCAAGGCTTCTCACTCTTAGTCTTTTTCCCTCTGTCTCTTGTTATCAGGAGGCCCATGGTAAGGATTACAGTAACCCCAGGTCTGTCCTCATAGGTGAGCTCCCCACTGAGCCATCTGGGCCTGAGCAATAATCCTATTCAGTACCTATTGGTGTAATGGCGCCTCCTACAGGCTAAATAATGCATAGCAGCCTGTTAACAGACAAAGAATCCATCAGAAATTAGCTTCACGTAAATTCAATTTATGCTATTGTGTCTTGGGGGGATTTCTCAACTATAACATCAGCAAAAGACATTTGAAATGTGAAAATCGGTGAAAAGAAGCAAGAGAGCTTTAGTCAAGTTTGTCTCTGCAGCTGCAATCTTGGCTTTTACCTTCCTGCTGTCCTATATTGTACTTACACCCTCCCTTCCCTGCTGGCAAGCTCTCCATCTCACACATACACCCTTCAGCTAGCCTGTATAATAAAGAGCCCACTGGCAGTTATTGACTTTTTCTTGTTTCTGTGTCTCACTTGTTCTAATAGTGGCTCTTCTCTTCTCTCTCCTTTCTCTGTAGCCAAAAGGCTTTTGGGTTCTTGGTGCCGAAGACAGAAGCCTCAGTACAGAAATTCTCAGTGTTGGTGAGGCCCTCTCTGTATTGCAGTGGAGGGCTTCACAGACATAGCTAGTTTGGTAAGCATTGATTACATTTTTACCTTTTAAGTACTTAGGCATGGCAGTCCAAGGGTACATTACAACACTAAGCCCAGCTGAACTATTAACTTATTAACTTCTAGTCAAATGGATTCTGAAAGTGCATCTAACCCTCTTGCAGTTTCCCCACACAATTAGAGGTCTGGTATAAATGCTACACTAGTAAAACACATGATGGTATTTTATTAATAATAAAAAAACAGTAAATCTTATATTTGTAAATTTAATGATGAACTTCAGGAAATTGCTACCTTTTCAAAACATTTACTATTTTAAGATATAACATTTTATTGTGTTCTGTAGTTCATGTGTTTTTCTCTCTTTGTCTGTGTATGTATTTGCACATTATTGACACGACTGTGTTACAAACATCCACAGGCTGGATGCATCACGCAGTAGAGCAGTTTGGCGGGCGTGGCACACGGGATTCCTTCCCTCTGGACGGACTCAACCGGGCACCATGGGCTCCCGTGGGCAGCCGCGCCTGGCAGCCACCTGCCAGGTCTGTAGCTATGACAACAAATACACACAAACTTCTTTGTTATAAATCCACCAGGTTGAACTTATCAGTTGAACTTACAAGCTAATGATTTTTACAGTAACTAAACTAAACTAAGATGTTACCTGACTGTGTGTCTCCGTGCTTCATCAGGTGTTCGCCTGGAATGAACCAACACCAGCTCCTTCCCCATCTACCTCCTGGTCCTATGGGTGGACTGAACCATCCCAATAAATTCTTTAGTAATGGGTAAGTCAGGCACAGAATCATAAAGGACAGACACTGTTTTGTTTACATAGTGTTTCGTGTCATTTACATGTTTTACTGTCTGCTTGGATTCTCCAGGCCCATGAGAGGAGGTGAGAAGCTTGACCTCCCACAGCCAATGTTACCAAGTCTGCAGAGGGAGCAGCAGAGACCTCCTCCTCATCATCTTCATCCTCCACCTCCTCACAGAGCATGGGAGCAACTGGGCCAGCTATATGAGCCTCACCTTCCTCCTCAAGGACATTCTGTTGTGCCCCTGCCCAATGAGCACTCACTCCGTCTCCATAATGGAGGCTACGCTGGCAGTGGCGGACCTCCCCCACACCCGCCTCTTCCCCACAGCAGGCCAAACCAGCTGCTGAAGGTGAGGAAAAATGCTCACACAATTTAATAACAAACATGCACCACAGTGATAGAGCTTTTAAAAGACTCACCCTTGCTGTTGTTTATTCTCTGCATTAGTTTGGGGGTCCTCAGGAGCAGCATGTTCCCCGGGGTCCATCATTGCCAGGAGATGAGATGTGGGCTCAGGTGCACCAGGTAAGGGCTCTCTAATTGGCTACCATTGTGTTTCATCATCCATATAGACAGAACCCTCCGTACTCTGGCTGTCATTTCTTCTGTCACTGAGCTTTGACTGAATATTTCAGCAACAGTTGCTCCTGTTGTCTTCGTTTGTTACAATATTGATCCTTTAATTTCTGTCTTCACAGCAGAGGGGCTACCCAGTAAAGATGCTGGGGGGTCAGCTGAAGAGACCAGGCCCTCCGTTGGGAGAGCACTCTGTGATCCAGCACACTCCTCCGCCATCTCTACACGCACCATCCCGCACTCCCGCTGGTGAAGACTGTCCCAGCCCCAGCAAGAGGAAAAAGAGTTCAGATCAGGTATTAAACATGACCCAATACATTTCTTTTAATGCCAACACAGCCTGATATATACTCTCAGCTGTTGAATATCTCCACAATTTTGTCAGTCACATCTTTCAGAGGTAAAAATTGTAATATGCCAACCCCTGTGCAGGTATCACATCCTGGGCTACAGCGTTTCTCTGGTCCTGGCCCGTCTATGTCTCAGCAGCAGTCATCAGCCCACCACCTCCCTCCAAAACCTGCATTTTGGAATCCCCTTCACAAGGAGAGCAACACTCCATGGCAGCCTCACAACTCTGACCCCAAGAACACACCACCACAAGACTTCCAGGTCTGAATAATACAAAAATATTACCTCACTGAATATGTGGTACTCTTAGCCAGGGTCAATATTTGACTATTTACCACAATCAGTAGGAAATCCCTCATTGGATTGAGTGGTGCCATAAAGATGTATTGATTGTATTAACTGTCTGAACCTTACTGTATTATTCACTACACTAAAATAACAGCAAATTGATTTCCTTTTCCTTGTTTTGTTAAGTGAAACAGTGATCGTAATCTTTGTCGTTTTTATTTGTATATCACTCTTATCATACTGTTGCCTTGTTTTCATTTCATTAATTTACAGGAAACCAACAAACAAGGAATGGGCAGCTACACCCAAAAGTCCTCCCCCATCTCTTCCACCCCTTCAAATCTGTCTCCTCCACCAAATTCCTCCCCAGGAAGCTACAACCAGGGACGTGCTCCTCACCTCCAGAAAGACATATTTCAACCTCAGGCTGCAAACCATCACTCCCCTCACTCTTCCTACCCCAGCCCAACCTCGAAATTGGGGCTAGCTCCACCCTGCCAGGCCATGGAACCTCGTGGTCCTCATAACCAGAGGAGCCCTCTAATTGGGGGCCAAGGTACCTCTTACATTACATCTACCCCAACCAGAGGGAGCAGAGATCAGCACCTACATGCCCAATCGTCACCAGCAAACCCTCCTGCAACCAGCAACAGCAGCAGCAGTGTGCCTTACAGCCACTTCCAGCCTCATCCAGGGCTGGGGCACCAGGGTCCTCCTCCTCCTCCTCCTGCCAGCAGCACCTCAGTACCTCAGCAACAGGACAGTGGGCCCCGTGAGTCCTGGAGATACCAGAGCAGGCCCAGCAGTCACTCCCTGGTGAGAACAAATCTTTCTTGAAGTAGCTCATTTAGATCATGTTTGTTCTTTTATTCTTCTGTAGCTGTGAGCATTACATGTTTACACTGAAAAAACAGGGAAATTTGTAACAGTGACCCACATCCACTTGTCTAGATATTGATAAAAATGTAAAAAAAAAAATGTAAAAATGAACTTATTGGTCTTTGTGTTTCTTCAGGAGTCGGGCATCTACAGGCCTCCAGGACTGCTACCTCAGCGACAGCAGAGCCACAATCAGGTCATGGATAGTCGCGTTCCTTCCCAGCATCACCATCACGTTAGCCCTCCTCTGCCTCCAACCAACTCCACCCGAACACCGGTCATTACCCCCAATGTTCCCTTATCCCAGGCCTCCAGATCTATCAGCAGCTTCAGCAACAGCAGCTCCACAGTGACCACATCAACCCCCGCTGACTGCTCTGGGAACAATGGCAGCAGTCAAAACAGCTGGCAAAGAGGACGAGAGCCAGTATCCCATTTGTCCACTAGTGCTGTCATTAGCCCCACCTCACAATTGGATGCTCTGCTGCAACCAGGTTGTCAAAGAGGCCGCGCTCCTACTGACAACCAGTCTCATCAACAGGGGCTGCCCAGACCACAACAACAGGGACCCACAAAGTCCCAGCCTGTGAAGGGAAAGACATCGTATTATCCTGAGGCTGAACCTCCTCCATTTTCCTCTTCATCTTCTTTGTTCTCCTCGGGACACCAGAGGGCAGGAGACAGTGTGATAACAAGCAGAGTTTCTAATCCACTTCCACGCTCACCTACTACATACTGCCAACCTCCTCGCTCCAGTGTCAGCTCTACTCCTCATTCATCCAATCCAACCCCCTTGAGACTGGGTCATCAGCCAGACTCTGCCTCAAAACAAACATACTCTCAATCTCAGATTCATCCTCCGCCTCCAACCGCTGTCTCACAGTCCATTGAGGAGGCTTTAGACAAGCTTGACGCTGAGCTACAGGGACACATGCAAGCTGAGGAAAAAAGGAAGAGGGACAGAGAGGAGCAAGAGAGAAAAGCAAAAGAAGAAGAGAGGAGGAAGAAAGAATGGGAGCTAAATCTAAAGCAAGATGAGGAGAGAAAGAGGAAAGAGTTGGAAAAGAAGGAGGAGGAGAGGAAAAAGAGAGAAATGGAGAGACAGGAAGAGGAGAGGAGAAGAAGAGAACTGGAGAGGCAGGAGCAAGAAAGAAAGAAGAGGCAAGAGGAAGAGAGGAGGAGAAGAGAAGCAGAGAGGTTGGAGGAGGAGAGAAAAAAGCGTGAATGGGAGAAAAGGGAGCGTGAAAGGAAGAGGAGAGAGCGGGAAAGACAAGAGGAGGAGAGGAAGAGGAAAGAAGCAGAGAGGCAGGAGAGGAAAAGAAGAGAAGTGGAGGGACAAGAGGAAGAAAAGAAAAAACAAAGAGAGCTGCAGAAAAAAGAGGAGGAGAAAAGGAGGATGGAGCGGAAAAAGCAAGAAGAAGCATATAGTGTAAAAGGCAAAGAACAGACAGCTATTGAAAATCTAGAGAGACTACTCTCCAGCAACTCTTCCTCCACACCCCCACCTCCTCGCCTCTCTTCTGCTACTGCAGTTTCTTCATGTCCACCACCTCCCACTTCCCAGGCACCACCACCCTACCCCTGGCTAAGCCGTGGTGGTGTAGTTCCCTGTCCACCAGGCCAGGCAGTCACCGTTACTCCTGCAGAAAGGCTGCGGCCTCCTCCTCTTACACCTCAGACTGACTATGCCAGAGAAAAGCAGAGGCAGAGGGAGATGTGGAGCAACAACGGCATAACGACATTCAGTCCCTCATCAACACACAGTACCTCAGGGATGAACCAGTCGGTATACCCCAACAAGCCCCCTGCAATGCAAGCTGCACCCAACCAATCCAAAGACTCAACCAGGGAGAGAGACAGCAGCCAGCACTCCCTTCCCACCTTGGCACTTAGAGAGCCCCCCAAACTGTATCAGGCTTTTCCCAGAGAAAACCCTCCATCTTTATCCTCCAGCTCCACAGGGGGAATTCTCAACAAGCGACTGGCAGGAAGTGGTCTGGAAAATACTAGCGGTGGCAACGACTCGGACACTGCTCAGTTTGAAGAGGAGCCCTCTGAGATGTCCACACTGCTCCCTGATGGTCTGGCTAACATTATGGCCATGCTGGATGAGTCAATTAAAAAGGAGGAGGAGATGTATAATTGTGAGAAGACTGGGTCCACAGGTCTTCTTGACAGTTTTTCTCCTGGTGTTCAGCCTATCAAGAACTACCTTTGTGCCCCAGACCTTGTTCCTGCTACAAAGCATCAGCCCAACCAGGAAGATTTTGGATCCAATGCCCATGCCAGCCCTCCTGTGCTCAGCCGCCAAGGCTCTCTGGCTTCCCCTTGCAGCCGAACATCTTCTCTCAATGAGGAGGATGACGACTACCTTAAACCATCTACAAATGTCTCTAAACAGTCAACAGACATGGGAGTATCAAACACCAATTACCGCCACAGTGACCTGGCCAAACTCTATGGCCTCCCCGAGCAGACTAAAAGTGAGGTTGATGAGGATGATGATGATGAGGATTCTGAGACCCCATCATGTTCTCCACCACCCCAAAGACCCCATCTCCACCAAACAGGTGTAAACAGCATGTTTAAGTCCCTAGCAACAGTACTAGAGAGCCAGAAGTACGCATACCGAGGAGGGCCTTTTGGTAGACCCCCTCCATCAGCTCTAGTTGGGGTCAAATATTCCTCTTCATTGTCACTAGGCCCCGATATCTGTCGCCAGCAGCAAAGTGGTTCTCCCACTTCAGATTCATCCAATCCACCATTCAGTCCAGCTGTCCCACCTCCGAAGTCCTCTCTTTTGCTGGAAGACAAGAAACTAAAAATAGAAGATGCTGACATCTGGAGAGATGATGAAGAAACATCTGAGGAAATGAACTCTGTCAAAAAGGAGAGTATTCCTACTATAAAGCCTCTCATGGTTGTGAAGGAGGAGCAGCGGTTGACAACCATCTCAGAATCCTCCCTAGCAGAGTTGGGCAAGAGCTGTGAGAGTCATGCTTAGTCGGCAGTCACTTTCTAACAAGATCTCCCATAGTAAAGCAGACAGTCATGGCCGACATGAGGACTCCCACAAATCTGAGAAAGTAAAGGAACACAGAGATAAAGACAGAAACAGGGACAGAGATAGAGACAAAGAGAGGGAGAAAGAGAAGAAAAGAAAACATGGCCACAGCCACAGTAGTAGTAGTAGTAGGAAGCACGAAGACAGAAAAGAAAAGAAGAAGCATAGAGAAAAGAGAGAGGAGATAACCTTTTCCTCTTCTTCATCATCTTCATCTTCCACCCATTCCAGCTCAAGCCACAAACGGCACAAGGATGGCAAGAGCCATAAGGAGAAAAAGGATCGCAGGATTCTTGGTGACCTCAATTTCCAGAGCAAAGAGGGGTCAGAGAAGAGTCACTATGACACAGACAAAAAGAAACGCAAAGAGGCATCAGGCGCTAGCTCCACCAGTGAAGGGGAGCATGCAGAGTGGACCTCAAGGAGTTCTGGGGAAAGATCCTCAGAGTACAAGAAAGGCTCTGAACCTGGTTCCTCAATCGGTCCCACAGACTTCTTGAAACTCAAGGCCCTGTCAGATGGGCCACCCAAGGAGCTGAAGATTCGCCTAATCAAAGTAGAGAGTGGAGACAGAGAAACATTCATTGCCTCTGAGGTGGAAGAAAAGAGAATCCCACTGGAAGAAATCACTATCAAGAATTCTGCCAGTGAAATCATCAGGTCCTGCAAGTAAGTGCAGTTTTAATGTATCTCTTTAAGATTGGTATATCAGACTAAAATTAGAGTTGGCCCACAATTATATCTCATGGTCACTTAGGCAATAATAGAAATGTCTGATGTTTATGCACATTTTCCTGTTCCAGGGGAGCCAGAATCAAAGGAAAGTTCAGAGAATCATACCTGCTGCCAGCCTTCTCAGTAAAGCCCATCATGACTGCAGAAGAACCCATTCCTAGGGAGAAGCTCAACCCCCCCACACCCAGTATCTATGTATGTAACTATATACATTACATTTCCTGCACATTGTACATTAGCTTCCTTTCAGTATTTAGACTCAGATGTGACACATATGGGAAAATTAATGTTTTGTTTGTGATTATACATGTTTAATGAAAAACAAATAGCTGAAAGTACCAGTAATAAATCAAACAACAAAGAAAAAGATATCCCATGTTCTTGTTTAATTACAGTGTGAAAATTATACATTAAGACAACAGAACATATTTAACACACACATAACAGTTGATGGACGACAAGACAGCATCCCTAAATATGCTTGTGCACCCTCTTGTGGTTATGACAAGCTACATCAATTTGAATCACTGTAAACTAACATCAGTTCTCTTTGTAGTTGGAGAGTAAGAGGGATGCCTTCTCCCCTGTACTGCTGCAGTTCTGTACAGACCCCAAGAACCCTGTTACTGTCATCAGAGGCCTGGCTGGATCACTACGTCTGAGTAAGTTTACACTTTAAATGACTGGTTAGCTCTTTTAATTAAATGTAAGAGAAACAGGACTTTACTGTGGCTCTTTGGTCTGAGCAACTGGGTAATACACAACCCCCAACTCCTACAGAAGCAGGCCTCTAATGTTTCCTTTGATTGTGTTTAGACCTGGGACTCTTTTCCACAAAGTCACTGGTGGAAGCCAATGCAGAGCAGGCAGTGGAGGTGAGGACTCAGGTGCAGCAGCCTGCTGATGAGAACTGGGACCCCAGTGGGACGGGTCAGACGTGGCCCTGCGAGAGCAGCCGATCCCACACTACCATCGCCAAGTACGCCCAGTACCAGGCCTCCAGCTTCCAAGAGAGTCTCCAGGTATGAAACAAATCACACTACCACCGTCATGAAGCGTGACTGCTACTCTCACCACATCAGCTCCCACCATTTCTCCACACAGTTGTGCCATGTGTCAGCTTTCTGTGTTGAAATTCAGTTTATATACATATGTCCTCAGGAGGAGAAAGGCAGTGATGAGGAGGAGGATGAAGATGATGAGAAGGAGAAGAAGCCATCCAACATTTCTGATTTTCTCAGCAAGGACAGTTCTAAAGAAAGCAGCGGGTAAAGACAGATTTAAGAAAGTTCACTTTAGTAAAATTGTGTGGTTCATACGTAGTAATGCATTCGTGTTTTTACATTCTTCAGCAGTGAGCAGAAATCAGTTGGGAAGATCATTAAATTTGGAACCAATATTGATCTGTCAGATCCCAAGAGGTAAGCAGCACATTACTTAACACATGGGTTGAATCAGATAATGTTTTTTGCCCTCCAATGATAGATACAACATCTATACAGCAGCATGATCATAGAAAGCCCTACTGTATCATTGAGAAAGAGAAAATTTGAGTCCTCACCTGTCATATTTCCCTGTACAGGTGGAAGCCCCAGCTTCAAGAGCTGCAGAAGCTGCCAGCTTTCATGCGTGTAGCATCCAGTGGGAACATGCTGAGTCATGTAGGACACACGATCCTAGGCATGAACACTGTGCAGCTTTACATGAAGGTTCCAGGGAGCCGTACACCAGGTAAAACACAGTAAAATATCTGAAATTGTTGTAATACACCATAAGATCAATTAAATTGTGCTGTAGATTGATGTTAAACGTGATTGAAAACATTCTGTACTTACTCAACAGGTCACCAGGAAAACAATAACTTTTGCTCAGTAAACATCAACATCGGTCCTGGAGACTGTGAGTGGTTCTCTGTCCATGAGAACTACTGGCAGGCCATCAGTGACTTCTGTGAAAAGTGAGTACAAATCTCAGAACACAGGCTGAGTTCAGACAGCCTGTACCTTTACATTGAATGTAATATAAAACAATATTTTCATCTCATGTGTACAGGCATGGAGTCGACTACCTGACAGGCTCGTGGTGGCCGGTGTTGGAGGACCTCTACAACGCCAACATCCCAGTGTATCGCTTCATTCAGCGACCTGGAGACTTGGTGTGGATCAATGCTGGAACTGTTCACTGGGTTCAGGCCGTGGGCTGGTGCAACAACATTGCCTGGAATGTCGGACCTCTCAATGGTAAGAAGAGAATCATCTACTGATCAAATAAAGAAAGGAAATTTCTGAAGACCAATTTTTCTAAACTGTTGTTTTATGTAAATATGCAGGTTATCAGTACCAGTTGGCCCTGGAGAGGTTTGAGTGGAACGAGGTGAAGAAAGTCAAGTCTATTGTTCCCATGATTCATGTGTCCTGGAATGTAGCCCGCACTGTCAAGATCACAGACCCCGACACCTACAAGATGATCAAGTGAGTACAGGTTATAATGAGCAGTTTCTGTTAAAGCTATATTTATAGTCACAATCCCAGTGAAAGTATGATTTTTGCTGGACTGTAGCATGGTATAGCATCAGGTTTAGATGGTGCACACTTATGTTTGTCTTTAATTTAAGATGTACAAAGAAAATAGACTTGGGCAATTTCACATAAATTCTTGTCTCTTTACCTCCCACCCAGACACTGCTTACTGCAGTCCATGAAGCACATCCAGATCCTGCGAGACCAACTGGTGGCTGACGGCAAGAAGATTTCGTATCAGAGTCGGGTCAAAGATGAACCTGCCTACTACTGCAACGAATGTGATGTAAGTGGCTTCCAGTCACTGAAGCGCAAAACTCTTAAAACTATAAGACACTCAGGTTTCTAGTCTGATGGGAACACCTACTTAAAACCAAGGCAGTGTAATGACCCTACAACAATTCAGGGGTATTGAAGTTTATGGTCAATGCTTACAATGTATATATACAAACTACACCTTAGTGTAAGATTCTATACACTTGAACAACTGTCCTCATGTGGCTTCATGTTCAATCAACAACTCTGAAACAGTGGTTTCTATCAACAGTAACTTATAAATTGGCAGCTCGGTACACTCAATCAAAACTAATGCACTCTAGTGCTACTGAGCTGAAAAAAATCCAGTGAAGAAGTAATTCACTGGATATAATTTAATGGATGTAGGTCTGTGGTTTTATGTACTCAGACGTATTAGTTTGTATGTGTTTCTGACTCTACTATTAAATTGTGTGATTTACTGTGGTCAAAACGTTCCCTGAACTACAGCCAAAGATTATTAAACGGTTTTGTTCTCCTCTGTTTTGCTTTGTCACAGGTGGAGGTGTTCAATTTGTTGTTTGTAACGAGTGAGAACAGCAGCAGGAAGATCTATGTGGTTCACTGTGAGGACTGTGCACGTCAGCGCAGCCCCAACATGAACAACGTAGTGGTGCTGGAGCAGTACCGCATAGAGGAGCTAATGAACACTTATGACTCCTTCAGCTTGGTGAGTAAAGTCTTTACTCTTTCACTGCCACAATCCCAGTTCCTGTTCTGTATTTAGACTCTTAAGAAGTTGGAGGTCAATTTTCTGACCTGAGATTGCAAAAGAAAACTGTCAATGAGACTTTTTCCACATCACTTTTACATCGTTGGTAAATTAATGCTCTGCTGTGTTTCTCGTCTTAACAGGCAACCTCCTACCGGTGACAGAGCTCCCTCCTGCATCTCCTCAGCCATAACCAAAATTCCTGCAAGCCAGGACAAGACGCAGTTTCACTTTGGTTTTCAAATAATCCATTCATTATTTAAGATCATTTATTCTACTACTACTGCTAATACTTGCCGAACAGCCAGTTGAATACGTTTACTCATCATTACTGTTTACAAGAAGAAATACCAAGCCGCCAATAAGATACCAGTTTACTCTCAGATGGTGCTTTCAAACAGAAACCCTGGCAACAGAAGTTGACAACCAGGGGCAGTCGGTGCTGCCATTGAACAAATTCTGGAGGGTAGTCGATGGTTTCAATGGCGAGTTTCTGTCAGTACCAGAAAGAACTTTTTCTGTTGATGTCGTCTTGAATACTGAAATTTGTACAAGCTGTCTGCAATTTTTGTGGGGTGCTGTCTTTTTTTAAAAAATAATTTATTGTTTTGTTTTTCTAAACTAGATCAGCCTAGATATATACCACATTGGCCTTGTATTTAGAAAAGAGACAAAATGAAAAATACTAATAATAGAGATATGACATTTTTCTAAAGCATTAAGATTTAAAAAAAAAAAAAAAAACTGTTTGGAATGCTTCAAAACATACGGGTTTAATGACTTTGGTTGTTTTTTTGGAGGGGGGTTCATTTTTGTACTTCAGATTCTTGTATGTGTTGTAAATTTTGTGTTTTTATCAACTATACTTTTATTTCCTCTGGAGATTAATATTCAGTTGTCACACATTATCAGGTTTTGTGTTTATTTCCTTCATTTCTCTATGAACTCTTGCTCTCTTTTAAAAAATGAAAAATCATCGTCATTGTCATCTGGTGTTTGTGTGTTGTACTTTTGATTGTTTTTGTTCCGATATGCAGACTTAGTATTTCCTGGATTTTTTTTCCTTTTCTTTTTTGGCATTGTACATTTAATTTAAAAAGTTTCCTCTATTTATTGGATATCAATGTTCTCCCTTTTTTAATAGGGTTGTACAAGTTTGCGATATTTTTTTTTTTTATTATTATTATTTTTATTTTTTATGGTGACCGATTGCTCTGTAAGAACTGAAATGTGGGGGTTGTGTGTCCGGCGGAGTGGAGGTTGTTTCTCTGGTGCTTGCCTCAAGACTCCTGCCTTTTTCTCCTGATATATATATATTAAATGATATCTTTATCTTGAATATAACACCACCTTTCCTGTAGATGATAGGCACACTGCTCACGTAGAGAAGATGACTAATGGAATGCTGTGTTTGTATGCTCATTAAGGAAAAAAACAAAACAACTTTTTCCAAAGTGTTTTGAGAAACGGTAATTTTTTTTTTTTATGTAGGGGGCTTTTAGACAAGATTTTAATGATTTTATGATATCTGTTGAATATGATAACGGGATAGATGGTGCTAAACGTTCTCTTTGAACAACCTTTTTTCTGTTTGTCTTCTTAAAATGAGAATTCTATTTTTCCTGTTGCAATATTACCTTAACCTTTTCCTTCTCTTTGTGGTCATTTATTTATAACTGCACTGTTTAGAGAATTCACACAGACATACTTGCAGACACACACACCAAACTGAGCCAGACATGTCTTAAACACTTGTGAATTTGTGTGACATTACTATGACTAATAATAAACGCTTTTTGATAAATTCAGAAGTGAGTCACACTTTATCACGTCTCAACTGCCACAAGATATGCACATCAACCTCTACACCTCAACACTTACAATATCACTTGTATACACCAAAGACTGTACAAGCAACACAGAATCATATCAGAACTTATTATTTCTTTTGGATGTTACTGAAGGGCCCAACAGCACAGTAGCTTCCATACTTACACAGAGTAGCCACATGGAAGCTTCTCTTCAGATGAGAAAAAAAAGCCTCAAAGATGCTCAGACTGAACGTGACTTCCCTAACGCACAAGTCTGCTGCCACCCATCATCCATACGACTTTTAGTATGAGGCCAGCAATTTAACTCCACCGCTAAAACACCCTGTGACAAATGTTTTGGCACAGCTTTGTCATTCATATCCTCAACCCTGCGCCTGCTATTGTTAGAAATGCGTGTGAGAAAATAAGGGTCAAGTCGACAGAAAAGTTTCCATTTGGACATCAGCATCCAGGGTAAACTAAGGAAGGAGATTATACAAGCGGCAAAACTTCAGATAGCAGAGCAGGAAATAGCAGGGAGCAGTAACAGCACTGCCTAGACTTTAGTTTCCTCAGTGAACTTGAAAATACGAAACTTAACATTGAAACACGAAGGACACGTCAACAATACTTGTTTCTCAATAACGACAACATTTATGATTGGCCAATATTAAGTTCACTCAACATCCAGTGTTACTGTACCAGTCCAATGTGGAGTGAAGCTTTTATTTTACTTTAAAATAAAATAAAACTAGAAATGTTTGTCAAAATGTACAAATATACAATTTTTTAAGCTACATCACAGACACCTGATCACAGATTAGTGAGAAGCTGATTGGTTAATTCGCTGATTAATTAAAGCCAGTCTATGGCCATGGGAATAAACATTTCGTCAATTATTATTCCAGCTCTTACAATCTACTATTTTTTAGAATTTACCTTTAATTGCCTGTATGCAAATGAAAGAAAAAAATATTTGTAATCAAATGATACCGAAAATTAGACTAAGAAATGCTGGAACATGGCACTACTCACTACTCTGTACTGAAAGCATTAATTGAGCCGTACTCTTTAAAGACGTATTATGTAGATGACAGTATGAGCGGGTCAGCATGTGCGCTCAGGTCAAGTTAGGGTCCATGAGGCCAACAGAGGGACACAGTGTTTCTGGAGACTGAAGGAAATCCTGTTTCAAACTATACAGGAAGACCACCTCCGTCCGTCTGTCTATCCACCCTGCTGCAGTAAGGTGATGAAGAGGATGAACGCTCTTCCCTCCACAAAGACAAAATACTTCAGTTCAATCACCATCACATGTTGTAATCATGATGGACAAAACTTTGAAGTTTGTTTGTCCTGCCCCGGTGAAGCACGAGATGTTAGATTAGTCGGTAATTATTTCATCTGCGATGACAAGTTTCCCTGAGGGGAGTCCATGTGAACGATTCTGTCGGCAGTGACATAACAGCAACACCAAGTCACAGACTGATGGACAAGGTTGTAATGCCAGCAATGGCAAGATAAAAATCATCTAAAGAAAGACATAGTCAGTGAGACTTAACTGTGAAAACATTTTGCTGAATGTTGATATAAAAAACAGTCAGACCTCTATCTTGTTGTGAAATAACAATCTCTGTTTAGTTTCTACACACATGGTCCTGTGTCAGTAAAAGAGGGGAGGGCTGCATGGGGACCAAAGGGGAACTGGAAGTAAATAAACACTGCAAGCTCAAAGCAGAGGAAAAAGGGTAGAAAATCAGGATCAGACAGGACTAATTATTGAGATAATGCTCTGATCTTCTCTTATCATTCAACTGATTAATGTCTTGCTCAATCTCTTTGTTCTTCTTCTTGTTCTTCATTTCATCCTCTATATTTTTATCTTAATCACAATCTCATAGTAGTGCACGTACGTCTCATCATACATTGTAAACAGTGCAGACTGACGTCTGACATCAAAAATCTGCTGTCAAGCTGTTTATCTGACTAAACCTGAGGTTTGACCTCTGCTACAGCGAATCACTATCTGAACGTGTCAGAAAAAGCGCACACACACACACACACACAGACGCCTGAGCCACACATTATGAACTGATGCAGGGTGCAAACTATTACATAACGTTTCATAACTTAAGTCAATTGGACCAACATATAAACCTCATAATTTTTTTCAGCCTGACATTTTGACTAGTACTACGTGGATGTCCGTCCTTAAATCACACGACTTGACTTTGACAAGTCCTAACAACAGGATGTTTTTAGAGCAGAAAGGTGATGGAGAGGTTAGAGACAATGCCCTTCAACAGCAGGAAACAGGCAGAAAACAGTTTCCTCCATTTAAAAAGGAATAAAGCAAAAGCCTTTCAGCCGCACAGGTGCTAATTCATAGCCCATTTTCCTACAGGAATTCATAATTGTACTATTTTAAAAGGGGGAGACTGTATCTTAGTGGAAGTAAATAATTTCACACTGGTCAATTTGATATACTTCGTACATTGGTATATTTACTGCAAACAAACAAATCTATTACAGTAAAAAACAAACACCTCAGCAACACAGTGGGTTATATGTTCTGAAAAATGTGCTGCATTTATAACCTGGATAATAGCTAAATACAGACAACAGACAGACACAGAGTAGATGTATAACCAATGTATATAACACATACTACTGTAATGTGGCTTTCTTTTAGACTGACTTTAAAAGTTACACAGGACGGCTTCATCTGCTTCCTCCACCGTTCCCAACAATCATTGACTATAAAGGACAAGTTCACTATATAATGTAGTTCCTGATCTAAATGACAGAACAGAACACAACCTTTACTTTACCAAATAAATTCTCACACAACTTACTTTCTACCACTCTAACTTTGAGTTTTTTTTTTTTATAGATTACATTACAGCATGCAACAGGACGGGGGCGCTGTTCTTCAAAATCTTCCAAACAGTTTCACAGCGTCTTAAAAATGTTGAAATTAAAAGTCACTGACAAAAGAAACAAAAAACACCATTTTTAGAAGTGTAGTTAGATCAATGTATCTGTGTCAAATGGTAACGGAGGCTAGAGTTGACATCATATCATACAGAGATAGCAACTCAACAGCCATGGTGAAGATAAAACCCATGTTGTTATTACAATTCTTCAGAAAGGACAAAACTATGTTCACAGACGTCAGACTCAGACTACTTTATCGACCGTTAAATTCACATAAAATGTTTGCCTTTGGCAGTGGCGTAAAACTGTGCTACTTGATATCTTAAATACAATAAATTAGTACTGAGTACAGTATATTTTAATTAACAGTAATTTGACGTTTAAAACCACCATTGAAATGTGTCTTAAAAAAGGATGAGGAAAACAAGAGCCCACATTTCAATCAAACATCAACCTTTTATCTACAACTGATGACATTTTCAGAAGTTTCAGGCTATAAAATAAACTTGCATCCACAAATAATAGCTTGAGTGTGAGCTTTATTCGAATTTGATTGAAATATATTTTATTACAAATTATTTCAATTGAGATGTCCCAACAAATTCAAAAAAATAAAGTCAAACTATTGTAAGTTTAACTACTAAGACAATGGTCAGTTATGATCTGATCTAACTGTGGAAAGGTGAAGATGGAAAACATATTTTCAGCTCCATCTAACATTGTAACACTACAGCAACACAGACAGAATAGGAAATCTAATTTAAGATGAAGTTTTGGTAAAACTGTATTATAAAGAGACAAACAGCTCACACATATGGAATAACACCTCAGGCTGCACTGGAAGAAGATCTGGCAACAAGAACACACGCCATCAAATCATTCATTTATTTTGTTTGTTTTATGTTTGAGGAACTAAAAAGCACAGATCAGTGACAGTATTTTATTAATAGAGTTTAATGTTTAATATTCATGGCAGAATGTGATCTGAAATGCAGGATGGTTTATAATATCTATCCAATAATGTGATAAGTCAAACCCTTGAAACTGTTTAAAATGGACTCAACTGAAGATGATAAATGTTGAAAATGTATCAAGAAAGTGGGAACATTCCTATATAATCTGCGGGAGTGTTCCTTGCTTTTACTTTTTGTAAAGAGGTCCTGAAAACAACTAGGAAGATCGGCTCCAACCACAGTTCCCACAGTTGAGTCTTTCTACTACCAGAGTTTATTAACACAGTTGAATATAGTCCAAAACGGGTTTAATTGTAACAGGTATATTTTGTGGAGCTGGAGCTCTCTCGGCCTGGACAGATAGTGGATTTAACAAATAACATTCAAATTGAAAACTAGCCGAATCATTTTCTACTTGAAAAGTACAAGGTCTTAGAGGGTTATGGATACTGGTATGCCAAAGGTTTGGGTTTACCTTTTGTCTGTCTCATACAATTGTCTATTATATTTTCAACTTTGCTATGGTATATTTGTGATGTTCGCCTTTCAGTACGCTGTCAAAATGTAACAATGAACAAAAGCAACCAAACATATCTATCAGCCAACCTGAATGTGTCCAGCACTGTGGTATCTCCTCCTTACTACTCTTAACACACACCAACTTTGTCTGTGCTGCCCTTCCCCCCCCATTTTCTGCTCTCCTGAACCTTAACTTATCAGACAAGCAGCCTCACTCTACACCCCCAACATGCAACACCCAGCCCCCACTGCAGAGTAGAAGTGGTGGGAGGGGGTCTTGGGTGAATGGTGGAATACATGTGCCGAGAGGAGTTGTTGCAGAAAGGCAGGGGGTAGATAAGCCTGGTGGGTGGAGAGAAAGTGGGATGGATGAAGGGAGCGTGGGAGGGAGACAGTACTGTGGACTCAATCAGATGGAGAGGGGTAAAAAAAAAGAGGAGGGTAGACAGACAGAAGTTGGACATATTTAAGACAAAGACCACATGAGTTGTGAGCTAAACTTGTTTTCAGCAGCTGAGGAAGGAGCATCTCTGTGCTGCAACTTCATCACAGAACAGAATAGGAATTAGATGCTGCATGTGGAAAAGAAAACAGAAATTATCAGGTCTACTGACAACTCTGGATAGTGGAGAGAAGAAGCAGCAGGAGAGCAGAATTGCAGGAAGCCAACATACCAACATACCACGACTAAATAGATAAGGCTCCAAAAACCCTGCGTAGGATCTTTCAACTTCTCTGGAGGAAAGTGACTCCGTGTCTAGACAGGAGTTGTGAGTAGAAGGCACCAAGGAAAAACTACAAGGGCTTCACTGAAGTGTGAGAGAACGTGAGCGTGGACAACTGAAGAGACAGACGTGAGAAGAAGTGAGGAAAAATAGCAACAAGCTGGAGGAGGAACAGCACGAGGTCCACCGGGCCCCACAACACAATGTGAGTAAAGGCACAGCTGCATCACTCAAATACTTAAAATCAGATTTTTTTTTATGACTGAACCACTTAGACACCAGTACATTAGCTCTTGTAACATTATTTTTCATTTAATCAGTTGCATGAAGATTTGCCCCTTAAATCCTCTGTGGGATCTGAGACACATAGAATTAATTACTGCAGCTGCTTTGCTCCAAACAAAAGACTAAAAGAATGAGGAGACAATAGGAAACCTTCATGCATCATCCAAGCATAAAAACACTGTCAGAACTAACCGAGCATATACATGATGGCATGCACACAATGATGGGATGTAAAAAAAAAAAAAAAAAAAAAAAAACAATCAAGATGCTGCAACAGGTCACCACATGCCACATTTAAATTAGTTTAATTTGGGTTCAAACAATGACATGACTTGTTATTCAAAAATTTACTATTTACTAAACAATGACAAGAACGGAGAGTAAAATGGGTGGAGCACCTAAAATGTATTTTCAGTTAAGGGGCACAATGAGTCATCTCACACACATGCACCTTCCGGCCAGTCCTTCCCGTGTGACCTTCTACCACTTGGGACAACAATGGAAGACAGACGTGGAAAATAAACAACGTTAAGCATCGTAAATGACATGCCAATATCCAGCGAGTGTGAAACAGAACTGCGCATTCGATACTTCGACATACCAGATTATTACACCGAACGAAAGCACCTATCCCCAACTGTTGTGTTAAAAAGACTGACAGGTTGACTAGTTCGATTGCACTGGGATTTTTCCATTGCTTTAGTTTTTTGGCAGCTGATCTCACCCAATTACTCAAAGATGTCCTCTGGCTGGGGCACCACTGTCTCCTGACCTTTGAGAAGTGAGGATATCCTGCACCCCACACAGCTGTGTACCACATGAAATATGACTCAGAACAAATACAATTTAAAAAGGAGCTGGGATCACAGCAGTCCATACAGGGAATAGTACCTGATGATTCAAATCATCAAATTCTGACAAATTTTTAAGATAGAAATATTAAATTACAAGACAAAAAGTATGTTCAGCGATGAGTGTTGTCATAATCATAAATTAGACTATTAATGCGCATGGTTTAATGCCTAGTTTTTGATAAATTATCACATTTATACCACATATTAGACCATGTGAATATTAAACTCATGTGAATATTAATGACAAAAATTAACATTTAAAGGATATAACATTTTTTTTACAGATATGTAATGTATTGGCTGCTTTTCTCACATTAACGCTGTTTTACGGTTGTGTAATTCCTGCATCATATATGTGCTCAAATTCAATTCTGGTGTGAGTGATGACATTTCAATTTGAAAATAACTGTATCCATTACACTTCATATAGATGTGCAACAACACATAAGAAGAAAAGCACATGTGCATGCAACACCAACTTTTACACAGACAGACTAGTGCCAGTTATCCTTCATCTTTCTACTATATAAACTATATATATAGCAATTACTGGCCTCTTTCCTTTTAACCAATCAGCTCTGATAATCATCACCTCACAGACCAGATGACACAGGATCAGCTTCCTGGCAGATAAAACCTCTTGATAAACTAAAGGTCACAAAGTCTTTGAAGAGTGAAATATGGTCAGGTTCAAAAGTGCTGTGTTCAAAAGTATCACAGTCAGATGTGGTATCAATCCACTTTCTTCAGTTGTATTTTCCATAAACATAGTTGATCTCAACCAGGACTGATCAGATAATTTTAAAACATTTACTATTACAATTAGTTCAGATTTTTTTTAAAAATCATAAATTTCTATTTAAGCCAATGCCTTTATTTTTACCCCCCACAGTTCACTATGAGTATGACTGGTACTCTAGAGAAAGGGGCCCACCATCAGGTCCTGGACCTGTCTGAGGAACTGCCACCTCATCACCATCATCATCACAACAATCACCATCAGCACTTCCACCACTCCAACTCTCTGGCCTCCACCACTGCTGTGGGTGGAGGCAGAGAAACACCTTCACGTGTGGTTGTACCTCCTCCTTATTCTGCAGCCGAGAGCGGTGGAGGGGGCAGTGAAGCTCCTCTGGAGTTGCGGGGGTCCCTGGACTGCTGGGCCTGCTCCGTACTGGTGACGGCTCAGAACCTGATCATTGCTGCAATCAACGCCTGTCTTGCTGGACTGGTGTTTGGTACCATCCTGACGCCAGCCATCGTCATGGTGGTGTTCGGTTTCCTCTGCCATTCTACAGTAAGAGAGGGAGGGGTTATGACAACTGTGTGCAAATGTTGTAAACAACTGATGAGTGGAACAGAGAGACTGCTACATCCATCTTTGTATGATAGAACCAAAAATCCTAATCTCATCAATCTTTGATCCATAAGTATGCAATAGTTCAGCCTGGGGTGAAGGGTGGAGTTAAACCGTGTCAGTCCATAATCAGATAAGTCTGAGGCTTTCTCAGATGTTGAGGAGATGGGTGATCTGAAAGAGGGAAAAGGGTCAGGACTCTGGGGAGCCAGATGCCACAAAAGACTACTCTGCAGCTAGTTAAATAACAAAGAACCTTTGAGGACAGATAACATGAAATTGCACATAAGAGTGATGAAAACAAACAAAATTGGTAATAACTCAAATAAAGTAACAATGTCATTTAGAAGCCAGTAAACATCATTCTAAACTCGAACCTCAAAAAGTCATTACAGTTCAAATACCTTTAATGCATACCAGTGGAATTTGTCGAGCCGAGGACCTCCTTAATGACCAGAGATCAGGATTCGCTCACAGTGAGACCTCATGTGACAGCAGCTTAGAGAGGGATTAACCAGGACCTGGGAAGGTGGATAAGGGGGAGAAATGAAAAAAAAAAAATGGTAAGAAATAGTGTAAGAAATGTGTGAAACATTTTTAGACATCTATGCTACATTGAACACACTAATCAAGAAATCTGAGCGACTTTTGTTTGTTAATGTTGTCCAAAAACAGCAAAAATTGCTGTTCCTCTGTAAAACCTGGCTTAGATCTGGAGCCATACATGACACCTCGCCTAGTACAAACAAACATGGGTATACTTCTGTGAACCTTATCTGTTACAACTCCTACCCCCAAAATTCCCCTACACCCTCCTTTTACCCTTTACTTTTTCCAAACCATGTACTTCAGTCTAAACCATCTCTCTTGCAAGCTCACTCTCACCCTCCCAAATGTTTTGCTTTCCCTCTCCAGCTGGTATTTCTTTCTGCCTGTAACCACATCCATCAGGTTAACATCACAATATTTTTGTATTTGGGCGTAAAAGATTTACACCCTACTACATTCTGGAAATTACCATTGTCATACCTGTGTGAGACCCCTGTAAATTATCAAAGACTAAGCTAATGCACAATTTTCTCCAAAAATTAATGAAAGAAACCAAACCTTTAACCTTATAACCTTACTGAAGATTTATTTTGGTTATCAGTGATTTTCAGAGATAAAAGGTAAATAATATCTTCGTCATTATGGTGTCTGCATGCACTCTTCTATAATTCATCTCCCCCCGAGCTCCCTCAGTCCAGCAAACTTTTTTTCACTCTCTGCACTTTCCTCATGCACTTAAATGTTCACTTCATCCCTCATGGGGCGATAAGGATGATTCAGAGCTGCTCTGCTGTCTCTCTATTCCACTCCCACATTCATACGGACCCTTCACTTCTGTTTCTCCCACTCCACCAGTGTTAGTGCTTCATAGCAAGCACACATGCACTGACATGAGGTATATACTGATCATCAACTTTGACTCTATGTGACACTGTGATGGAAATAATGTTTTTTCAACAGTCAGTCTTTAGTGGCCTATACATTCAATGTATTTGTGTGAGAAGCACACAACTACCAACTGTCTGTCCTCACTTCATACACACATACCACACAGAGCACATCACCTCCTGTCCTTATCCCTTGGTCCCAGCACTTCACACAAGTATTTAAATTGTTGATCTAAACATGAAAACTCAAATGCTGTAATTATTATTAGTAATTAATCACATCTTAAATCCCTGTCAGCCATAGCACTTCCATGTAGATATTGTAAATAAATATAGAAAAGAAAAAATAGCCTATTGTTTAGATATCCTAAAGTACAGACAGCTGTGGACCCAGCTGCTGTAGCTTCCTGACCTTTAACCTCCCACTGAAAGCAAAACGGTTGTGTCTAAACTCCGATTACACTTCAAGATAACACATTTAAAAATCACAGGAAAAGGCATGTGACTGGACCAGTACAACAGATGTAGTTGCACAAAGTGAAACAGTTGTTGTATCTGCATCAGTGTAGTATTTAGAATCAGTATAGGGTTTTAATTGTGCATCTTCCAGGTGTGAAAGTGTGCAACTGTGGAGCATTTCTAAAAACGTGTCACTTGTGAACCCACTCAGCCAAATGAAGGTCAAAATATGTTGATGCTGGTGCCTTATTGATAATCTGACCTGTGACAACCTTCCACACATCAGTCTGAATGCTGCCTTTTCCCTCTCATCAACGCAGGTCCGTCCTCATGGAACAACCCCCTACTGCTCAGACCTGCTGACTGACGGGGGCTGTGTAGCTCTGCTGGTGGTAGGCTTCCTCTTGGTGACTCCTCTGCTGGTCCTGGCTCTGGCTGCATACTGTCGCCTGGCTCGACATCTCCAGCTGGGCCTGTGCTTCATCCCATACAGCCGGGCTGTTTACAAGAACCTGCCAGCCAGCCAGCACCGCGGCCTGGGCACTGGCTGCTGCGGTGGCCGAGATGGAGCCAATGGCAGCGGGAAGGGAAAGGTCTGGGTGTGAGAGATGAAATAGGAGATAAGAGAAGTGAAGACTGTCAGATGAAGTATGAGCAGAGAAATAAACAAAAGGACAGGGTGGAGACAGGAGACTGTGGCAAATGAGTAAAGAAGGCAGATTCTGTAAAAACAATCTGAACATCCTGGAAGAAAAGTTACATTGTTATAAATGATTACTAATTACCCCACCAACGTCAGAGCAGTGACTATTCAGAAAAATGAACAATATACTGAGGGATTTGTATTTTTCCACTGGATTCACTGGCTATTTGGAAATGTACAAATCAACAAGTTAAATCAAGATCAAATGTATACATGCAATAATTTTGTATAATCAAAGATGTCCGATGAAATCTGACTGCCAAGGTGAAAAAAAGAGAAAGTTGGATACTTGTTATTATTGAAAAATAAAGCATCTGATCTGACCTGCATCTGACCCTCAACTTTCCTGAACGAAAGGAAATAGGAAAGCTGAAACCAGTACAGCTTAAAGGTTGTATTGACAATAAATAACTGCATCTCATCTTACGTATGTTATTATGACAAACATTGTCTAGAGTAGTTGTCTTTAAAGCAAACTGTGACCGCTATTTCTTGAATTCTTTCCTTTTTATAGACTAAATAAAGTTTTTTGACTAAAATGGAGGCATGTCAGTTCTGTAATAGCATGGAGTGGGATGGGTTGAGTCTAAAACTCAGAAAAGGAAAAGTTTGTGTAAGCTTGTTTCCAGTTAAACAGCGACAAACAAAGCTCAGTACCAGATGACGCGAATCTAATGCTACACCCAGTTAAAAAAAAACATTTCAGAGTACCAAAAAATCTACACTACTGATGACGGCTATTTATAAATACTATACTTATGCCAAAAATTGGAGAACCACTTTTGTGTATACTTTGTACATCAAAGGTGGCTTTTACCAAGTTGTAAAGTATTCAAAGCAAAGATTGACAAAAGATACACCACTGTGTGGTGTTTTTTTCTTTTTGGCTTAAGATGTTTCTATTTTCTGTAAATACAAACAACACTCAAAACTACAACATAAGTAAGTCTAGATACCTCTGTTATAGAACAAATATGTGATCAACAACAGTGCTTCCACTAATACCAGACATCTTCACTACTATTGATTAGTCAAGTTGATTTACTTTTAAACAACATGATCAGGGGAGAGCGCGAACGCAGTCCCCCACTACCAGAAATTATGCAGTCGAGATTCCCACATTTGGGGAATTCGCAGGGGTCAGCACAACCGGAGTGCAATGGCTGAGCCTCGCCCTGGGTGAACCACCTTCTTGATCATGGTATCTCCCCTGCCAGGTAAGTATGAGTTGGACTCGTCAAACGGAGGAGGGTCATTCTGATACGCATCACTATGACTTATGGTGACGCAGAAATGAGGGGAGGTAAGGGCAGACTTGTGACTGAGCAGATAAACCTCTATCTGTGCTTAATGGCGCCACCAAGTTGTGAAACAGTGGAATGAAAGGATGATGAAAGAAGAAAATGGGACAAAGACTGTTCTTATGATAATCATGAATATGCGTTGTAGTGAGAAATAATATGTGTAAACAAAATGCAGATAGACTTTGACATGTATCAATACACAAAGGTATGTGAAACTACCACTACATACTACTATGTGGCTGTGTTTCCTACCTTCAACTTATGATGCATCTTTACGCGCCATTTAAAATGACATTAGAAAGAAGTAAGTATGTATGTACAGTTTGAAGTGGTGGGTTTGTTAATAATAACATTGGTTGTAGCTGGATCTTAGCACCTCTTGATTCAACAAAACTATACTATGATGACAGTTTAATTTTAAACAACATGATCAGGGGAGAGCGCGAACGCAGTCCCCCACTACCAGAAATTATGCAGTCGAGATTCCCACATTTGGGGAATTCGCAGGGGTCAGCACAACCGGAGTGCAATGGCTGAGCCTCGCCCTGGGTGAACCACCTTCTTGATCATGGTATCTCCCCTGCCAGGTAAGTATGAGTTGTACACGTCAGACGGAGGAGGGTCATTCTGATACGCATCACTATGACTCACGGTAACGTACAAATAAGCAAACTAACACATTTTCACCAAGAACATAGACATCGCACCATTGTAGATCAGTAAATCGGCCCTACGACGTTGTTAAAAAGAACCGAACACTTTATTTGATTCCTTCTCCTTCCCGTCATGCTTTGCAGCAATGTTTATGTCACGTGATGTGCTACTTCCGGAAATTGTTCACAATCGTTGATACTACAGACTCACCGCTGTGAGTTAACATACACTTTCTCCGGTAACAGAACAAATGTGTTATATTTCTGCAACTTTCCGACGCTAATCGGAATGAAAACTGCAAGCTGCCATGAACGGCCAGTTACATTAAAATCGTGTCATAATATTTTAATTTACGCTGCTCCACTGCCGACACAAGATATGCAATTATTCTGGTTTATAAATATCTAGTGAGCTGAGAGCAAAGTCTGTGAGAGCCACCACTGCTACAGAAGGAATAATAAACAACTGCGAGGCGAACCAAAGCGGCAAATACAAGATTGAACTTTTTCCTGGCACAGCTCTCATCAACATAACATGGCGCCATCTGGTGGATAACGGCACCAATTACACCAGAGACGGGTTAGAGGCCTGTAGTGGGCCCTCTGAAGGACAAACACGGTCTACAATGTGGGAAAAGTCGGCGCTTCGATGAAAAATTAAAATTAATTAGAAAAACACATCCTAATAATTTATCCACAGTTTCTATTTTTAACGAGACAGTTACATTTCTGACTAGATGTTGTAGAGACTGAAAATTAGGCTCAAGGTAAATTGACCTGAACAGGCCACATCGTCAATTCGACTAATTAATGATAAATTCGTGTTTATTTAACCTTCAGTTGTAACCATGTAAACAAAATAACATTAACAGCAACAAGTCAAGTGACTATCAACGGTGAGAAAAGTTTTTAAAAGATTTTTTAGCAGCAAACTCACCTGCGCCACCGTAGACACACCTGGTCAAGTCGAAGATCAAATATGGCGACTCCTGCGAAAAACACGGTCGTTTCTCCAACTTTACTCGACATATTCCATCCTAGTTTGTGATAAAAATACTAGAAAACTAAGGATAAAAATATTTAAATATATGTATATATACTAATAACTAATTTGGCAACGTGTCGTACCCGAGTCGAACAAAACTAACTCGGCACAAAAAACACTAATTAGGTTGTTTCATCCACCTGCTCGGGATGGGCCAGCCAGTGAAAACACCCGGTACGTAATCACGTTAAGCAAAATGATAACGGTGACTTCAGACTTTACGGTGGCAAAGAGAAAATATACTTAAATAAATATTATTTGTCATTTGTTATAACGTAAAATTATTCGTATATATTCTATATTCTTATATAAATATATTCAAATATTCTGCTCCAAATGCTGCAAGTAATATAATATGGGTCAATTCAATAATAGATAAGAGATGAAGCTGAAGAGTTTAATTAACAAGCTGAAACATCACGTGAAGTGGTGGAAAGAGTGCTAAAATATAAGCAGAAGTATTGTTACATGACCAAAATATTTTACACGATTACAAGGACTGGTGTAAAAAATTACTCAAGTAAAAGTATAAAGTATTCTTCTAAACAACCACTCAGAGTATTAGTTGCTTTTTAAATGAATGTATAATTTATTCTCTACAGTGGTTCAAATGACTTTTCTCTGAACAAGTATATGATTATATGGATCAATTGTGTTCAGAACAAATACAACATGTTCTCTGTTAAATACATTCAAATATGATAAAATGATATTTAAGAGAGAGAGAGCTTGTTTGTTGTGGTTTCTTAGCACAGTTCTGACATCATACAGGTTAATCTTGGATCTTTTTTTCCATCTGTGCTTCATTGGCCTGTCTGCAGTATATTGATAACTTTACTGGCTGTAATAACGTATCCATGTGTTGCCTGTGAACCAGATGAGTCTGCTGGTTCCATGGATGCGTTCGTGTGATAATGACACTGATTTTGACATTGATCATTGATGACATTACATGCCTTTGGTTTTGTGATGCCAGGTAATATTGTAGACTACTCAGTTGTGAATATTATTTTAAATGTAACAAAGTACATGACAAATCATTATTCAAACTCAATTACAATTGCACAGTTAAATCAATACTCCAAAAAGTATAAGTACCTCCAAATCGTACTTAATTACAGTAATTTGAGTAGAAGTAATTTGTTACTTCCACCACTGTTGACACGTCGACGGTACTCTTAGCACTCTGTTGCTAACAATGGTTATCATTATTGTTCAGCTTTCTATCCAAAGACAACTGAAAACCGATAAATGAATAAAACATTTGGGCAGGAAAAAGATTAAAAAGAGACTGCATTATTTCCATCTTACTGTAAATAATGTACCATGCTGTTACTAGGTCAGGTCAGCCAGTCAGAAAGTGCAAGTGTCTATATGGAGTGTAGACTAAAGGAGTGAGCCTTACTGAAGGGCAATTACACTGATTGGTTAAGAGTCTTCATTAACTGAATGTAGAGGAGGGCGTTTTGTGTTATTTAGAGATGTGGTCAAATAATGACATAAATATCAGACACCGCAAGAACAAGACATTGGTATTCCACGGCTCAGTGTTGATACAGGACTGATCACTTTATTGAATGAAGCATATGACATGCAGGTGTCTGACTGAACACATTTAAATGTCATAAAAATAATTCATATACATGAAAATAAGATCTATTTACAACTTCACCGATAAGATAGAATTATTTATAGACTCAAATAAAATTTAAAGCAGTTTAGACTGGTGTGGTGCTGGAGGCAGCTCTGTTGGTGTAATGGAGGTGATCTGTGTGAAGGTGGACATCTGTTTTATCGCATGCAAGTTGAGAAGCCTCTCTTGGCTATGAATGCAGTCCCTCACCATCTTGATGTTTATTTTTGGCAGAGAAATGCCTGCTTTGCTTAAGACTGGATCCTCTGCCAAAATCTGGTGCTGGATTCTCTTGTACGTCTTCAAGATGTAGCTCTCCTTATGACTGCTGCGAGACCCTTGAGGTGCACACAGCCACAACAGTTTCATCAGTGTGTTGAGCTGGTGTGTAGCTTGGCTATCTTTACCCACTGTATCATAGCAGCATCAACAATGTCATTCCACTTTGTGCGGTAGTACAACGTCTTGCCCCAGTGTGTTTTGTACAACTGGTTGAACTTATGTGGCTGCTTGTCATGTTCCTCCACAGCATTCCAGGCTTCCAGGATCTTGTTCGTCAGTTAAGTGTCCTCCGCCAGGCCAATCTCCACAAGGGCAGAAGATTTGCAGCTTCTGAAAGGCAGGACAAGGGTTTTTAACTGCAGGTATCCTCCTGTTAAAAAAAGGACATACAAATGTGTTTATTTCAAACGTATACATTGTCCAGGAACCGGTGCATTACATTTTATTCTAACAGACGCACACAGTGCAAACAGTGGAGGCTTCATCACTGGTGAGAGTGATGTGGGGCAGGACAGCATCCAGTACATGCCGCATGCCTCCTCATCACTGATATGCCTGTCCTGACTCTGGATTGGGCTGCCCAGCCTGAACCACTTCCTCCTCTGGATCAGGTCCATCATGAACAAGGTCCTGAGGAGAAAAGGGTCCAGATTCACATGTACTCTGGCCAAATCTTTTCTTTATGTGTTCAGACTATGGAACCCCTAGTCCAAAGCATAAATAAGGAATTTGGCAACAGAGCATCTTCAGTTTGTTTACAAATATCTTACATATCCCATCCATGGATATTGAAAGCACAACAGGGCAAATAAGTCTGTTATTTTGGCTACTATCAATGTCACTGCAATATTGCAAATTACACAGTTCCACACCAACGTGCCTGTTATCCATTAAAAGTGGCTCCACTTTTAACAAATCAAAGAGAATAAATGTGGTCTAAATCACACAAACACAATTGTTTTTTGACCAAGTTATTGTCAAAACATTTCACAACACAATTTAAAGATAACTTCCTGGAAAAAACTAAAATATATTCCCATAAATATCTCTTATGGAAATGGTATGCAATCAACAACAGTGCTTCCACTAATACCAGACATCTTCACTACTATTGATTAGTCAAGTTGATTTACTTTTAAACAACATGATCAGGGGAGAGCGCGAACGCAGTCCCTCACTACCAGAAATTATGCAGTCGAGATTCCCACATTTGGGGAATTCGCAGGGGTCAGCACAACCGGAGTGCAATGGCTGAGCCTCGCCCTGGGTGAACCACCTTCTTGATCATGGTATCTCCCCTGCCAGGTAAGTATGAGTTGGACTCGTCAAACGGAGGAGGGTCATTCTGATACGCATCACTATGACTTATGGTGACGCAGAAATGAGGGGAGGTAAGGGCAGACTTGTGACTGAGCAGATAAACCTCTATCTGTGCTTAATGGCGCCACCAAGTTGTGAAACAGTGGAATGAAAGGATGATGAAAGAAGAAAATGGGACAAAGACTGTTCTTATGATAATCATGAATATGCGTTGTAGTGAGAAATAATATGTGTAAACAAAATGCAGATAGACTTTGACATGTATCAATACACAAAGGTATGTGAAACTACCACTACATACTACTATGTGGCTGTGTTTCCTACCTTCAACTTATGATGCATCATGACGCGCCATTTAAAATGACATTAGAAAGAAGTAAGTATGTATGTACAGTTTGAAGTGGTGGGTTTGTTAATAATAACATTGGTTGTAGCTGGATCTTAGCACCTCTTGATTCAACAAAACTATACTATGATGACAGTTTAATTTTAAACAACATGATCAGGGGAGAGCGCGAACGCAGTCCCCCACTACCAGAAATTATGCAGTCGAGATTCCCACATTTGGGGAATTCGCAGGGGTCAGCACAACCGGAGTGCAATGGCTGAGCCTCGCCCTGGGTGAACCACCTTCTTGATCATGGTATCTCCCCTGCCAGGTAAGTATGAGTTGTACACGTCAGACGGAGGAGGGTCATTCTGATACGCATCACTATGACTCACGGTAACGTACAAATAAGCAAACTAACACATTTTCACCAAGAACATAGACATCGCACCATTGTAGATCAGTAAATCGGCCCTACGACGTTGTTAAAAAGAACCGAACACTTTATTTGATTCCTTCTCCTTCCCGTCATGCTTTGCAGCAATGTTTATGTCACGTGATGTGCTACTTCCGGAAATTGTTCACAATCGTTGATACTACAGACTCACCGCTGTGAGTTAACATACACTTTCTCCGGTAACAGAACAAATGTGTTATATTTCTGCAACTTTCCGACGCTAATCGGAATGAAAACTGCAAGCTGCCATGAACGGCCAGTTACATTAAAATCGTGTCATAATATTTTAATTTACGCTGCTCCACTGCCGACACAAGATGTGCAATTATTCTGGTTTATAAATATCTAGTGAGCTGAGAGCAACGTCTGTGAGAGCCACCACTGCTACAGAAGGAATAATAAACAACTGCGAGGCGAACCAAGCGGCAAAAACAAGATTGAACTTTTTCCTGGCACAGCTCTCATCAACATAACATGGCGCCATCTGGTGGATAACGGCACCAATTACACCAGAGACGGGTTAGAGGCCTGTAGTGGGCCCTCTGAAGGACAAACACGGTCTACAATGTGGGAAAAGTCGGCGCTTCGATGAAGAATTAAATTAATTAGAAAACCACATCCTAATAATTTATCCACAGTTTCTATTTTTAACGAGACAGTTACATTTCTGACTAGATGTCGTAGAGACTGAAAATTAGGCTCAAGGTAAATTGACCTGAATAGGCCACATCGTCAATTTGGCGAATTATATATAATATTCGGGTTTATTTTACAGTCAACTGTAACCATGTAAGCCCAATGACGCTAACAAGACCAAAGTAAGCTACTGTCAACGATAAGAAAAGTTTTTAAAAGATTTTTTTTAACAGCAGACTCACCTGCGCAATTGTGGACATCACCGCTCGTCAAGTCCAACAAAATTAAACATGGCGACTTTTGAGTGTCGTTTCACCCAGAGCCATAGAGAGAGAACGGTGGTACTCTGAAGAGCGGGTCAGGGTTTGAAATCCAAACCGCTCTGGTTTCACCAATTAACACAGAATTCGCTGGGTGAAATACCCGGATGGACGTTGACCTTAACGTTACGTACATGAAGAGATAATACTGGGTCAATCTGTATGAAAATGATGCTATAATAACAAACCTCGAGTGTATTTGTATAAGTAAATGCTACATGTCTCGTGTTATTCCATCACGTGGTTGGATTTGATAGTTTTATCGGTTTATGTACATGATTTGATGCATTTGTAATATGTGATGAAATCTTATTCACATTGAAGTAGAATGGTGTTTATATCTATCCATATTTTTTAAATTAAAAATAATAACCCCATTGTTCAATTTGTTGATCGTTATAACACAATTCACTGTTGATGAAACACTGCTCATTAAATAAGTGTATGATACAGTGTGCACATGACACGATGTGAAAAAAGTAGACAGTGCATCGCTGAGCACAGCAACTCAATGTAGTAAAAATAAATTCTCATTTCTCAAACCATTTAACAAAGTACAGTGAGTTTTGGCTTCCTCATGAAGATGAGTGTGCAAAATTAGTAGGCAACTGAAGGAAAAACTAAAACTTTTTCATCTTACTTATTTTTCATTTATTTAGAGTAAGAATAACACAATTTCAAAATACACCCAGTAACCAATAAAAAGTAATTTACATTAACTATAAGTTCTTTTGTCTCTTAGGATATCAGATGCTCAGTCACTGTATGTAGTCTGTCACTGACAACTTGGCTAATTAATTTATTTTCATCTTGGACTGTCAAAAAAAAAAATACAATTAAATTCTTGCTGCTCTTGCTTGCAGACCTGAGATCGTCATCAGCAGGGATCATTTGCTGCTCACACTGAAGGACAACTGGCTCAGCTGATGGACTAACTATTTACAAGACAAAAATAAATACATTTAATAAAAAAAAATAATAATAAAAAAAAAAACAGTGCTTTGCAGGATCTTTGGGGTACGTATCCTTCTTTTCAGAGACAGTCGAATTATGCTCACCTTGATATAGAGTATTGATCACTTGGCCAACCCTCCCTCATTACACAAATACACCACCTTAAAACCAAAAAGCAGTCACGTTTAAAGCTTTATTGATTGAAGCAAATCAAACAGACAGCAACAGTGAGATTAATCATAAAACGCTCAATTGTCAAGTGTAATTATAAACACAAATAACATACAAGAATCAAAACATTCCATGTAATAAAATGGGTAAACCTGGTCCTATGGTTCTCACATAGAAAAAAACAAAAAAACAACTTGATTAATTTCCCTTTGGGATTAATAAAGTATCTATCTATCCATCACATACAGGCACACTGATTGATCCCGTTCCACAAAGATGTGAACTTTGGTTCTGGCTTAAGAAGAATCCAGAATTTTAACAAATACATGTACAGAAACAAAGTACAAAAGACAGATTCAATATAGTATTTAAAACGGAATAAAATATCAAATGTAATTAAAATACAATCAAATATTAAAGCATGCCACATCATCATTGTGTGTGTCTGGACCCACAGCAGTACTGCCATCACTCTGACACCCACGGCCCCATATTACATAACATGATAAAAGATCCATACTCCTGATGACTACTGGGATAAACTGATTGAATGCATGAATGTTCTTGGAATTTTTCTAGGGGCACAATGAATCACAAAAGATATGGTTCAGATCACATCACTGTTCGGATCATTTTTCAGTTCAACAAAAAGGGGAAAAAAAAAAAAAGCCAGAACAATAAGATGAGTGCAAGGCATAGCTGAATTTACAACTTCAAATTCTAATATAATATTTTTGCATCATTAGTTCTCGGCAAGGGAGTATTGCCTTAAGGCCCATTTATGTTTCCTTTACATATGCAAGTACGTACGTCCGTCCCCAACATCACTGCTTTTAATACTCCCCATGCGTACTTTATGTTGGCATGGTTGTTAACACACCCACTCGAAGGCAGTGCCGAGGGCAGAGTTCCCAGCTTTTTGCATCGTTGCATAGCCAGTCCAACCCCCCTCCGTGGGCTGACGTGCACCTCCACAATTTTTTAAACAATCTGTCGAAACACGCATGGAGACCACAGGGGTGTCTCAATAACAACGTCGCCATCCGTCTCCCCTTTAGTTTATCGTCTCAACATTTACTATAAAACAATTTGTTCAATGTTGATCAGTTCCAATTTCAACAAATGTCTTCTCTGTCTCCATTGTTTAATTTCTGTGTAGAGGAACCAGGGCGGGCGGTAAATAAACAATGAGCAATAGTCGATAATTGTAACAGAAAGAAACAAATCGTCCCCTACTGTTCTGGCAGAGAATTGCTTTGCTACACCTGCCAGCCGACAGGACTCTGAAAGCGACTGTGTGACTGTGCAGTACACAGTCAGAGAAGCATAACTCAGCCTTGAGTCTGCTGCTCAACCTGCAGAGGGGACCAGGCAGCATAAGTGAAATCTAAAATACATGCATACAATGTAAATGCATATTGTAAAATGTAAATCAATTTGCATTATGTTTTATTTTATTTGGTTATGTTTAATAATATTACTTTGTACGCAATGATAACCACATTCTTTATATGTATTCTGTGTTGCAGGTAGAGCTAGAGGATTGGTGCGGGAAAACCCTATTAGCATCCCACCTGCTGACATATCCTGGCTGAAGGAGGATAGTAAAGAGGCTGTTCATACCTGTACAATGGTACAAAGCTGTGGTGATAAAGTCAGACCACATGTGGTTTTATCCCTCACACCCTTCAAGATATGTCAGTGGGGCTTTGCCAACTCCACAGGCCTTTTTCCAGAGCCAGGTTTTTGTGTGGCGTCCTGTTGGAGTGTGGAGGTACTCTCTCTCTCTCAAGTGTCCCTGAGGTGAAGAGTGTGCAGGTCAAAGACGGCATGTGCACCTCTCCAAGGTGCACACACAAGGTTCACATTTAGGTACGTCACACCTGTGATGTGTCCAGCTGTTATACAATGATAACTGACATCCTGAACTGGTTTTTTTGTGTGGCGTCCTGTTGGAGTGTGTAGGTGAAGGTGTCCCTAAGGTGAAGAGTGTGCGGGTCAAAGACGGCATGTGCACCTCTCCAAGTCTGTCTACCACACATGGATATGACTTGCTTCCAGCTGTTATACAATGATAACTGACGTCCTGAACTGTGGACCATGTACCAAGATAGGCAGGTGCAGAGAAGGTGCCAAAGTGGGGCGGTAGCTTGCATGGGATGCTGCTATTTAATCACAGCTTAGCGAGGCTCAGCAAGCTATGTTCCCCGCTGTCCTCCCCATCAACTGAGTATCCTCAATTTAATGTGTACATTTAACAAACTTGAAAGTATTTACTCAAATTAACCTCAACATATTGATTGTGACTCTACTTAAAGGGGTGGAGTGGACAGAAATACTGTACGCCTTCTGAGAGACAGGACTGAGGGGAACACTTTGATCAATGTGTTGCAGCAGATAAAGGAGAACCGCCATGAAGAATATCTTAACTGTATGGACCTGTACACCACACTCCTTGTGACTGTAGTGCAACCTGGAGGGCTCGTCTCTGCTCTCAGCCACACATTTCAGCCTCCACCTCCTCCAAGAGAGCTGCCCTCTGCATGGATCTTGCGCCACGCCTTCCTGCTGGCAGAGGCCAACCACGTGCAGGATTACAGGAGCCAGATCTTCTCCACTTTTGGCACTGTTCTGAAAATGGATTCCACAAAGAACGTACATACATCAAAACATAACACCATACTGCACAGCACAAAAATATAATGCAGTGTTGTTTTGTTTTTATGTAGTTGAAAGGCATTTCTAACTGTATTTCCACACAGTTGTAAAATAATGAAGAAAAATTTCACTAGAATATAACAGAGGTTTTTGTATTATGCAAACCTGACATGTATTTTTTAGGTGGTGAAGAAGCTAGAAGTCATTGCTCAGCTGAGTAGTTTACCAGCATTGTCAACAAGCACTCCCAGATAGTTTCATTTGTACTCACCTGTAAGGAGTCTGCCAAGATGTTGGAGCCTATGTGCCGTGGACTTACAGAACAGAAAGGTTCTGGTTGGCCAATCAGCCTGTCCCTAAAATCCTGTGTGTGGACCATGGATGTTGCCGTGCACAGGGCTGCATGGCAACAGATATACTGTTCCAGCCTTGGGTGGACAGCGTCTAGACATTGTTTACTAGATTCACCGGTTTGACACAGCCATCCACACAGTCACATTGCAAGAATAACACTTCGTTCTACAGCCATGTAGATATGGAGCTGCTCATTAAGGCTGTCAGAGCCAAGGATGCAGCGACCATGAAGTCCATTACAGATGTTGAGGATGATGTTCACCTCTATCTCCAGGGAGCAGCTGAAGCACCATTGTGGAGGGTCACGCCTGGGGACATTCAGGCTCATCCACGTTGCCATTGAGGTGCTGAAAGGTCCCGCTGGGCTGGATTAGAGTGGATCGAGCCTCTTTGAGACACCTGAGGGATATTGCGCCAAGTAGAATAAAGAAATCCAGGATAAGTGATCAAGTGCAGCTTAACCTGGTCTGACCAGCGCATCTTGGCTTAATTGGTTGCACATTTGCCAAGCCAGGATGACAAGGTGCTATGTCAAGCCAGTTGTAGAGTACAGTTGTATGTGTTCATGGCATTCTTAAATGGGGCTGTGTAGCTCTGCTGGTGGTAGGCTTCCTCTTGGTGACTCCTCTGCTGGTCCTGGCTCTGGCTGCATACTGTCGCCTGGCTCGACATCTCCAGCTGGGCCTGTGCTTCATCCCATACAGCCGGGCTGTTTACAAGAACCTGCCAGCCAGCACCGCGGCCTGGGCACTGGCTGCTGCGGTGGCCGAGATGGAGCCAATGGCAGCGGGAAGGGAAAGTTCTGAGTGTGAGAGATGAAATAAGAGATGAATAGGTGCTAAAACATATTTTTTTTTAATAAGGTTATCAGGTTAAGGTTAACATATATATATATATATATATATATATATATATATATATATATATATATAAATAAAATGTAGGTAAGGGCAGACTTGTGACTGAGCAGATAAAACCTCTATTTGTGCTTAATGGCGCCACCAAGTTGTGAAACAGTGGAATGAAAGGATGATGAAAGAAGAAAATGGGACAAAGACTGGTCTTATAATAATCATGAATATGCATTGTAGTGAGAAATAATATATGTAAACAAAATGCAGGTAGACTTTGACATGTAACAATACACAAAGGTATGTGAAACTACATACTACTATGTGGCTGTGTTTCCTACCTTCAACTTATGATGCATCTTTACGCGTGTCATTTAAAATGACATTAGAAAGAAGTAAGTAAGTACAGTTTGAAGTGGTGGGTTTGTTAATAATAACATTGGTTGTAACTAGATCTTAGCACCTCTTGATTCATCAAAACTATACTACAATCATGGTTTACTCTTAAACAACATTATCAGGGGAGAGCGCGAACGCAGTCCCCCACTACCAGAAATTATGCAGTCGAGATTCCCACATTTGGGGAATTCGCAGGGGTCAGCACAACCGGAGTGCAATGGCTGAGCCTCGCCCTGGGTGAACCACCTTCTTGATCATGGTATCTCCCCTGCCAGGTAAGTATGAGTTGTACACGTCAAACGGAGGAGGGTCATTCTGATACGCATCACTATGACTCACGGTAACGTACAAATAAGCAAACTAACACATTTTCACCAAGAACATAGACATCGCACCATTGTAGATCAGTAAATCGGCCCCACGACGTTGTTAAAAAGAACCGAACACTTTATTTGATTCCTTCTCCTTCCCGTCATGCTTTGCAGCAATGTTTATGTCACGTGAATGTCACGTGTCTACTTCCGATCATAATCGTTGATACTACAGACTCACCGCTGTGTAATAACTTTCTGCGGTAAAAGAACAAATTATATATTTCTGCAATTTCCCGAAGCGAAACAGTAGTCGGACTACTTTGTAATCATCGATAATGAAAGCTTTCACATAAATATCAGCACTCGGTAATGACCTGAATGTTGTGTCCTATAAATTTAAGTTGTTATAAAATGTTGTAAAACTACATGAGATTGCCGCTCGTAGTTTTAATTTCCTTCTTCGACAACTACAGACTCGCCGCTGTGCAGTAACATACAGTAACTAAGGCGACAAAATAAAGCGAATGTTATTTTCCTGGCACAGATCACATGAATGCAACTTGGCGCCACCTGGTGGATAATTACATGAATTACACGAGGGAGGGTGGCAGGGCCTCTGAAAGTCAAACACGGTCTACAATGTGGGAAAGGTCCGCGCTAAATTAAAATATTGTGGCAAAACCACATGGTATTAGTTTGTTCAAGGCTTCCGTTTTAACGAGACAGTTAAATTCCCGACAATGTGTTCTGGAGACTGCTAATTAGGCTCAAGCTGAACCACATCGTCAATTTGACAAATTAAAGATAAACTCGTGTTTATTTTATCTTAAACTGCAACTATGTGAACACAATAACGCTAACAGGAACAAGTCAAGCGACTGTCAATGATGAGAAAAGTTTTTTAGACGATTTTCTAAAAAAAAAAAAAAAAAAAAAAACTCACCTGCGCCATTGTCGACACCACAGCTCGTCAAGTCCAACAAAATCAAACATGCTGAGTCCTGCGCAAAACACGGTCGTTTCTCCAGCTTTAGTCGACATATTCGACACTAGTTTTAATAAAGACACCATAAAACTAACAAGCGATGGGATATATCCACGTTTTGGCAAAGTTGGCGCAGCACGAGAAAATTGCAATTAACTGATTTGGCACACGTGCGCCTCCCAACGCATATGCGAGGTAAAAAAAAAATACCCGGATGTCCGTTGATCTTAACGTTTCGTACAGAAACAAGGTCAATCCACCTGAGAAGGATGCGAGCATATTAGTATAATTAAATGATGCATAACTCATGTCATTTCATCACGTGTTGCGATGTAGTATTTTTTACTGGTTTATCTGCAAAATTATTTGATGCCATTGTAATATAATTTTAGGTCTTTACATGCAAGTAGTATGGTGTTCTTTAGCCATTAAAAACAGCCAGTGTTCAAATTATTGATTAACATAACAGTTCACACGCAATGATACGCTGTGTCTTCACTGTGTATCATTGAGCAATCAGTTCAATGTCATAAATTCAGTCCAAAACGTTAATACCCATCAAACCTTTAACAAAGGAAAGGTGAGCATTGGTTTTCTCAGTAGAATATCAATGTGTGCACAATTATTAGGGAACTATTAGTCTGCAGTTATTAAACAGCTAATTGAAAAACTAAACTTTTCCCATCTCACCTGTTTATTTTTCATTTATTCAAGTAAGAATAACACGTAATCAACTCAAAATAATAATAATAATAATAATAATACAAAATTCTTTTGACATTTAAAAAACATATTTAGTGATTAATATAGCCACCCCTTTTTTAGTAATAGTCATGAGCCTTCAGTCCATGGAGCCTATTAGTTTCTTGGTCTGTTGACAATCAGCTGCAGCAGCAACCAGAGCCTCCTAAATGCTGTTCAGAGATGTATTGTCTTCCCTCACTGTAAATCTAACGTTTAAGAAGAGCCCACAAGTTCTCAATGAGGTTTTGGTCAAGTGGGGTGCGTGTCATTCTGTCACCTTTATAGGCCTTACCTGGCTAGCCACAAAATGCAGTTTGATGCATGTGATTGAGCAATGTCCTGCATTGAAAATCATCTTTAATGATGCAGACTTTTTTCTCTACTACTTGAAGAAAGTACCTTCTAAAAACTGGCAGTAGGTTGAGTTGATTTTAAGCTTATCTTCAACCCGAAAACAATCATCCTTAATATTAGCAACCCATACCAGCACAACAGTTCCAAATAGCTCTATGTCTATTGGTGATCCAGCCAAAAGCCCATACATCTAGTCTGTTAAGAGACACTCTCATTTCATCTGTACATCAGACCTTTGAAAAAAATCTATCTTCAGATTTTTCTGGGCCCAGTCTTGATGTTTCAACTTACGAGTCTTGTCTCAACTTTCCTTACATGGGTCATGTCTCTGTACAGATTTTGTACATCTGTATGTATGGCAGCACTAGTAGCTTCATGTTTAATGTCATCTCAACCCCTTTGTGCAAATTTCAAATTTGATTATCAAAAAAATAACAGCTGAGGTGAGGTGACACTGAGAGCTATGTTATCTTCAAGTCTTTCTTATATCTGTTTTCTCCCTTTTTTACACCAGGACAAGAAGATGACTTTCTCCAAACCTCCCAAGCAGCTGCTCAGCCAGGCCACTGCCCTGGTTGACACAGAGAAGCTCCTGCTAGCAGAGGGTGACCCAGCACCTTCCTGCCAGCATTGCCTGGGAAAGCTGTTGGTGCTATTTGACCAGTGTGAAAATGCACCATTTAACTGGCTTGTGACAAATGGCATGGACTACATGAAATTGTAAACATATTGTGTTTAATTCAATACATTACCCATATTGTTTTTTATTGTTTATCTTTACTCACTACCACGGTTGCAGTGATATTAACAATGGCAGCACTAAGTTGATGTATATGACTCCAGCCTGCTCTGTAAACACAGGGCAGAGGTGATGAACCCTCACTGTAAAGGGGTGATAGGTAACTGGTGGGTGACCTCCACAGAATATGCTGAGAGCGTCCCACAAATCTCTAGTCTCCTAGACAGGGTGGGCGCGGGTCCTTAAAAAGTCTTAAATTAAACTTAGTCAAACCTGTAGGCACCCAGCTTGAAGCCAATGTGAACAAGTGGATCTACAGCCAGTGCTAAACAAAGAGACAGGCTGGAGAAATTCTCTGGTCAGGAGCACATCAACCACAAGACAAGCAGTTCTGTGAGGAGTTGGTTGAACACACCAATGACCCACGTGATCATATTAAGAGGTCCAGTTTCACTTGTTGTATTGCAGTGAAATTGTTTCAAGTGCTATTGGTTATGAGTTATGTTACACAGAACAGATGTTGTTAAAAGTTTTTATGATGTGTGGTGTCTTCCTTCTAAAAGAGTAAAGTAACTAAGCTAAATTTAACCATCTCTCCTAATATATAGTTGTTTAATGATAAGTTTATGGCTATAGATCTTTCATTTGAATATGATTACAAGTGAGATTTCCTACACAAGAGACCACAGGAGTCTACAAGAGAAAACAGAAGACCACAGGAGAAATGCATCAACCCAGGGACATTATGAGGACTTCAGTTCACAAAGCAAATGTTGGAGACTGACTTCACCTACACAGGTCCATCTGGGCCTGCACTTCAAGATGGTTTAACAGTTATTATACAAGCACTGTAAAAGTTCTGAACTGTAATATCTGAACCAAATGGAGAATTGAATTTTGTTGTACAGCTGTACAATGACAATAAAGGCATTTGACTTAATTTGATGTAATAAGAGCCACTTCAAATCCTTTAACTCGGCTATTCTATTCATTTCACTTTAATTCTGCTAGTATACTGTCAATTCACAGCCTACATAACCTCAAGGCACTTCACAGAATAAGCCCAAGATCTTACAATATTAGAGAGAAAAGAGAGATTAGGAATAGCTGTATATATTGTTGTGTTAAAAGCAGTCAGACAGGTTACTGTAGTGATAATAATAATGAACTTATTAATGAGAACAACAAAGAACGCCTTTAGATGTGGACATAATTGCTGGCTGACCACATGGAGTACAGGAAATTGCATCCTGACACCTTGACTCATGTGCTTGCCCAGTTCAGAGTAGGATTCAGTGTGTGTAGGATGGATGTTGCTGAACCAGACACGATGGGCTGTGGAGGGGCCAGCAGTCCCAAGGCAAGGCAAGTTGCTCACAAAGGCTGGAGAAGAAACAGTGGTTTCATCACTGATGAGAGTGATGAAAGAACAGAGATGTCTCAGTGGTGAGAGACAGCTTATCCTCTGCCAGGCCGATCTTCACCAGCAAAGAACAGAAGACTTTGAGCTTCTTAAAACCAGGAAGCAGGTTTTGACCGCAGGCATCCTCCTGTTAAGAAATTGACAAACAAATGTTAGTTCAAATAGCCAAACAGCAGCTGACAGCAAGTGTTGTGTATCAATGGTGGCGCGTAGGCCATGTAGTGCTGCTCTCTGCCACCAAACACTGCATCAGAGCTCCTGTCAGAACTCCACTGTGCAACGCCACTTTCAGGTAAACCTGAAAGGGCTCCACTGCACAGTGGGGACCCAAGTAGAGCAGAGTAGAGAACAGTAAAGCTTTAATGGTCCTGAACAGAAATTAGGCTTACAAACAACAGTAGAAATGCTATTCATACAACACATGTACATATAATATAGACAGAAACACACAAAAAGTATACATTAGTGCACATTAAGCAACAACGTCAGCTGTCACTTTTACCAGAACCATCAGAAAAAGCAGCAAGAATGAAAGAATGATGAGGGAATAAGTGCTGTATACTTTTTTGTAGTTTATTACTCACTAATATTAATGTTATTATAAGACGACCAGTGCTCTGTGTAACAGCTTTAGTACAGGTTCCCAAAATCATGTACATTTACACTAGTAACTTTACAGCACGTGTCCCAACCAACTTAGCCACTGAGTTGATTTCTCTTGAAGCCAGAGCTTGATGGGAAACACTTTCCACCAGTGCTATTCATCCAAAAAAAATGTGAATAATGACAGTCGCATTTTTATAGACTACACTTGTGTACCTGGAATTGTGTGGCAGAAAACTGTAGAGGCTGCTGGTTCCTTCCAGGCTGCCATTTCCACGCAGACATTTTTAGCAGGGCACATCCACACTGTTGATAGCTGTCCTTCCTGCAACTGCGTACATGGACATATCTGGTGGATCCTGGATGTACTCTAGATGTCGCTGCTGGTTTGCCGACATCTCATCAATAGCCTCTGTAAACATACATGCAGTGTGTTGTGTTCACTTATTATGCTGCGTTATCTATATAAATGTTGTTCTGACTTTTCTGTGAGTTGTTTTATACCAGGTGTCTTGAAGAGGCTCGCTCCACTCATCCAGCCTGGCGAGAACTTTCAGCACCTCAACTGCCAGGTGGACGCGCCTGAATGTCTCTTGAACCCCAAGCGTGACCCTCCACACATGGAGCTTCAGCTGCATCCTGCTTATTGTCAGCCTCTGCCAGCATAAAGGCATAGTGCAAGAGAAATCTAGAGGAACTCTCTTTGTGGAGGTGGAGGCAGTCTACAGTCACAAGGAGAGTGGTGTACAGGTCCATACAGTAAAGATATTCTTCGTGGCGGCATCCTTTAACTGCTGCCACACCTTGATCATAGTGTTCCCCTCAGTCCTGTCTCTCAGAAGGCGTACAGCATTTCTGTCCACTCCACGCCTGTAAGTAGAGTCACAATCAATATGTTGAGGTTAATTTCAGTAAGTACTTTCATGTTTGTTAAATGTACACATTAAATTGAGTATACTCACTTGATGGGGAGGACAGCAGGGAACATGCAAGCTACCGCCCCACTTTGGCACCTTCTCTGCACCTGCCTGCCTTGGTACATGGTCCACAGTTCAGGACGTCAGTTATCATTGTATAACAGCTGGACACATCACAGATGTGACGTACCTAAACGTAAACACTGAGGGATAAAACCACATGTGGTCTGACTTTATCACCACAGCTTTGTACCATTGTACAGGTATGAACAGCCTCTTTACTATCCTCCTTCAGCCAGGATGTGTCAGCAGGTGGGATGCCGCTGGGATTTTCCCAACCCTCCAGCTCTACCTGCAACAAAGAATACATGCAAAGAATGTTTATTGTGTCCAAAGTAATATTGAAACACAACCAAATGAAAAAACACTTAATGTAAATTCTAATCCAATTCTAATTAATATTGTATAAATACATTTTAAATATCATTTACAGGGGAATCAACCAAAGGATGTTTGGAGCAACAAATGTGTTTTATATTATGAATAATTTAAAAAATAGTTTTCCATCTATGAACTCTGGATCTCACTTACCTTCCACAGTATGGCTTGCAGCTTAGATATGTAATTAAGCAGGTCTGTAGAGCGTTATTATGGAGCAAGTATACTAAGATCAACAGAATTCCCAAAGTTGTCCCACAGCTGCTCTCTTATTTGCGTGTGTATTCTATCGTCATGAACATCAACATTTAACAACATTATCAGGGGAGAGCGCGAACGCAGTCCCCCACTACCAGAAATTATGCAGTCGAGATTCCCACATTTGGGGAATTCGCAGGGGTCAGCACAACCGGAGTGCAATGGCTGAGCCTCGCCCTGGGTGAACCACCTTCTTGATCATGGTATCTCCCCTGCCAGGTAAGTATGAGTTGTACACGTCAAACGGAGGAGGGTCATTCTGATACGCATCACTATGACTTATGGTGACGCAGAAATGAGGGGAGGTAAGGGCAGACTTGTGACTGAGCAGATAAAACCTCTATTTGTGCTTAATGGCGCCACCAAGTTGTGAAACAGTGGAATGAAAGGATGATGAAAGAAGAAAATGGGACAAAGACTGTTCTTATGATAATCATGAATATTCGTTGTAGTGAGAAATAATATATGTAAACAAAATGCAGATAGACTTTGACATGTATCAATACTCAAAGGTATGTGAAACTACCACTACATACTACTATGTGGCTGTGTTTCCTACCTTCAACTTATGATGCATCTTTACACGTGTCATTTAAAATGACATTAGCAAGAAGTAAGTATGCACAGTTTGAAGTGGTGGGGTTGTTAATAATAACATTGGTTGTAGTAGGTTCTTAGCACCTCTTGATTCAACAAAACTATACTATGATGACAGTTTAATTTTAAACAACATTATCAGGGGAGAGCGCGAACGCAGTCCCCCACTACCAGAAATTATGCAGTCGAGATTCCCACATTTGGGGAATTCGCAGGGGTCAGCACAACCGGAGTGCAATGGCTGAGCCTCGCCCTGGGTGAACCACCTTCTTGATCATGGTATCTCCCCTGCCAGGTAAGTATGAGTTGTACACGTCAAACGGAGGAGGGTCATTCTGATACGCATCACTATGACTTATGGTGACGCAGAAATGAGGGGAGGTAAGGGCAGACTTGTGACTGAGCAGATAAAACCTCTATTTGTGCTTAATGGCGCCACCAAGTTGTGAAACAGTGGAATGAAAGGATGATGAAAGAAGAAAATGGGACAAAGACTGTTCTTATGATAATCATGAATATTCGTTGTAGTGAGAAATAATATATGTAAACAAAATGCAGATAGACTTTGACATGTATCAATACTCAAAGGTATGTGAAACTACCACTACATACTACTATGTGGCTGTGTTTCCTACCTTCAACTTATGATGCATCTTTACACGTGTCATTTAAAATGACATTAGCAAGAAGTAAGTATGCACAGTTTGAAGTGGTGGGGTTGTTAATAATAACATTGGTTGTAGTAGGTTCTTAGCACCTCTTGATTCAACAAAACTATACTATGATGACAGTTTAATTTTAAACAACATGATCAGGGGAGAGCGCGAACGCAGTCCCCCACTACCAGAAATTATGCAGTCGAGATTCCCACATTTGGGGAATTCGCAGGGGTCAGCACAACCGGAGTGCAATGGCTGAGCCTCGCCCTGGGTGAACCACCTTCTTGATCATGGTATCTCCCCTGCCAGGTAAGTATGAGTTGTACACGTCAGACGGAGGAGGGTCATTCTGATACGCATCACTATGACTCACGGTAACGTACAAATAAGCACACTAACTAACACATTTTCACCAAGAACATAGACATCGCACCATTGTAGATCAGTAAATCGGCCCTACGACGTTGTTAAAAAGAACCGAACACTTTATTTGATTCCTTCTCCTTCCCGTCATGCTTTGCAGCAATGTTTATGTCACGTGATGTGCTACTTCCGGAAATTGTTCACAATCGGTGATACTACAGACTCACCGCTGTGAGTTAACATACACTTTCTCCGGTAACAGAACAAATGTGTTATATTTCTGCAACTTTCCGACGCTAATCGGAATGAAAACTGCAAGCTGCCATGAACGGCCAGTTACACTAAAATCATGTCATAATATTTTAATTTACGCTGCTCCACTGCCGACACAAGATGTGCAATTATTCTGGTTTATAAATATTTAGTGAGCTGAGAGCAAAGTCTGTCAGAGCCACCACTGCTACAGAAGGAATAATAAACAACTGCGAGGCGAACCAAAGCGGCAAAAACAAGATTGAACTTTTTCCTGGCACAGCTCTCATCAACATAACATGGCGCCATCTGGTGGATAACGGCACCAATTACACCAGAGACGGGTTAGAGGCCTGTAGTGGGCCCTCTGAAGGACAAACACGGTCTACAATGTGGGAAAAGTCGGCGCTTCGATGAAAAATTAAAATTAATTAGAAAAACACATCCTAATAATTTATCCACAGTTTCTATTTTTAACGAGACAGTTACATCTCTGACTAGATGTCGTAGAGACTGCTAATTAGGCTCAAGCTAAATTGACCTGAACAGGCCACATCGTCAATTTGGCCAATTAATGATGAATTCCCGTTTATTTTTACTTTAATGTGTAACCAGGTCTACAAAAGGGTCAACAGGAACAAATCAAGTGACTGTCAAGTTGTGAGGAAAGTTTTATGAAGATTTTTTTAGCAGCAAACTCACCTGCGCCATCGTAGACACACCTGCTCAAGTCGAAGATCAAATATGGCGACTCCTGCGCAAAACACGGTCGTTTCTCCAACTTTACTCGACATAACAGAGACACATTTTCATAATAATAAAAATAATACTATAAAACTGATAATGGGCAACGTATCTAATCAATGCAAGACAAAGCTGACGCCAAACGGGAAAAAGTAACGTAGTAGTTCACACATTCGCTCAGAGGAGAAAAAAAATGAAATACCCGGATGTGGACTTAAGTTCACGTTCGTTGGACCAACATCCGGGATACACAACCACTTCAATTTATAGTAATGCCTCTTCTAATGATAAAATAATTAAAAGTGATATTTAAAAAGCTAATTAGAATTATACCAAAGGACGGGTACATATGTCATTTTAAATATTTCAATACAAATATAGTGTTGTTAGCATATATATATATATATATATATATATATATATATATATATATATATATATATATATACACACACACACACACACACACACACACACACACACACACAAATATACATGAATATCAATACATACCCCTGCACATTCCACCATGTACATAGTCTACCCATACAACTGTTGTTGTGCAAATACTGAAATAAATTACATTATGGCGCTTTGGTGACAGTTTTAAAGACTTAAAATGAAAAACTGAATAGATTTTAATTAACAAGCTGCAATTTCTCCAACAAATTGTTCAAGATCAATGTCAAACAGGCCAATGTCAAAACTCCAAAAAAAGACAGCCAGACCAGGGTTAGACCCAGAGGAGAAATTACCTCAGGCACGCTGCTGCTCCACGTTTTGCTTTCTAATCGCTGGCTGCATGTTTAACCAGATAATTACCTGTTAAGCCTCTCTGGTGGAGAGAGTTCAAGAGAGGGAAAAGCTGAACGGTCAGGACAGTGTACAGCTATCCCCAACAGAAGAGAAGCACTACAGGGAGAATAAAGGCTGCTTGTTTTCTTTTCGTACCATTTAGGAAAGGCAGTTAAGGTAAGAAAATTGTAGTAAAGTGTTATTAACTTTCATTATGAGGGTGATAGCAGGTAAAAGAAGAAAACTTATTTCTATCATAATTATGCTTTTAATCTTGCAAAATTGTCTTTTCCATCAATTTTGAATACTTTTCTTTATCATGGTCAGAACAATATTACATTGAAACACCTACAGATTTAGTACAGTATTTTTAAAGTATATAGTTTGTTATCTTCCATTCACAATATGTACCTCCATTTATTCACAGCATGTCTAAGGCAGGAGAGAGGACCCCTTCTACAAGTTCGACTGCCTCAGCCAACTCGACATCAGCAGACAGGTACATTTAGACTCACACAAAACTTTCAAAATACTCAAGAAGGTGTCTTTAAAGACTAGATAAAATGTGTAATATTGTTTTAATTTTTTGTACTTTAGCAAAGAGGGTACCAAATCTGCTGAAGCCAGTGACTCCCCAGCAGGTTCAGTCTCTGAATCACCCAAGAAATCATCGAAGAAGTCCAAGAAAAACACAGAGAGCATGAACAAAGTCTATATCTCTGTGATCAACAGTGTTTTTGGGGCGGTAAGTACTTGACATTTTGTAACTTACAAGTGAATCCTCTTACTTCCTGGCTATTATGGTACCTGACCTCAGTTGTGCCTTTTCACCTCTACCTACAGGATGCTGCTGAATTAAACAGTTAAAGTTTAACTGTGATAAATTGAGCTACAACAACAATTTCCACATTTGTACCAAGCTTAAAAACACTTTTATTTAAATGTGTTTGACATATGAACATGACACTTTTCCTCCCTGATTATTTAAAGCACCTTGATCTTTTGGTAACAGCCATAGAGTCTTTAAGATTTCCATCTATCAAATCTATAATTTACATTTTGGGGCAGTGGTTGTCTGGTGACTAGGGAAGTGGGCTTGGGTCTAGAAACTCATAGGTTCCAATCCACCAAATGCCAAGGTCTCACTAAGGTACCCTTGAGCAAGGTATCATCCTCACACATGCTCCCTGGTCTTATAGCTGCTCCCTGCTCGTGTGTGTGAAGGGTTAAATGAAGTGGTCAAATTTTGTTGTACTCAATGACAATCATCAGTTAAAGGCACCATATGTCTTATATTATAACATCAGTCAGAAGTAAAGTATATGATCTTTCTGGAACAGCTATCTGTCTGCAGTATTAGCTGCTCATTAGTTTGGGTTTAATGTCACATTTGATTAGGATGATCCAGTTGAAGTACAGTGCAAAACCAAACTGATTGATTCAACTTGAAAATATTTAGCCTCTCCATTAATGTTTGAAAAATGTTTGATAACTACAAGAATAGTATAACCAGGGATTCTTTTCTATGTTGTGTTATTGTATATTTTTCATTATATTTCTTTGTATAATATAATTATACACTCTTGGACTCTAGCAGTCCAATCTTTGACTTTCAGCTTTACAAGTATTTGGTATTGTGTAATACACTGCTACATGTTAAACTGGCACATGTTTGATTACTGTTTCTACAGGAGAGAGAACTGGCTCAGGCTGAGCTAGATGGTAAGTTTCATTGCTACCACTTAGTAGACAAACCTGCCTGTTATATAAGAGAATATCACCTTTAGAGTTATGATATTGGAGCAGTAGATACAGAAATATATATATATATATATACACATTTAGACAGCAAAAACTAACTAACCACTTTTGAAATTGTGATCCCCTGACCTTTCTCACAGAACTGCAAGAGGTTTTCAAGGAGTTTGACTACGACCAAGATGGCTACCTGAACTACAAGGATGTGGCTGAATGTATGAGGACAATGGGATATATGCCCACGGAGATGGAGCTGCTGGAGATAGTGCAACAGATAAAGATGAGAAGTTAGTTTCAAAATACAAACAAGCAATTGTTATAAAATACTAATTGGGCTATAAAAAGAGAAAGTAAGACATTTCATATACATATATATATATATATATATATATATATATATATATATATATATATATATATATATATATATATATATATATTCCTGACCTGTGACTTCTCTCTTCTCTACAGTGGGTGGATTAATGGACTTTGATGACTTCATTGAACTGATGGGGCCGAGGATGATGGGAGAGACAGTTGACATGCTGGGACTTAAGGAACTCAAATCTGCCTTTGTACAGGTCAGTCAAAAGGAAGAGTTTTACTAATTAAAACTATTAATTAAACTCTGGAAAGTTATATATATATATATATATATATATATACTTTTATATAACTTTTTTAGTTTGATAAATGATGAAAAATGAAATTCTTTTTGAAAGTTTGACCTCGATGGAGATGGAAACATCAACCAGGAGGAGATGAGAGAAGCAATCAAGACCATGCTGGGAGAGAAGCTGAAGAAAGGGGAGCTGGAGGAGATTGTAAAGGAGCTGGATATTAATGCAGATGGAAACATTGACTTTGAAGGTAGGAAGACATTCAGGCATCTGGCATATTATGTTTCATGATGCCAATATTAATCATGGATTATATTTTATGTGTGTGATCTTTCTGTGTCTCTCTTTGCATGTGAGCCTGAAGTTGCTCTACTTGTCTTCTTTCTCCTCAGAGTTTGTGATGATGCTTTCCATTCGCTAGCTGCAGAAGAGACGATCACGATAGAAAACACAAATGCTTCTGAACCATTACATGGATAGTAAATACAACTTTCAAAATATTCATATGTTGGTAATCAGTTATTAAACTGTAGGTACAGACATCTACCACATAATGTGTGCCTAACTCTGTAATACCTGTATGTTTTGCTATTTTAATAAAGAAATCAACATCATTCTCGCCTTTCATTAAAAAAAAAAAACATTACTTGAATTGTGAAAAAACAATCTTTCATACAGACTAAATTCCAAAAACATCTCTTATATCACCTCCTGGTCGCATCCCAATAAAATGAAGAAGTATCAATTTAACATCCCAATTGTTGTGAGTGTACATGGCTGACTTAATGGTTAACATAACATTTATATGACAAGTTCTTTCCATTTCTCCATCTTAATAACCTTATTACTAGTTGGAGACAGCTCTAGTAGTGAGCCAGAGAGGGTGAGGGAGATGAAGGTGTCTGGTGGACGGAAGTGGAGGTGGTTGTGTTTCCTCCTTAACCTCCTTGTTCTTCCTGAGCCCTCCAGAGATGAGGCTCCACCCTCCAGCAGGGCTGTAAAATTTAATTATCAAATAAAGAATCAAGTGTATAATGCATAAGCTTAATGGTGAAACCAGATAAAAAAAAAGCAAGAAATATAGAGGCACATAAAGCAGCAGAAAACTGTGGCTCATCAGGAAAACTTCAGGTTGCTGTTTGAGGTCAGACTGGGTCATCTAATGATTACATTAATGACACTACAGTGTAATGGTAAGGTGGGCACGTCCTGTTGGTACAGCTTTCTGTAGGTCTGCGGCAGCTTTGATATCCAGAACCATCACTGTACTTCCCCTCGATCCGACTAATTTGACTAACTTGTCCCCGGATCTACTGAGGGTTGTGGTGCTTTTCTTTCCACAAGCTAATATTCTCATTCAGGTTTTATGGGCGCTGAGACATATGCAAGTGGACACTGCCTCTACAACATGAAATTGTTTAAATCTAAAGTGAACCTGCTGGTATACTGGTGTCCATGTGTAGTTTTTTTAAAGCTTTTGACCCCATCTAATGGACAACAATAACATCCTTGACATGTATCAGTCCATCCATTTCCCCTTCTGTTTTTCCGTTAAAGGTCACAGTGGCACAGGGATCAATTAACTCTGCGATGCATGGTAAGATTATTAAAGTAAATCTGCCTGTCCATCCATATATTTATCCATTATCCTTATATCTCCATAGAACTAATGATGAAACCAGATACTATAAAATGAAATATGTCCAGACCTGGTCTCTTAAAATCAAGTTACCCAGCCGAAAATGCCCACCAGAAGCTATGGTGTCTGCTAGTTTAGGTCCTGATATTAGTAAAGCAGCAGCAGCGATTTTTTTTTTTTTCTTTACAACTACTCCACATCACATCACATCACATTTTGAGTGCTATGTAATCTAAATGACAGTCATCTTACCACATGTTCAAAGTGTAGTGTTTTTCCTTTAACATAAATTTCACAAGAAGCACAACTGTGCTGTAAATATGCAAACAAGGCTGTTTTATTTAAAAACAAAAAAAGACAAAATGTAATTCATAACAAATCATTCTTGACTGGGAGAACTTTCAAATCAGTTATATTTACATCATATACAGATTTTTTTCTTTTTAAAAACAATATCAATTAAAAAAAAAAAAAAAAAAAAAAAAAGTTGCCAAAAATATCAATATGCATAGCAACGTTCCACATTGTCACGGGGGCTCCAGTGCAAAAAAAAAAAAAAAAGAAATGAAGGAAATTCTAACTAATTTACTTTCTTTCAAGTCTTCTTTCAGTTCTCTTCCAGCTAAATACACATTAACACAGGCTGCCCCCTTCAAGCCACACCATGTAAAGTCTAAAAGTCTACAGAGTTTAACATGTGTGGCTGTAAAAATAAGAAGCTTCAGCAGCTTTTAGTCTTCTTGGAAACGAATGTGTTTGTTTGCCTCCTTGGCCCGAGCAATGATGATTTTTTCTGCTTTGGATATGAGCTGAAATTTGACAAGAAAATAAGAAAATAAACGTGATAGCACATTAACAAAAAGAAGGAACAGCTTTAACTTGTATTAGACCATATCTATAAATGGACAGCTGCTTGCAAAATATGCAGTTCCTCTCACAGTTATGCAAGTGCATTTATTTTTAAAAGCACTGAATATCATCACCGTATGTGGTGTCTGTCAAGAAAATGTCAATACCATATTAAGGGATTGTGGAACTCTCTGTAAAACCAACCTCTTGTTTAAATAATAATGATGGAATAACAGGTTATATATTTTTGTACTTAATAACATATATCTATACATACTGTTGTGTTAAAAATTTTAAAGGGTGACCTCACCTTCTCTGTACCCCTCTTCTTTTCTCTTGGACGATTCAACTTGACCTGGCGGTCCACTAGGATCTTCTGCCAGTACCTTTGTTCATGGTCACCTTTCACAGGAATTAAACAGAGACTCTAATGTTAACAAGAGTTTTTTTTTCCATTTGAAAGAAAAATGATTCCTGAGCCAATTTCAACTATGAGTCCTTTTGAAAAACACAGAACTTGAGACGAGCTGTTGGGCGCTGTCCCAGTCAATTACTTTGACCGTCATCAGTGATGAAAACCAGTGTGCTGGCTCAGCCATTCACATCTCGTTTAGACCACAGGTACACATGCATGAAATAATAAAAAAAAAAATCATACCTGAGAGAATTTCAAGTTTCCAGCTATGCTCTTTCTGTAGCTCACTTTTGGAATCACTAACAGCTTTAGCTTCCTCTGGGGAGTGAAAGCGAATGTGACCCTCAGCATCTCCCTCCAAGATGTCAACATACGCCACAGGTGATATTTTGCACAAGGCATCCTACACACACACATACAAAAACATAAACACACACTGGTCTTTTTAATGACTTTTTCATGACTTGGTGACCAGGAACAGAACAATGATATCTGTCTGTAAATCTCATGAGTTCATCGACTTGTACTGTACTTTGATGAATTTCCTCCCTGGTAGCGGTTTGCTGTCTGTAATCTTCATGATGACGCCACTGGTAAACTGAGGGCCCTGGTTCATTGCTTTTTCACTTTTGTTGCTCTTCTCAACTAGATGAAAGAGACCACACGCACACAATTGGATTAATTCAACACATTTGAAAATTTATAACTGAAGTTCATTACCTCTACCTTTAAAAAAAAAAAAACCAAAAAACAAGGAACTAGAGGTTAGCTACGATTCTTGGACTTTCTTTGTATTTGGACACTATAAATTTATTTAGTGGTATGGTAAAAATCAGGACAACCACAGAAGACAAATCATCTGTGTGTATGGCAACCTGTATTAATGATGAATTCCCCCTGTGTTAAATAAGCAAAAATTGGAAGTTTATTGGTTCCATTTCCTAAAAAACACCAATAATGTACTCAAATTCAAATTCCTACAACTTTTGGTAGAAAATTTTTCTCACTCACTGTTTCCATCCTGAGGAATATCCTCCATCTCCATTAGGCTCTTGTGCTCTGTGTGATCAATCTTACTGATACACTTCTTCAGGGATGCCATGCTGCGCTTCTGCAGGGTCAAATACTCCTGCTTGAGTTCAAGCCACTCTTTCCTTTATATGGACAAAAAAGAAAAAAACAATAAAGTGTTAATGTTAACTTAAGTTCTGAAGGGACTTTCAAATATTAATCAAATCCTGATGACGTATGAAGAAAAAGGATTTTACTTTGACAGAACCCGTAGTGGGATGACCTCCTCTCCAATTTTCAGTTTTTCCTTGTGTTTCTTTTTTCTCTTCCTTTTTGCTTTAACTGTTGAATCGTCTCTGTTTTCTTTCCCTTCCTCAACACCTCTGTCCATGTCAACTTTAGTGGGTGGATCTGGAAGAGGAATAACATAGTTAAATAAAGGGGAAACCTGTGGTTTCATTGCTGCAAAAATATCTCACAATACTGTGTATTTTGACTGTGAAAGTAGGAAGCAACCAGAGCAGAAAGAGTAGGAATTTCAAAACTCTTCAGTTTTTTTTCAGGATTAGAAGACCAGCAGATACAAACACTTACCAGTCTTTTCTACATCTTTCTCCTTTTCTCCAGATTCACTGGTTTTTCTTATCTTAGAAGGTACTTCACTCTCTTCTTCCTCTACTGTCTGCGATCGTCGTCTTTTCTTCTCTGACAATTTGCCCGGTGTCTTCACAGTACTGGCTACCTCTGGTTCAAACTCCCTTGCAACTGGCTGTCTCTTCCTCTGCTCTGACGGCTCTGCTTCCATCGCTTGCTCTTTGGCTTCTTCTGCAGGCATCAGCAATGTGGCACCTTCTTTCTTTTTCTTCTTCTTCTTCTTTTTCTTTTCCTCTTCTTCACCTACAGCACATAAATGTCAAAAGTGGGAACAGAAACAAATCACACCAACAGACTTTTTATTGACATCACGCCAGCATCAGTTTTCTTATGAGCCTTAACTTTCAAACTGGCACAGAGAAGTAGTGGTGCAAAAGAAATATAAGACATGTAGGCTTTTTGATTAATTGTACCTGATGGTTGATTGTCAGCTGGCAGAGAAATGGGTTTCCCACTTTTTGTCTTAGGGAAAATCCCTGGTTTCCTGGGAGCGTCTTCAGGAGGGTTGTTCAACATCTGTTTTACGAATCAAAATTTCCCATGAGTTTTCTTCCTGCCCAAAAATAATCACAGAACTGGCACAAATTGTCACCCATTTCAAGATTAAATATTCATAAAAAGTTTTCACCTCTATAGCTTTCTGTGCTTGTTCCTCTTTCTCAAACTCAACAAAAGCGAAACCCTTGGAGTCGCCAGAAGACTTGTATCTGGGGATGCTGACATAAACCACATTCCCACATTTTGTGAAGACTCTTTCTATCCAACTGTGAGTCACATCCTTGGGCAAAAGTTCCTTGGTAAAAAAAGATAAAGAAAGAAAAAAAAAGGAACGTGAGTATTCCAGTGTTCAGAGATTCAGTGTTTATGATACAAGCCAAATTCAAATCCTGCATTGAGGTTCAATGCGGAGCAAAACTGTTATTTTACTTTGCAACTTTTACAACTTTGGCTACTGGGGTGTTTTTCATTCAACTGTAAAAAGTCAAGACTTCAAATAAATACAACATTTTTTTTTTTTTACCACATAGACTGTGCGGGTGTCTGTATCATTTGGTATGTCTCCAATAGGAAGCTGGCGTCGTACTTTATTGCCTTCCAAGTTAACCTGAAAAATAAAAACAGGAGCTCGTATTTTGGAAATTTAGTTCTAAGATAAGTATAACCTCCTAAATTATGGAAACACCGTAAAAGTAGGAAAGTTACACAGTGTTTCAGGAAATCATTAAAAAATTGTAAAATACCTCAACTACAGATGAATTTTTCAGTGCCCTCGCAATCAGCTTGGTATCAGTTGTCAGCTTTTTCATCCGATTGAAGCTCGCCAACACACATATATCAACATCTAAGGCACAGAAAACATGTTATGTTAGATTTCAAATCTAATTTAATGTCAGAACTTCCAATAAAGGGTAACTTTTTTCCAAGTCCTTTTTTAATCTTTAAACATCACTTACATGGTGCACACTGAGATTATGATTAGCCAACAAATTCATTCTTCCTGAGTATGAAGTGGTACCTCAAGTGACCACAACTCCACCGATTAAAGTAAAATAAACAAATCGACAAGAGGTTGTGGGAGTGTAATCCTCCAATCAACACCACTGCTGCAATGGAATTCAGGAGGTATTTTTGCACTTAAAAGCCTTAAATTATGGAAGATTATTTTAGGAAGACACTAACTTGTTTTAACTAACTCAGATTGTTGAATCCTCACATTAGCTCAAATGAAAGGAGTATTTGCAGATTCCACTCGTCTTTTGCAGTATAACTGCATTGGCACTGGCTTCAGCCTATGGTATGTGCGTATTGTATAAGACAGTCAACAGAGATGTCAAACCTATTCCATAAAGGGCCGTGTGGCTGCAGGTTTTATTCCAACCAAGCAGCAGCACACCAGACTTGACTCATTTAATTAACTGATCTCAGTCTCCAGACAGTTGATTGGTCAAACTGCGTGCTCTTGACTGGTTGGAGCAAAAACCTGCAGCCACACGGCCCTTAGTGGAACAAAGGTTTAACACCTTTGGTCTAAAATAAAGCCAGCGTTGTAAATATATATAAAGTGGTGTTTGAGTGCTACTTACATCCATCGTCTGAATCATCTATGAGTTTTCTCAGAAAACGATCCTTGTGAAGGTTGACATCTCCAAACCAGAACTCCACCTGCTTCTTCACATCACCCAGCAGCTGTTTGACTCGAGACCGCTTCTTCTTCTCCGTCTCCTTGCTCTTACTGCTGGACTCTGCAGCAGCAGCATTATCAGCCCCCCTCTCTGTGTCAATCATCCTGTGGTTGGTACAGAAACACACTCTTATTAAGTACAGTAAATTTTTAACTTAGGTTCATTCATCTTACTAATTATGTCTCTCAAAGAGCAGATTAGTATGTTACTAATATCTGTCTAAATCAGCTGAAGTTGAGAACTTGTGGATGTTATTAGCACTATTAAGTATCCTATACCCACTTAAAAGAACATGCAGTCAATGGCGAACACGCCCCTTAACTATATTATTACACATCAGGGACTCAAATATAATATTAGTTAGTAAAACACATTCAACTTACTATTGAACGCCTCCTAACAGTTTTATAAGTGCTTGTCGACCTAGCCACTAGTCTGTTAGCCATCTCTACCTTTAGCTTTAACTGATGTCGAAGTTAGTGCGTGGTTTCGCGGGTAGTGACATTTTTAAAAATGCTGCAGTCATTACACCTATATTTCAAACTCCATTAAATCTTTGCTGATAAACAAATATATGCAATATTTTATAAAACTCACCCTATTCGAGGGGAAGAAACGCTCCAGTTTGCTGCTTTGTACGCACAAATATAACATAAAACAGAAGCGAGCCGGTTACGTTCAGTCACCGTCGCAGAGTAAAGTCGTCACACCAAACAACTTCCGCTGGTTCCGCTGGATTAAATGTATTATGACAACATTTATTGGACTCCAGTCTACCCTTTACTGACATAGTCAACAATTTATAATAAATGTGGAAATATTTTGTAAAAATCACTTAGTTAAAGTAAAAAAAAAATCAACAAAACAAAACAAAATGGGTGCACCGATATTTTATACAAAAACAAACAGAGGATACATCGGTACGATAAAATGTATCTATAAATAACCGTGTTAAATAGATACATCCATGGTAGAGCCCACGTTTAATTATTCAAATAGTAGTACATTTTTAATTATACACAAATACATTTATATTTGTGCTTTTATTTAGAAAAAATAGAATCTGGGTAGTTGTAGTAGTTTTTTTTTTTTTTAGCCCTTTCTCGGTAATGTTCAGGTTTAACGGGTGTAAGAGTAGGATGTGAAACCAAAACAAATGCACCTGAAAGAGTAAAGAATGGAGAAAACATTAATATATCAGACTGTAACATACAGAGTTGAAATGAGAAATTTTTCCCGTTCAGCTCATGGCCGGTTAGCTCAGTTGGTTAGAGCGTGGTGCTAATAACGCCAAGGTCGCGGGTTCGATCCCCGTACGGGCCAACGAGTCTTTTTTCCTCTTCCAAGTTGAAATCATAAACTTCATACATAGAAACTGAGGCAATTTACAACTTTACATCTGTAGTCTGTAGGTGATTTTATTTATTATTGTTATTATTTGGCATGAACATTACATCATGAATACTCAACTATAGTGAGTCAAATATAATCAAAACATAAAACATAAGACTATAAAATCTGATATGAGCCCTATCCAGGAAAGGTCCCCATGTTTTATTTTCAAAGACATGTTCAAAGACATGTTTTCATGTTTGAGAAAGTGAAGTGCATCTTTGACCCAATGTGTACATTTTAGGGATTTGCAATCTTTCCACTTGATCAGAATCAGCTGCCTCGCAAGGAGTGTGAGGAACACATTACTGTAGGCTCTGCTCTAGTTAGACCTAACTGGTCAGTGTAACACTAAATAACCCAATTAAAGGGCATGGTGAGGTTGGTAGTCACAGAAAGCCTGACATAGTGTCAAAGATGAATCTCAGAATCATCTTTATTGTTATTGTGAGTAGATACAGTGTAACAAAATTGAAAAAAAAAAAGTCCTTGCTCCAAAACAAACAAACAAAAAGGCATCTCAAATGTCTGAAATACAAATAAATCTATAATAAATAAATGTAAAAAGCTTAAAAACAACTAATCAAAACAATCAACATTATGCAGCAGGTGGAATTATACATTGTTAAGTGTCTTATGGCACCGCCGAAAAAACTATTAACAAGCCTATTCATTCTCACTCTTAATGTTCTGAAGCAACTGCCCAAGGGCAACAGCTAAAACACATAGTGTCCAGGGTGAGAGGTCCCTGAGAATGTCTTGTGGTTTTTTTTTACCCTGCGGGACCTGTACTGATCCTCCAGGGAGGGTAGAGAGCAATCGATGGCTGGGCCATAGTGATGATGTCTGGAGTACTTTCCTATGTCCTGCTGTGCAGCTAGAGAACCACACATGTTATTATGCTGTCAATGGAGCAACGGTAGAGGGACACAAGCAGTTTTTGTGAGAAATGGTTGTTCCTGAGCACTCCCAGGATGTGTAGTCTCTGCCCTCTTGATAACGGCTGTTGTGTTAATGCTCCAAGACAGGTCATCCTGAATGTGGACCCACAGATACCGATATTCTGAGACCCTCTTCACACAGCTCCCTTTGATGGGCAGAGGTTGAATGTCTGATTTCTTCCTTCTGTAGTGTATAATCAGCTCTCAGTCATAGTGGTGTTTAAGACTAGGTTTTTACATGTATACCACTCTGACCACAGTTCCACCTCATCCTGGTATGCACACAATATATAAATATCTAGTGGCCTAATTTTGGGCAAGACCAGAACATGTGGGTATGTGATGCTGGGTTGCACCTACATTGGTGACATAATGGGTTTACAACAGAAAAACATAGGCAACCTGAATCTTGTCCAATGAATGATTGTAACTCATGTCCTGCATAGGTTGAGTCTGTAGGTGAATATCAAAGCATTTGCATGTCTCATGATATATTTTAAATGCAAAATTAGAATTAATTTTCATTCATTTGCCCAGTGTTTAATTAATTTTTAGTGGTTTAGTATTAGAATTTAGTATTTTTGTGCATTAAGCATAAGGAAAAATAGTTTTGCTTTAATAGTACCCCATTTTCATTTTGTAATTTTTCTAACAGCATTCAGCATAACATATATTTAACATGTATTAATTAGTTTATAGCTTCAGGGATCTGTAGACTTATGTATGTCACAGATTCAGAATATTTTCAAACTTTTTGAGTTTCTTACATATGTCGTCCTCAGTGCAGACCTCAATCCTATGCTTGATGAGCTGTGCTAATTTCTTGTAGAAGGTCTTCACCCACTGGGCCCCCAAGCAGTAGTCTGATACCTTGCACACTTTATGGAGTACCATCACTAGCTTCTCATTGCTGCTGACCTCACATCGTTTGAAGACCCATTCCCCCCACGACTCCCACATACTGTCATCTGTGAATTTTACAGTAATGCTCTCTTGGGTGCTCAAAGAATCCGGCACAGTATCATTCAGGTTATTCCAGATGGCTCTGTATAAAAAGGGCATCAACAGAAGCTTTACAAAACCCAATTATTGAAATATGGAGTGATTTCCTGGAAAAAGTAATTCACTCACACAATTTTTTTCAGAGGATTTGGGGTCAAGTCACAGAGTGTTAATAGACCTCTGGAGCTCACTCGGTTTCCCTCCATCCTGTCAAAGCATATAACAATTATATGTCCTGATATTTTTATCAACATTAAAAATATTATAACAATATTTTCAATGTTTTACCCCTGAACATTCAGCAAACCATCAAAATAAATCTGTGAGATTAACTGCTGACACAAAAAGGTCAGATATTTAGCTGTAATTAGTATTGAGTATAGTCTTTTGTGTGTGTGTGTGTGTGTGTGTTCATTTCTGAACTTGTAGTTAAAGAAAGGGCACTAACCCATGAACAGTCTTAGAGTACTGCTGGACCTAAGTGACAGATCAAAGTGACAGAACTTAAAAAAAGAAACAAAACATGTCTCTTACCACAATTCTTCAAGTTTTTTGTTCATCCGTATTGCATTAGAAAGGGCTATTAGTTCATCATCACCAATGTTTGACCATCCAATTCTAAAATGGATGTAAAGAATAGAAAGTGTGAAACAGTCTGGAAAGAATGGTTGTATTCTTAATTCATTACTTAGTACTCATATTCTTTTTAAAACAGTTTTAATAGATGTCTTACCCTAGATGTGTCATACAGTCTGACACTTGCAGGACATCAGCAATGACCTGAACTGTGTCCATACTGAGGTTGTTTTCTCCAAGCCTTAAAAGTGAAATAGTGATGTTAGAGAAAAAGAGGAATTGATTGAAAATGAGATCAGGGCATGATGTCACTGAAATTTTTCCAGGGACTTACCAAAGATTCTCACATCTAAGCAGCACAGGCTGAATATCTTTCAGTGCCTCACAGCTGACTCCAGTCCCCGTTAGATCCAGCTCTGTTATTTTTCCCTTTGTCAGGTCTAGGAAGTACTTGATGGCATTGTAATCCATTTGGGAAAGCGTTTCATCACTAACATTAACTCGTAGTGTCTTTGGTTGCACAGCAAGGGCTAAGGATGGGTCTTGCTGCTCGAACAGGCAATGCAAATGATTCAGGATGTGGGCACCATTGTCACAGAGAGTTGTAAGTTCTCTGATAATTTTCTGGCGATAGGTATCCACTTTTTCTTTGTGGTAAGACAGCCCTAACTGCCTCGACAGAAGATTAGCATTTCGTTCAGAGAAGATTCCAGACAGGAAACGGCTGAAAAGGTCCAAGTGTCCATTGTTTCTCCCTTCTCCAGGACTTGCAGTGTGGTGCTGAAGCATCTTGGGCAAAGGGTGATCAGTCACTGCACAGTAAACTGCAGCAAAGAACTCTTGAACAGTAAGGTGCACAAATGAGTAAACTTCTTCAGTGCATCCAGGCTCTTGTGCTACTGTTATGTCAAGGAAGGAACTTACAAGGTTGCATCCCACTAATTCTGCAACATCTTGGTCACTGCTGTAGAATAGTGTTTGATGGTCCATCAGTTTCAGGAAGGCGAGTCGACCCAGCTTCAGCACTATGTCAGACAGCAGGTCTGTGCCCCTGCTCTGTGCTCTTGAAGAAATGTTTCAGCTCTTGACTGAGTGTGAGAGCGAATCAAAGCCACCAGATATTGCACATAAATGTCTGTCATTGTCTTGGGGCTTTCTCCACAGGGATCTTTGCTTTCTTTGAGGATACAGCAAACAATATAGCAGAATGCAGGTATGTAGCACAGAGTTAGCATCAGTTCATTTGCTGATACCACTGCAAACATTTGGTTAGCTCTGACACTATCTTGGAAATAACGCAGGAAAAAATCCTGAACTTCAGGAAGGGAGAAGCCAGCAATGAGCACAAAGCGGTCAATGCAGCCCACTGGGATGTGATTAACTGCTGCCGGTCGACTTGTGAGCATGACAGAAGAGTTGGGCAGCAGTTCACCCTGTATCAGACTCCCTAAGACCTCTTCCACCTCTGCATCTTCATCTGGCTCTGTCACAAAAGTATCTACATCACAGCTCTTATAGTGCCTGAACTCATCAAAACCGTCCAAGACAATTAGCAGTTTGCTGTCATTAGCTAAAATATCATCCAGTTGTTTAGCAAGGTGCCTATTTTTTCGCAAGACCAGCTCCCGAAAGTTTGTGGATTTGTTGATCAAATTTAGGTCTCTAAAGGTCATGTGGATGATGAAGTCAAATGACAGATGTTCCTTGTTCCCACCAAAATCAAACAGCATCTTCTGCACCATAATGGTTTTTCCAATACCAGCCACCCCTGTGACCAGAACTTTCTTGACCGGATGGCTTACATTTGCACTTAAAAATAGTTCAGCTGGTGCAATTTTCCTGTTTATAAATGATTTTTGCTGTAGAGATAAACGTTTTTGTCCAAACGTTAACACCTCATGTCTCTTCATGTCCAAGCCTTGGTGTCCATCAACCAGCAGGAGATTGACATAATGTTCGGAAAAAAGGATTTTTTCCCCATGTCGAGTGTTGTAGAAAAGCATGCTCTCACTCCTGCGCCTGAGCACATCCTTATGCTTTTGTTTGACTTTGTTATACTCTGTAAAAGTATAGATGCTTAACATAATTATATCTTAATTACAACACAATTACTTGTGTAACTTAATTTAATTTTACTTATATCCTGTATGTATGTTTGATGCAATGTAATTCCCAATACATAGAATTCAGCCTGTATAGAGTGTACAAATGCAAAGACATTTGTGGTTTGATTTCATACCTGTGGACTGAGGCTGATCTGTGTTGTCTCTGGAATATGTCCATGTCCCTTGCTGATGATGGCTGCTAATGGAGAGAAAAATCCTGGCTGCTTCTTCTCCTTTACACTCCAGGATATCCAACACTTTTCTCACTCTTGCTCGAGGACCCAACTGACACAACACCTCCTCACGATCATCACGATTGAACACTTCCTGATTTACTAAAATCTCCAGCAGAGAGTCAATCTGTCCTTCCAATTCATCCACAAGAAAGATTCGCTGAAACCTGATTTCAGTCAAACAAGATTTATAACCTCCGTTTTCCACCATAACTAATCTGAAATAATCCCAGACACAAGTCATTAAAGTCTAATTATGATCTGCTGATGATGCCAAATTTGAATTCTTACTGCATGTTGTAAAATACATTTCCTCTTACCACTCAGACACATCATGTGAATGGGTACCCCTTTTTAAGAGCTGATAGATAGAATGCAAATTGTTGTCTTCTGTACTTCCTATATTCACCCAGCTGTATTTGGTACAGGAAGTGGTTTTCCATTTGACGAAAGCCGCAGCATGATGGTGTTGACTATCTTGTTTTTCTGGTTCATAGTAGATCCACCTTTTGCTAAAGTGTACACCTTTTAAATGTTTTGTCAGTGCCCAAGCTGAAATTAAATGATTGGTGTACTTATATACCAGTGTTGGTGGGAGAGAAATTCAGTCGTGGACTGATCTGCTGCAATAAGCCTTAAAGTTGGGTGTTAGGATGCTCAGGTTGGTAAAAATTGGTTGTGATTGGCCAATGAGTTTAGTCCCACAACACATGTGCAGCGCACCCCAAATGACAGATATTCTGAGTAGTCTGGGAAAGATACTGAAAGGGCTATATGAAGTTTTCAGTGGTCCTCCGGCTCAATAATGAGGCAGCCTACCATCATTTCTCCCAGTGTGCCCCAGGCTCAATTTTACCTTGCAACAGGCAGCTGTTAATGACCAGATATGACCACTTTGACCAGGTAATGCAGACAGATTTTTAATCCAAAAAGGAACACTAACCACAACAAACAGATTATGAAAGGAATGTATTTGGTTTTATTTAATTATAAACCAGGCATGAGCAGAGAGCAACACATCAAGTCACCAGCAGAGGGTCCCCATTGCATGCACATCAAATACTATCAGCTGTTGAGAAATTAATTCTTAAAACCCACCCCTGTAATTATTTACAAAAGTATGCACAAGAACACACATTAAAATAAATAAAAGACAGTTAAAAGACAACACAAGTATCTACATAAGTTAAGCACATAAGTAACATGTTAATGATGTTTTCTCACAAAAATCAAATAATCACACCTCAACGTAAGGCCAAGTAGTTTCCTGCAAAAGATATGTGTTGCACTTGATGATAATGCATAGTGAAAACCAGGACATGATATCAAAAGTGCATACCCAGCACAATAATGTAACTGTGGTACATTATCATTTTGTAAAAATCTCAACAAGTATCCAAATATGACACAGGTCATATTTACATATTCTTAGTTCAGTTTACACTGAAGTCTGTGCTAAGCAGAAAATTTACATGGGAACTTTGTTAATCCTCCCACCCCCAGCCCCAATATGTCAAAAAAGAGAACAAATGCAATTTGATGGACAGGATGAAGAAGTAAGGGGTGATTACACTCAGCTCACATTTAAATGTGCTGTATCATCCCACAAGTGGTTAAAGGGGAATTTTAACAACTATCTTTCAAGAAATATCAAAATCAGACGACAAAATATATAAACAATGTAACCTTACAAACTAGATAAAAAAAAAAAAAAAAAACTCGACAAGCCATGTTCTTAACAAAGACTTGGATGAGTTGAGTGCAAAATTAAGTGTCTTTTTCCAAAAAACTGACTTGCTTCAGTCATACACCTCCATTAGTGCAACCCATGCAAGATAAATCTTTATCATGTCCTATTTTCTATTCTGCCAAAAATGCAGTAAAAACATCTGCAAACCCAATTCCTTTCCTCTTTAAATGACTTGACCAATCGCTGCTGTCAACATGTGCTGAAAGGCCCAAAATGGTAGCACAGATCATGATCCATTTCCCAGGTGGCCAATACCAAATGTATACGATTAATCAATGGTCATGTTAGCTATTTCTCATTTATATTTATCTTTTATCAGTTTAAGACATTTTAATGAAAGCTCATTTTGTATCTATACTATTTATCAACACTGTTCTGAGAAACCAAAGTTGCAGTAAAAGTCAAACACACAACTATTCAGTGGTTATCACAAACTCAGGGGTCTACCCAGAATCCCTGGGTATGATGTCAATCAATTTTAAAAGTCTATTAACTACATATTTGTGTATGTGCATGCAAGTTGCATGATAATGTGCACCTTACTGGGAAAAGGAAGTGACACTACAGTAGAACATGGTTGTTTCTTTTTTAGGAAAATCCTGAAACAACACCACATACCATTAATGCAGACAGGTCTGGTATAACACGTCTTTATGAGTACCCCTTTAGGAAACCAAGCAGTCACCACAAGTTTCTATTACTCACAATGGAAAGGTGTCTCAGTCACTTTTGCATAATTTAGGAAAACTGTGAACTCCAGATTAAAAAAAAGAAGAATCAAAACCAAAGCCTTCATTAACAGTCACTCCTCTCAACACATTAGGCTACTTTCTCATTAAATCCCACATATCATCTTTGAGGAAAGTAGATGACAGGTGATCCATGTAGGACCATCCTAATATTCCTCTAGTCATATATCCCCATCAAATCCATTCATCACAGACAATTGTTGGTATTAGGAGGGGACATAGAGGTTTTAAGTCTCTGTTGGCACCATCCCTGACCTATCCAGGTTGCCCATAGCCCTCATCTCATGTCCCCCATCTCAGGTGTTTCGACATGAGTGACAGCAACGACTCTTAAACTGGGGTAGCGGGCAGAGCTCCAGCTGTCGAACCTTCTCACAATACCTTGTGCTGTCTCGACACTCGCCTGCTGGAATACACAGAAGATACAGATTACTACACAAACTCACAGTACATAAAAATAGTCATTTTCCAAGACAGAAGACCAAGCATATTGGGATATGCTTGCATATCACTGTGGGCCAAATCCTAATCCAGCCATGAAAAGAAATGACAAACTATTGTTTATACCTGTGTTCAGTCCACCAAAATCACAAATACTTTTTAAGAGGAATATTTCCAGTTTAAATGGAAAGAGGATTTGAAATATGTTCCCCAGTGTCCAAAGAGGTAAAATTTACAAAGTTTTCATGAGGACACTTTCTACCACTTTGGGGTCAGTGGGTTATGTAAAGTAACCAGAAAATTGTGTATTACACTCCACTGAATTTTTCCAGTGCTTTGATACAAGAACAACAACAAACTGGTAGAGGTTAATGTCAGTGTTTTCACCCCTGATGTGGAAATTTAGGACATTTAAGAAAATTAACAAGTGGGACAACAGCAACACATGGAACCACACTGTTTCTATATGTGCTACAGTGCTACTGTTTCTCACCTCTTCCACAGGACAAAATATTGCATCGCTGCCAGCTAGGAGGCCGAGGCCTCCACATGCAGTGATGTTCCCGCGTGGCCTTTCCAGTTCGACGGTGTGCACAGGTCACCTGCCGCGATTGGAAACCATGTCGTCCACAAGTGGCAGTGCACTGTGTCCAAGATCCCACACGCCAGTGAAGGGCACATCCCTCTGTGGAGCAGTTCTTTACAGAGCTGGGCCTAAAAATATATAGATCAAAGACACAATACTGAATATTTTGATTCTGTAATATTGGAACGATAGTGTTTCCCTTCTTTCCACTTAAAATATGAGGAAACACTACAGTTTTTTACTACTACTACTACAGTCAATTAGAGAAATCAATAGTAAAATTCATTGACTGTACAGCACATTCATTCAGTCATATTATCATGTTTTGATTTACCTGTGAAGACCGCTGCACATCCTGTAGGGGACTTTGGTACCATTTGTGTTTTGGCAATAAACATGTCGGTGCTGTGTGGCCAAACTGGGGCCTACACACTGACCATGACACTAAAAGAGGACATTTTATCAAAATGACAAGTGAGTTAAAAATACATTACAAACTTCCTCTATGTAAGAAAAGATGACTTCTCAAAATACAATCAACCCCCTATTAAAAACAGCAGAACAAGCAGTGTGCTTCCCCCTTGACTAACTTGGAAACCAAACACAACAAATGTTCCAATGCGACGGGGAAGAAACTACCACAAAATAACATCAATAAGAATTAGAACAAAGTCCCTGGGGATTTTACTGTTTTTTGAACAACAGCCATGACACAGCTGATACACATCTGCTGAAACATGTATTTGCTCAATAAAGAGTGAACTCACCGGTCCCCATGAGGCCGTGGCCCATCTGGCACAGGGCATATGGTTGCATACTCTGCTGTCAGAGGGTCTTTTGCTGGTGTCAAGGCAGAACTGGCTCTCCACCTCTCTTGACCTGCCCTCAGGACCCCTCATGCAGCGGACACTCCTGGTTTGCAATCCACCTCCACAAGTGGCTGAACATGCTGACCAAGAATCCACTCGCCACCTAATCCAACCACAAAGAAGAAAAAGTAAACAGTAATTTATTCAGCTTATAGTCTTATGAGGAAACATTTTTACTGGTCACAGAAAACATTAACATTTTTTAAAAATATATTTAAATCTGGTCTGTAACCTGTTGTCATATGGGAAAATTGGAAAATATGTGTAACTTGAAAAAACTAATATCCAAAGCATCAAACAGCACAGTAGCAGTGGCAGAAGGTTACCTGAAGGGACAGCCTTGTCCATGGCACACCTCTGCTGAGGTGCTGCTGTTACTCCTTTCAGGGCAACTATGGCCATTTGCTCCCATAGTGTTACTGTGGACACAGTTTCTCCCTTTGCCACCTGACAATACAGCAAATCAAATAAATTTGTGGTTTTGGATACTTGCAGCAATCAAAATAGGAGAGGATAATTGCCATTATTTAAATTTGTACTCTGTGTTGCTGGCTGTACAGTTTGGTGTTTATGCTTATTGAATTATTAGGATTTTAAAGTAAACATAGAATCAACAGATGTCTTACTACAGTGATATTACATCATTAAACACTTCTTTATGAGACCCTAGGTAATGCCTGATAAATAGCAATAAAAATGTGAGTGTCATTTCAACAATTTCAAACCTTTTCTTTCCCCCTACTAAAAGGATAAGGGTTGGAAATGGTAAGCAGATTATTCTTGTTTGAAATGAAATTGCACTTTCCACAAATATGAGAAAGAATCAAATTTAGAATTCAATTTCCTTGTAAAGTCACTCAGAGTGCCTTGTATTGCATTCTTTAGATTTCAGAATCCGACATGGCCTTTAAGGTGACTCTGAATTAGAAATATAAGAAAATCCAGTTTGAACATTTTTTAGTAAGCTTCTTTATGCTTTCAATTTATATTAGGCAAATGGGGTGCACCCACTTAATCTTCTTTGAGCCTTTGCTTGGAACCTCTAATTGTTGTCGTATGGGAAGCAAAAGTGCTGGAGCATCAGGAAACCCACAGTGGCGGTGCTTTGATGGGAACACAGAGAGGCTGTGACTTATTGTACTCCAAGGAGACAAAGGACAGTGCAACTCAAAGGTGACCTGGGGTGCGGCATGCTCCACACATTCCCCATCACTGACTCAGCAAGATGAGCCACTTGGGTATGGAGAAGCTCACTTCATATCAGTGTCTGTGGTTATGCCTGGGTGTGTGTGTTTCTAAGTTAAAAAGAATGTTTTCCCAGAATCTCTTAGCTTGAACCACAAAAGAACAACACATATTACAGTAAACTGAACTACATGACAGTGTGTTAGCACCGACAATATTGCTATCTTACTACAGAAGTTCACTGAAGCTGTATCACACTTAAAGAAAGCTTTAACTGTATTTTTAGCTAACCACCTCCTGGCTGACTAGCTCCATAACATGTAGATATGAGAGAGGTGTGACATACAATAACTTCATGGAACCACCGGAGAGATTAAACTAATCATTACCACAGTTTATTTAATCATATTTTTCAAGGTGCTATGCTCATCAACCTTACCTGAAATCTGCAGCCAAGACGAAAGAGATGTAGATCCAAGCCGATTCCTGGCAGTGCAGGTGTATAAACCCTCGTCCACTTTGTTTGGAGACTGAATCCTAAGTGAGCCGCTGGGCAACAGGCCTACTCTGCCAACACAAAGACAAAATAACCACTGAATCTGAGAGTTCTGTCAAAGAACAGTCAGCTACTTTTATACAACAAGGTCAGCAGTTTGGTGAATGTCTTTTAAATAAAAAGTCAGATTGAGGGGTAGTTCTAACCTGCTATTGTAGTGCAACTCTTTTCCGTTCTTTGTCCATGTTAGGGATGGTTCAGGGTTCCCCAATGCCTCACATCTCAACTCCAAACTAGCAACTTGTTTCTGCAGCAAGGCTGGTACTCCAACATGTACTATCATTTCAGACGAGGGTGCTGCTCCGACTTTGTTCCTAGTTCGTTGGATTATTACTGGGTTTCTTGGCCTGTCTGTGTGGGTTTTTGGCTTATAAAGAAGTGGCCCTTGTGTGGAAGCCTCTGCACTTTCTGGTGGATGAAGAGTAGAGTCATTGGTTTCACCTTGTGTCAAAGTGAGCTCATTAAGCAACTGAGTGAGAAGTTGTTCTCCCTGTGGTCCTCTGATGCCGTCAGAAAGGTTGTGCATGATCTCATCTAGCCTGTGGGTATCTATTATGAGTACGACTGGGCTGGAAAATTCTGCACTTGCCCTCTCATCCTCCAGGGTTGACCGGTTCTTTTCACTGGAATACACTGGCTTATCAGTAATGTGTTTTTCATCTTGGACAGAGCCTTTGAGTTTAAGCAAATGCTTAACAATGTTGTCATATTGGTTGAGAAAGATGGTTTGCTCCGGTAATTTTCTTCCTGTTGAGGCCACATCTGGCTGTCCAACCTTTTGTTGTCCATCTGTGAGGAGCCATGACTCTGGAACAGAAAGCTTGCGCTTGCTGCCAATAATCTGTAGGACAAAATGTTCTTGTGCTTGGCCTGCAATGCAAGTGTAAATCGCAGCATCAGATGCACGAACCTGCTGAATTTTCACATATCCCAGTGGCGTTATGGAGAGATGTGGGTGGCTGACCAGAGGCTTCCCTTCCTTCAACCATCGAATGTGGCCTTTGCGTAAATGGCGAGTTGGGCAGCGAAGGACCACAGTTGTCCAGGGCAGGAGGTAGCCATAGCCTCCCACTACCAACTGTAACTTCCTGCCCTTCCTCCACTGAATATAAACCTTCTTCTGGGCCAGTATGGAGGGACTGGCCTTGATAGAGTCTGTGATGAAATTAAAACAGGTGAATGTCTTAATTATCGTTTACACTTCTGTAAATATGTAATGTTCCATTTATTTTCCAATGGAACAGATTAGATTGATATAATTCCCCTCAAGTTATTCTGCCAATCTGTACTCTCCTAGCATTACAAATTAACTTAGTAGAAGGTCTCTTACTGTCACAGAGCCGGAGGGAGCACGGCCGGATTCTTGTGGGGCGGGCAAGAAGGGAACAGTTCTTGGGGTCTATGGTCCAATATTGCCCATCCTGCCCACGTTTCCTGCAGATGGCCTGTAGACTCTGAATACCATTTCCACATGTCACAGTGCACTAGACAAATAAATTATGTTAGATGTGAGTATAAAAAACTTGCATACTGCACATACAACATTACTTTAGATTTCAGAAGGACAGTTGTTGCCTTAAGGAAAATTTACCTGGGACCAGTCGGTCGTGACCCAGTGAGGTGGGCACTCTTGTTTGCCACAGGGCTGCTGGTTTGTGGGGCTTTTGGAAGGGCAAAAGGTGTCAGGTAACTCCAGGATGCTGCCATCTGCCAGACGCTGTTTGCACAGGACCTGCCTTCTTTGAACTCCACCACCACAACTCTGGGAGCACTGCAGAGACAAAAATATGAAAGTCCTAGATGTTTCAGACTGACTGCTGGGTCAGGAATTAATGTTGGTGAACTTCTTTTTACCTGTCCCCAGTCACGTGCGTCCCACATTGGAGGACAGTCAAAGCGATTGCAGGCTTGGACAGGTTTGGGCTTGGGATTTTGGCAGTCTTCATCCCTCAAAACCTCAGTCTGGTTGGTGTCCCGAGAGGGCCGGTGAGCACAAATCACAGTGCGGGTCATCAGACCAACCCCACAGGTAGCAGAGCATGAACTCCACTCACTAGTTTCCCACCTGTCAATACAATACTTTTTTTGTCAGTGATTTCACACAATTTTAAATGCTCAGTAAATCACGTTGCTTATTTTTTTGGGCAGATAGACAACAACTAGTTAAACACAAGATGATAATTTCTCTATTTTCTTTCTGGTTAATTATAAGTTTAAAAAGCACAATAACTACTGGACCACCAATTTCTCGACTCTTAACTATCCATGATTAATTACTATCTAATTCATCTCTGTTAATGTCTATGTAATGCATTTTCCAGCCTGTAAAAGAGTATAGTCAGGAGGAGTTTAGTCAGTCAGTTACTGTTTTTTTGTCCCAAGAGAGGACACTCTTGCAGTCTTATGAATGTGTAACTTCATGAAAGTGAAATTCATGAAAGTGAAATTCATGAAAGTGAATACGAGTGAAAACGAAAAGAGTGATTCATGGGGCCGGATGCTGGCAAAGATACATCAGAACTCTCATTGAATTCAATGATATTTGAGATATCCCCATGGCATTTCTTCTTCACCCACATTTTCCCAATGACCTACGTAGACCAGTATTCATGCTATTGTCCAACACAGTTTCATACAGAATGATCAATCCAACATTAAAGCTACACTGGCATTATTATTCCAAGATTCAACATGATGTGGCATATGTCTACCTAGTTGCTATGCCTTTAAGGGCATCTAAAGTCTTTGGCTTTGACTAAGATGGCAGCCGCTTTACTTTTTCTTGACAGATTAGGTGATATTTCAAAACTATACATATTTACTCAAGGGTCCAGGGACTCTGGAGGAGAATTGGGAATGAAACTTGTTTCTGGAGCAGTACTATACCCAAAGCCAAATCATATGGCTGTTTCTCTTCAGAGGGAACAGTATCCAAAGAGTGTAGCTTAATATGGGAGGGTGAGGAGGCCTCAGGGAGGGAGTGAAGGGCCAAAGGAAACAAGTCCAATACAGCGTTTGTTGTGCCTGAAAACAAGACTCAAGGCCTGGAAAAACAGTCAAGGGCAGGCTGCAAGCCTCTGGGTTTTCGGACAAGAGTGTGAGTGGTGGAATATCGACACTGCGCACGGTGTTAACTTGAAACGTGTGGCCTACCGCGAAATCCACTCACCGTTTAGCCACGGCTCAGATATTTTAAACAACATGCCATTATACTATTTAACCATTTGGGTAGTCAATTCTGATAAATTTTGTATATTTGGTTTACAAAAACTAAATAATATCAGCAATTGCACATTTCCAACATTGCTTATCCACTATATTTAAAATTGATGTCCATTAGATGCTGGGTGGCTAAACTAAATAAAACTTGGACTAAAGCCTTTATACTATGAGATATATATTTAATCCTACTATTTGTACCTACCTATCTTGGCAAAAACATCATAGTTGCATTCCATTAGTTTCAACTTTGAATTTAGTGTGGATATGTATGATGTAACCTAATGTGTTTGCTTCCACACCAGAGCAAAAACTCCCTATGACTATGACTTTTGTCTATAACAAAATACCTTTAATTTGAATCACATTTTCAGAAAAGGTAATTAAAGAGGATGGATCTTAATAGTTATAGTGACTGTTATTTACTGACTGACACTTCCATTCCTGTGTTACCACAGGACCGAGATATCTCATAATTGTGCAAGTAGATTGAAATTTAGTATTTATATTCCCAAAAGATAATAGAAGAATAGACAATAATAAGAAGACTAGACGATAATAAAAAGCCAAATAGAGGCCTTTTGTTTCAGCAGTCATCTAAAAGTAACACTAACTGCAGTAGGCCTCTTACAATTTGTGCAGACAGAGCCAATAACAAAAATCCTGAAAAGTTCTTCCAAGGACAATTTCACATCTGATCGTAGCAGGTAGAGCTGCCTCTGACATCTGATCCATATTGTGTCTGATTCTGACCAGGTTCAACAAACTGTCCCACTGGCTTCATTTCCTGTCCTTTGTGATACAACCATCCATCTCTGTCATTCTGCCTTAGTATCATTTGGACTCAAGTGGCCTAAATGGTGACTTAATTGCCTGGATGGTTTAAGCTGAGGGGAATAATGTAGAGGATTAAAAGGATTTAAATCTATTTTGTACAAAACCAGTGATTAGTAAAGATTAATTGATTCAACTTGTAAGATGTGTCTTTTCTGATAGTCTGAGGTTTAAGTAGTTGCAGGTGTAGGACTTAGTGTGAATTGGGGCTCTAAGAAATGGTACATGGATGTCCCAGATCCTTATATTACACATTTTGCTGGGTTTCAGTCTTGGCAAACTCTCAAAGAGCACAGCCAGATTCTAGCCCTGCTTTTAATTAATATTTTCTTCTTGGATGCAGCCAAACTCTTTTTCCAAAAAACACATTTCCTCCATGCTTTTACTTCATCCATCAATTAAGTCTATTTTAATGTTCATGCACAAATGTTTTATATAAAGACTAAATGATAATGATGTAGGTCTGATTTGTGGGTTTCGTTGTACCTGGGTGGGCAGGGCTGAGTTTGGCAGTCCTGGAGGAGTTGTGGGGGTCGACGTGAGCTCACACACAGGCTCTGGTCTGCTGCTTCTCTGGTCTGCTTGTTGAGACAGATCACCACAGCCTCCTGCACACCTGGGATTGGATGGCATATAAGGAGTCACTATGGTTGACCGAAGAACCATGATGCATGATCCATTCAGCTTTTACAACACTAATACACACATGCTTTCTTTCCTGATTCTTCATAGCATGGATGGTAAAGACATATTGTTCTTGTTAGGTTCCTCTTCTCAATCACTTCTTATCACATTCACACACATACAGAGCATAGAAAACAATCCAAATATCAGGCCTCTAAGTGATTGTATCTATCAGGGCACAGTGAACATCAAAACAGTGTGGCCTGCTCAACTTCTGAACTGTGGATAAACTTTAAGGGTGTGATGTTAGGTCATGTTAAAAGCAACGTAATATAAATCTTGAAGTCTGCTTCTAATGTTGGGGACAATAACAGTGAGGCAGGCACTTCAAATGCCACAGTTGTGTGATGGTCCACAGGAGCGCAGCCCTCGGGTTGTGTAAGTGACATCTGATACCAGACTGTAATCATCCCTGTATGGGAGTTTGTTGGGATTGGGTGAGCGTACATACACACAGACACCATTGCCTACGCCCATGTGCAGAAATTAAGTTACACATGCACACTGAGGCGGACATTAACGTACAGACACACAAAGCAGGCATACATGGTTGGATGTGGAGGTGGGGAGATTAAAGTGGGCCTCAACGAATGTTGGCAGGATGTTTGGGAAAGCTGTTTCTGTCTGGTGCAACACTCACTTCTGCTGTGAGAGTCGTTGATATATGACCTCTAGGGTTAAATACAAGGTATTCCCTCTATTATTGCTAACATCATGCTCAAAGTCCATACTGGCATGGCTTTAGTCATCCAATGACATAATAGCACAGCTGTGAATTTTCACATTCTTTTTAAAATAGAAACTTGGACAAATTCAATTCATGCAGTTATGGATTTCTGGATTTACACTGCAGTAAAGGAATCATTTGCTTCCCACAAAGGTTTAAATGTTAAATGAGAGCAAAGGGAATGAAAAACAAAACTAGGTCACAAACAAGCATATGACTGGACCATCAATGTCCAAAACTGAAGCAGTTGGTGTACAAAAATACAACAACAATCCCAGCAGTCTGTAAGTGAGAGTTGGGTACAACCTGGACAGTTTGATGGTCAATCACAGTTAACAGACAAATAGGCTAGACAGGCTCACATTCACTCCTACAGGCAATTGAAAGTGTTCAATTAACCTGACTTGTTTGTCTTTGGAGTTTGGGAGGAAGCTGGTGACTGAGAGATTATACTCATGCGGACATGGGAAATAACATGTAATCTGTTTTACAGTTTGCATCAGTACATTTTGTATGGCCAATTATAAATGCAGAATGAAAAAAAAAAGTTCTTTATATAATTTCTTCTACCACCTACATATGATTAGGTTCAGATTGTAAATTAATAAAATATTCACCTTCAGGATTCTCTGGTTTTCCAACAAACAAAAACAAAAACATGGAAGCATTTCCAACCACAGTTCAGTTCAATGCACCCACAAACAAAAATCCACAAAACCCAAAGTTTTTGTCAAGAAAGATCCAGACAGAACAATAAAAAAATATAAATAACTTTTGACTGTTTTACTTCACTGTCTTCACTGACTAAATCATAAATTCTTGAGTATTGTATTGTAAAGGGATATGTGTATACGGATTACATGTATTACTTGTGGAATTTGATTGACTCAAACTGGTCTGGTATAAGCATTTTAGAACTACTATAATAAATATAAGATCACAATGACTGTTAGAAAATAGTGTCTGGTTGCCCTATGGCTCTGGGATGGCTATTAGTGTGTTTTGCTGTTGGTTGATCCACCACTTTGGTCTGGACTGAAATATCACAAGACCTATTGGAGTGTTATGCCTCAGCAACCACTGGATGGGTTACCATTAGGTCAAACTATCAGTTTGTCCAGTACTGTGGTTTACAACAAGATTCCTGTAAAGGTAGCAACATTTGCAACTTCAGCAAATGCTAGCATATTAACATACAAAACCAGGAAAACATAAAGTCTGTCAAAAATCAACATATTAGTATTGTCACTGTGACCTTGTTAACATGGAGATACCTAACCTTTGGATCTAGTTCTATTTATTTATTTGCATAGTAGAGAGTTTAGACTCATACCTCCCCCACAACTCTCTGAACATTCCGTAAAACCTTCATATTCCCAGTCGTGCAGTTCCTCTCTTTCGGGTGTCTCCTCCTCTTCCTCCTCCTCCCCCTCCTCCTCCTTTCCACTTTCTTTTCCTTGGCCCAAAACATTGGAGCAGGGAGTACGGTAGCAGGGCTGACTTGTTGCTGGTTTGACCCCCTCGCACTCATCGTCAGGCAGGTCAGCAACAGTCTGGGAGAAAGACAGCAGCACCTGGCACTTGACTGTCCGTTGTTGGGTTCCGGCGCCACACGTCCTGCTGCAGGGCTGCCAGGGACCAGGGATGAAGCTGAAGATGAGAACCAGGGCATGACTCATCATAGACATATGAGAATAAACAGTTCTGTTCACTCAGGAAGGATTCTTCACATACATATGAAAACATTTAACACTCACATAAACACTCAACACAATTTGAGAAGCTTAATAGCTTTGGATAAAACATCACTGTTTTTTAATGCATAGATTTTAAGAAACCATTGCTATGTTCATAAACTCATAAGGCCTTAGCATTTATCCTACTGTGGTCAACTAAGCATCTGTGAAGACTCAGCCATTCTTTCATGCACATCCTTCCTTGTCTCAAAGAATGGATCAGACAAGGAAATACTCAGATCACTGGTGTTGATGAATGCTTGAGGGCTGGACAAGGTTGAATAATAATAAAAGAATAATAAAACGAGGAAGTGTGAGATGTTTGAATCCTAGTTGATCTTCAGATTTAATAGACACACTCAATGGGAATTTAACTGTCTGGGGAATGTACGCACACTATTTCTGGATGGCTCTGACTTGAAGGTTGCGTGAGATTAAGGCAACAGAAATGTGGGAGTGAAAGTCTTCATCAGACTGAGTTACTTGATCCTTTACACAATCATCAATGTTTTATGATCTTTACACCCTTGTTCTCATTATATGCGGTTATGCATCTGATCTTGACTACAGGGTGTTAGTTGACAGCCCTGATGTTTATAACTTTCAGCAGCTGTCCTGCTTAGGGCTGAGCTCACTACTTTTGGTTTCTTTCAGCTAATATAATTTAAAAGGATTTTCAAAACATCAGTTGATGTACAAAGGAATCTTAGAAGCCAAAACCACATGATGAATTGACTATGCTGAATTACCACTGTCACTGAACAAATGAGAAGTTGCTGAATCGGCCTTAGGGCTTCTCCCTGTTGACTGAAACACGAAGAAACCCACTGAAATAATGATGATACATTAACTCTGCTGCAGATGAACAGTTGAGACTCTCATTTTGGAAACAATAGTTGTATAAGTCTTGTTTTGGACAAAACAGAACAAATCATTCCAAACTAGCTACAGATTGAGCTGAGTGTGAACAGTAAGAAGCTGCACTTACTGATGCCCAAAGGAATGAACTACTTAGCAACTGTGAATATCTTTGAGCTGAATTAAACAAAACAATGGCAACTGGCAAAGTGTATAATTTACACTTCTGTCACTTACATCAACTTGTCTCAATAGTTTCAGTCCTTTCAGTATGTTGGTATCAGCTATGAGAATTAATATTTTCTTTTTGTTCATTTATGTTCATCTTATCCAAACATAACTTAACATTAGTATAATAAGAAAGTAAATGACTATGTTATTAATGTTTTCTAATCCCAGGCTTAATGGCTGACTGTGACAACTCATTGCTAGATATATCAATTTCCTACAGCATGCTTGGAGTGCACATGTACACATACAGTATATAGTAAAGGTACCACTTACATGGCAGCCTACATTAATGTATAGCATGCTTCCTTGGTTGAACAGTCTGACCACAACACAAGAGCATCCTGCTGTTTTATAAGATGCTTCAATAAAGAGCTCATAATTACAGCAAACTTGGCTCTTTATGGGAGCTCAAAGACTCACTGTGTTTTGGACAAACAAATGAATCACCGGCAGTTAGACCTTGGAGTAGGAACAACAAAGTCAACAAGCGAACCCACAGAAATGTTTATCTTCATGCGTAGTTAAAGTACATCTGTCAGTTCAAAAACAATCTTGATTTCATTCATGGAAGGAAACAACACATTTTTGTAATATCCGCCAAAGCCCCATTCTAATCATATCAATTAAATTTCCATCAGTGGAAATATCTTATTTACTCATAGTAGTGGTGAGGTGAAAAAAGCTATTACCAAATTGTGGAACGTATATGGGTTTAATTTTTCAAGCAGTTGCACAGTGGTGGTTCGGGGCAGGCATAAAGCCTGGCAATGGAGGTGCAATAAGTCTAACACAGGAATTTCCTTCTCCTTGCGCTCACATCCGTAACCTGGCCCCATATGGTAGGCAGATATTGTTGTTGGCTTGTGAATGACTGCATATTATACACAGATATTTATGTGCTTTTGGAGGAAAGACATGCTTTTTTTGCATTAGAGCAAAATCATATGTTTTGGCATTTCCTTCTTTTTCTCTCCCCATCTCGTGCTCCAAAGATAAGTCAAAGCAACAGATGTTTTGAACTGGCTAACATGGTCGCTAATACAAGTCATGCAAGACACTGGGAAGAGTCCAAACATTGTCCATCTTCAGAGGACAGCCTTTATTAGTCAATTGATATGTGGGACAAGAACATCTGGAACATCTGAGGGCTTGCTGAGGTAATGCTGGTAGCTGGTGACTGAACAGTCCAGTGGTTTCCAAAAAGATGTTTTTTTTGTCTTTAACATTCAGTTCCCCTTTTACCTTAAATAACCTGACACAGAAAAGCCATCACTCAGACCTGACAAGCCACAAGTTCACTGAAGTATCACAGTGTTAAACATCTATCTGAGCCAGGGCTGAATTCTTCTTTACTTGTCTTGACAACACTGTTCTGCCGTCATGTCTGACAACTTTTTGGTATTGCGCAGGTGTGAAAGGAGACATGCACTCAAACTGGTGCATATTATGAAAAATGTCATTAAAAATGCGGGCCACAGCTGTGCATTATAATATCAAGTCAATGAAAATGACAGCTAACATGGACACAGCCATGATACAGTGGCAGTTTTCTTGGCAAAACCGGGCTCCATCTACTTCGATTTCATCTCCAGGTAACTCTCTTAAGCTCTGTGAAAACTGTTGTTAAAACGGAGTATCTGGGACCGGACATTTGCCTCTTTACTCCCACAGAGTGACAGTAATTCTTTACAAGGGGAAATGAACACTAATTTTTTCCAGATTTCCCTGATTTGTGAACCTTAAGAGCCTTGTATAACTTTAGCATCTAATAGTAAATCAAGATCCCAAACAGGCAAGTAATCTGGGTGACAACCACAAAAACTGTGGAGATTTCTAGAATGAGAGGAGATTTGTGAGTCTGAGACTTGATGTGTAGTTCTTCCCTATCAATACTACTGAAGAAACCATTGTGACTAGTGTGTGGTACTTACGTTGGTTCCTCTGTCACTGTTATCTCCTCCTCCAGCTCTATGGCCTGTTTATGCCACACAGGTTTTGCCTCAATGGGGAGTGTATCTAGAACAGATGACCAAGAAAAGACTTTTATAGGTTTATATCACATGAGATAAACTTGTTTTACAATAAGTACAAGTTCAGAGGTTGAAACATGACAAAAATTAAAAACAAAACATAGCTAACCCATGGTCTTGTAGCAGGGCACAGTCACCAGGCATTCCTCCTTAATGTGGGGTTTGGTGGTGGGGTTGCACCCACCGGCATGGAGTCCTCTGTGATCAATGCACAACACCACCCTGTAGCGCAGACCCTGACCACAGGTCACTGTGCACTGGTGATGACAATGGATGTAATCTATCAAACCCTCATCAGCTGAGATAACATCATATCTTAAACACATGTCGCTCCCTGCTTATATGACCACATCTCACCTCGCTTTCTCACCTTGCAAAAGCTTTTTACTCACGAGAAGTAAAGAAATAGACCTTCCAAAACATACTGCTCAAGAGTGAGTTTTGTCTAACTTCTGCCAAAACAAGCATTTAAAGGCAAAGGAAGAATGTGCTAGGTAAACAGCATCCCAGGTTTTTAGAAGGCTTCAAATCTAACTAACCAGGCTTCTACTTGTGCTTGTGTAAGTGGTGAAGTTGAAAAATCCCTGTGTGGAAGTCATATGGGGTGTTTATGGTCAATATGACTGCAGTTCTGTCAAATAAGTAAGCAAACCAGCATGGTCAGATTGATTCAAATGTTGTGTCCTTATAGCCTGGATGTGAGTGGCCCACAGTAACTTCCATGTGTGCTGTTGACTGTAAGGTTTTAAAAAGCTTTGTATGTTTTGGATGATGTGTTCAAAAGGCAAAGGTAATGACAAATAGTCAGTGGAGTTAGCACACTGCAAGGCTGTATTTTAAAATCAATAAGAATTCCTATCATGTTGAAAATACTATATGACATTTGAGCAGGGTTAGGTTTAGAGTTCAGGTTAATCTCTATACCTTTGCTCAGTGGTTACAGCCCCTTGCTAAAGCCAGGGAAATAAACAAACATTAGACTCAAATGTTCTAAAACAGAGTATAAACGAACACCTACGGGTGACCACTCCTGTGCCAACCAGGTGGGGCAGTCGAAGGTGTTGCAGGGCTGCAGAATAGCTGTCTTTGGGGAGTAGAGACACTTCCACTCATCGGTGGCAGTGATGATTCCTTGCATGTCTTCCTCCACACAGGACACTGAGCGACTCTGGATGCCACCACCGCAAGAGGTGGAGCAGGCTGTCCAGGGACTGCTCTCCCATCTGAGACAGTGAAAAGTTAAATATTTAAGAAGAGACTGATGCATAGTGATCAACATGAGAATTTCTAGTGTGTGTGAATATTTCACGTCATACTGGTTGAGCACATACCGAGGCAAGGGATGGTAGAGGTCGTACGGCATAATTTGCTTGTAGCCATCACTAAAGGGTAGAATCAGTTACGGAAATTAGAATATAAATACAATCTGTCGCTGACAGGTAATATAGATGTGGGCTCAAACCTGGCTAGGCAGGGCTCCATGTTGCACTCCTGCAGTTTGGGTTTAGGTTTGACATTCTCTGGGTAATAATGACAATACTGATCCACAACCACCCGGCCACTTCGCAGGTCAAAACACTCTGCTGAGGTCAGCTGATAACCTACACACAGAGAGAACCCAAAATGAACTATAAACAAAAAAATGTTATCTATTTATTCGATTAATAACTTAAAACTGAATGTGTCACATCTACAAAAGAGAAAAATGTTGGTATCACAGCTTTCAATCAGATGACAGCAAATATTGCTGACTTCCCTACCTCCACCACATGTGACAGAGCAAGGAAAGAAATCGGTCTCTCGCCAGCGGTGGATGATGGGTTGGTAATAGATGTACTGGATCACACTGTCTGCTCCACTGGCAAACTGCACCTACAAAAACAGAGTTCATGAAGATTACAGTTAGAGCTGCAACACAGAGTCAAAACTAGGTTTGGTTTTCAAACAGGGGACTTCAGATCAATTTGGCTGATTCTAGTTTTAATTAGAAACACCAAAACAATGAAAAGACTCATCCACTTGCCACTGTCACAATTCCCCAGGTAAGAATCAGTTAAGATTGACTGAACAGACTGATGCAGATGAAATTATGGTCACTCTGTTCCCTGACGATGCCAACAGATGACTGGAACATACTGGAATCTATTTAGAGATGTTATTTTTCCACACATAGCCATTGAAGGAATTTGATCTTGAGCAACCTGAAATTTAAAGGTCAAACTCAGCTGCCAATAAGAGGAAGTATAAAGTATGTAAAGCTGCATAAATATTTCAGCAAACATTTTTCTCTTCTACCCTCTCACCTTAACCATACACAACACATAAATCAAACTGCACTGCTGCTCATTCACATTCACGTATTTACAGTGGAAAGTCCGTCTAGGAACTTTTTTAATATGATTTTCCATTTGTCCAAGCATTTTCCAATGGCTGTGATATGAGCTGGCTGTCTGCCTCCAAGCAGATTAGAAAATTATGCATTTATAGCTTCTCAGATTTCTGTCTCCTCAATTCCTATTTATTGTCCAATCCTGACTTGTGTTTATGAGGAGAGAAGTTTTCACAGGCGTTTCCCAGTCCGTGGCCTGTGTAATTTTTAACGTTCATTCTCTGGACTCAGTCTAAAAATGTGTGTGTGTGTGTGTGTGTGTGTGTGTGTGTGTGTGTGTGTGTATGTGTGTATTCAAGCGTGTGCGTGCAAAGCTGAATAAAGATGCTGTGTTATGTTATAAAATTTAAGAGAACATTAAATGTCACGAAATGTAACAACTGTTAATCAGACCTATAATAAGTGTTAGCTGACAGTAAGACACTCATTCATAATTTTAGGCATCATTAAAACAAAACTAACCTTTGGATTTTGATCTGTAATCTCATATGCTACTATTGTTACTACACACATGACATACTGTTGACCCTCAGAGAGAGCAAACAGACAAAAAAAGTTGTCATTTAAGTGGCTCACACGTACGCTGATATCTTTAAATCTAAACATCCGAAATCAAATCTGCTTTGAACTCTGCACGACTCAAAGGAGTTCACCAGAAGTTCATGGAAACAAGAACTTATCAGAGTGCAGTTTGGCTGGGGTGCACTATTTTCAGAGCTTTGCATTGCAAAAACTACAGTTTTGAGTTAAGCTGCTGAAAGGAAAACAAAAATATCTTTGTGATGTCAGTTACAAAGTTGAGTGAAACTGACTGGGATCATTTGATAAGCAAAGCCTGCAGAAAACTGAGGGCTGCTGGATTTAGTTAAATAATATGAAAGTTGCTGAAGTAACCATTTTAAATTCCATTTAAATTAACCATTTAAATTAAATTCACAATTTAACTCACAACAACAGATTTTTTGGCCACTTGGGGGCAGCAAAAATATGTATGAACACAACAGTGATCTCTGATGTGATTAACTTGATAGCAAACAGCTTATTTGCACATCCTGTTACTGGCATCATTAGCATTGTTTCTGGCCATGTTTCTGGCCACCAGTTATCTGTTGTTTAGCTCTGGTCTGCCTCCATCTATTCCTGAGAGAAATATCTGTCTCTTTAGCTGCTAAATGCTCTGGTATGTTCACTTGCTCCTTCAGTGCTATATAGGTAACCTACACAAATGTTTTCACAGCCTGTTGACTGGTCACAATGCTGATTTGAGTGGTGCTAGTGAACCAGAACTGTAAAGTTAAGTCATAGGCTATGAAACCAAAACAACAAGCTGAGGAACACTGACTAGACATGTTGGATAGAGCTAAAGGAAACTGTAGAGCATGGAGAACAGTTCTGTGCAGGTTCGCTGCTTTTACTGAAAAAATACTGAATAGCACAACTTGAAATCAATGGAACTGATAATGTACAAGCTCCTACTTTGACAGTGAAGTCAGCTCCAAGAGGACCAGTGATTCTCAGGATTTCCTTATCAGAAAGTTTCTGGTAATCCAGGGTGGTGTTCTCCACGTGGTACTGCCCAGATGTATCTAAAACCACTTCATCTTTCACCCCTTGTAGAGTCTTACTCTCCACATCTAAACAAGAAACAGAAGAAATAGCTAGTGCACAATGGACTTTAAACAAAGTGAAAGTGTAGTGCAAGCAAGTGTTTGAAATGTAGAGATACTCAAAAGATGACATTCATTTATCTTAGATCTTTCGTCAGATCCAGTTACACACAGACGCAGGTTGGCTGTTGCGTTTGGAGGCAAAGTGACTCAGTTTGGCACTGCCCGAAGACTCATGTAGGTCTGTGAGCAGGCCAGCACTGCAGTGCTTTCCAATATTTGACCTCACTTCAACCTTGGCCTAACAAGGACTTATGTGATTCCAGCAAAGACATTTAAACAAAAACAATGGGGAAACACAGGAACAAGCAGTAACCAGCAGCAGTCATCATCCACCGACAGATGGTTACAATTTAAGTGCCCTCGGCCAAAAAGAACCGGGGAAACATTTAATGAAAAATCTGTCCATTCAGAAAAAGAAGCGCTTTTGGCCTGGCTCAGGAAACAATCTGTAAAATAACCGTGGAGCAAAGGATAGGTAAAGAGATGGAACATTTGTTATCGATTTGATTCAGTGGAGAGCTTGGTGCCAGTACTTTGACATCAGTGATATTTGCTGGAAGTCTTGCGCCTTCTCAGAGCCAGAGCGAAGCAGAGAAATGAATACTACTTCTGGTACTTCTGCCCCAAGCCACTTTTTAAAAACCATTCTTTATGAGAGAGCCCAAAATGTAATATATTTGGCCATTATCAGGACTAAAAGGTTAATTATGGATTGTTATTTGGGTGGGATATTTATTAAAAAGTTTTCATTAGAAAGGTCAAAGAAGCATAATGTCCTTAATGAAAAAGTAATATTCTTTTTGCATCACACATTATTAAAACATAACATGACCTGCAGTAAAACTTGAAGAGCACATGTAGAACACTTTAGGTTTAGAGTGCAGTATTTGGTCATAAAAAACACTGCCAAATATAAATATCATGTTCAACTGTTTTGGATGGAAGGGCACCCTGGACCTACCAGGACTTACACAAGTGATCCGGGCCTTTCAGAACCAGACGTACATGACGACTCTTATAAGGGATGACGACAACGGTGTCCTCAGCTTGAGGGAGACAAACAGACAAAGGGAGGGAGACAGCATGAAGAAGCATGAAAACCTTATAAAAATATAAAAAAAATGAAATCAGGGCAACAAATGATGCATCTGGCACAATTTATCTGTGCAATCCCATAGAGGAAGGTTTTTCTACTTTTCTAATATTGGTTAAGCTCCAAAAACACTAAAACCTACACTTCCCATAATGCAACTTAGCAGCATTCATTAGGACTTTCCGGCCCAGTAAGTGCTGATGTCTTTTAAATCAAGCCACAGTTTGAAACTGAGACTGTGTAGACTTTTAAATTTTGTAAGCCGAGTCCAAGCCAAGACAACCCAGATGACTTCATCAGGAGTTATTCTGTCAGACTTTAAAAAGCTTCCTCTGGAGTCACAGGAGACATCATACAAGTGGTTCGCAGCCTAAGCAGTGCTCCCTGTGACTAGTAAACTGAATTTTAGGGGCAAAACAGTGGAGTTCCTCTTTAGCATAGCTTAAAAGAAAGAAGTAACTGTGTTTAAATTTGGACAGATGAACACTCTTTACTTTTTCCTGAAGCATGCTGGGATTTGTAGTGTCCTCGCACAAGTCGGCAGGATGAGCCATCTCCATTACAGACGCCGCAGTTATCTTCCTTTGCTGTGCTGCCCAACTCATGATCACAGCCTACAATCTGTGACACAAAGGGAAAACTTAGAATCTCACACAGCAATAAAAACATAACTTTCCAGATAGACTGTAAATATATCTTTATTGTGGTCTCATGCAAAGATATAAAACAACAAGAAATACAGTGAAAAATGAAAACCAATAACCACTGCTGCTAAAAGAAAACTCTGTTGGCTCTGTTGTACCTTTAATTTACATTTAAAATGAATGTCTTTCTTCATACACTATAAATTTTATATATGTGATCCAAACAACCCTCTGTTTTTCCATATTCATACCGCATCTATTGTTTGTATTATCAAGATGGCATGAAACATCTCCTGTCAGCTGATGATGGCTTTTAAAAAAAAAATTCCCCACTGTTTCCTATTAAATTTTATCTGCAACCATCCATAGTTGATTGATGGAGTTTTTTTTCACAGTCTCTGTCGGTAAGAAAAACCAAAAACCACATTGTGATTCTAAGCATGGTAAGAGAGTACATACAAATCCTTGTGTGTCTTTGCACACACAATGTCTTTGGACGGAATTTCATTCAACTGGGAAAAAATGCATTCTAAACTATTTCCTGAACTATCAGTCAAAGGCCCCTCCACTAACTATCATTCTCATTGTATATTCATTTGTAAAGCAGATGGAATGATATTAGCATCAACCTTCTGTGTATGAGTTTTCTTATTAGCTCTCACAGCTTAATGCAGTGTAATGCTACAAACTTGTGAGACAGTAACTATACAGTTATATAATCATATTTTCAAAAGAATTTCCCTTTAGCTGTCATTTCATTATTGATAAAAATTTCTATTCTGTCTTAAGTGTAAACCCTGAAAATGCATTTTCATTAAGTCTAAATATGTTGTTATCTAAAGTTGCAATTTCTAAAAGGATAGTTTCTGCTACAGCCAAATCTTTCATTACTTGAAAGCTTTTATTCTATCAAGCAGCATAAAAACTTCATATGCACTGCATATTTGCCCTTCAGTTTAATTGAAGCCTGTGGCTGCTCACAGCACACTGGTATGTGAGTGTACTCTGGAAGATGCATTTTTCAGATTTTCTTCTTCACAATTGATCTAAATCACATGTTTTGTGTTTCTGAGATGTTTCTCTAGGGACCCCAAAAATGTCAAAAGAGTGAAACAGACAGCTGAGTGTCAGTCACCTTTTTCTTTGTCTTCCTAATATTGTAAGTCTACACTATGCACATTTTGGCCTCCTGTGATTTCCTCAATAGATTGATGACAAGAAGTAAGTGTGTGATCCTCAGAGACAGAAAACAATAAAGGTCTATGAGTCAATCTCCTACCTGGCAAACTCCACTGATACACATGTCCAAGGACTCAGTGTAACAGCGAGTCCCATCCAGCACCTTTGGCGCCAGTTCCACCACAAGGCCTGAACCCTTGGCTTTGCACTTGAGAGCGCAGGGGTTGTCAGGGTCATTGGACACAGGCAGCCACTCATGGTACTGACCCTGGTATCGCTCATCGGCATGAGCTGAACACTGCTGGGAGCGGAAATCACCAGCTTCTGGAGGGCAGTCCTTCGGGAAACACAGGCAAGAATACTTCAAATACTTTTTAAATCTGAGCAAAATATATCAATCAAATGATAATGTGCACCGTATGTGGGAAGATGATTGTTAGTGTCACAAATCCTGGTGGTTGACTTTGCGATTGCTGCAAGTAATTACATGATTAAATGAAAACAAAAGGAGTTTGATGTTTCCCCCACAACTTCTCACTTTCTCTCGAACTACAGGATCTGAACATCACAAAATTATACTGTTTAACCATAAACCCTGGTCATATTTTCACAGTTCCACCACACTGAATTCTCAATCACAATTTGCCATATCACTTTATCTCAAGAGAAAACCACTTGAAAGCTCTATGGACATCCATTACATAAAGATGAGATAGCTAAACTTACCACATTACTGCATGTGCGATATTTGATATTCTGCCCTTCACAGGTCCTGCAGACAGAAAAAATGAACATGTGGGTGAACTGGCTTCAGGGTTGAATGATAAAACAAACCACAATGTGCACCAGTGACCTGGCAGCTGGTATTTCAACCATTGATTCTTATTACCATTTTCAATTGCTGAGGGGCAGATGGAATCCAGCGGTGATGGTTTGGCAAACCAACAAACAGAAGGTTGTGATGTGCTTAGATTTAGCATACACTAATTCACAAAGTGTGGCTGTGCATAAACACAATTAAACATATGGTTTCAGAAGGGAAGGGAATAAGGATTATGACAACATTAATTATTTGCTGTGTATAAGAATGGTGGTATAACACACACAAAAAAAGAAATAATGTGCAAATTGTGGCATTAGTGTCCTTAATGAGACACTGCCCTTTATTGTTTTTTCTTTAATCAGTGCTCTAGGAGAAATTCAGGATAAGCTGGAGGAAAATAGGAGAAAGAGAAGATGGAAAACTGGAGTTTGTCGCTACTGAACACCCTAAAATACACTCTCATTTGTCTTAGTGACCAGTCTTTAAACAAATCCTTGCTTTATAAACCAGCAGTAATACACATACAGTGGTAAAGCAGACACAGGAGAGCCCTCCAGTCTGTGTCTGCTGAACAGACTGGAGCAGTTTGGATCATGACTCTGTGCATGACAGTCTGCAGTGTCTTTGCCCAAATTATGGAGCTAACCACTTATCGAAAATTAGGATTCCTTTGTGCTTTGATGCCGAGTGATGATAAACCATTGATGGTGACTATGATAGGCCAATTATCCAGGACCCCAGTGGAAACTAATCAAAGGATATTCTTTTGAGTTTGGAAACTTAAGAGGAATTCCAGTGTCACTGGTCCTTAGCTAATCTGGAATCATGATTGGAGGCAACGTTGCAGAGTTTGGACTCACAGATGAACGAGGACTTAAGGATTTTTACAATATTATTCCAGAAACCAGAGGGAGTGAATATGGAGCATGTGGCATGGCAAGAACATTAGACACTGTGACAAATTCAGACAGTCCCCTCTGCCAAGCCAAACAGCAGGTCATGGGCTGGAACCCAAACAAGAGCCTTTCAAAGACCCAAGAGCTGAAAGACAGGTAGCAAAGATCTGGATCAGTGTGGAAAATCACGCTGGGACGAGCAATATATAATATAGACCTTAAAAAAATAGAGGCACAGAGAATAAAATGAATTTCCCTTTTCATTTCCTCTTCACTTGGGAAACTAAAAAGTGGAGCCTAAGCAGAAGCAGGGCCGGTACTTGGGATTCATCATGGCGTCATCATACGTTAGGGAGAAACAACTTGTTTGAAATCTCAAAATTCCTGGAGTACATAACACATAACTCACTGACTATAACCCTGCTCTTTTCTGCCAACTGCACACAACACTCACAACTACACAGATCAGTTTACTGATCTGCTACAATACACAAGAATGTGAGTAAAAATATTATTTAGCAAGCCAGTAACCTCACCTTCAGATAAGAAGGGAAATAAACTCAATAATGCTAACCTTTCAAAATGCTAGATATTCAGTACAATATGTCTGGCTCATTATGTCCATATATATGTCATCAACTCTTCTAGCTAGATTGAATGTAATTGCAAGCATGGCTCCATAACACTGATACACTAGAGGCAAGCAGGCACATGAAAATGTGGCCGATTTTGTAATGCCTCAAAAATGCTCATGCTGTGAGTTCTGCTATTGATCAGTTTAGGGAAACTGAAAGCATTCAGACCATCTAAGACAGAGCAGTTGAAAAAGAGGAGACAACAAGTAACATCAGCAAAGGACACTACTTCTCTCCTTTGTCTTTCTTTTGCCCACTAATTTATCAGTGAGTCTAATGACATTTGAAATATTCATGTCCCCTGAAGGAAAGGGTCATAATAATCTGCCCTTTTAGTGGTCCCCTCAGGCTAAAATTTTTGTGCCAAAACTTTTTTAAACTAGATATTCGTGGATAAGAAATATAGAAATTTAATTAAATTAGATTGCCATTCATTTCACTTAACATTTATGTCCCCAATGGGAAGAATATTTTCCATTTTGTTCACATCAGTGATTTGGTTGGTCCCACACAACAAGATATAAGGGATATATTGGCATCTTACAGTCTTAAAGACTTTAATCTTCCCCAGTGGATAAACCTATAGACCTTACTAATTGTTTTTCCTTATGCACCACCATTAAAGTTAACTTTTATTGAAATGTCTCAACAATCATGTCATGGTAATTGATGGAGATCAAGACAAATTTCACTCTGAAGATCACAACTAAATACCTGCAAATGAAATCATCAGTAGTTATTTGTGTTATTTGTCCCCAGTGTTAAGTAGCTAGTTAGCTAATGCTAGCTATCACAACATTATTAACTATGGATATTGTCATTGTTATTATGAACAGATTAGCACAATGTACAGTTATGATTGCGTTAACAGGGGTTAGGAACTAAAACAAGTATGTTGTTTGTATTGTATATTATGTGATGTGAAATAGACACATTGCTGCTAAAGTGAGGGACTTCTTCCAAAGTTTTAGACTTTAAGACCCATTTCTTTATTTAAATCCTTTCTTTTTATGTAACCTGCCACAGTGACTCTAAAATATTCATTTCAAAATCTAAACCACCAAATGACCAAATCTAATATTAGTTTAGATTCAACATAATCTGTTGTTTTTGTGTTCTAAGTGGCACGACTTGAGCTCAGTGTTACTAAAGGGAGCAAGGAGCCATTTTTAGCATAGCACGGGCCACACAGAGGGTGGTCCACTATACTATAACGTCAAAGACCTAACCACGGTGCCAGGCACAAGGTAATTAGACAATTCATTGCCTTGGAGAGCGTTCACTTTTAACTGCCATGGCCTTTAAACATAGACCCTAAACACAGCTGTGGCATGCCTTTAATGAAATTCCAAAACGCCACAGACATTTAATGTCACTGCCTGTAATCACTGACCCAATGAATAGTAAAAACATCCTTATCAGAGAAAAGAGGTTTTTTTTTTTTTTTTTTAGAAAACTCAGATGCTTAACTGGTTCCTAGCCCCCGCATTGACTGCTTATCATTAGTTCCTGATAGTGGAAGGTGATTAACATGACATGGTTACATGACTATTTTTTACTACTTACTTTGAAACTATTTTAACATAATCTAAATAAAGTTGAGAGAGGCCCCCTGTTATGAAAAGAAATGACAAAAAGACTAATATCTTAAGTGTTTGCCAACCATGAGCCCCATAAATAATAGAGCAGTGCTTTCTTTTGCCATGACACCCAATCCATATGTCCACACTTGCTTCACCAGCTATGCTGTTGTTAATAATGGAGCTTGTGATCAAGTGAGGTGTGTTGTGCGGGTGGGACTAATGAGGGCCAGGCGATCTGTGTTTAGTCTGTACTTTGCATGTGCCCATTTGGGAGGTAATGTTGCATTTTTGCAGTAGCAGTGGGTCCTACGTGCGTGTGTGTCTGTGTGTTTAAAGGTCAGAGAGTTGGAGTGGTATTGGTTTGGAGGGTGTTGCAGGCCCGTTTCCAGCCGCTCTTTCCAAAAAGTCACACACACAAGGGGCCTTGTGCTGGGCTTTTTTAATGATGCTGTTTGATCTGCCACCCGGGGCCAGGCTACTGCTCCCACATTCCCACGCAATAGTGGGGTGAGGTGGGATGAGGTGGGATAGGGGGTTCTACCATTTGCTCAAGAACCCCACACATGACTGCTACCGCCAAAGGACACACAGGATTTGTAAACACACCCTCCTGGACTTACATGAACATGTACCTCTACACATACATTCACTCCTGACATCTCACATGGAGCTCAAACCCCAAACACCTCTTAACACGTCAATTGCTTTTACAGCCAGTAGCAAGCTGAGGTTTGCCTGACCAAAAAATTCTGGGCAAGCAAAGAGAAGTGGCAGCTGCTGATATCATGAAATGAAAAAGCCATTGACCTCAGTATTTACAAGGCAGCACTGGGTGGTGGATGGGGGCAAGGGGTGTCTGTCACGTTGAGTTTGAGGCTTTGACTGCCTCATGCTTTTCAGCCTGATTCTCTAGTGTCAGTGGAGAAGGATACATGGTTATGGAGACCTGGCAGCATCTTACAGTACATCTCAGTTATGACCTCTACTATGATCTGTACTGTTTTCTCAGTATGTCTTTAGACAGTTGCATTGTTTTATGATCTCACTGGCTGCTCCTGTCACTATTGGTGCTCCCTCTGAGCCCCCATCAGTGAAACAGAGGTGACTTTAGCAGCAAAGCTTACTGGCTACCTTTACTGTGTGAGCGATACTTTCTGGGAACTGTAAAATACAGGAATGCAGTGAAGTCACCCTGCAGCTATTTCCCAGTCTATAAATGTGACAACATTTCTATGGAAAACATACCCTCCTTCAGCCTCATTTTTTTTCTTGTTCCTAAAATCCATTTGTAATTGGCCACTTTGCCCCGAGCTTTAATCTTGAAGCCCACTGGGTTAGCTTGAAGTCTTACCAACTGCAAGACTTTGGCACAAGCATGAGAGGATAGAGAGGTCCAGAGTGCAAGTTCCAGTTTGTCCTGTGACTTAAGCCAAGATGATGAGCATCTGGATTCAAACCAGTGTAGCCTTACTGCTCACAGAGAACTCTATCAGACGAAAGAGTTACTGGGAGTGGCATGTACTTTGGCAAGGGACATCAATGGTTATACCCTGATTTGTAGAGAAACATGTCAGGGGGCATTACTGAAAATCAGATCCCCGCTGTCATTGATGAATTCAAGATTCAGGCTTATATGGCCGTCTAGACAGTTTTAGGAGGTGGTTGGGCAAGTGATCTCAGTTGACCCCTCAGGGCTATTTAACAGTCGCAAAACAGTCATATGTATTTTGAGCACTCACATAACAGCCCATGGGAACGGAGCGATTGATGAGATTTACTCACACTATTAGGGACGCTGTCTGGATTTATTTGGCAGAACAGCTGTGGGCAACAGAAAAAGACCCCCTCCTCCTCCTTCCCTCTCTTGAATCTTAAAGCCATGATATGGTTCTATAATGGAAACCAGTCCAACCTCAGTCACGACATTGCTCCTAAAAGAGATTAACTTGGATAGCGTTTGTGCACACGCGTACAAATTGCCCATGGGACGTTTCCATTTATGTGAGAGTCAGTGAGACCTGATCTTGAAATTATACACATTCAGTTCACTGTATATCCTATTTTACTTAGATGCAAGACTGTTTAAATGATTGAGATTTATTACAAAGCAACACTCTGATTTCTCTACTTATACATGTTACTGCTTTATATATCTTTTTCTCATGTCAGAAGTCTTAATAAAATTATAAGGACAATGTCTTGTATACAGAAGTGTTTTAGGTGACACCTGGCTCAATAGAAAATCTTACTTGGAGCTGAGGCATCGTCGTAGGGAGTATGAGGCTCCTCCTCCACAGGTACGAGAACATTCACTCCACGAGCCCCAGGCGTCCCACAGTGTGTCTCTGTCCTCTTCAGACCGGGCTGTCCGTGAACTCTACACAGGAAGAGACATGATTTAGGAAGAATTCAGGAGGCACAGTTTATATGATTACCTTTGTTGTAGATGGTATGATCATTCCAGTTCCCCTTTTCACTGTTGTCACTTCATTCATTATCCAGTTTTTCACAAAGAGGTAACAGTCACAGAGAAAAAGTACTGAGTGCAAACTATCTTTATGTCAAATTGTCTATTTAAACGACTGTAGGACCCAATCAAGGACCCAATAAAACATGTAACATGTTAAAAACTGACTTATTTAATTTTATTTATTCCTCACATGGCTTGGAAATGTCAATTGTTTTATGAGAGCACACACAAAAAAGTCTGAACTTAAACCCAAAGAGCTGCTGAAAAATCGGGAATGCGTGTGACAGCTTAAGACAGGAGGGGGAAGTAATCAAATGCTTTTGACATTTGCACTGCATATTTCTGTTGTCTGAGTCATTCTTTATAATTATGAAATGTTAGCCCATTTGTAAGCTTCAGGCCTCACTTGTGTTCCACTCTCTGTTAATTGCATCATGCTGAATTTGGCAGTAGAGGCATGACTGCGACCTCCAAAATCAATATTATGAGAAGATGAATTTTAGGACAATGTGTATCTCAGATGTGGTGTGACAGCTAAAAAAAAAAAAAATGAAGATCCTCTTCAACCCTCTATCTTCTTCTCAAGGCCTTTTATAGTTTGTGAGCAGGTTCCACTGGACTGACTCAACTTTCTCTAAGTTAGATGTTTATTTGTAAGCCTGGCACTTTCATGTGAAGCGGATCATCTATGGGTACATGTGAGGTATGTTTATTCCTTTTGGTTTCACTCGGCAACCACACTCTTCTCAATGTCGTTTGCAGAGCTGATTGAGTTAGAGAGCTGCACTGTCTAAATACGAGGTAAAATGAAAAGGACTATAGATTGTTTTTCCTAGCTATAACAAGAAGAGCTCAGCTTGGTGGAGGTGGTCTTACCCAAAAGCTGCCAATGGGAAAGAGGTGAAGGAAAAATTGGTTTTATACACACTGGGACAAATCATCCACCTCCTATGCAGCAGGAATGTGATTTAGTTGACTGGTTGTGGAAGCATATTCAGTAAAATAATCTACCGTTCACAGGAGGTTTTAGAATGATGAAAAGGAAAATTATCATTTTCTACAATAACCTGACCACTAAGGCAGCAGTTTTTGTGTGCTTTAGACAGCCTCACACCATGAGATCTATACACCATGAGGCAGCAGTTTGTGCTTGCACATCCAGCAGAGTTTTTGACAGTGATTTAAAAAAACAAAACAAAACAAAACAAAACAAAACAAAACAAAACAAAACAAAACAAAACAAAACAAAACAAAACAAAACAAAACAAAACAAAACAAATCCTTTAGATTAGGAATGAAATGTGAAGTATAAGTCTGCACACAGTGAATAGGGAAGGGACTATGAGAACCTTTTTGTGTAGCACCTGCTATAAAAAGATTTATTTTCAGTGAACTGAATGTCCAGCTTTGATTTTGAGATACGCAGCCTTGAGATTTTAGAGGGAACTCTTGAAGTATGCCAAGTTATTTTGACCTCTCTGACCCACTTCCCCAACAGCATGGCATTGTGCTTTGTCCACAAGGATGAATGGATCTCGTAGAGGAAAGCAGATAGGTAATAATACTGCTCTGATTATTTTCTTTGGGTCACGGTAGCAAAAATACCCATGATGTACGCTGCAGAGTGGGGTGCTGGGTTCACATTATTAAAAGTGCGTGGGGACTGATATAAATGGCTGTCAGTGCTGATGACGCCTGAGGAACAGCAGAGGGGAACGGCAAGACCCAAACACACAGCCAACGGAGCATGCAGCCAAACATATCGGCAACGGCGCGACTTTCTGCATGGGCCAACTATTTCAATGTTTGGATCCACGGTAAATAAACACAGGCTGTGCTCTGGGCAGCCGGTTAGCACACCACCTTAATTCTCCTTTGAAAAGCAATCAGTGGATTTTGCACTCAATTACAGCTGGGAGCTGCGTTTCGCAAAAGCCAAGAGAGCCAGAGGCATAACAAGGCTGGTGAAGAAAGAGGAGGGGAAGTAGATGGAAGGATGGTGGGATGGAGATGAGGAGGTTGTTTGGCTGCCTGTGCTGCTATTGTTCTCAATGAAGGCGGAGGAACACAAGGCTCCGCTAGTCCGAAGGCAGTCCTGCTGGGATTTGGATCCAATAATCAAAAGGTTCAGATATCCACTTGGAGGCTTCTAACCTTCCATCACTTCATGTCCCACCTCTCCCATTATGATCCCACCAGGGTTTTACTTGCCCTAGATGCCCTCACTGAGGAAGCAGCCATCAACATTCCCTCACCATGCAACCTCAGATTTCTTACCAGTAGCAGTACACAACAAAGCATTTATATTTAGACAAATTATTCTCCATCTGTGTTACTATTAGAAAAACACATAACCACAAAGTCACCATGGCTGTCATCCATGCCATGTTTTCACATCAAGTGGAAGAGAGCAAATGAGCATATGATAAAAGACCACTGATGTCCATATTATATGTTATTCTGATCGACAGATTCTATTTAAGTCACCTGTCAGCAGCTGAGACTAAGGACATTTCCTTGAAGATGGAAAACTTCTCAATAGGGAAAAAGAAACCTGACTCTGGCGCCTTCTTTTGCAGACTGTGTCAATATACACACGATGGCCTTTTCAGTCGGCAAAGACATATGATATTTGCACATCTGCTGAATCTCTTGTCATCAGCGGCGCTGCGCTACACGGCACTGTGCTCACCATCACGCCGTGAGGCAGTCGCCACAACGTAACAGGGAACCCTCAACTCTGACAAAACCTGACCTGCACATGCACGACATACGCACGATATCGTTAAGACTGTGACAGAGGAGACATGGTGATGCAAGCCACATCACATAGTGCACTGTTAAATCTACAGCTGATAGGAGGGTCACGCAGTTATAAAATACATACTGTCCATGCATGCACACTTATGCACAGTTAAAAAAAAGAGCACATGCATCATTTTGTGAGATTAAAGAGAGAAAAAAGAAGAGAATGTATCACACAACAAAATAAATGAACAATATACATATATTACTGTACCAGAATAAGAAGAGCTGTCACCAATAGCTTGCAAGATAAAAAATCTTGCTCCATGCCTCAAGGTGTGTGAGCTGATCACTCCAGTTCTACTTTGGTTGTTTGTGTGTGAGTGTGATGTGTGATGCCCTCCTCTCTGGGTCACTCTGTGCGTGCTGTCTGCCTGCCGTCCCCTCTCTGACTTGCTCCCGTTCTTCCTCAAGAGTAACTTGGGCAAGCTGAGGAAGGGAGGGAGGGAGGGAGAAAGGAGGACTGGGATGGGAGTGTGTGTGTGTGTGTGTGTGTGTGTGTGTGTGTGTGATTGGGGGGAGTAATGGGGGTATCCAAGCCCAGCAAGTCCTCAGGTCTGGCACACCAACCAATCAATAAATGGGTCTTAGTCAAGCATGCTAGTTTAAACAAGGAGCTGGGCCAGCTGCAACTTCACAACTTCACACATTTGTGTGTGCTGTGTGTGTGTGTCAGTCATAGAGGGAGAATAATGGCAGACAGACAACTGTAAACCAATTTTCTTCACTCTTTGATTTTTTTCTATTTCTTCCCCTAATATCTCAAATTTCTGCCTCTCATATTGCTGTTTTTTCCACCCCGTTTGCTGTTCACTTACTTTTTTATCACTGTTCATGTCACTGTTTCTCATTTCTTTTCAGCTCTGGATGATTTTTCTCTTCCTTTTGCCAGTGTTTTGGAAATGTCAAAAAATCTCAGTCATATTGTGGTATCTTTAGAAAAAACCCTCATATTTCCAAGTGTACACAGAAATGCTGACTAAACTAAGAAATATCTGGGAGCAAATGACTTTATGTCCTGTTTCAGACTGTGTTGTGCTTTACAAGGAGTTACATGTGAGAGCCCCATGTAAATCAGATGACATAGTCTGGTCACTGAAGGTATCAGGATAGACTTTTCAGTCATGGTGACTTTTTCCTATTTCTTTATGACCTAAAGGTCTACTTCAATGGATCCTTTCATAACATCTGGCAGTTTAAGCCAGTGAACATTTGCGCTGTGGAGGTGGGGAACAACCCATATGTCCCCTGGAGGGACAATTCCTCTGGTTATAGTGAAAAATGACTTGTAAGATGGACAGCTCTTGGCACGGTGGTAATATATTATGCACTGAGTAGTTTTTCAGTTTTAACTTCTAGAGTGTCAAGACACAAAGCTGAGACAGTGAGCTAAAAAAAGAAACAGAGTAGTCCAAGTTAGTGCCATTTCACTGGTGCCCCTTGATGTGACTTACAAGGTAGCAGGGTATCACTCAGACATTCAACCCTGATGTTCCAAAAGCAATAAAAAACTCTGTGCCCTTCAAATCAAGACTTCAAATCCACCTTCCAATCAAAGACCAAATCAAAAACCACATAATTGCTATCAATTAAGGCTGCAAGGAATGTGCTGCACTCCAGAGCAAATAGTCAGCAACCTTAATCACAACATTGTAGCTGATGTCTCGACACTTAACCAGTACACACACACACACACACACACATAGCAAATCCGTGTTGGATCTTGCAGTCTTAACTCACTGCTGACAGTCTGGGACTTGGCTTGTTTGATTTGGTAGCAGGGAATGTCTTTACATTATGTGAACTGGAGAATTATCGAAAACACACACACACACAATGCACTTAACACTGGTGTATTTTGTAGTGCTGGAGAGGAACGTGGACCTGCACATTTTTACAGGCCAACACCAGAAATCATATCCCCACGGACCCTTAATCCATAACCTTCTGATGTTTGCTTTCAGAAGAAATCCTTCTCATATTTGCAAATGTATGACTACAGAAAATAAACTGTGGCATCAATGATGTGGCCGGAGTTTAAAACTAAACACCCAGAAGAGGAAATTAATGTGTTTGACTGACACACACTTGGAGCTGGTTCTCTACCACAACACTGCTGGAGGTGTCTCCTCACAGTTTAAACAATGATCCACAAAGACGATGAGGTGAGAAAAAATGATATTGTGCATTGTTATTTTACACAGGACGGAGGCTGGGATATTAGGTTGCATGAGGGAAGCATTGAGTGGTTGAGATGATTAGAGCTGCTGATTGTGTGTACACAAATGTTCTGCTGTTTTACAGGATAATGCTGCTCTATCACCACTTGGGTCTCGTTGTTGTACTGTTGGCCTTGATTCCTACCAATTATGATACACTATACACCCCCAAAAGTAATCACTGACATTGGAGAACAAGGTGAAAGCAGTGAGGTCTAATGGGGCAATCAGATAATCAGACAGGCTGTAAACTAGCCAACAGTTTAGCTAGATTAGCTGAAGCACTTCATGTGGGTCTAAGTCTATGGCTCAACATTGAAGCAGGAATGTACTTCTGTACACTTCTACTTCTGTTTCACTTTCCCTCACAAATCATGGAAAACAAAACAATTAATATCCCTGTAAGTTTGCAGTATCTACCAACATTATTTCTGTCATCGCTCACTGTAGGGTAAATGATGGTAAAGAGGTTTTCTCCTGCAAAATAACAATTAAATGTAAACTAAAAATGTTTTTGGGATCTTGTAAAGGGAGCAGGAAGTTTAACTGATCCTTCCTCTACTCCTCTGTGACGGAGTAAAGGGTCAAATTAAAAGATTGCAATATTATGGGGTGATGACCTGACTTAACAGGCCCCAAGTTCTCAGAAAGAGAGATATATGAAGCTAAGGTTACTGGGGAATGACATTAAGTTACACTTAGAGCCCAAACCCCTGGCTCCCATGAGAGGACTTAAACGATTCAGCCGGGATAAATGGTAGCCTCCCACTGCCTTACACAAACGACATATGTGCTCGAGGCATGATTTACACCAAAGCCATTGTTTAAAAAGCTTTCTGGGCCACAATATAAAATGTTTTACCAGGACAGGGATTTTACGACTTGCAGCTGAAAATCAACCACATTTCCCCATCTCCCCAAAACCAGAAGATTAAAATAAAGATGTAATTCCCAAACAATCAGCTAAAACCAATTTAAGCCATATGGGAGGTGAACTGCAAAACGACAACTCAAATTGGCACTAATATGTCAAATACTCCCCTGAACATTTTCTTCCTTTTCTTTGTGATCATCCGCAATTCAGTTTTTTTTTCCCCCAAGAGTCCAACTTTTCCTTTTATTAACTATTTGATTCTGTTTTTTTTGGTATCTTTGTACTGTACTGTTTGATATAGAGTAGCGGTCAATTGGATTATTAAGTCTTGCAAGTGATAGCAATATTTGGTTTCAGTATTTGGTGGTAATCTGAAGATGACAGATTTACAGAACCATAAACACACCTTCTGAGGATACTGTATCATGGTTGAAGTGGGAGGAAGAACATTGGTGCATTCAAGGCCATTTTAAGAATAAATAATGTGCTCAGGGGAAAGACAAACGCCAACTTGGCCTCTAACAGACCCATCTCTGCTGGCATAGAGTCCAGGAGACCTTCTGACTGTAACTCCCCACAGCTCTGCAGAGGAAGACATTTGTTCTGCCTGGATATTGGTCCCAGAACTTTGTACAGCATGAATGAAAACAAAATGATTTGTTTCTTACAATAGTGGGCTCATAATAAGGTTTTGTCAGCTTGCACAGCCAGTGACATCCAGCGAAGTTGTACTAGATGGTTTCACAATAGAGGTTTCAGTGTTTAAAATGGTTAATATATCTTACATCTGTTACAAAAATAGGAAAAAGAAGATAGAGCAAGATAACCTATGATATCAGTGTAATATGTAAGAATCAAATGAACTTCTGGTTTTAGTTTGTTTAGTTTTGCATCAATCCATCCATAAGTTTTTTTTATCAGTATAGTACAATTATCATTAATGGACAAACAAATTATTTCTTAGTAAAGAGGAAGTAAAATATGAAGATTTTAGGAAACCTCTAGAAACCAAAACTATATTCAAGACTCACTTTTTTCTAATAATTTACTGTACTCTTTATAGAGACATCTTGAATAAGCCAGTAACCACAATCTGATCCCACCTGAGCAAGCCTAAAAAACTCCACATGCAGCCCACAGCGCAGAGGAGGAATGGGCCACGTAATTAAGAATCAGCAGTGACATTTACTGCTTCCTGAAACTGCGTTCATACGTTCTCAGCAAAGAGATTTTCCCATTAGCACATCCAGGAGAGCTCATATGTTTTAGCAGCTTTCTGGTGAACGCACAAGCTAACTCCATCAGGGTCTCAATACACCAACAACACCCCTCCAACACATGCCTCCCTCCTTAACCCAACCCTGGCCACTGTGGCATTTTAAAGAGGGTATGACAGGAGGGGATGGGCATAAATTAGCTGTTTAAAGCTCCTGGAGTCGGCTGAACTGGGCCGCCAAGGTAGACTGGAAGGAAATGGGGAACGTGGGACCCGGATTCAGATTCGGGCAGACGCTAAGCACTTAGGCTTATTTATGGACTCCTAGCCAGCATCAAATTTGACTGATCCCTTGTGCTTCAAAATGGAGACCACATTTCCATATCATCTGGATATCATAGCTTTTCATAATAGTTTACATACATTTTCTGAACCTGCACTTAATTCTCTGAAATCTCCAACACAAATCAATAAAACTATTTTTTATTTATTTATTTAGTTAAACCGGCTATAATCACTATTTCTTACATTATATTACAGAGGTCACTCAAAATGATGAAGCTTCAGAGAATTACCACCAGACTCTGCAGTTTTCTTCTGCTCTTTGCAGCATTTTCATCTTTCAGCTCAACTGTTTTTGGTCTGCCAGTCAATAGAAAAAGCAAAACAATTAACACAGTTGTTTATGCCAGATGAAAATTTCTAAATTTACACATGAAATATCATATTTCTGTATCTGAATCATTTAAATAAATCAGGCTGACTCAGTGGTACGCTCCTTCTCGCTCCTGTGAAACTTAACATCATTGCTACATCTGGGGCTGTTCACATTCAACACGCATCCTGGCCTTGTCATCTGAGCTCACTCTCCATTGTTTTGGTTTCCTGGTGCATTTCAAAATAAATTACTGCTGTCAAACAGCTTTAGGGGAAGAAGGGTATGTTTGTTGTTGTTTTTGTTCATGAAAAGCCCAAGTACTGTATAGAAAGCAATGGAGCTTCTATCTGCTACAAGTGTGTGACAGTAGCAGTTAAAACATGAATCAATAAACATGACTATCAGTAATTCCCAGCTTGCTCTGTTTTATCAGAGTGCAGCAAGCGGATGTGTTTTTGTCAAAGACTGCTTTATCCATCACTGCTGCTCTTTCCAGATCAGATAAATATGTTTGGGGAACAACAAAAGACATTAATGTGAGTGAATGTTTTCTCTGTTGTACTATGAGTACAATCCATGTGAGGGCCACAGATTCTCTGGGACTAAAACTTGTCATGGCTCATAGCTCATGGTTTGGCAGCACTTTTGAGAACAACTGAACATTTTAGCCACTGTGATGACAATCAAAGTTTGGGTCATAATCAAATCTGTCTTCTTAAAGCAGCTCTCTGTCTCTTAATCTAACAGGATGTTTTTTCTTCATTAAGAAGTTTGATAACTCAATCCTCTGCTTTACAAGACCAAATTTAACTGACTACAAGGTAATTAGGAATAGTTTCTGTGACACTGGAAAAATCCAAACCATGGACAACATATTCAAGAGGCTGTCTGTGCGATGTTGAGTTATGATGAAAAAATATTGCAAGCCATTTGCAGTAATCAATGCTGCGAAACCAAAGATATTTGGCTGCAACCACCTCCATCAGCATTGCAGAACTGTAAATATGACATCCATGATCATGTCAGGATCCACACAGCTTTTAAAAAGGAAGTTAGGAGGAGGAATGAGAGGTCGTTAGTGCCAAAAATTAAAAGGAAAACTATGGTAAATGCTAAAATACGTGAAAAACATGGTAATTATCAAGCAAATAGTTATTAAGTTTGTTTAAGTGAAGACAAAAAGAGTGGAGTCAATATCCTGAGTCTGATTACTTCATTCATGACGTTAGAGCCGAGACAAAGAGATTTCAAAGCTGTAAAGCAGATCTTATTGAACTGCAGACATGAAACAGGCGCTCTAGTTAACCTTGTTCATAATTGCGAAACGAGACACAACAGTTCAACAGCGATTCTTCGAGCTCAGACACCGAGCTGCGACTCCAAATGGCAAAGGCACCTGGTTTGTCTCAGCGGCTTATTATGCATGATGTGCGAGAGCAGAGTATTTACACTTGAAGATTTTCAAGCCACAAAAGACGTGTCTGATCCCCTGTATATGCTACACACAGCTAAGGTTTCAGTTTTTAACCCCACAATTGAGTCACATCAGTAACATGTGTTTTTCATTGTTAAAAATGTATTGTGTGTTGTCTTTGGCTCTGGGACGATCAGAGAGGGTGATAGTAATATGATAAAGGTGGTCAAAGGAGGCTTTAACCCTTGGAGCGTCCTCTGAAATCTGACATTTTTCACTTGGTTAAATAATGATGCAATAACAAGAAGAGCAAAGGGGCATGTGTACCTCAGTTCCTTGTTATGACCTGTATCTGACCTACAAATATGGAAATGATTAAGGAGAAAACGGATGACACCTCCAGCACATTGTTCCAATTCCCTTTGAGAAACACTGAAATTCGCCGAATCCTTTATACGCATGCAATTAGATTTTCAGCAAAATACTTCTCAAGCAATTACTCATTCTCAGTTGAAGGCCGGTCTCAGGCTGAAACATTTTGGCCTCTGATATTGTTCAAATACAAACCAGCCACTGAGAGAAAACCGCTGTGGATTTCAATCTTTTCTACTCATGGTTAAATTATGCTGATTTTTATGATCACTGCCTGCAATGATGGAAGTTTCAATCACAGAGGAGGTAGTCCAAAATAATCTGAGTTATCATAACAAAATATTATTATTCCTCTAAAAGCTAATATAAGCTTAAAATATTCAAGATTAAGTGGAAGTATGAGGTCAAATAAAGTTCAATATGATTCTGAAGGTCTGAAATGATCTTTAGAGATAATTTTAAGCTGGTGTAGAAAAGGTTTGGAATTGGAGAAGAAAGTGAGATTGTGTAAGTGAAACAACTCTAAGGAAAAAGAAATATGTGTGACACTTGTGTGACACACTAACACTGTGTGAGTTACACGCGTATCCGCACTGACTTGGCTGAGCGGAGCCAAAAAGATTGTAATCTTGGTGACCCCCTTACCTCTTTTTTGATTCCATACAGGATACATGACATAAGCTCTTATGCAATGTAACTCTGTGTCCGCAGTTTGCCACAGTGGCGGGAGTGCTGACAGTTCTGTCAGGCACTCACACTTCAACACATCAACTGGGCTTTGTCCTACAGCAGCCACATTTAAAAGAGAGGAAAAAATCAATCAGCCTGCCACGGTGCAAAGCTGCAATCAGGCATTCCTCACCCATATGCTTCTGTAATCAGCTGAGAAACACGTAGAAGATGCAACCATACAGAGAAAAGGCCTATCATTTCACAGGCTCAATTCTGGAACTCTTTATTCACACAATCTGAAAAGAAAGAGTGGAAAAACAGCACATGCAGTGACTCAATTCAGCCACACACACTCACACTTCCATTTCATCTGCATTTTCTCTCTTTAAGCCTCTTGCTTTTTCAGACTGTCACTCCATCAAGCCGTCTTTACTCTTTCCATCCCACTTCTGTAAAATTTACTGGATAGCATTTCAGCTCAGCCTGTCTAAACCTATTGAGCAGATCACAGATCTATATGGAAAAGAGCACTCACACGCCTGCCGTCCCGCCCTTCTTTTCCAAAACCACTGGCATATCAAATACAGAACACTCACTAGTAGGTCAACAAGGAAATACGGCCCACGGGACACATATTATGGTTTTTCACCAAAGCCTCAAGATAAACACAACTCAAAAAAATGCCCATCCTTCCCTCCAAATTTCCCCTCAGACTCCTGCCTGACAATGAAGAGGAGCTTTAAGGCTCCTCTGGAAAAAAATAACAGGACAGGAGACTGTTTCAGCAGCGCAATGCCAAGTTGCAGGAAACTCAGAATCCAAGAACTACCACAAGATAATGGCAAAAGAAAATAGCTGACATCACTACTCTAGATGTAACCATAGACGAAACAACTGAGGCATCCTTGTCAACTGAAGAGAGAGATTAGTGGTATGCAATATCATGTAGGAACCTGACATGATTATTGGATTATTATGTGATTCTTTACAGGCTTAGTGAAGCATCAAGCCTGTCAGAGGTGTTACAATCAATACTTTTTACCGTGCTAACAGGAGACCTGTGGATGTTCTGTGTAAGACTGAGATGAGGAACTGAGAGTGTGCATGTCTGTATGAAAGAGTGTAACGGCTAGGCCGTGCATAGTAGCATGCCAAGTAATACATCATTCCTTTAAATACACTTTGAGAAAAGCCAGTTTATACTGCAAGACTCATGCCTTGGGCTATGCTCCTTTGTAGTGCAGTTGAAATGAGGAAATTACATCAACTCTCTCTTTCACAGTTTACAAAACACAATCGCCAAGCACACGCTCATGAAAAGAGACCTCATGTGTCCGCCTTTAAAGGATTGTGTCAAGTTGCCCAGGTGATGGAGAGGGAGAGGAAACATTTGGATGCATGAATGAAGAGTAACCGCACAGGAAAAGAGCTGCAATGGATCAGTGCACCCCCTCAGCCCATCCCGCTTCCACATAAAAACCCCTCTACCCTGTTTTCCCAGGAGCTTTTGGGCTTACAGCTGTCTAAACATGCTACTGTAGTGAACTCCCAACCAGTGAGGTGTTTGCACTATTACACAGGCAGCAGCTTGGACAGTAAAACTGAACAGCAGGGGAAGAGGAGAGGAAAGAAGAAGAGAAGAGAGGAAGAGGAAGAGGACAGGAAGAACAGGCATTTTCTATACTGATTTCTAATATAAGTCTATTTCCATGAGGCTAATTTTTCTGTAATATTTAGACACAAATTACAACCATAAATTGCCAAATTCAAAAGGTGCAGAATGTGTAACTCAGCTACTAAACCATATATGTATCTTATTTAAGAAAATAAAGGAATGCTGAACACCTGAAACCATTTCTGTTGTAGTCTTCACAGCTCAAGAGCAGCATCTTGTGACTGAGAGACACAACTACAAGTTATTTTAAGCTCACTCTAAAGCCTCATCTGTTCATTACACAGAGCACACTACACATTACACATAACGCAACTAACCATTAAAACCGCACAACATATAGACCAGGCAATAGTGTAGACAGGCCGTGTAAATGTGAATACAAGGACAAATCTTTCAAAGCCACAAATGCTCCCTGATGCAGTCACTCTGTGCTCAGTGTCTGCGTAGCACAATGAATAAAAGACTTCTTGTTTATGTTCCAGGTGGCTGAGTCAACAGGTTAGCCAGAAACAGCGTAAACTGTTTGTATGGGGTGCAGATATGCTTATAACCTTCCTGTGTATAGCAAATATCACTGCAAATGTACTGCATATGTGCAAGGCTTGAGTAATTGCCAGGACCAGAAAAGCAATACATTCCATTTACCATTTACTGCTCCCCCTTGATTTTGTTTGTATTGTAAGTTTTTTTTTGGCCACATTCATTTCCAGTTTACTTGCCCAACTCCACAAAATAGTAAAAATATAATAGCAGCAAAAATTTGGCTTAAACATATGGCACACATGAGGTTTCAACAAGCAACAGCCTGATAAAATAGATGGCTAACTTTAATGTCTGACCTTTACTGAGAGGTTACAGTCAGAGGAAATAAAATATTCATTAGCCTCAAACTCTTTTTGTTCCCACTTCCCCTGGAAACACATGCACAGTGCACACAGTCTATTGAAGATGTGTGACAAGCACTGATGAGACTTGTCTGCAGTGTTAGAGGTGGTCTGAGTCTTTTCAAGTGTGGCAGAGGTTTATACAAACCCATAGCTCGTGGAATCAGACAAGAAAATAAGTGGGTGTTAAAATAAATCCACAATCCCACCCATAGACAGAGCAGACATGGCTGTATATCAACACAAATGTACACATTTTAAATCACCAGCAGGTATAGACAAACACTTTTCTCTCTCTGGCTTATCGTCATCAAATTCTTGCAAACACAGACATGGGCAAACCCATCCGAGGAGAAAAACAGTCAGTGGGAGCCTGTGCATGTGTGTGTGTGTGTGTGTGTTCAGTTGTGCATACATGTGTGTGTACCAGACATGAGCCGCAGGCTGAGCTCATCTAGCGGGGCTTCACTCTACGCCTCCCTCTAATTGGTGTCTTTTGCCTCATGCTGCCATGCAATTGAGGTCAAAATAGCACCAGGATTTAAAACCTCTCCTTCATCCGCTGTGCACCCACCGTCCCTCACCCCCCATCACTCCATCATCTATGGCATCCCGGCGAGAGATGGAGTGGAAGCGAAGCTCCTCCGCTGTACTTCATCCCCTATCATTATCCCAGTGAGGTCATTGAGAAAAACTGATTTTGAAAAATTATTATTTGCTTGTGGTTCAACCTGTAAAAGCCAAGGCGCCACAAATCATAACCTAAGAGTATACAGCACATTCTTTACTTCTAGGAAATAAAACTGTGCTTGATATTGCAGAGGTCAGGAGGAATATGCTGAAGAAGATGTTTCTCCACTTTTTTTTTTTTTTTTTTTTTTTTTTTTCTGTTCCAATATTTTTTCATTTCTAACTGATTGGAGATGAGCTCTTGCTTGCCATCTGCACGATATTAATTATTTCTTCAGTGATCAAATGATTGATGGCTTTATATTGTTACCACAGATATTCACATTTGGCTCTGCAGCAATGCGAAGATTAATACTATAAATCACAGACAAGACTCTTTTTACAGACACCCTGTATTAACAACACAATGCAGACATTTCATTGGGGGACAAAGGAGCACCAGCACAAATAGTTGTCTTTAGTCAACTAACACCCTGGCTCCCAGCCCGAGGCCTCCAGACAATGTTTTCATCGCGGGACCTTCACCGTTTGCTACGGGCTCATAAATCTGGCAGCTTCAATACTCCACTGGGTCACCTTTCATTGGGAGTTGGGTCAGGACTTAGAGAAAAGGATTCAGAAGTTTGCACACATGTTGTGGGAGGATGCACAGTTGCTGCTCTGATACAGCAAGTACAGATAGGTGTCTTCTTTTTTGTCTGCTCCTGTGTAAAGTAAGTATAATGAAAAAGAAAAACAGGGCAAGGCAAAACTTAGCTCAAGGACCAGAGTGTTTTAACGGTTCTTAAATCTGGTGGGGTGAGAAAAAACTAAACAAAACACATCCACACACTTAAATCCTGATCCTTTAAAATAGCTCTGGCATTGCATATGGACTTTGACTACTTTTAGCTGTGCTTAACATATCAGCTTCTCCAAACTCAGTGTCCGGTACATGCATCTGGGAAGCATCACTGGAATTAATACCACGTTGCCGGATGAACAGAAAAGGCCCCGTTTCTCAAAGCCATCATGGTGAATGGGGCCGTGTTCACAATCAGTCTGAGAGTGTTTTGTGAACCACAGGCAAAAGGCCAATTAGGCTACAACTACACACAACTTGTTGTATAATTAGGAGGGTAGCATACATGATCTGTGGAAGACCACAGGGCCTTGTCATCTACAGTAAAGCAGGCCCTCTCTGCTTATGTGATATGTTTCCAAAGGGGAGAAAAGTCTATAATAAAGCCATATTGCTGATTAGGAGACACAGAATCTCTCAAACACATTGTGTGTATTACTCATTGGTGCTGCTGGGAATTGTGCTACAGGTCATTATTATACCATTTGCCCTAAAACCTTTCTTTGGATGCTTTGATTCTGTACTTGGCAGAGCTTTCTGTATTGTTTGATTGCAAAACCATGGTTAACAAATCCAAAGAGCACAAATACAGGTTAGAAGGCTGTAAATCATATATTTCTTAAAACTTGCAAAGAAGCTTTCATTCACTTTTGTGGTAAAGCTAACCAGTTATTTGGCCAGCTCACTCATTCTGCAAAATTAGAAACACTTTTAAAATTAAGAAGAGATATGAAACACAAAGAATTTTAATGTGTAAAGACATTTAAAATTAGACAGGAGAGAATAGTAACACTGCTGGGCTCTTTATCTTTTACTAATTTGTGGCAGATTGACACGGGAGGAAAATGAGAAACTTGAACTACACAGTGTTATGACAGTGAATATCAGTGAGACTTATTTAGTCAGTCTGGTATCCCTTTGTCATAATTTAAAAGGATTTATGTTGTACTTTTGGGGAACTGCATTTTATTTTCACCTGTATATTATCTACCAGAGGCTCAGTTTGGAACCTGAACTTCAAGTCTGAAATCACAAGGTACAAAATAAAGGCACGCATTCTGAAATACCACTTAAGTATACAGCTCCTGCCAAACAAATTACTGGCACAAAATGTGAATTTTTTCAAAGCCAGACTTAACTGCGCACATACTAATGTTTTATTAACCAGCTGGAGACCTTTGTTGTGGTTCCCTATCCCTCTCTTCCTCATTTCCTGCCACATCTCCTCTGTTGCTGTATAATAGAAAGCAAAACACAATCGTAATAACAGTAATAAAAACTTTACAAACTCTGTGCATGAACATGTGTCCCTTCTCTGGACTGTCAAATACTGCATGACCAGAGATACCTTATTAAGCTTTGGTCTACAAGAGGCTAAAAATTCTTCAAAAGTTCATAGTTGATCCACTCGCAGCTTTAATCCTGCATTAAAGTGTGGATTTAAGTATAAGAGCTTCAGGGAGAGTGACTCAAACAAATCTTCACCCACAACCTAAAGAGATCCTTAAATTATGCTAATTTGAAGTCAGAGATTTACCTCTGTGTTTTATAAGGCTTTGCTCTAAGTGTGCCTTCTTGTATTGCAAGCACTGTTCACTTTTCATCTTGGAAGAGTGTCAGAGTCATTTTTCAATTTTGTGGTTTGTGAACAGATTACATTTTCTCTCAGGGCTCCCTGAGAGCAAAAACTGTCTTTAAGCATGTACAGGAGAGTTGGAGTTTACGTGTGTGTCTGTGTGTGTGTGTTTAGGGCCCTGCTGCAGGTTTGCACTCTTAGCACTGCATAGTCTTGATTTTACTAATGTTTATTGACATTACTTACACCAGTCTGCAGTGATGGGTTCTCAGCATGCACCAGGGCAGGACCACCATGTTCAGACTAAAACCCTCTTTCAATACAGTGCAAGTCCTGCGCAACCAGAGATGCCGAGTTAAGCGTTGGCTACACAACTCACAGACTCACAAGCTCCACTGCTTTATGCCCTGAAGAGTATAACTTACATTTTGGATTCATTGCTTTTGCTGTCATCCAAACTACTTACTGAATGAGGTGAAGGACATAGCTGATAATGCTGCAAAAATCCTGGAGAGATGAATATAAAACTGCAGAACCTTATAAACTACACTTCTAGCCTTAGAAAGGTAACATACATATTTGAAATAACAAAGAAATCATAACCTACATGGATAAAAGGATCTATAAACTTTATTTTCAGAGAAGATCAGGTTTTGACTTATTAACTACAGGGTTAGAGCTCAATAATTTAATTTAAGCTGTCACTATATTGATTTATATGATGATGATTTTCTCAATTTACTGACAAAGACACTGGAATCAAAAACTATTTTTTCTCATGCAACTATTAGTCAAATCACTGTCTTTTTATTTGTTACATATTTAATTACAATTCTAAAAGATACATCTTTCCCAAAAGTTATTTATTCAAATTTTCTTTTTGGGTAATACACAGGGCTTTTTAATTTCTTACAATAAGATCAGGTACTTGATATTTGACCATTAAGACATAAGAAGATAGGACACAGTTTCAGAGACCGACTGACACTTAAATTACAGCTTCTCCTTCCAGTGAACCACCCGTCTGTGCTTGATACACAGAACAGGACATGGCTTTTCCAGACAGGAAAACTGGAAGATGTGTAAGTTTGTTCGGCTCCTGTACCGTACACGGCACCACACAGAACCAACCATCACCACAGAGAGCCATTAGAGGCCACATTAAAGAGAGAGACCCGTTTTAGGTTGCACCTTGTCCACTGCTTAACCTAAACTCTGCTCCGCATGGGTGGCAGGGATCCTTCAGCAGCAGGTAATTATTGCTGTAACTCAGGATAACACTGTTGCTTACACTGGATGATTGGCTACATACTGAAAGACTGCTGGAGTAGACACTATGAACACCTCATGCAGAAGCTTATTCTGGAGCGCTACCGAATTTATTAGAGTCACTAACTGCCACCGTGTGGTTAATCTGTTTATTTCAAATCAAGAACCACAAGGTGAAATACAACTTGCCATTGCCACTTTTTTTTAATCTGAAAGCAACATCTCTTCTATATTTATTCAAAGCTGCACTGAAGTCCAAGAGTTTTGGAGGGGGATTCCCATCAACCCTGAGGACTTGTTAGACAGAGATGTTTTTGTTTGGCTGCAGTATTCGCTGTTTTGAAAACTGTGACAAAATTTAATTTCGCTTGTTACTCTTATTTAACCAGACTGAAACCACACTCATGGCAAAGGCCTTGAGTGATCTTTCCCACGTGCCCACACACACACACACGCACACACATACACACACACACACACGCAGAACCAGAAAACAAGAGGCCTAATAGTAACAACCGCCTCCACTTGGAGGCAATTAGTAAGTGCAGCGCCAAAACCCAGAGCTAAGACATCCAAAAAATTCCTGGATGAAACTTTTTGGCGTCAACACATCCCTATTGTACAAGTGTGTCTCTGTTTGTGTCTGTGCATGTCTGTGTAAATGCACACTGAATGTGGAGTAGAATACAAACATCTGGGAGAGGGAGAGCAACTTGAAATGTAAACAATTAGAAATCAATCAGTCCACCACAAAATGTGTGCGTGCCTTCACAAGCCGAGGAGCAGCAGATACAGCAGAAGGTGAGGACAGAAGAGTGTGGGGATGATAGGGGGAGGAAGAGGAGGTGGGAGAACAGAGGGGGGAGGTTTTACCCATTAATCAAAGACATAGTTTTGGATACTGTGCCTGTTCGAGGCGACATGTGATAGTGTTGAATGCCAAAGGAGAAGTAATCACAAACACATGGATTCCCATATTGCACAGCTCAGTGTATGCATATGCCAGCATGCAAATACAAATGACTGGTATAACATGAGGGTATGCTGTGCACGTGTCTCTGCAGAGGGGAGTGTGCATGCAACAGTAGCCAGCAACAGAAACACTACTTACTGTATGCATTCACACACACACACCCACATTTGTTATGTGGGTGTTGTGGTGAGGTCTTGTCCCTGGCGGTATTACCTCAGCAGCACCACTCCAGTACCCACAGTGCACTGGTGTGAGACCACATCAAGCAGGGGGGAGATATTCTCTGTGGCTCTGTGAGGGCCAAGGCTTTTCTGAACACATATGTTGATGGAACAAACACGGGGGCGAGAGAAAGATCCCCAGTCCAAAGCCACGTGGCTTTACACCACATTCACCAGCACTCAGCACTTTCTTCAAGAGCGCTGGAGCGAAAGCTCCAAACAGCACTTGCATGTGCCAAACACCAGTCAGCCAGCCAAAGCGAACAAGTCGAGAAGGCGAAAGCCTCCTAACTCGCTATTTGCTTGTTCAGTCCTTTCTTTTTCTACTTTTAAATGCACATCACCAACATTTTTGTGCAAAAAACAAACTGTTGTCCCGGCCTGTCCCGGCAAACAAATTTTAACACAGTCAGAGCATCTTTCCCATTGCTGGCTATGTAAAAACAAACACTGGCATTCATGTCTAACTGGCGTCACGAAAGCAGTTATTAACTTGCTGTTTGGACTCAAGGTTTTCCAATCCAACTACAGCATGAGCTGCTTCACATGGAGGCAGTGGTTCTCATAAACAGCTCAGCCAGCGTCAGTGCAGTGCAGATGGATCCAGGGAAGTTAATTTTTAAAATAGAACCAGTCAGATAATAAATACATTTGAGCAAAAACAATGATTTTACCATTGCACAGTTTTAGTATCTCTACATGTAGTGCACAGATGAGTTATGAATCAATAAGACAGAGGTAGACAACTATTTCTGCATCCAGTTGCCACACAATCAGCAGAGACTCCAAGAGCTTACCGGTCCCCGAATTGAAACATTTCAGCAAATATTTCCTGGAAAATGTCACTCATTTATGTGGTTCAGTTTCCCCGTTGGAAACAGGATCTCTGAACAGACTTTGTGCTAAGCTAAGCTAAGCTAACCAGACACAAGAGTGGCATTCATCCTCTTGTCTAACTCTCAAAAAGACAGCAAATGAGGATATTTCCCAAAATGTCAAACTATAACTTTAAAGGTACCTTGTGGTGTTTTGTGTTAATAAGTAAATGCTCTGTCAGAATTTACTATTTCTCATCAAGACATACAGTGTATATATAGTTAAGTCTATTTCCTTAATTGAAGAAACTAAACCCTAGATGTTTTATTCTCATGCAAAAACACCATCCATGTTCATTTACTAAAAAGTCTTCTTTTTTGCTGTGTTAGCACTATAAGTGGTCAAAATATTCAGGGTGTAAGCTAACACTTAAGCTTTAACTTAAAGTGGTGATAACACCAGGGGCCACAGCACGTAATGGAAAAATAACTTGAGTCTAAACATCCTCTCTGACAGCCAAAACTAACATGCCCATCCTTTTAATGAAGACAAATGAAGTGTTCAATTGTGCAAGACTGTTGCCCTTTCCACCTGGCGCAACATGCAAAACACAGCTGCCAAGTTAGCATGCCACTGAGCGATGGGCCCCTTCTCTCAGTGAGCTGCTGTTGCCTGGGCCACTAAGTGCTCCCCCCTGCTTGCCACCCCAACTGGCCCTTGGCCTCACTCGACCAACCTCAATTACTCCGAACCCTTACACCCTGCCAAAAGGCGGAACCGTCTCACTTGTTCACCCTGAAGTTTTTCAAAAAAAAGGGGGGAAGTCGGGGTGCCCCTGACTGTTGCTGTCTGAAGTACAATTAAGCAAGTAAAAACGTTAAGGTCTGGACTGCTTGGCATGTGATGAAGTGAGAGAGGAGGAGACGTCTAACAAAACATCAAACATCTAAGAAAAAGATGAGAAGAAGAAAAGGTGAGAAAATAAAACGACACGCCCGAGAAACTGCCATACCATGCAACGTGTAAAGACAAGCAAAGTGGAAGTGTCCTCACACGGGGCCTCAGGTCATTACTGTAGAGTGGAACTCTAATGATGGTCATTACCAGCACTTAACTGTCACAACCCATAATATCCTGACTATTCTAGGTGTAGTCAAGACAAAATGTGACCCAGAGCAGCAATCAGTGTATCCTGAACCATAAGTGCAACGTAAAGTACTTTAAAAGGCCAAAGAACTAATTAGAAGTTCTCTGTCTACTTTTTTAAGTCTCAATTGCTTCGACATAAATAGTTGGTGTGACACTTCTTTACTTTAATATAGAGATTCAGCCATAATTAGAGACCAAGTCAAGTCTTATGATGTAACCACATTAAAAATAAAGTTGTGCTGATCATTTTTATTACACTTTATTATTTGCACATGACTAGGTAAGATGTGAAAGTTGGCCTTGTTAAACAGAGCGTTTAAGCCTTTTATAGCTCATTGTTTTGGTGTTCCACTCTCATCAACCTTGTTTCACGCTACATGAAAACCTCCAATAAACCAAATATATGTTGGTAGACAGCAGGCCAGAGCCAAACAGAGACTGAATTCTGCACTCGGAGACATCGGTTGCGAAAAAAAAAAAGTAATGTAATGCAACTTTTTAAAGAGAATCTGATGTAACTGTTTGGTTTCATGTTATTGTGTGGGCTTTGCTCCTCTGACAAATAAGTGAGATAAATTTGTTTAACATGTTCAACACGTTCAAAAGTTGTCTGATTTTGCAGAATGTCATAGTGCAAACAGCTATGTTTAACTCTGATAGCATAAATGGTATAGCTCACATTGAGTTTGACGTCCTGCCAGTAGGAAAGTTCACTAGCTCACATATACAACTAGAAACTGACACACATACACACACACACACTCATCAGGGTAAATGAAGGATCACTTTTCAGTAACCCACTTTAAAGTTGCCTGTTGACAGGATGATCATATTTGCTGTCTAGACGGCAGTCGACTGAGGAGAAAACCGTGTGGTGTGTATCTCTGTCCATCTCCTTTCTTCGTTTTTTTAACTGAAGGCTGTTTCTGTCTCTTCTACCCCCAAATCTCTATTTCATTTTCTGACAATGAGAAGGAGTTTACATTACTTGTTCTCTGTCTGTATTTCTTTCTCTTGTCCCCTGTCAATCAGACTGAGGTTGAGCAGTAGCTGCCACCTGTGCATCGCCCTTGGTAATGAAACTTCTCAAGAGATTGAGTTTCAAACTGCACTTAAGGTTTCCATTTTTCCAGAGGTTTAATAAATACAGACCAGTTCTCTTTCCACAATTAAATAAACCTGATAATTTAACAAAACTTAACAAAGTGGTTGTCACCATTTTGAAACATGTCTTGCAGGTTGTTTTTTTTTTTTTTTTTTTTGTTAGGTTACAACTCCTTCTCTCACTGCAGCAGATCAGACTAACATGCTGGAAAATTTCATTCATGGCCAAACAATGAGTGGGAATAGTCACTGCTAGATTTATGAGCAGCTTTTCTGTTTATCTTCACAGTCTTACTCATTCAGTCTTCTTATGGTGAAAAAAAAGACTTTCTCAGACTCAACAGCCAACATTTCAACTATCAGACCCCCCGCACACTTTGATTCAGGAACTACTCAACCCAATAAACTTATTTAATATTTGTTTATGAATGTTGACATTGTTGAAACTCTACAGTACATGCCCGCCATCACATAATAAATATGGGTTAATTTAGAAAGGTATGTCAGGCCTTAGCCGTTTTAGACGGCTCTATTCCATCGAAGGAGCTTGTGCAGCGGCTGCCAGGAAAAACACTTTCCCTCGGAGAGAACAATTCATCTGTGGCCCTCTTGGGGAATAGGATAAAGGGTGCTGGGGAGGTCAGTCTCACTGCCCACCAACCGACCCTGGCACATACTCATGAAGTTAAACAAGAGAGAACGAATTCACTTTGAGATCTGCGTCCTGGGTTGCTTGCTAATTAAGCTGCGCTTGTTTTGGCTTTGAATCAAACTTAATATTGAACCAAGATCCAACATAGAACAGTGCTACAGGCGAACAGAGACTGAAACCAGCTGAGAGCTGAAAGGAATCACAAGTGTGGCTCCTGGGAGTCTGTAGTCTCCTCGTGTTAAGACATGTTAGTATCACAAATATAGCAAAAGACGTTAATGCCATTCAGCTGAAGAAGTCACTTTTTCCTGTTCTGTCATTCAAATAAACATGAGATAATATTTGTGAACTTTAACGTCCGGAATAAAACTGCTAATAATTCTCATCTGACCCTGAATATCCTGTAAAGATCATCCTAGTGTCTGTCAGTCATCTTCATCTCTCCTCGTTTGTCATGTTTCAGATTTCAAAGGTCAAACTGCAGCTTTCTCTTGTTCCACTTACAGAAGACAGAAGAAAATATCATAGACCAAACTGATGGGCTCTTAAAAGCTGGACATTTTATCCAATTAGAAATTGTTTAAAGAAGTGGTTCAACATTTTGGGAAATGTGTTTTCTTGCTGATGACAAGACTGATATTGTGTCTCATGTCTGTGAACTCAGCAGGGAACTAGAGCCAGGAGGCAGCTCGCCTAGCATGAAGACTGGAAGCAGCTAACTCCAAAGAAAGCTTATTGGCTGTCTGGTCGAGAGTTGGACAAGACAAGAGGATCTCATATGCTATTAAATAGAAGACTAAAACTAGCAGCTAGGTTAGCTTAGCACAAAGACAAATAAAATATTGGGGGTTCTGTACCCGGCTGCTATTTGGGAGCCAAGGGCTCTGGCCTTGGTGCTTCCAGCGTATCACTCTGCCAAAAAGCGAATAAACACATTTCTCAAAATGTCAGACTACTCCTATAACATCTTGTCTCATCTGTTAACGAAAACAGAATTATAAAAACAACAATAAGTGATTAGTGAGGCAGTTACGAGGTGTGACTATTGTTTGACAAACAACAGTTGATTTGTCTTCCAAGTAATTATTGTGCAGTGTTTCCACTGGTTACAGCCACACTAACAACAGGACTCTGGGAAGCTATTGTGCCCGAGGTTGCATTGGCAAAGAAACAGTTGCACCACATAACGCTGACTTAAACCACAACTTGTTGTTTTTATATCAATATGAATTAAACAAATGATGCAACAAGTTAATTAGTGAGCTTTAAAAGCTGCCACAATAAACTGTCTCCTGGCTATGGCTTCATATATAACATATAAACATGAGAACTCCTCTCATCTACAGCCTAGAGAGAAAGCAAATATATGAATTTCCCAAAAGGTTTCTACTATTCAAACTATTTATTTAATTTACAGTGAAATGAGATGCTCTCTTACTACTACTGCACCTTATTTGCACCTGTGTGTTGATGGCAAAAATCATGCAACCAAAGTCATTCTAATGAAACCCATAAAAAGAAACTAAGCCTTTCATGGCATGAATACAGTATGTTGGAGTGGATATATAAATACCATTCTGTAATGTTTGGTTTGAAAAACACTCAAAAACTAGCTGATGCAAATTCAAAAATTTGCTTGAGGTCAGAGTTTCATAAATCACACTGCTGCTCGGTTACAATATGAAATCCAAATACTGTAAAGATAGCTATTTGTGGTTTCTAACTACAGTACTGTAAGCATGTTTAATGGCATTTAAAACCTAATAGAGTTCTTATATGGTTTTTTCCATAAAGTCTGCCTTATGGATATAAAAAAGCTAATAAAAGACAAATGAAAACCAAAATACTTTCAAATATACATTACTTTATGATGCAAGGAAGGGCAAAGTTAACATAAACTCAGTGAAAGAAGATTGTCCAGAATGATGTCTGATACCCTCCTAAAACTATATATGACCTCTGCCCACCAATGATCTGTAAGGCTATCCTGCAAATGTGAGTGTTCACATAACACCCCATGATCCTGCTTTAAAGGCTGATGCCGAGTTCAAGCAGATCTGTTGTTTCAAAAGAAATGTCACTGTATTTGATCAGTGTTCAAAGGGTGTAGGGGGCTGCTGAATAATCTATATTTTAAGGTCAAAAGGTCATTTACTTGAGTGTGAAAACTGAAAGGTAGAAAGGTCATATACAGTATATGAGTAAGTGCATATCAACCACGGTACAGTCTGTTTGAATACATAATGCCCTCACAGCAAATGGAAAAGTGAAACATTAAAATTCAATTCAAGATAAAATTCCTGTTAGCGATGGCGTTACTGTTAATATGTTCAAAAACCTTTGATTGCATTTAACAGATTCCTTGAAAATTGCGCCATGACCAACCCCACCATAAAGGAATGATGAGCATTTCTGTGACAAAAGCAGCTCGACGCTTTCTCTCCCACCCAATTAGATAAAACATCTGGGTGAGAGATCGGCTCAAAGAAACTCCTGCGGCCAGGACTCGCGTCTCAGCAAAGGTGATGACAGAGTGGGAGTAATGTGATGCAAAAAAATCTACCCCACCCTGGAACATGCAACGTGTGTGAGTGTGTGTGCACGTGAATGTGTGTTACTGGGAGTGTTAAGTGTCTCTTGTGTTTGCATATGCTGCCCTGTTTCACATCAAGCTACGTCAGCCCGCAGTCAGATTACGCCTCCACTCCCAATGTCCCACGATCATCATTCACTTGTATTCATTACGAAGGTGTAATATGGCTGATTTTTCACTCCTCTGGTGTGGAGTGTTACGTAAAGACACTGCATTAGATTTATTGGCTGATTTAGTTTTATCTGACATTTCAATTTATTTTTTATGTAAGTTATAAAGCAAAGAACGTTGGAAAATGAGGTTTATGTTTGAAATTAAAAATCAGACTGGGGGAGTTCATTGCCGTGTTAGTACAGTAAGTGCAGAGTTTTCCCATCAGGCACTTACCGGGTCTTCTGGTTTTTGGCTGCTGTCATGAAGAGGCTCTTCTGGGAGGTGGTCTCTTCGAATCAGTGTGAATTCTCTGATGAACACTGCATCGCCATCGCTGGCCCACACAGAGACCTGAAAAATGAAGATACAGTCACCAGTGTCCTGTAGGCCCAGATGATCGCTCAACCAAAATCACTTCAGGCAGTAACTGGCCAGGTGTAAGGAGGTGTGAAAGTGTGCAGACCCCTCACTTAAGCTTGCTTCTTTCATTCCTCACACCACTACCTGTCAGCTTTCATGTGAACACAGAGTAAGAAGGAGCACAGTCACGTTGGGAAATCATGTCATTAGAAAAGTCTGTTTTAAAATAGGTACTGAAGTCATAAGAGTAAGGAACACATGGATGGAGTTGGACACTGTTTAATTACATTTAAACGTATAAAACAAAACCATATTTGATTGTTTATTATTGAAGTATGAATAGCGTTAAATAAAAGGAACCAGATCTGAACCAGAGCCCAGAGATGCAACAGGTTCTCTGTTATTCATAGTGTTTCCACCAGGCCAGTGCTATTTCAACACTCTACTCTGGAGCAATGGTGGGAAATGTAAGTAAATTGTAGTAAAATTTCTGTTTCTGTTTGCAATCATTTACTAAACACTGAGTGTTTTTTCTTCTGCTCTGTACTCTCAACCGCACGTCCCTCTCGATGAGGGGAATCATTGCAGACTCAGGAGGAATTCAGAGCACAAGAGATCTGATATCTGAAGATGTAGTAACCCACCTCGTCAGGGGAGACGGGTAGGGGGTGAGGGGCATCTTGGATAGGCCCCATTAGCAGCACAGCAGGGCCCGCATTCTCGAGGATGCACAAATTCACAGAGCAGGGGCCCTCAGCTGCTCTGCGTGGGTCATAAACACCCTGTAATGACCCAGGTCAACTGCCTGCGTCCTGGGCCTGTGCCAAGGTAGTGCACAGAGCACAGCAGAGCAAGGGATGTGGGTTTGGAGCTTCTTCAGTGTAGGGGGTTGCAGAACTGTAGCTGTGTGGCAAAAAATAATAATAGAAGGGCTGCTAAGCAACAGCAGCAAAACTTACACCACCTTTCTGTGGGAAAGAACCACAGATTGGACTCTTATTTAAGACAAATCAAATCTGGTCTAAACCCTTACACTCAACACTGCTTAGCTCCAGTCACTTACTCTGTGGAGGCATCTGTAACAACACATAAGTCACTGCAGTAAAATGTGGGCAAAAGCCTCCTCGGATGACCAAGATCATAATGTACAGGAACATTTTTGCAGGGTTTAGATGTGCAGATGTTGCAGCTGTTGGGCCACATATATCGTTTTGGTTTATCGGTTTCTGGACATGAATAAAAGATAAAAGTTTTACATTGGACCATTTAACTTAGCCACCTGCAACATGGCTTTGTTTCTGGGGGGGGGTGGGGTCATTCAAAAATGAGATGAATAACTCATCTTATAATACACTGCAGGAAATCTAATACAGTACGTTTTTCAGATTGTCTCAACAGTTTAAACATGTCCGAACTATATACCCCAGACACTTACATGTGGACACTTGTGGGAAACCAAATAACTGATATGAGAATTTTTTATCAGCTATTACTATTGGATGTCTGAATACAACATGAGATCTCTGCTGACAATGTTGCACTGAAGCATGTCCTCGCTGCCATCGATGCTGAAAATGAAATTGTTGCAAAACCGCAAGCCTGGGGTAAAGCAAACATAAGTCAAGCATTTGAACATTAAGCAAAGCTTGCTGATGTGAGAGTGTGTCAGCTAGGATGTACTGAAAACCACTTAAGTGACCAGATGTCCTTGCTCAAGGCTAAATGGAGGCCCAGGCTGAGATGAACAAGCCGATCATGTCTTTCTCAGGAGATTTTTTTCCCCTCCATCCTCAGAAATGATTTTCTCACACACTTTTAGTGTCTTAACACCAGACAAATCTGGCAACCATTTCCTTGTCATTTTGAAGTCCGCATCCATCCTCCTCAAAGATGTGAGATATGCTGGAACCAGACTGAGCTACAAGCTAATGGTACATGACAGCTACACTCTCCCTTGCTGGAGTCTTAAAAGGGGGATCTATCAAACTTATTTCCCTAAGAAAACAAGCTGGCTGTTCAGTGCCAAAGTCAAGCACCCTGAACACCTCTGCTGGGCTAAATTATTAGGAACTGGCAGAGGACCTGATATTTCCAAAGAGACCCTGGGTATTTGGTTACATTATCATGTAAGAAAAGGCGGTGGAGGACATTGGGAAGACCCTTTATTTGCAAACACTGTCTCCAACAAAATGTGTTTATATGAGACAAATTTGCTGTGTTTTCATTTGTCTTTAACATATTTGCGGCCTGGATAGTATCCACAACATGTTTTCCACAGTTCAGCCCTCGTTTTGACTTTTAGGCACCCTGTGTCTTCAGGACAGTATTCACTGTTTCAGTATTTAGAGAACACCATGACCTTCCTCAGTGATGTTCTCATTACACAGACAGAGCCACAAGTGGCTGTATAGACTCTTGTCTTGTTAAATTAAATCAGGGTAATATTAAATGTTAAAGGCGCTGTTCATTGTGAATTATAAACCAGAGTGTTTTTGTGTCTTTTAGTTCACCATTTTAGTTTTATAGCCCACAACTTTAATACTTTGGTTTACCACTCTCATAGACTTTGTTTCCAGATGCCGCAGGAACTTTCTTTGTTTAGTAAGAAAGTTTCACTGATAAATCCACTGTCTACTAACTAATCAGCACCAAACAATATGCAAAGACACAGTGGCAGTAGTAACAGTTGCTGCAGAAGATCCAGATATCTCCCTAAGACAAATAAAATAAAGGCCAAGAGACAGTGCTAATGTCATACAAACTTAGTACAGTAATTCTATGTCACTACTGTGTTCACACTTTATTTCACTACCCCAGATGGCCAAATAATGTAATAAATATTAGGTAAACCAAGTGCCTTGAACTGCACTATAAAACAATATCATTAATTTTGACAAAAATGAATTTACATAATATACTTGCAACTTTTAGGGAGATTTTTATTTGGATCCCTGTGTACCATATGATGTCTACTGCATGAGGTCCTTTTCTTCTGTAGGACAATGATTGCATTAGATTTTATACATGCATACACTCACTCAGGCAATGTTTGAGTTTATTTGAAAAGAACATGACAGGGGTTATGAAAACACACACTCCTGGTTAGTTAGGTTTGCCTATGATTGAAAGAGCTCCTATAGGCATCCAATTCTCCAAAACTACACAAGTCTCAGATCCAGAATTGGTGAGAGTGTATGCGTGTGTGTGTCAATGTGACAAAGGACAAGGGTGAAAGTAAAACAGGGAACCAAATGGGCGATTCATTAACCAGGCGTGTTGGATTTCAAAGAGCACGTCTCAACCAGGGAAGAGGAGAGGAAGTGAACTCGGGGGCAAGTCGGGTCTTCAAAAGCACATAATCAACAGTAATAACATCCAACCTGATATCATAATTGAGCTTTCCTATAACGTGGTGCCAGCTTCCACTGTTTGGGTGGAAACTGTGAAAAGTGAGTGACTTTTGCCATGCTACACTAGGCCAAAACCTAGACTTATGTTTCGCGCACTGCTGCCTTTGATTAATAAGATTCCGTCCAGTGTTTAGACAAGGACACCCCTTTTTCAAGACTGGCTCCTGTCTGAATGAAACCTAAGAGGAAAAGATATTTTTGCTAATCCACTTTCAAGGGGATTTATGTGAGCTTTCACTTAACACATTTTGAAGGAGGAAACATTGTGGCCTTCTTTTCCTCTCCTCCACTCCTCTTTCATAAATGAGGAAAAAGGGTGCCCTTTTTCTCATCCGAGGACTTTTGATATAACCGTCACTGGCCACACATCGATCCGTTAGTGGATTTTTCCACTCACCATGACGGAACTGTGGGATTATGATGCACTTAGTTTAATATTTGCTCATTACAGACCAAATCCCACAGCCACTTCAGGATTTTAGGACTGATAAAGGTGAGAGTCATACAGGCCATGACGGGGTCTTGGCTCGCTTGAAGAAATAAGACACCCTTTGGTTTAAAAAAGGAGAAAACACTCCTGGTTACAATTTTCACTTTAGGCATTCACACAGGATACCTGCAAAGCAACAGCTCATGACTAAGCTCTCTGGGAACCTAAATAAAACTAAAACACCACTTTCATCACATTCTCTGATTCCTGATGGATTATTTAGTTATCTTAATGTTCTTCCTCAGATGGCTTTGAAGATGTACTTTCACCCTGCGTTCTCTGCCAGGTTTCTCTCAACTTGATTTACTGATCTGTCTCCCAAGAGCAAACTGTCCTGCGAGTACGAGAAGAAGAGTGGCATGAGGCTCAATCTGTCTCCACTGCTGCCCTCCTCAGCTCCCACCACTTCTCATCTTGAACAGCGTAAGGAATGAGAAGCCTCAGGGCAAGAAAAAAAAACTTAAGTGAAAAAATTTTCAGGCGCTGTCATCACATCTCTTTGTGTTTACGCTCTGTTACTCCCATGTTTTAATGTCTCATAATGATGCGTGGCACTTTCCTAATGATGCATGAGCGCCTCTTTAACTCAGCCTGTTAGGAGTCCTCGTGAAACAGCATGTTACCTGTTAAATTTGATGCATTTTTTTCCTTTTGAAACATAATACTGCTGCACAACATAATGCGGAAAGTGTAAACCTAATTTTAACAACATCTGTGTTGACACCAACGTTGTTAAAATGAAGCAGTATGAGATCACTAAAATACAGCCAGAAAGTTTGAATTTACCAGGGAGATGAATCAGTATTGACAACCTGTCTCTAAAACCAGACGGCCTTCATCCTACTGGATTAGGTGTCTGTATTTTATCTAGAAGTGTTTACATCAGGTTTGACCCAAAGGATTTAGCACTGAACAAGTTGCAGGTGATTAGAGAACCTGCTGGGTTTATAGGCTGTGTGGAGTCCACAAGCTATGTGAATCTTAAAGACCACAAAACACCTAGTAAAATACCTCAAAACAAAGTTCCAAGGGTAATAACGATTATATTCCTAAAATGGTGTTACATCTATTTACAAGTCATGTTTCAATTTAATTCAATTACTGTCAATTATTTGAAGCCTTTTATGTTTAAACCAGCTCCTCATCAGTGGATTATTGGTGACCCTGGCTCTTTTCACTGCAGTGATCCTACCACTGACCTTACAGAGCTTTGTCTGGTCTTAATAATTTCCAGTCGTACCACCAGATAGTTAAAAAGGTCCACACCCTGGTTTACTGAAGAAATATGTCGAATTGAAAGCTTTCGACCCTAAATGGCAAGAGTTCACACAATGCTACAATGCTTTGTCTATTGTTTAAGCACCATATTTATTTTGCTTAATCAGTAACAGTAAAAACATGCCTAGATTTCACTTTGGCCAAATAAACGGCAGAACAGTCATCTCTTTAGTGCCCACCATTTACAGATTGTGATATTGCAGATGTTGTCTACAGTAAAATAGATGATGGACACAAAATTAGTTCCTCATCTGCAGCTTCAATCACAGAGGCCTTTTATGGCAGACAATGCTGACTTGTTAAATTATCACTCACAGCTGGCGCTGCGACTATCACTGTCGTCATGAGCTTTAAAACTGCTGTGATTACATCTCATCTTAACAAACCACACCTTGACCCAGTGCTTCTTCATAATTATCACCCTGGCTCCATCCTTTCCTTCTCTTCAACCACTAAAAAGAGTTGTGTCTGTGTAGCTGTCAGCCCACATACGTAACCGTAATCTTTTCAATCTCCTTTTAGGGCAGACTAAAGTGGTGAATGACCTGTTTACTTCTCAGCTGATGTCAGTGCTGCTTTTGATACCCTTGATTATTGTATATACACACACTACATTGCCATCTCTGTGCAGGCCCTCAGTCTTATTTATCTGAAAAACGTGACGTACAACAGAGCTCTGTTGTTGGCTGTTTTTTTTTTTTTTTTCATTTCTAAATATTCGTTTCTCAGCCAAATAATACACAATTATGGCATTAATTTCCACTGTTACACTGATGATACTCTGATGAAAGCTCCTTAAAACTGAGTAAGGGACCAAATCAAACCAGCAGCTGTGCAAAGCAGTTCCAGTGCTTTCATGGAAACATCAGATCAAATAAATCAGAAAACATAAAATTGAAATGCTAAAATAAAACCTAAATCTAAAAGGACTATTTACGATTCATTTCACCTATCCATCACTAACCTCGATCCATTTCAGCTCACATTAGATGGGAGGTGGGGTACACCTTTGACAGTGGGAGATTTAGAGCTACCAGTTCACCGTTTAACATCCTTCTGTTTTAAGGGTCTTGGGGCTGCCAGTGAAGCCTCGACTTCAAAGATGTGAAGTGTGCTTCTGTGACAGTCCAAAGCATTAGCTATGAATTGTCAACTTTTATGATCTTTCCTCTGTCTACTGGCGCATTTTGTGCAGTGTGGTGCTCCAGACTGCACACGGCTGATTGTTACTCTGGCTCTGCATCTTACATGTTACTCTAAAGAAGGTCATCCAATGAAAACTGCTTTATAAGGAATAGGGGAGGACGGAAAACTTTTCATCTCTTTTTATGATGACAATAGCTGCATGACCCAATGTTGATGTGTTTGTTGCGTAAAACTCATTTACTGTTATCACTGACAAAAGAACAGACGTCAGGATGACAATGTGGAAAAACATGACACTATTGGGCTTTTGCACTTGTGGGCGTCTTGAGATAAAGAGGATAAGAAGGCTGATGGTGTTGCTATACTCAATAAACATAAGACTTTGACCACTGAGCACTTGGCTTACAACAACACAGTTTCTTCTCTCCACTGCAGACACTGTATGACAAGCTATGCAGTCCTGTTTAAACAACAGACTCAAACAAGAGCACATTCGGATGTGAGGGGATTATTTCTGTTTGTTAAAAGTCATGGCAGTGGACTCAACCATTTCACCGGAACATCACAACCTGCCATCTGCCCAGAGCAGACACAGACAAACTAAAGTCAAAAAATATCAAAGTATGAGTAAGAGGAGCTCTAAAGACTTTTACCCTCCAGAGATGGCGTTTGTGAGGACCAGGCTGCACATCAGGAGGATGACAATGGGCAAAAAGACTGCAAGGACCATTCATAAAGACAGACTTGACACCTGTCAAGAACTTGAGGACTTAGAGCACATGGACAACATGTTTGACCTGACACAGCTCAAGTTGACATATGAGAGGAGAGAGGTGAGAACAATAATTGATTCTCTTTTGTTTTGTTTTGTTTTAATTATTGTGAAAGAATGTCATTAAAATGTGAAATTATTCCAGGTACCTTGCCAAATGCACTGCTTTAGAACCTACTGTTGTATCCAACAATAGGTACTACTGTTTTTCTTGGAAGGTCACATCTTAACTGTATTTCTGTTGAAAATGTATTTGCATTTGTTTAGTTGATGGCTACAATGTAGTGTCAATGAAAAAAAATCTACCTTTTTATTGAACTCCACTTGTGCTTTAATGTTGTGCAGCACAACACAATATGTTTAACATTTACATGAGAAAAAATAGGAATTGTATGATAATGCTGTGAAGTTCAAAGTCTCTCAGGAAATTACTCTCTTGTGAATCCATAAAGACACAAAAAAGCAGAGGAGGTTATGATGCAGGCCATGTTACAAGGGTTCATGACCATCCTGTCAAAACAATAAAATTTCACATGGGCACTGTTATCAAGGCCACTTAAAGACGTAAGCAAGTTGTTCTTCAGACGTAAGCAAGTGTTTACGAATGACTAAACCTTCCGGTTTAACATCTTTTATTGTACCACCTGGCTGGACTTCAGCCTGCAGTTTATCGCTCAGCAAAACACAGATCACGAACTAGAAAATCACAAGAACTAGATTTGAGTCTTAATGTTGTACTGTTTTATCTTCTTTTAGGTGTTCAGTCAGCAGGACATCGACACCTCGCAGACTTAACTGTTACTGCCTGGAGAGTAAACAGCAATGAGCATGGATGTGGAACATGATTACAACAATATGTTTACAACACAAACTGGACTTTTAAAGATATATAATCTAAAATAAATATATAATCTAACTTTTGGTATGCTGAGTATAGTGTATTGTATGTATAAATATATTTTATGTATTCATCTTTTTTGTTTAATTGTAAACACAAGCAGTGATGTAAAATTGTCTTTTTGTAGTTTAAAAGTATAAAAAGTCGTAATGCTAAACTGCCAACTGCTACCTTCCTGAGATCTCCTTGTCACACTGATGGCAAGAAAGCAAATAAGCATAACTGTTCCTTTTTATATTCTTTTATTTGCCCCTTTATTTAACTGAGAAGCTCTTGTATATTTTGTAGTCTTTGGTCACAGAAACAGTTCCACAGTATTATACAGTACAGTTATTTTTAGTGTTTTAATATCCACCAACTGTGTCCTATGGTTTCTCTGTATAAAGTAACAGTATAATTCATCTGAAGAAGTCGTCATTGATCATTTTATACAGTAGTTGTCACCAGTCATTTTTCTTCAACTATCCACAGTTTTTTATGAGAATCGCCTCCAACCGCAAAATATCAGCCTGCAATACAAACAGTGACCAAATACTGTAATGCTCACACCGGCTGTGTCCTTGCAATAAATCACAGTTCTTCGCTCCCGAGCTGACCACAAGCTGACTGCAACTTGAGCGCTTGACCAGTCTGAGTGTGCAACATTAGCAAGTAGCATATTTTCTGCTTAAGTAGGTTAGTCCACCTGCTGACCATGTGTGAGGTCACAGGGCCTCATCATGGAGTTTCAGCTTTTTGGGTAGCTAATTATGTGGCGGGACACCCCAATGCAGACTTCTCCTGCCTTACAGTCCAAACAGATGGAGCTATGAAATCCACTGCAGAGGCTGTTGTATGCCATTCGCCAGCAGTGAGACGTTTCAATGCAAAAATAGCCTCACCACTAACATTAATCTCTGCAACAGACGTCATGTGGTTTTTTCCGCTCAGGTAACGACTGCTATTATATTTAATGTGGAGGTTTTTAACGAGGCCCGCAGAAGAGTTCTGACAGCTCGGCAAACAGCATGGAGCGCTGTGACAATGCCAGTACCGGAAAACATACGGAAAGACCACAGAATCACAGAAAGTATTTTTTCTTAAAACAATACCTATACCACAGCCACTGTACTGATGATTCTGCACTATTTCCCCTTAGTGGTAGTTGAAGGGAAAGACAATGTGAACCCTCTACAGAGCAGGACCACCACCATGAACATGCTCATTTGTTACAGAAAAAGCAGACTACAAAGATCATCTCTGGTTCCTTTTGAGTTTATAAAACAAAGCACACAAACAAAGCAGCTGTGCAGAATATGACATGATTTAGTGGTTAGAGGGCTCCACGGGGAACTGTACAGTATGAAAGAAAAGAGCTACCCTGGGAAACATGAGCAATTTGAAGAATAATTTTGAACTGACCTGTTTCCACATTAGACAAAAGCTATTAAATTAACTCTTAAATGGAAAAGGAACTACAGCACTTTTCAATGACAGGCACAACAATATCTCTACTTTTCCATATTATATTATATTATATTAAATCAGATGGTAATCTGTTTAAAACTGCACTGATCAAAATGTTTATTAGATTAAATGATTTTGAGTTTTGTGAATGGTGTCCATCATGTGAACAGGTTCATTTACCTCTCTTTGGGAGCTTTGTGTCCGATGTTGATCAGATTGTTGTAGAGCTTTGTCCCTAAGTGGCAAAAAAAAACTAATGCAACTTTAAATTAAGACTGCCAGCCTGCCATGAAGCTTAAGTAGCACCCAACCCTGAGTCCTGCTCCGGCAGGTGGTGGGCCCATAGGGTGGAGGCCCCATGTAATTTTTTCAGGCTTGTGCCCAAGCCACCAGACATTCGTCGGTGAGTTCCCCTCCCAGGTCTCAAGAGAGAGGCCCAGTTTTCCTGAACAAGGCACAAAAAAAGCATCCACCACAGTTTTGAAGTTTGTCCTTCATCTTGTCCCTGGACCTTTTTTGCCAAGCCATGACAACACATCTAGTATCACTGGGACACAAAATCCCCTCCACTGTGTTAAGGTTGAAATTCTCAGAGGGACTTATCCTTCTGTCACTTCAATTCACTTGAGAACAAGTAGAAAGTAGATGACTGACTCCTGTTGGACTGAACCTCTGAATGCATTTCTTCTGTCAAAAGGAGGTTAAAGGAGGTCCAGTGAAAGATACGGTAAAGTGCAATGACAAGAGTCAAGAGCAGGGAGTGACACTACTTTGGGTATTGCAGTATATACCAGCTGCAGGAAACACTGACATATCCTCTTTGGTTCCCACGGTGATGCCAGTGAGGGCAGAGTGACGTGGAAGGGCAGACCACATCCGGACACATGTCATGTCATTTGTTGTTACATGCAGGGTTCTTCCTGCAATAGACTAAGTGCTGTACCATGCACAGAAAGAATGTCACTGCAGAATCTGAAAGCTCAACTAAAAGTGTTTTAATGAAGTGTTGTAGCTGTATAGACATGTCACCACTTCGAAGTAGGAAGCTAAAATATGATTTCAACCCAGTGGTGTACATGTAGATACAATAGTTCATCTCAAATAAATAAAATAAGTAAAGAGCACTGACATGTATTTGGTTCCTGAATCATCAAATTCTTTTCATTATTCTCTTGTGGTCTGACTTTGTTGGGCCAAGCTCTCTGTCCAATGAGTGAAAGAAAGCAGCTGACAGACCTCAGCTGGATTTATCTTTGACATAGTAGCTCTGCTTTAGGATGTCCACCCAGTTTGCATCTTCCATCACACCCACTTAAAGACAAAAAAGCCACTTGTTATCCTGACTACCGGCTCGACCCATGATGGATGGCCTTGGCCTTTGTTATAGCTGAGTCCGGCATGTAATGCAGGAGGGAAAGTTATGTAAGAGTGTGAAACTCAAGCAAGTGAGGGAGGATAACCGTGACCAAATCACGTGTCCATGGGATGAGACTGGTGCAAGTTTTCCCAAAATCATTCATCTTCTCCACCTCTGGCTTACTGACCTTAGGCTCAAAAGCAGACTGACCAAATCCATCATCTACTTTCCCACCGAGAGGAGCTTCGAAGTGTTAACAATCAGAATGAGGGGGCAGGGACGGATGGTCTTGAGAAAAATAAATGGGCTGGAAAACAAGCACAACCTTTTGTGTGGAAATTTGAGGGAAAAAATTAATGGATAGGCATCATGTAAAACAGAATATTCTATTTGTAGCTGATTCATTAAGTCTCAACAAACTTTTAGTATTATGCCTTATGTGATTGTGAACATGAATTATATCTGAGAAGACACACCCATCTTTAAATATTACATGAAAACAATGTACTTAAGTGCACATGAGCACATAATCAGTTGTAAAACACCTGCATCCATTTATTTACGCAGACCAAACACACACACACACATACTGCAACAAACCATGAGCATCAATGAAAACTATTCCTGCTGCATAGTGAGAGTGGACATTGCATACTATCACATTAACACAACACTGGCAGCTGTCCAACCATCAGACATGGACAGAGAGGAGTCTGCAGCAGCTGTGTGACAGCTCTCCCTCACAGCTTTTCATTAGTCTGATCGATTCATTGGCCCATCTGCAGCTCCACTCTGTTCCATTAAGTAACCGTGACCACTGACTTCTATCTGTAATGAAGCTGTGTGCAATGGCGGGTGTGTGAACAGAAGGCCACCCGCCCACCCACCCAAACAAAAGCAGCTACAGAAGATTAATAGCGCAGAAGTATTTTGGAGAGAGCCATAACTAAGCAGTGGATTTCAATTCATAGCGTCAGTCATGGCCATATACTACAGACACTACACAGACAACCCACACACACAAATACAAACATCTGTCCTCTTTCATCATATCAGTTGGTAGAGGGATTGACAGCTGGGTGGCACAATTACAACACAATGTTCCATACGGAGCGGGCCAACGAGTTCACTGTGGAGTACATGTGTGCTCCTGCACGCCTGATTCAAAACATCAGGGTAATTTCACACATAAAGGTGACTGTCACTGGATGATTGATGATAACAGTTTAAAAGGGTTTCATAGCCCTAGAAATTCTCTTTTTACTTTCCATTTGGGTTTTAGTTTAAGAAATATTACTTTTTTCCACTGAATTGGAATTGTTGACATAAATATAAAGCTCAAGTTAATAAGGATAACTTTATTTAGGAGTTATGCACAATGAGCAACATTTCACCAAGAAATGAGGAGGAGTGTAAGTTTCACCTAAAAAGTGAAACTAACCGGGAAGCTCAACCATCTCATAGTATCAGTCTGTCAAATGAATCTCAAATGAAGATGTTTCTTTTGTGTACTGTTTTATTGAATCTGCTATTACTCAACACCACCTGAGAAAATTCCCATTTCATCATTTCTACATACATAGAGCTTAAAATTAAAAAAGAAGTGAAAAATTTTACTTCACTGGCGTTATGTCAGAAAAATATGTCTGAACATGGACCTGTGGTGCAGCACAGTCAGGATTTTCGTGACTGGCTGTTTTTGGCTCTTTTTCAGGGGCCAAAAATCAAGTAGCACTCAGAGATCTGGAAAATTTCACCTATTTTGTCCTTTTATTCAATGTAACATCCCACTATAAATCTCTGCAGAATTGAAAGTGGCAATGCCTCAAACATGGACCTCTTCATGAAATGTATGCAGGCTGTCCATGCCAGACCTCCCAGAAGAGCAATGAAGTAATCACTGTTTTCTTTGAAATAGATAAAGAACAACGCTGGCAAGCTGTTGGCCTCAAGACCAAACCAATTAAACCTTGGAAATGTTCACTAGGGTCCTGCATGTGAGTTTGCCAGCATGTGAGAACAAGAGAGAAAAGGCAATCTGTGAAGACCCCATACTCATACCACAGCAAAGGCCAACAAATTTGTTCTGCCGAGTTTCCTAAACTGTTTTCGCCGACATCAACGTGCGCCATGAAAGGCTCCTCTCCAGAGCAACGTCTGCGGTCACTGACGAATCGCTGTTGCATGCCTGCCCCCAAATTAAGCCCCTCATTTGTGGAGTTGCCTGACCATCGAACAATCTTAATTTCCATATTCCGTGGCATTCTTGAGCTCTGATCTCATCTGGCCAACGGCGAGGCAAATAATGAAATGCTGCCCTGCCTGTAGTGTGGCATCTTTAAGTATCCAGCACTCCACTCAATAATCCATACTCCATTCTTCAATTGTGTTCTGCATTAGTGGGAGCCAGCTGCATATTGAGCACAAAGTGGAAAGAATTTTGGATGTTTACCAGTGAGCTATGTTTTCTGCCTGTTACTTAAACCTAAACTTGCATTCAATTACTTTTTCTTTACAGCTTGTGCACGATAGCGGCCATATCCTTCAACAGCCAGCTGTGTGTGTGCCTTATTAAGTGATTAAAATGAATGCTGCAGATTGAACTATGAAACATGATTATAAATTATAGAACCCAATTTGTCATTTTATGGCTTGGAGGGATTTTCTTTGAGAAAAACACGTGGCCAAGGCATTTCAGCTGGCAAACCTATAATTAAGCTTGTTTATTACATTGTTTCCCTCCTGAATTGAACCCATGATTCATCTTAGATATGGATCTGTTCAAAGGAATCATGTTTTATTTTTTGTAAATTTACAGTACAGCTTATCTGTAATGAAACGTGTCTGATAATATCTATGTATGTCACCACATTTTGTTATTAATCTAAAAATATGGGTCAAAACAAAGACATAGAGTTAGACTTTTAAATGATGTATGTATGTAATACACATACAACTTCCCACATAAAGTCTGGCATTTATTAAAACAGACTGTGCTGTCTGAATGTTATGTTATGTTTGTCAGTTTCACTTATGATTCCTGTGCAGTCTGCACAGCAACAGAACCACATTTATAAACTTGATTTTCATTGCTCTTGTGTTATAAAGTTATTTTTATTTGCACTGGCATCATTTATTTTCCATGTGTTAATGTCCTTTTCAGTGTTTATTGTGACACACTGTGTAAGATGTTTTACTGGCTATAAACTAAATCATTAATTATCTTTCTGGAGATGAATAATAATAATATTAATAACAATTATGATTCCATCATCACTAATGCTTGCCCATCAATCAGACCAATGGACATGTGCACATAATTACAATAACTGAGATATTTAAAACAGAATAGGACAGAACAGAATAATGTATATTTGTACCACAAAGCATGGACGGTGAGTTCTGTGAAGTTTTTGGTAACAATTTTACAAGTTTTATTAATAATTTATAATAGATTTGAAGATTTCAATCACAGAACAGCACAATTACTCATGTTAATTCTGTGTTAATTGTGCTTAATGCTATCTGCATTTAGGGGAAACTCACCTCTGAAGACATTGTTTCTACTGTTAGTCAGCTTCAGATTGTTGTGCCATACCAGAACAAATGTTGACAATAACCTGATTCACTTTTAAAAGGACTAGAGTCTCCATCTGGCAGATGCTCCCAGACATCCCCACTTAACTCGACATTCTCCTTCAGCCAAACAAACCACAACATCATCACTGCTGTGACAGATGAGCTGGGGAAAACCAGTGATTTGTCTAGGGTCTTCTAAATATGACAATCACCCCAGGGAAGTCTTTCTGGGACACTCACTCTCTCTCACATACACATGCACACAAAAGATCAGAGTCCATAATGTGTTCCCAATAAGTCCATAATGACAGCGTCAACATATTGTGACAGCTTAATGGTGTCCATCCATTGTCTTGTCAATATGCTGAGATTCTAAATGATGCAACTACCCAAGATGATTGACAGGCAACGGCTAAAAGCATAGAGAAAAATTCACTCTGGAAATATCAACACTCTATCAAGAAAACAAAAATATATTTCAAGACGACAGATATGTAGAAAACATAAGTGTCTTCATGCCAATAATAAAGGACAATTGCCAAGAAATGCGACAACGACAGCACATCAAGAAAAAATATTCAAACATCCCTGTCATACTTGTGTAATTGTTGGTGGGAGGGAAAGGTTTGATGAATGACGTCCCTGACATCTGGGACGCAGCCAAAGTGGCGTTTGAAGTAAGGGGGGTGCGTTGGCACATTTCGCCCTCCACATTCCCTATGTATTAAGGAGACAGATTGGAGGCGCCATTGGAACTCTTAAACACGCCATGGGAGATTTATTTGACACCATGTATGAGTCCACTAGAGGGGCCTCTGTTTGTCTAACTTTATGTCCTGTATGTGTCTCAGTACATGTGACTGCCCATGTAAACAGTGAGGTGTTTACTCTTTCTGACTATAGTAATGATCCTATAGGAAACTTTGGGTTTGTTGGTGTGTTTGTGTTTCAGTCAGTAATTGTAATTGTAATTCAGTTGTATTATAGGACTTGATGTTCTGCATGTACTCATATGGAAATTCCAGGAACTTGTCTATTATATTCTATTATATTATATTCTGTCAAGTCATCCCAGCAGCAGCACTGAGAAACAGCATATTTTACGTTTGTTTTTGCATTTGGCCTCCCTGCGTGTCCAGCCGTACTTTGTTATCCCAGTACTTTGTTATCCCAGGAAAATCATTTCGCTCCAAAGCAACAGCAGAGCCAAAATTAGCTTCTCCTGCTGCCTACTACAGTCCGTTTATATATAAAGCAAGGTCATGCCGGTTCATTGGAAATAGAAAGATTCAGTTGTCAGGGTGTTATGGTACTGATCTCACCCAAAACTACTGAAGAAATTCTTTCCCAAACAAACTATTGTCTGTAACGATAACACTTGTTCCAACTTCAGTGCACACAGAGTGACACTTTCCAAATATGTGGGGAGAATTACTCTGCATTCGTGAAGTAAGTGCCGTTCGTCTTTGTACACAACTAGTTCTGCGTATGACTAATTCTACATACTTGGACTTAATGTAGTAGTACTGTACCAGGATTTAATAATGGAACTATTACATACAAAATGTTTTGCCTTCTACTACAGGACACATTAAGCACATGTATTATTTCATAAAAAATGTGTTTTTGTATGTGCCTCTGCAGCTGCAAACAGATACTGGTAGCAATACATTCCACTCAACATTTAACAGAACAGAAAGTTAGAGTCACAGTTGCAGCCATTAAGATGTCAGCTCACTTCAGCCTGATCAGTCTCTCTGCTCGTCATGCTGATGGCAATGCGATAGTGTGCACTTTTCTTTCTCTACCACCTTTGTTCTCTTAGACAGAGGCGGGGAGCAGCCTTTTGTCTGCAGACACTGGTAAACAGATCGAATGAACATCGGCTACACATAGTGAGACATAACTGCACACAATTGATCTATTTAATGACTTTATCAGTTGAGTGGGGTTGCAGCTTCCAAGCATGTGAGCTCAGCTTGGGAGCCATTAGAGTGGAAGTCTGTGGTGTATCAGATAGTTATTGCACCTTCTAGCACAGCAATACAGGGTTACAAGTTGAAAACTCAAAGGAAAAGTTTTAAGGAAAGAAAAGTTTGATTACACTTCAATCTCATTTTTGTACATTTGGAAATCATTTTGTGACTTATGATGGAATTGCACTGAAAGTACTTACTCGGCCTGGGAACAAGGCAACACTGTTACAATGAAGTCAGAGAGAACAAGAAAAACAAGGTGTTGAAACAGAAAGGTTGTAAACAGGCCAAAGCTTTTCAAGACCACTTTGTTTAATACATATTCCAACACCTACAGTGAGCACACCTCACATGTTGGAAAAAATATCTTGTTATAGAGACAAAACGGTGAATGTTAAAACACTCGATGATAACTTTAGTATTAACCTTTGATTTTCCGAATAATTATGGTCAACCTAAGGGTTAGTTGGATAGGTGACAGACTTAACATAAAAACATCTGTCATTTCTACCTTTGACCTGCTAATATAATAGCTCCAATGATAGGTCCCTGATTTGATGAATAAACATTTCTCCAGCTGACTTTAATGTAAATGTTTCCTGCTAACTTGTTTTAACTCAAGGACCAGGTAAAGTTTTCCTAACTATGCACTTAACCACTATCACTGTTGAGCAATATAACCACTATATGTTTGAGATGAGAGGCAATGTCTTCATCAGCTGATAATCCCTATAGAAGTCAATTGTCTTGTGACAGTCATTCACACTGACAATGAGGGCAACATGCAGCACACCATAATTGGCTAGAAGGAGAGTGGAAAATGTTGGCCATCTTGGCTACATAGTGGAAGAGAATGGACCACTAACATATTGTTAAACTCATCTGAAGTGATAGGAGTGTAATTTCCACATTGCAGGAAACAAAGGGCGCACACAAGAGGCTAAAATGTTTATGTTTTCCAAGTTGAAATTCTCACTTTTAAAATAAAAAGAACATGTTTGAGAACATGTCAGTATCTCAAGAATAACACTAAGTTGTGCCTTAAGATAAATGTTTTTGTTAAAATGTTCATTTTGGTGCTATACAAATAAAACTGAATTGAAATTTACCATAAGTGGAACTGTGGAAGTGAAACTGTCCTTTCAGAAGCAGAGTGACCTGAGGCACCAAAGGTCATTGGGGGGTAAAACAACTGGATTGATACTTATGTTCATATGGGTTGGACCATCCTGACAAAAATATTTTTGCCCGCTTTCTGTCTCAACTGGCCAACGATTGAGTGGCTCGCATCCCCTCCCTGTTGATTTTGGTGGTTCTCCTTCAAACAAAATGGATACCTACTGTCACGGCAGAGTTATGGGAAAATGAGCAAGAGGTGAAGAAATTATGCTGACAACCAGGGGAATGTTCACACGAGAGAAACATAGAAGAGAAAGAAGCCACAGTGGTGCGTTTGTCAGTCTTGTTCAGCCTGGCAGCACAGCTCATATGCAGAGAGGAAGGTGGCTGAATATGTGCTACTGAAATGAAACGAAAAAGAGGCTCAAGGCAAGGCAAATAATTGGATTTGGCTCTGCCTGGATGTGAGTGTCTGCTCAGCAATGTGGCTATGTTTGTACAGCTGGACCATGTGCCCAGGGTCATCTCAGCAGGGAGCAGGGTTTGGCATTGCCAGGCACAGCTACAGTGCAAGCCCACTGAAGAATCATTGGGCACCTCCCTCTCCCTGTTGTTCCCCTTTCAGAAACATGCAAGTGCAGAATTGACTACAGAACACACAAGGTTCGCAGAGGAGCCTACAACACACAATTTCAGCTATGGAAAGACATTTTTATTTTCTTACATCCCTGAATTTTGGGCAGACTGACCCGGCTCTTGTGCTGATCTGGCACCCAAATTAAACATAAAAAGACAAGTTTTGGTTTCCATTTTAAGCTGAGTAAGTCTAACCCATTAGGCACTAATTAACTATGTTTGATAGGAGACAGCATGGAGCTTACTGAAATGAAGACTGGATATCATTTACCCCTCTTGTGTAAGCACTACTCTGTACTGTCAAACGTATAAAAACATTACAGACAGCTTTCTTTTGAACTGTTACTGCAGACAGAAACTGCTGTAATGCTGTTTTAGAACTGATGCCTTCCCCAAAGAGCGACTAGAGTTCCTCTCTAAATAGGACAAACTTGACAGGTTAGCTGGCGAAGCAGGTAAAGTTCAACCTGTGAGATGAAGGCTCTGTCTCTTAAAACTTGCTGGCTGTTGCTTTGGTTTGTGTAAGAAATGTTATTCTTTCAAGAGTGAAGAGCAAATCCCTGGTGGCATGAAACCCAAGAACAGCTAAGTGGTTGGAAGCTGTCTCTCAGCAGCGCTAAAATCTACACAAGCAAAGGCACTGAATCAAAGTTTATTGTCAGGAGGAACAGGTCTTTCACGAGTGAGCCGTGCACTTTACACCATCAATGCTGCAGGAATATACTGTTTTGCGGAGATATATCATGCTTGACTTACAGTGCTAACATACACACACACAATGACCAGAGCATATCACATAAATCATTTAGTTTAGAGTGCAGTACAGACATGCAATCAGAGGTAGAAGAGAATGTCAAGTTAATAAAGTACAGTATGATTGTGCATCAGGGAGATGTAGCTACCAGACCCTAAAAACTGAAAATCAGAGGGTCCATTAAGTTTTGGACTGTGCTCACTGACAGAGCAGATAACAGTTCCTCTAAAATTAATGGAATAGTGTTACACCTCAACACAACAGCTCATCTACTTATGGAAATATAATACAATGCTCCTTATCGAAGACATTCAGCCACCTTAATACCTGAGAAGTTTTGTTAAGGATAACCTCAGAGTTAAAGATAGCTCTTTAAATAGTGAGACATTTGAGACACTAAAACCTCATAGTGGCATCTTCATCTCCATTGTGATAGTGATTCCCTGAAAGAGGAGGCTTTTTTTTTTTTTTTTGCATTAAGAAAGTAGCTTTGAAAAGGCGCACACCCTCTTAGAAATTCCTGACAGAATTGACTTGCTCTGGCATCTTGAGTTTCAATCTGATAGCTCCAAAATTGCTTTTGCAACCAAAACCTTCAAAATGTGGTCCAAGCAGCCCCTTCTATTGTTGTTGGTGTGTGTAACAGAGATGGCTTCACATTCTGCGGGTTTTGTACTGGCTAAAGATATTCAAGTGACACACAGAGAGATCCTGGGGGTATATCTGGAGGTAGGAGAAGCCAATGAAATTTTCAGGTGGAGCTTTATAGTAATATGGTGGTGCTACCAAACACCCCTGTGTGCTTAGGAACAAGGGCATGACCTCTACAAAAAAACTCATTGCCACAAATCAGTGATCATGCCAAGTTTTTTCCCCCTAAGCAATAATCAAAGTAAAATCATGCGTAATGTTAGTAACGCCAAGAAAACACAATATCCAAATAAGTTGCATTCGGCACTGTGCATTCTGTTATTGATACAGGTGTCCTCCCCAGCTGAACAATGGCAGTTCCAATAACATATCCCCATGGAAATTGCACAGCCTGCCCTTGGCCCAGCTCTCTATTTCTGTTTCCAAGGATTAGAAAACCAACTGGACCCCTGAGATTACCCCGGTGCCCGTAAATGTGATGCCTCTAGCAGGTGGACAGGTAGTGAGCACTCTGTTAATCTTTAACAGTTAGGTGGGCAGGAAGAAGGGAATTATGGGTCACGGAAAGGACAGAGAAGCAGAGAAGTAAAGACATATGCTTTTGGTGGTGGTGGTGGTGGTGCTGTGAGTGATGGCACCATTGCCAGCTACAATGATGGAGGGAGGATGTTTTCATTGTTTTTTTGTTTTTTGTTTTTTGCTGGTTTGTTTTTTACATATTAATTTCTGACACTATCATAAATCAGCACTAACTCTAGAACAGCTATAATGTCAGTGTTAATTTTGTTGAAATATACCTAGCATCAAGAAATGTATTGGAACAAACCATGAAAACAGGAAAGCCAACATTTATGAAAATTGATACAACTTTTGTGACCAACTGATACTGATTTGACATTAGGTCTTGTAGCAGTGGCCTATTACTTAAGCCTGCTCATAACTTCAAATCTTTAAAAATTAAAAATGTCTTTAACTTTATATTACATCAGGCATATTGCACTTTTGTTTGCCATAATGCCACATGTAATACAACACAAAATTACAACACACAAAATTACAACACAAAATTACTTCTTAACATCTGCACTTGGTTTCTAGTGGACTCGTTCACGGAAGATGCTTGGAGAGACACCCACATATTATAAAACTTGACATGAGCTTTTTGCACATTTTCAAATTTTGACATCTTTCTCTCCCTTTTCTTGTCCATGCCTTTCAACAACAGAAACGTTAATAGACCATTTATGGTGAGAAAACTCATTTAGAACTCGTATTCAGTGGTCACATTCTCTTGGATCTGGGGCTCAATAAATTTCAGAGCAATAAAATGTTTTCCATCTGATGAAAAAAAAAGACTAATAAAGTGTGGAGTGAGTTTGGAACCACAAACTGCGATATTTTCTGGTTCTGGTTTCTGAATTTTTTAAACTATTATTACTCTGGGAAACCTGTTATTATTTCAGGACTAGACTATAATGTGTGCATTGCTATATATTTGTTTTATGCACAGCTATTTTACTTCTCATCAACTACTGCATGTGATTTAATATAGTGTGTTTAACATTGTGTGCAAGGTTTTAAATTGTTTTGGTGGTTTTTGTTGCATTTTTGTTGCCTGAACCTTGTCACCACTATAAAACTACTTGATTCTTATTTTGAAAGTGTGGTAAAGAATGAAAACTCAGAGCTTGATTAAGACAACTGTGAGTCTAACATACAGGGACAGAGAGGATAATTACTGCCACTGAGCAGTTGACCAAGTGTTACTGATGAAGTAGGAAAGGATGGAAACACAAAGGGCGGTGCACACAGCAGCATTATGACAACAGCTGGGTGTGCCTGATATTAATGAGACACAAGTGGTGGATCTGCCCTGATTCACTTGCGTCATCCAGATAACTGGGGCATGCAAGTTCACTGAGAGTCCAGGAGCCAAACCGGCTCCTTGCATAGAGTAAAAGACCTTGACTTGCACAGCTGGATCCATGAGCCTGACCCAATAAAGCCTTCGATATGTCACACACTGACTGGCAGTCACAGTGTCTGACCTACATGGGAGTTTTGCTGTCCTATGCATGTGTGGATGTTATTAGTGAGTTAACTTGCTCTGTTAAATCTGGGAACTAACTGGCCTCTGCAACAACCTGGATTAGTACAGCGGAAAGAAAAGCAATCCATCCTTTGCCATGGATCATCACATAAAACAGGGAAACGTCTTTCCAAATTTATCTCAACAGTTGGCAACGATGTCAATAATTAGTTCAATGCACGCAGGGGGTACAGCTCCAATCAGATACCATTATAAAATCAGGTTGTAAAGTTTGTTGAAGTGCACAGATATTATGGCACAAACACACACACACACACACACACACGTTATAAACACACACAAGACTGAGGACCAGGTGTAAAACACTTGTGAAATCTTACACCAATTTCCCGAACCTCTTTCCTCTGGGCAAACTACCATCATATATCAATTTTTCTGTCTTTTTCTCTCTGTGATGCAGGAAATCATCATGCCCTCAGTGGCCCTGCTACACACCTTCACTCTGCACAGCGCCGCAGAGGAAGAGACAACACAGTGCATATGCTGGTCATCTGTCTCCCTCCTTCTCGCTAATGCTCTCTCTCTTGAGTTTGACCGATGAGGAGCAGGAAACCTGGGAGCTGAAGTAGGTTAGAGCCAGGAAAAGGGAGAGGCAGTGGATGAACCCCCACACCGAGGAGCGGGGCTCTGCAGGAGCTAAGTGAGTCAGTCAGTGGGCATGAGTGTACAGAGACTAACAAGAGGAAATTAAACAGGGATTTATGATGTAACTATATCTTTAGGCTGCTTGCTGGGCTTTCATAATAAGTACAAACAAAAAGAGACATAAATCAAACATGTTGAATAGATCGAAAGACAGATGATAAAATTAAACAGACCTGTAAGTTCTCACTTGTATATTTACTTACAGAACAACCAGGAAGATAATGGCATGTTTGAGCAAGAATCACCTAAGGTTGCATTACAGACACACATGGCTGCACAGGTAAAAGTAAAAAAAAAGTTAGAGACAAGCGAGACAGCTTTGGCACACATTGTTGAACATGAACCTACATCCTCTGCTGCACCTCAGGGCGGTGAGTCTGCCCGACACACCTGCACGTAGCAGCTCCAGTTACTTAACAGCTGGCGCTTCACACAAAACATAATTTCAGATGCATACAGGCTTTGATTCATAAGACTTTTACATTTTAAGTTAAAGCTCTGCTGTGAAATTTAGTGCAACACTTAGCTGTCTTTCACTATCATACTCATCTGTAAACTTAAATGTTTTGTTAGCATTGCCCAATTCCACATCTGCTGTGTAAATTAGCGGTCTGCAAGCTCAGTCTGGTTTTAAGGAAAATATTCCCCCTGCAAAAATATTTGTTGTCAGCATAGATTAAGCCACTGCAATTACAACCACATATTGTAATATTAACACTGGGTGAGTAAGCATCATTCAATCTGAGGTGAGAGCCTGGCATTTTGTTAGCTTTGCAATAAATTCCAATCCTGTTATGTAGAAAGAACCGATGCCAGTTACATTTAGGCACAACTATAATGTCCTCAGACAAAAAGCTGAGCTGATTGATCGACCAACTGTCGCTGAGCTGACTTCTGATTAACACGTTGCTGCACTTTGGGGAAAATTACTTGCTCATTTTTCCACATTTTTCCACATACATTGTCCAGTTCATCTTATGAAAAGTTTTATGTCGCTTATACATTGGCACACTTCCCTTCTCTCTGCAGCGGGCACAGTTTGTAGTAGCTGAAGTAAAACGCCAACCAAGTCAACCCTGAAAATCATCTGGTTTCAATATTGTAATATTGTAATATTATTTTAATTTTGTTATATACCATTAAAATAAATATTTGTTTGGGTAGGCCACAGTTTAGTGGGCCTTGCACTGAGTTCACAAGAGTATGGTTCTATTTCTTGTCTCTCAATAACATCTCTCTGAAGAGCGAAGGTGAGAAGATAAAATCATGACATTAGTCATCACTATTTGTGGTTAGATAATTAATCTCTCAGGTGGGAGTGATTTCTCAGTGCCAGGAATTGTAATTTCTCTCATTTCTGTCAGCCTCACTGTTTACTGTTGGATCGCTTTACTTTGCGTCAGAGCTCAATCAAGTCCCTGCTAATGTAAACTGAACATTTTGTTACTGCTGTGGCTTCACATTAAAGGCATTCAACCGACAAAACGAGGGGTGACATAAACTGTGAACCAGTCACAGGAAAACTGACCGTAATTGATTTGAGCTTTTTTAGTTTTACAACAGTCGACCATAAAAGTTAAGATTTAACTTGTAAAGTCTTCGTAACAGAGGAGACATGGACCTCCCCCTCCTCCTCTCATTTCACATCAACCTTATCTGAAAATCTTCATCCTGTGTGTATCATACATTCTTTCTCTCTGTTTATGGTTTGTCTTTATCTATCATTCCTTCTTTGTTATTCACTTCCTCCTCTCTCGCAAAAAAAAAAAAAAAATAAAATAAAAAATTCTCGACGGCGGTGCATATTTGGCACGGACTTGGTTTCCCTCTGATCATGTAATGATTTGCCCGTAACGATTACTCTCTCATGCGATGATGGAGCGGTTTGTACCTGTCCAACAGAGAGCCGCAGACAGCCACATTCCTGCTGCACCCTCCTGCCAATCAACGTCAGCTAACGCACTTGTCTCGCGCTGACACACACACACACACACACACACATCTTTCACCAATGTTCACTGTTCCCGACGCACTAAGAAGACACACACAAATGGCTGTTGCTCTCTGTTTGCACTATATATACACGGCTTGACATTTTTTGTCAGTGATAACATCCCTATTTTCTCTCTGCGTCAGTCAAAATTCACTCCCTCATTCCATCTGCTTCACTAAGAAAATAAGTCAATAATAAACTAAATGTCTTTGATAAATGGTGCAGTTCACTCTGGATGCAACGCTCCTGAACACGTCACCTTGTTTTGCAATTAAATTATCATCAACATCCATTCAGTAGTGTGATGTTGTCGTATGGTATACACCTGAAGCAAACATGGGATGAAATACTGAGCATGACACATGGGCAGACAGATGTTTTCCAGCAGTAATTTAAAATGTCAACAGTTTTTTCAGGCAAGATGCTTTTTTTTTTGGACTTTGTGCTGAGAATCACTGACCCCACTTATTTCCCAGTGAAAAAATAATGTCATGTAGATGGAATAAAAATATAAATACATTTATTAGAACATTAAAAAAAAAAAAAAAAAAAGTTAAACAATGAAAATTGAAAGGAATGAAAGGAATTGGAATTAAACTAAGGAATTAAACTTGTTTTTTTAAATAAAAGGTTCTCAGATGGCAGGATTTTCTTTTCTCCATGAAAATCAGACATCTAGAGTGTTTAGACATTTACTGATAAGACTAAAAATATCAGTAGAATACAGAATTAAAATAATAATTATTTGCAGCGTATATCAGTGGTTTCCAAAGGAGAAATAAGGACCTAAGCACAAGGTTGATGAATAGATAAATTTGAGGGATCTAGAAATGATTGATGGGGCAGACGAGAAGAAAAATAGATTCGATTTTTTATTTATGGCATTTTTTTGTGAAATACTAGATAACTTTACTTCTTCAAGTCTGTAACAGCTGCCAGACAGAACAATCTTAAGGGGTTTAAAGGAATTTAGATGCTGTGTGCAAACTTTGCAGTAAGACACAGTGGCGTTGGTTTCACCTGCCCTGCACCTTACCCTCTGCTAGTTTACTGTCTGTCCACAGGTCTCGCTGTTTTGTCTGTCAGGTCATCTGTCTCTCAACATTCAGCTTAAATGATCTGCACACACAATTTAGGATCTTTCATACAGAGCCGACTCCACTATCTGTTATATCATCTAGGTGGCTTCACAGGCCACCTGGTGACCACAATCCCAACTATTCCAGCTATGAGGCAAATCACGCTGAGATGAGAGAAGAAACTGTAGCGATAACACAAAAGACCTTATTTAAAAGAGCATTATGTCCTACTGAAGTGAAGGAGTATGGGGAAAAATGAAGGGTGACTGACATGCTCAATGTCAAATGTACACTTTTCCAGGTCATGGTTGCCAAATACTTTTCAAGCTGCATACCTGTCATCAGGGAGACGGGAGGAGGGGAGGGGAAGGGACAGCAAGGGGGTGCTGAGAGGCTTCGGATCGGAGGACGACAGATTCAAACAAGTTGGGCGCATGTGAGGACTGTCTTTGCATGTGGTTTGCGTCCCCCCACTGAGATCAGAGCCAGACGCCAGTCGGGATGATGTCACCACACAGAGGTATCCTGGGACAGAATTCCACAGTGGCACTTCAAATGCAACACCACAGTGAGACAAAGGCTGTCGTAGAGCCGATGACCGTAAGAAACCTCGGCCTGAGGGTGCAGTTTTCTTATAGGGGTAATTATTTTCAGAGGTCAAGCATCAGTCATTGCACAACACACAAATAACAAGACTGCACAGGCTTTTTGAAAACATAAAATGTAAATGAAGGTCATTTAAAGTTCACAGTCAAGTTTGCTCTTCAGTTAAAACGCAGCTCCACAGAGAGAATGGGTAATCACAAATCTCCACAAATATATGAGCCACTGTGCAAATGAAATGAGAATTTCGACCAATGTGAAGCTTATGGTTTTAATTTCCCACAACATCCAAACTGCCACAGCAATACGACTCTCTTAAAAATAACACATAAACACATTTAAGGTATACTTTACACACACCTGCTTAAAGACCACACAGATGCTGTGGCTTCCTCAAAGGGGAGACCCAGACCTCTTTACAGAGGCCAACAAGTCTGATCTACTGCTGCGACATCTGTGCTGTCTCACTGCACACCCCAGTGTGTGTGTGTGTGTGTGTGTGTGTGTGTGTGTGTGTGTGTGTGTGTGTGTGGGTGCATTTTCACAAAGGGCACTGTGGCCTAAGTAATCCCTGTGAGCAGCCTGGGAATGAGGAAGGTGGATGAACATTTGGCTCTCATGGTCACACCACATTCACAGAAGTCACAAGACTGCGGATACACACTAACATACCTTCACAATGATACAAAGTAAGTGCATAGCTACAGTTAGCAGTTAACTTCGTTTGTCCAGCAGAGTGTGCTCCATCTCCACTGATTACTTGTTTTTAATCCAAGACCAAATCCGAAGTGAAATTTTCATGCGATTACATACAACACTAATGCGAAGACTAAATCTCATGCAAATTTGTGTTGGGCAACACAAACGCAAACAAAACTGTGTCAGTCTATTAGCACTGAACTACGGACATCACCAAGAATCAGAAAACAAACGACAACCTAATCTGTTGATACCTGGAGTCATACAATACAACTTCTTTGCTTGATAGAGAGAGATGACAAATAGAAGCATTTTTCAACTACTTAGTTCTAGATCTATGGTTACAGTAGCTCTGCCTTCATTCCACATGGAGTACTGCCATTGGCTGCTAAGGAATATTCACGGATTGCTAAATACAATCTAGTGACAATACTTGCACAAGTAACATAAAGCAAAAACTTGTTTTGCGTTTGGTTTAACACCATAAATCATTATCCACCTTACAGATATCACTAAGGTCAATAAACAGTAAAACCGCAACTGTGAGATTTAAAGTCTTTACGCTAAGCTAAGCTGAGCTAGGCTAACAGACTGCTGGCTGTAGTTTAGATTTTTTTTTTTTTTTTACTGAATACTTCTTTATGCTTCACTGTACCTCTGTTGTAATTAGTAGGCATGGAGACAGTCTGCATGGACTCTGCAGCATATTTACATGAAGCTGCACACAACAGACACACACCTAACTGTGAGCACGCAAGAGCTCATCAATCTGCTTCTGTGGGTGGATGCATAGTAATCCTAATAGCACCTCATTTGTAATGGGGTTTCCAGTGTTTAGTCATGGCGGCGCACCGTTTACTTAAAGCACATCTGGCCAGATGTGGGGAAGCAGATGTGAGAACCCCAGGAAGCATCATTAGCCTCGCAAACATTCACCCCAGCCAGCCGTGGAGATCCTGTCTGACACCAGTGCTGCAGATCCTCAGTCAATCATGTTTCCATTGGATTTAACCGTCCATTATTTCTTTTCCACTTTTACACAAACCTTCTCACACTCAAATGTAACCTCCTTTTTCCCCTTTCCAAAAAGAAGTGAGGTCAGTGAGAAAGATAACTGCTTTTTGTACTTGTTTTACACGCCTGTCAACCAGTCACTGAATCAAGAATTACTGCATCTCCATTTTCTCCAGCAAGCTGCAGTTCAATATTTATGTTTTATTTTTCAACTTTATGATAGTGGCTTTGTTCTGCTTTACTCCTGCTTGGCCTTTTGCTCTCCATGCTTGCTTCATGCAACTCCTCCCCTCTCACTCCATCAATATTACACTCTTTTTTCTGCAGACATCCTTGTGACTGCGTGTGTCCTTTTCTCCTCTTGCGCTCACCTAAATCCACATCACTAGCACTCCATAAATATTCCACTCTTCTCTTCTATCCCCTAATGTGGCACTTACTTCCATTTTTGCCTCTCCATGTCCGTGATAGTGTTGTTGTATTTTACTGTGTTGTATTTAACTCTGGTCACTGGCAAAGATGTTATTCAATTTTATTCTTTTTAACCTGCTACATATGGTGAAGGTCTTGGCTTTGACCTCTAAGCCACATTATTTTTCCTGTTAACACATCAATGCCTCTAATACTTATGACATCATTTTCCACAAAAACTTTTTCCCCTTAGTCCTCTAACTTGACTCCACTACTGAAAGGCTAAAGTGTTACACTGCCTTACACATTTCTCAGATGTTTTTTTCCTGTTCTGTGTCTCTTTTCTCGGCCACTCTTGACCTTTTTGCCTGAGTGTTCCTCCCCACTTCCTTCTTTCTTTCCTCTCTCCTTCCTACCATAGCGTTCAATCTGGCTCCTTCCTCTCTCCCGACGATCCTCCCCAGCGTTGTCTCAAAACACAGACAAACACAGTCAGCTCCTACCTGCCCTCCCCTCTAATTAGGCATCACCAGAGGGGCCCAAGCACTGCATCTCCCCTCCTGTTAGCACCACTCCCCGCCACTCCTGCTGCAATCCCACCCTGGGATGAATCTAAGGTCAAGGCTGGGGCAAGAACAGAGCGAGACGCATGTGCTGAAGCCAAGGCAGAGTCGCTCGACTGTAAGGTTCTGCGCCGCTTTGTGATCGGCTGTGTTGTGAAAAATGTGGAGGCCAGATGATGCACCGAGGGCCCCGGCTGCTGCAAATGAAGTTTGAACTGGCGTCCAGGAACACACAACAGGATAAAACAACAACGCTCAATCACGCTGATGGAGGGGACGTGGGCTCGCTGCAGATGGAGCCCAAGATGTTTCATCAGAGGAACAGGATGCCAGAGGCTCAGCTTTCAAGCTCGGCAATGACAAATAAACCTCATGATGAAGGAACAAATACATTCACAATGGGCTCCAGAGGAAATGGAGAGGGGACAGAGGGCAGCCACCTGCAAAATCACAATAGAGCTGACTATCTGTGATGGCCGTGGGAGCCACAGAGGCCGCCACTGCTGAACTGGACACAAAAGGTCCTTCTGCTGTAATGTTGCCATCTGCTGGAAGTTCTTTATCAATGCGTGACAGCAGTCTGATATAAAATCTGTGTTTTCTAGTGTGTGTGGTACAATAAGACATATTCGATTTCCTGAGAACCACATAAAACTTGCTTTTTGATATTGAAGCCTGAACATGCCCTCTTGCATACACTCTGGCACATGCAATGCAACATGACTCCAGAGAGTTATGCCATTTACTGGCACAGGCCAATTCAGGCAGTCAGTCACAGCATGTTATTAGAGCCCTGCATCAAATGATTGAAAGACAAACAACACTATCAAGTTCCACAAGATTCTGGAGAGGAAAAGAGGCAAAAGCCATATTCTCCATTCCACATCTTTTCAATTTTCACAAGCTCTGGTTTATTTATCATTTCCTGATGTTAGGAAGGAACCCGTATAACACAATACACTAATACGCTTTTTTGGCAAGAGTTAAAAAGTAGATCGATACCACTCTTATATCACGAAATATGAAGCAGAGAATGGTTAGCTTAGTTTGGCGCATGCCAAATTTGCCATTTTTACACTTTGATTTTTAGACAGATTACACTAATGAGAAATGACTTGCAAATAAGCACATTTCCCAAACTATTTCTTGACTAATAATGGGGTTCTGAAGTTAAAGACAAAAGGACTCTGTCTAGTTTCATTTATCACGCTGTTCAATAGCAACAAATATACTATAAGTCATCACTGCAATAAATGAAAAAATGGTATTTTACAAATTACAAAACCAGAGACAACTCATCCCCTAAGAAAACTTGCCAAGTCTAATTTTATACTTTCTTCAGTTGTGCCACATTTGCAAAAAATCTCTGATTAGGGATTTTTATTTCTATAATGGCTTCTTTGAACTCAAGGTACTGGCAGTGTCAAGATTTGCAAAAAAGTAAAAATACAAATTGGAGATGAGTGCTAGACTTAAACCTGGCTATTGGTTTATTGCAAATTACTGCAGAAAGTGAACTTTCTTTGGGATTCAACTTTCAATAGGAGCTGCCATCTCTTGTTCTGTTCTGCAGGACTTTTCCTTCACTGGCCCACTGAGAATGGTGTGAAGCTACTTCCTTTTGGGCCGACTTTATAGGGATGAATGCCTGCTCTCTGGATTTCATGGGTTGGAAGAGCTGTACCCTGACACACCTGAGTAGGACACACAGGAAAAATTGCTACTGTGCCAGGAACACTGAGGGTAAAGCATGAAAAGTGAAACATTTCTTGGGTACCTTGGCAATTTGTGCAAACATGAGTACCAGTGAATTTTGGCCTTGGACTTTGAGTAACATTGCACACATACACACACACACTTCCGCACTTCCACACTAAGCAACACTCAGTCTCACTCCACAGATTAAGCCCAGATGCGAACAATGAGATGAGTATGAAGGCTTTTGCTGCGTAACTGAAAACACTCGGTCTTGTTAACGCACTCCAAAAACTTGCTCCATCCATCCATCACTGGCCAGATGTTCTCTGAAGCCTTTTCCTTTACTCCTCAAGTGGGACCAAACCCTCTCAAAATTAATTCACTTCCCATTCCACTTGCGTCCACAACAAAGGCACTCATGAAAGCTAATTGGATAGTTTGTGGTCTTTATGATCAAGCGATCAGCCAGGGAGCGTGTTTCAGAGAACAAGAGATGTTGTTGTTGACGGACGCTCACTTGGGACCGTTTGCCCGCCATGACCCCACTTAATCCTGCCATTAGACCCCAGAGCTTCCTCGTCCTGAGGACTTCAATGCATTCTGCTCCCTGCATTAAGACTCTGAGAGGGACCATTTCCTTGAATAAACTTTAAAATCTGTTGGTTTTTTGGCTAATTTTCTTTTGAATTCCAGCTAAGTAATCTGAAGAAAGGCATGTAGTGAAGTGAGAGTAGCAGCCAAGTACTGTGATGAAGTCTGGCAGCTGACTTATATCCATCAAATGTTGAAAACCATAAAATGTCGTTTTCCACTAACTCCCAAAAGGATCATAATCATCTACTTCAATAGAGATATCATTGTCAACGTCTGTTTGTCTGCCATGTTGTATTTGCAGCAAAGATATTACAAGGCTCAGCCCAATCTATTCACCTGAAACCTTGCTGGGAAAAATGTCTGTCTTTTAATGTCCCTTCAGGTGCCAGAACCTTATTATGCAGATGGTCAGCAAACCACATTAAAGGCAGTTTTACTCTTTTTATTGTAAATGGTAATCTCATGTGCATCATTTCTTCTCTAATTTCAATGACATCTAGTGGCGATGTTACAGACTGCAAGCAGCTAAATATTTCTCTCTTTCAAAATCTTTGTTGCAATTTACAGTTGCGTAAAGTAAGATAAATCTATCATCCTATACACTAGTCCTTCACTAAGTTCATATGAATGTAAGACCAGTAGAAATCCCTTACTGTGTAACTAGCTAACGCTAGCTAACATTAGTTTAGCTTACTAATATTTCCAAAAAGTTCAGAATGGTTTTATGCCCTGTTTGTGGTCAAGTCATTTAACATTTTACATGGAAAAAATAAATTGTATTATATATTTAACAAAGTTTCATAAAAGGAAAATGGCATAAGAAAAAAGTGTTGACTACTTTTAATAATAATAAACTTTTAACAATTGGAAAAATACTGTGCAGCAGCAATGTTGTTAGCTCACACATATGCACACAACAAGGTTTACAGATTTTATATTTTAAAAAAAGAACATTAGTATTGGAACAGAATTTGGCATCAGCCATTGCCCTGAGTTTGGGTATTGAAATCCACACTGGGGGAAAAACGCTGGATTGGTAAGACCAAATCTATCAAACTGGCATATATAAAAATAAGATTTAACACTTCAGAAATATTCGACTTTTACAGAAAATAACCAAGGGCAAAACACAAAGACAAGCAAAGCGAGTGCCAAAAAGAACTGAACAAAAGCATTCAACATGGATTCGTTTTGCTTTTTAGCCCTAGCAGGTGCCAAATCACTATTTATGCCAATAGCCTGGATGCTTTGGTGTCTTTTAAGGGCACAGCCTGCTGCGCACACTGCCACCTTTAAAATCTCATTCGGCAAAGAGGAAAAAAATGTTTCTGGAAGGTTCCACTTTACTTCACAAATCAAGGGAATAGAGTGAGAGCAACAGGACCCTCCAAAAATCACTTGAGGTATGTCATTATGTCACCCACAAAGAAAGGTCTATTCCACTTGGGGTTGAAGCCACAGGCCATTTGGCCCACACACACACACTCATATCACACAACTTTGAGCACCAGACACACAAATATAGGCTCTCATTCTTTTGTCAAACAGAAATGCAGAGAGTTTGACCTGGGAGCAAGGATGAAAAGAAAGGGCTAGTGCACAGCCGAGACCCTGGGAGGCAGCACTGATGATCCCTGGTCTCTGATGCAGAGCACCGGGTCACTCTGGTGTATGTGAACAGATAGATGTCCAGAGCTGACTCATGCTGCACAGTCACTCCTTACACAGATGGGAAAGCTTGTCATGTGCTGGCAACTGCTTGACCACTTGAGCAAAAACCCAACTGAGTCATTATTCTGTCTCGCTATGTGACAGAGACACAAAACAACCAAACCACCGCCACTTGTAACACAGAAGTCAGTTTGAGGGCGTAACTCCTCAGACATTCTGGACATTTAGTTGAACACATCATTGAGTTAAGTACAATCATTTATAATGTACTAACATTACAAACAACTTTCGTCTAATTTAAAAGATTTAACGCACACCCTTCTGAGCACTAACATGATGAAAACATCTGAAACATACAAGTGACTCACATCATGTCATTTTTATCTGATTTAGCCCTTGATCTTATGCAACAGGGATCTTTTCTGTCCAAATTTTAAGGGCTAGTCTTCGTTAATGTAATTGGACATCGTTCTTCAGACCCTCAGCAGACTTGCGTTGCTGCTTGTACTCGCACAAAGACGATTAATGCGCCACTTCATGATTTTCTTCCCAATATTCAATCTGTAACATAATCAGGCCAGCACTGGACAGTGGCCTGGAAAGTGTTGCAAAGCCTTGACTGCTTCTCTGTCACTGACATTCACTGATTACAGTGTGGACGTGCTCAGCTGGACTATATGGCAGCCAGGGTGTCTAAAGCCCAAATCACCTTGAAGTGCTATTAGCACCTGTCGTGGTCATTTACACATGCTGACAGTGGCATCCCGCCTCTCTGTTTGAGTCTGTCTGCAGGCCAAACAACTGCTTTGTGTTCCACTTAAAACTCTTGCTCAGCTCTTGCTGTGCCCCACTAAGCAGCATGTGTCAGCTTTTACACAACACGGCCTGCATGAATGATGCATGTGTATGATAGGCTTCTTAGGATATAAGGTCCAACGATTCCAGTGCTGATTGATGTAAGCTGAGTGCACTGATTTTAGAAGTTTGTTCAAGGCAGGACTGATAAGCTGTGACCTTTTGAAGGATGACCCATGTTCTGTCTATTACATTTCGGGTCTGCCTCTCAGTGTCAGAGAGCTGTTATATCATTGCTGCACGGTGTAATTCAAGGACGCATTTTTCATGCAACATTTATTTTACACAAATCATCAAAATATTTAAATATTTTCAAACTGTTTTTCACAAATTCCATGACTGAGATTTGCATCAACAACAAACGCTTCCACATCTCCTCCTACAAAGCAGCCATGGAGCTGTTCCAGCATCACTGGAGGATGATCAAAACCACTTAACGTCAAATCCATATTCATTTATGCATAAACAGTCACAGTTAATTAAATCTTTATTTGATGGCTCAAAATCAGGGTGTATTTTAGAGGATTTCCTGATCCTGAGACCAGGTATTTAGATGACAGTTACGGCTCATGTGCATCTGAGGAGTAATCAAAATAGATTATAAAGGATTATAATAGAAAACTTCAGTCTCTTTTGGGTCACCATTGTAATTTTTCATTTAAAAAATATGTCAAATTAAAAGCAACAGGTGTCTCGTTTCTTTCTCTGCAAGTTAAAAAAATGATAGCAGCCAGTGTTTTTTTTAAAGAGAAATAATTAAAGTTGCATCAAGTTCACAGACGCATCTGTTCCAAGATGAAGTGACGCGTTTTCCTCTTAAATGTTAAATGACTGGCAGAGTTGTTATCAATTGGAAAAAAGCGCAGCAGCTTACCTTCACACAAACAAGGAGAAGCAGCCCGGTGGTCCACAAACACCAGCCTGTCATCTCTGGCGCCGATCAATTCAGTGTGATATCAAAGTGTAAAGAGAGAGAGAGCTCCGAGTGGCCGCTCTCTGTGTCCGTGTGTCCCAGTCTGCCCAGTCACTCAGGGAGAAACGGCTCCGCTCTGCGCTGCGCTCCGGCTCAACTTCACACACACACACACACACACACACACACACACACACAGGGAGAGAGAGGGGGGAGAAAAGGGAAAAAGTCAGCCAAGAACGGCCGGAGACGACATGACATTTCCCTGTCTCTTCCAGATATTTTGTTCCCCCTGCAAACACGTTGCTGCTAAATTTATGTTTGCATACCAGGCGTGCGTCAGGAAAAGAGGCTCACCCACCTTAACATTCTTAAAGAAACACGCTCCGGGGCCGCGGCGCGCTCGCACGCTGCAGGGACACGCACAGTCTCACCGATGCTTGGTGTGTATGTGTGCGTTTTTTTCAGGCACTTGAAGAACACATTCTTTCATCCTAGCACAGTTAGCGGAGAATTTGCAAACACAGAACCTGCAGCGTTGCCAGGTAAACAGCGTTGTTTATGGTTTACTGAAGCTCTCATGCAGAAAAAGGTCTGTTCTTAATCTGTTCCCCTCAACATGATCATTCCAGACTTCTACCTCTGTTTGTGAGTGATTCCGCTACCACTTGTCCCTGCTCACGATCAACTGTGTGTTTTTATTGGACCTTGTACAGACTAGTTTGATTAGTGCATGTAAACATACCTACATGCACATACAGTTCAACTCAGTAGCCTGACTCTTGTTTATATTCATAAAGATTGTGGTTTTGACAGAAGTATTCTACATGAGTTTGAACCATGTCACTTTTAAATGGCAGCACTGGGCTCAGGTGTATGTGTTTCCAGATTAATACTTTGATCTTTACAGGCCAGCCTTTGAAGAGATAGTTTGATATTCTCGTAAATATATTATTTATTCATTTGTTCAATGATCACTTGTATCTGTACGGTAAAAGTAGCTGGAGTCTGCATCTGGTAAACCGAGCTCAGCAGAAAGTGTGGAAACAGGGGAAACAGCCAGTCTGGCTCAGTCTTATGCTAAGCTAAGCTAACAAACTGCTGCTCCAGGCAAATATTCCTTTGATTTCAGAAGCCTGATCCACAGTTGCCAGTTGATACTTAATAGTAATTGTTCCCTTTGTTATAACCTGTCTAAGTTTCCAATAACTGTCAGTGTTCAGTAGGTTTAATCCTTTCATGTCAGCTGGCTGTGTTTTTATCCTCATGTCGGCCAAAAGATGAGCTAAACTTTAGATAATTATTCACACGACTGATGGATCCTCATTTATGAAAATAAAAGTCAGAAACAGACAGAGGAACGTGAAGACCCAATCATCTTTTCTATGCCACACTTGCTGCATCACTTGGACAATGAACAATCATGTGCATAGGCCCAGTTGAGTGTCCCTACTTTTCACAGTTTTAGATTTAGTCACAAGTATGAAATGCATTAGTCTTTCAAGTTCAGCACCAATGCTGCCAACCATGTGCCATTTAAGGTCAAGAGGAGTTTTATCTGAATCAAGCTTTGACTGCTTATGAACTGAGATCAACTGGATGGAATGAAACATTCATACTCTTGGCCTTTGCTGGCATATGATTGAAATCCACTGTTGTTTCTGATTTACCTTGATGAGACCCATGTCATTCTTTGGCGGCTTTGATTTAAAAAAATGCAGTTTCCTTTTGTTCAGAAGCAAATCAAATTTTTGTGCAGTTTGATGAAGGTCTGTGTTGTATCTTTGGACAAGACTGCCTCCCACACTGCCTAAATGTTGGTCCTAATTAGGGTGAAATGTTGGCCTGACCTAATATGCTTTTAATTTTGAGAAGGCCATGTCAAATAAACTGTACTGAACTGTAAAGAAATGTATTATATGTTGTTTTGATTTTGTCATTTTTCAGCGAGAAGGGAATTTCATTCTATAATCGATAGCTTCAGTCAGCCTTTTGATCTCATACCTTTACTAAACGAAGAGACGTTAAGTTCTTTGAAGCGTAGCCCGCAGTGGTCGGGCATTAGGCCTCACTTGTCGCTTTTGAAGCTGTCCAGGGCCACCGTAATAACAATGTTCCTAGAACATGTCAACTGTCCTCATCCAAACTTAAAGAGAAATGCCCTTTGAGAGGCACACAATAGTACAGGTATGTATGGTATGAGCCACCTGAATTGCTGCCTGACACGCAGGCTTGAATTCAGCTTAATCTCTATTAACACACTGAACATAGGAATGTAAATGTTTATTCCCCCAGGAGGGTAGAAATCTTTACCTGAACACAGATGGGGGTTCGATTCATGTCCTTTCCACCTCAGGGTTAAATTATCATCCTTAACAGCTCCTTGACATTCAAAGCCTACTGGCTCATGCCACTCATCATGAAAAGTCCAGTGTCTTTGAAAGCGGAAAGACCCCCGGAGCCTCTTGTTGAACTATGATCACCCTCAGCACCCTGAGAGCACCACAGACACCCGACAGACCCAGAGCAAGCAGCAGATAATGCTTTGAGACATGAATAGTTTACATTCACCGTGACTGGCGGTGCATAGCTAAGCCACGTCCTCATGTTACAAATGCTGTTGCTCTTATTGATGGACATGTTCAACGGGATCGCTCGCTCAAAGCTCCCATCAGTGGTGTTACAAAATCACTGCCCCGCGCACAAATGTATTTTTAGGAACTCTACAAGCTTAAATAGCATCTGTCAGTTGTTTGCTCCACTGATCTCACAGGGACTTTTCTGTGTGGGAAGACAAATAAGGGGTTGAGACAGCAGCTAATGACAGTCTTTTACTGAGATCTTTTGTTTGAATGCAACGATAGGCTGGATGTTGGACACTGAGTGATACTGCTTCACGCTTCTTGGCCTCTTTTGAACCAGCTACTACCCTCTAACTCTGTAGGTTATATGCATGAACGAACAAGTATACATGTATGATTTTACAAGTGCAAAATAGGGCCTTAGTATGTACAGTACATGTGTTGGTTTCCTAGCTAAACATACTTGGAGCAGGTCAGTGCCCCTCTTATGAGTAACCTTGTTGTCCTGCTTTAGCTGACACCAAACACAGCCGTTTGATCAGTGATATTTGGCCTGAGACTCAAAGCGCTGCTTGTCACATGTGTTCAAAGAGAGGGCAGGAATTTGCCAGATACCAGCTAGAGAAAATGCCCTTCACAGGACACCAGCTAGCTTGTTTTTTCCTGTAAAACGGCAGCTACAGCAACAGACATCTCCTGAGCGGACACTTGGTAATTATAAAAGATAGTTTGCCATTTTGGGAAACACACTTATTTGCCTTCTTGCCAAGACTTAGATGAGAAAACTGAAACCAATCTCATGACTGCCAGCTAAATACGAAGCTACCACCAGGTGACAGTCATCTTAAAAAAAAAAACATAAAGTCCGGAAAAAGAGACACAAGGAAACAACTGTGTCTAGCCAAGATATAGTCCCACTCAGAATTCCCTGTAAAACCACAAATTGTCCTTGTTTCACCTCAGTTTTTGCTCTGATTAAAAACAACGTGTTTATCAGTGAGCTTTAGAGGTGCTGTCAGGTCGGGGGGGGTTTAACCTTTGGACAGACTAAAGTGAACTCTGTCCCTGTTTGTCCCTGTTTGCCATCTTATTGCTATTTGCTAGCTTCAGATTTTATGGTCGCAAGCATCTTGAAGTGTATTTCCCCAAAGCACCAAACTGCTCTCTTTCAATGTAAAGCACACAAACTTCTCTGAATTGTTGTTGTGGCACCTTGTTATAGCCTGTGCTCTCTGGCCATGCAGTTTACCACCACTCGGTTGCCTTTCTCATCTGTCCCTGATTGCCTTTACTGCTCTGTGGAATTTGGCACACTAGCCGTACGTGTGTGTGTGTGTTTGTACGTGTGTCTGCTCATGCTTGAGACTCCAGAGGAAACGAAAGCTCCTGCCATTGCTGGGCCACAGCGTCCGGGGGAATGCCAGGCTCGCTAAGGGTACAGTAACCTGTCTGTCTGTCAGCACAGATCTGTTTCAGCTGCAGTCATCACGTTCCATCAGACATGTCATATCCCCTGCGTGCTGTCTGAGGGCATCATGCCACAAACCACCAGTCAAATATGTAGACAGTGGGCACAACACTCTTCACACTCTTGCCAATGATCAGTCAGCTTGTCTGATAACCCAAGGGTATAATTTTTTCTGTCTTGATTCAGGGAAATATCTAATCCTAGTTTATGACCAAAACCAAATATGCTGCCGGTTGAATATTTAATCAATATGCCCAAACTACTTAGCGGTGAATAATTTTGGCATCAAGTTCCATGCGATAGGATTAAGGCATCATACAACACAAATCCAGGATTTCCTATTATCTAATTACAAAGTTAACCTGAGATATAATGTCTGATGGATCACCATCATCTTTTCCATGGATATTACAGCTCAGCAGAAATCAGAGGAAAACAATCAAGCGGCTTGTAAAAAAAAAAAAGACAGAGACAGACAGGGCAGCAGAAAAGGACACTGTTACGTTGTAGATGAGAGTGTCTATTGTTCCAGTAAATCTGCTGCAGGCTGGTCGCTGGCAGAAGAGTTGGACAGAGAAATTTAGGGCACAGAGAACTAAACATCCCCCGGCATCAGTTTCATCCATGGGAATCAGGCAAATAAGTGTGTGAACACAGCTTTCCGCTTTTTTTTCACCTTCACCATTAATTGTGTTTTGGTAGATTTTTGTTTTTTCATTCAGTTTTTATCCCATTTTAATCAGTTTGTTTAAGAAAATAAACATTGTTCACTACCCTAAGGAATTTGCTAGGTGTCTGTATGTCTGTCTACTATTTATACTGAAATCAATATAACATTTTCATTTACAATTTAATACATTTAAATTTGTGATTTAAAGGAAGCAGAACCACATGACGTCGGCTGGAGTCAAAAGCTTAAATGGCAGCTGCTGGGATCTGCTAAACCACTGGCAAGAGGAAATTAATCTGGTCTTTGTTTTCTCCATTGTGCAGGAATTTAGCTACTGATTCATAAAACTACATGTGAAATTACGATCTTACTCAAAGCTTGTTTCATCAGCTTTGATATTTTTTAATTACGTTACACTATATCTCTCATTTCTAACTTGCAGGAATTATATGTCTATATTACTTAATATTAATATGTTATATGCTGTGATAAAAACAGATGTCAAACATCAGTTTCAGATCTTAATGTCAACCTCATCTGACTCAGTGCCTGCAGGTTTCCTGTAGATGCATCTCATCATTTGGATGATTATTACATTGTAATTAGTCAGGTGTTCTGCAAGGCTGGGTCATACCGATAAACATGTGTGCCTGATATTGTGTCACTACATCACAATTTGTGACTCATCTCCTTTATTTCCTGGAATAGTAATTACTGAATGGAGATGGTATAACCACTGGCTTACACTGAGAGTCGTGCAACACTTCAGCATCAAACCAGTGAATCTCGCCAGTGTAGTTGTTTCAAATTTCAGCATCTTGTACTGTGCTGCAGACCACTGGCTACCCATAGAGACCACCTGGGCAGATTTCTGGTTTGGTGCATGTCTTCAGTTGACGACGTTTGTGTATAAAAAGAAAGAGAAAGACAGGGAAAGAGAGGGAAATGACAGACAGCTTGGCCCGGCTGTCAGCTGCCACTCGGTTCCCATTACGGCCTTTCTCATGTCCAGGCCTCGTTCCCTTGGTTTCTCCAAACTTCTGCACGCCTCAGGTACTGTTTTGGAGGCCAGCTGCATGTCCGTCTGACAGAGAGACTGCAAACGAAAAGCCTGGAGAGAAAGCAGAAATGAAGCAAGGGCCCATTTCCCACGTTGTTCTTGGCTCCTGTCTACCCCCGAAGACTTAAGCGAACACTTCCAAAACAAAGAGATTGTCTGTGTAGGTGCCCAAATAGCCAGCCCACGCATATATGCACACTTGCACACAGACAGAGACACACTCACACACTGGGACATAAAAAATGTTATTCTAATTCCTTCTAAGTGCCTATTTAAGCAGCTGTTTTCTGTAAACACTGGCTCAGACAGCAGAGCTTGGACATTTGGTTTTAGATCATTCTCAATTATATCATAATTACTAGGACTTGGTCTGGTTGTCAGCAACAGCACCCAGAAAATATAGTTGTGAATTGCTGCCCCTTTGCCAGCACAAACAGCCGGCTTGTTAATCCCAGCACGGCTCTGTGAAAATGGCCTGTGACGGGATATTGTCGAAACATGGCAGGGTCATGCGGGATGGCGTCCGAGCCACACGAACGGAAAGCATACTGTGGCCGTTGCATGCTTTCATTGAGCAGCTTAGCAATTAAATCTGCATCTCACAGGTCAGTGACCAACATGATGATGTCTTTTTTCCCTTTCCTCTGAGAAAATCATTACTGAAAATCATCATTAAAGTGGAAGCAGGGTCAGGGTGTGGTCCTGTATTGACACAGAGGATCTAATTTTAAAAGCAAGCCAGGGTCACATACGGACCCTTTCACACACTTTTAACCCAGTTGTTGATTCATATTCTGACTACACCCTCTCAGTGAGAAATGCAAACAGACACTAGGATGCTGTAGTTAATGAGGCGAAGTCATTATTTGAGGATTATATCTGACAGGTGCACAGATCTCTGCTTAACAAGACTCTTGTCTGTATTGATGCTGTAAAATCAGCTGTTAATGCTCCACTAAGTAAATATTGTCTGCATAGAGCCATACTTTATTAAAGCCTGAAGTAATGTTTATTTCAAGATGGCAGCCATCATTGTGTTAAGATGTAATTCACTGTTGAATGTACGACCTCTGCAGCTCCAGGGGTGGGATGGAGCTGGGAAGAATAATAGTGCCAAATTTGGCAGCAGGACTCGAGCCCTGTAGCTATTTTTGCCCCTGATGTTGAAATTCTGGTGTAAATTCACTCTGACAACATGAATACGGCCAATAGTTCGTTCCCCCTACTTGATCAAAATGACACCCAGAACTTTCTCTACAATGGCAGCGCTATTCATTTCATGAGCTGTTCTAGATCGTTCCTGTAATAATGACTGTGATTGTACAGTGTTATGTTACTAAGTGGTTTGTCGTGCAAATATAATAAGAAAAATGTTTAATTCTAATCAGAGCAAAGAGAAAAAAGGTATTCTTATTCTAAACCTAACTAAACACAAGCAGAGATAAAAGATAATGGTTGCCTTTTAGCAAACAGCTTCAGCCATGATTGTTATGTCTGCAAACCGTTTAGTGATACGACTCAAATGAAGATTTGCATAAAAAGAGACATGTTAATTGAAGAGGTTTTTCACTGCCACCTTTTTTTAAATCTTGGATGTTGTTGCCCTTTAATTTAAAATGTCTCTTTCTCTACTATTTAGCACATAGAAACTACATTTTTAGAAAATAACCACCTTGAAAATAAGAGCTTTTAAAGAAAATTGTGATTTTTACATTTTTTTTCCAACTTGGGTTTTGTCTGGAGGTTGTGAGTTGAAATGACCAAGAGCCAGTGCCTTGTTACATGTCTGTTGGACAGTCCAGCCATCTATCCCTTGTCACTAAGGCCACACTGCCAGCAGATGTATTTAAAGCAGCAGCAGTGTTTGAGGCTAGAGTTAACCAAAGCACGCCGCTGTCCCAAAGACATGTCACTTTCTGTCTCCCCTGCTCTAAAGCCACATCACTACCTCTCTGTCTGTTTCTGTCTGCACTGTCTCTTCACACAGCACCTCTGACTGTGTGTGATCCGGAGGTGTGACACTTTCCCAGTAGCCCACAGATATCTGTTACCCAGCCAGGCGCTTTGGCAAGTTGCCCACAGCCCTACCTGTCTCAAAGGGCACGATTCAAGGATGCCGTGTGAGGATCTCCTCTTCACTCAGCCAGAATCTCTAACCCTGCTGCCAACTGCACGACAGCAGACCTCAGGGGAAACAGGAGGGTAGAGCTTCTATGACTGATCTGACTTTTTCATCTAATCTGTCAACTGTCAAATGAGAAAGAAAGAAAATAGGCGTCTTGCTCTTTCATCTAATTGGTCTTTCTGTCTCCTGTCATTTGTATTATATGTAAGCAACTTTAATGCTACAATCAAATTGTTCGGGTGTCATTTTTATCAAATACAAAAACAACCACATAAGTAATAGTGGTGATTGTGATTTCTCTTTTAATAAAAATAATCCTACTTAGATCATAACCAGTCACTGCACCTTGTGTGTCTGACAAGTTGTGATGTTTGAGTTGAGTCAGAACTTTGTCTACTCTGGTGCCATCTAGTGGCCTAAATGTGTAAGTGCTATAAGTGTTCTCATAAAGTTTTAACTCTCAACAGTAGACTCGTGGTGGTGAATTAATTAGCCATCAGATACAAGTGACACTGTCACAACATGAGCACCATTATTCACTATGCTGCATTTATTTCATCTAATTATTCATTATTTTATAGGAGCTCAATATTATACTTATTAGTGAAATTTTTACCAGATCTCTGAAAGTAAATTTGATAACTCCTGCTAATGCTCAGTATCTTACTGTTTATCTAGAGTGAAGGAGAAGAAGAGCTAGTTCAGCTGAATACATCACCTTGACTCAGTTTCAGCTCTTGTTTAAGGGGAAATCCAGTTACGTCATTTAGTTACACGGCTACATGCTTGTACAAATGGTCTGTAATTGTGTTCAAAAATAACCCTGACAGTTGCTGCTTCTGTTGTGAAATTATCCTCGCTGAGAGCAGAAACCGTGTCAAACCAGATTGACTGTTGACAGACAGTGAGGTTTTCATGTGATCTGAAATAAATCAAACTAGGACTCTGAGCTAAAGTGACCCTGATTGTATCACTTAGTGTGTTTACAGAGGGTTTGTTACCATGAGTATCGTGCAGCCATATGACTGAATTGAGGTGTAGCTGTGAAAATCAGCTGTTTGAACCACACAGTTGATTTTAACGGCTTAATTATATTTAAGAGTTCAGTTTTTATATTGTACATGGAGTTGATTGCTTCATTAAGCAGGCTTGTGGTGGAGAAATTAAATGATCTCATTAACATCAGCATTTAATAACACTAAATAGCCCATGTGGAAATGTTCTGAAGGCAGTTACAGTTATATTATAATTAGTATTAACTGTACATATTCAATACATGTTGTCATTGAAACTATTGATTTTAAAAACATTTGTGATGTCATGCAACCACATGGCATCATTTTTATATCATATAAGCTCTATAAATAGAGTAATGCAGTAATCATTTAAGTCTGTTTCATTCTAGAGGTCTGTAAGTCAAATAGAAAGATTATTGATTTTTATGTCGTCATGACTCTTGATCAACTGGTTGCACTTTGATTTCCATCGAATCATATGAGGTAAAGGTAATTAAGTGAATATGACGTGGACCATAAAATATGATCAGATCAATGTCCAGAACAACGTGGTAATCAACTGGTGTTGTCATTCAGCTGTACATATTTCTTCATCATTTATTTCTTCAATAAATCAAAACTAGTGTAAAAATATGCTGCACAAGCTTCTTTCAATCAGAATCGGACTACTTCAAACTTGGCACATGTATCACTAAGAACTAATGGCAGGGCACTGTTGACTGTGAAGATATCTGGATGTAACTGTTGTGGAGGAAATTGAAAATACAGACATAAAATCTATATAAACTCTACACAATTTTACTCTGCCCCTTGAAAACAGTTTTGGACGCTGTGTGATGAATGTGGCGTGCTGTATTTATGTTGGGATGAGGTAAACTAATATTTAGAGAACTGTATATTTTCGTCTTTGGAAGAAAGTTTACTGCTGAAAAGTCTTGGCTCATTAAACTGACGGTTATTTATGAGAAGAGCAGCTGTGATTGACATTATTAAAGTGTCCCTTAGCTCCATCAGCTACTTTGAGCACTGTTTTAATGAAACTGAACATAACCATCGGGCATACCAAGACAAATCTCTGTCAGCCAGTGGATGGTCAAAAGATCCATAATGTTTTTACCGGCTCCGTCAGACGGTCTTGTCAGTCAGGTCATGTTGCATACTGCCCTCAGTCACCAGATCTGATGCAGAAAAAACATGCAACTGATAAACGTGCAAAACTGATGTGACACAGTCATGTCCACATGGAGCAGCATCTGAAAGGGACATTTCCAACATCTCCTTGAATACAGGCCAGGAAAAACTGAGGCTGTGTTTAGAGCAAAGGGAGGAATGACCCAGTATCCATATGGTGTTCCTAATAAAGTGCCAAGTGAGAAGTGAGTGTACAGTAGTCATCTAGAAAAGTCACAGTTTATTTGTCTTTTTAAATCATTATTTTATATTATGGAGGATTTAGGCAAAAGCAAGACAGAATTTGAGTCTGTGGAGGATTGATAAGTGAGTACACCAAACAAAACTTTGGTCTAAACAATATTTTTTCAAACACAAATATATATATTCCCTTTACTTTATATTTATCTAGATACATTATTTTTTTCAGTGAAGAGGTTTCTCTATAGAATCCAGGACCCTTAAGTTTTACCCAACTAGAGAATCTGATCACGTTTCCACATATGGCCTCCAAAAACTGCATTAGCATTTAATTTACATTTTTAACGACATATTTAAAACTTCTTTAGAGAAATGAGTTTGAAAATAATTCTGTCTGTTATTTTTTTACAAATGGAAAAAATACTGAAGAGCTCTCAAATTAGAAACAGGACCGCACATCTGGCTCTGATGAGCTACTGGCAACCACAAACCTGTTGATCTGTGGGCAAACCACTGACGTATGGGACTATTTAGGCCATTAAATTTAGTATTCATAAATGTATTAGAGAGAGGTGTTACTCTGGTCTAATCTCTTGCATTAATTTAAAAAAAAATCACGTAATGTTCATCAGGATACAGCTACACAGGCTTCCTTCCAGGGTGAACAAACAGTGAAATAAAATCAACTGGGCAGATGTTTTTGTTCAGTATTATCTTCAAAGATTCATATGTGGTAACAACTACAGTGGATGATCAGAGCCACATGAAATACAAAGTGACTTGTCTTTGGTCAGTGGGACACTTGAAGAAATTGGAGCCATTAGTTACATTTGTGCTTTTCTTACTGTCACAAGTCAAAATATCTGTTTAATATCTGTATATGAGGCCTATAAACTTTGTGGTTCACACACAATCACAGTTATGTCTGTCTCAGTGTTAAAAGGTGACCATCTGTGACGAAGATGAATAACCCTGTCGAGAACTGCTCCTTCACTGTCCATCACCATCCCTCATCACATCTAACTGATATTATAAACCCACTGGGCAACTGTGTAAATCATGTGAGTTTGAGCGATAATATGTTTGAAAATCTCAGATTCACTATGTGGTTGTTGGACTTTGTGCAGTTCAGTAAAGCTCCTCGTTTTCTGGCAACATAGTGTGAATATCATTCCAATTTATAAGGACTTTAATGCAGGTCCTGTATTATGTGGGCAGATCGTTTTCTGGCAGGAAGGGCAAAATATACTTATAAGTACGTACAAACAACAGACCTGCATTGTACTTGTTGTGTACTAATGCGCAGTCCACTAATTCCTTATTATACTTATTATACCTGTGTGTAACTGGACCAATAGTTTTATTGTTAATATATTATACTTATAGTTATGTTATATATACGTTATAGTTGTGTATAATTATGTTTTATGATGTAGACTTCATGCTTTACTAGACACGTGTACACAAAATGAATAATCCTTCTGTGACTAGAAAAAATGTCACTGGTTTACGAAACGATAAGAAACCGGGCTGTAATGTGTCGGCCATGTGATTTACAGACATTCCCTGATTCCCACTTTTACCCCTTTCACCTTTACCCTAGAAACAATAGCGACGCTTACGTCAGACTGTTGCGCTACATCTCGCGATAATTATCGACTATAAATACAGCTGCTGCCGCTGCACATCAACCAGTCATCTCATTGAGAAGTTAGACGCAGACGCATTATCCGGTAAGTCCTTTATTCTATCTGCTTTATATCACGTCTTAAACAGCGGTACAACTAGCCGATAGTTTAATAGTGACTATAACACATTAGGCAATCTAATTACGAGCCTAGTCTACTATAACCAGGAAGTGAAAGTAAACATGTTTATATTGTGTGACAGAAATAGCTGTTTTTATAGTTGTGTTTTCCCCTACAGGCTTTGTTTTAGTAGACATGGCAGCAGCTGAAGTCATCTCCAATCAGGTGAGTTTGTTAGACTGAAGTTATACTTTTGGCATAAATTGAAGTTAGTTGTTCAATTAAAGCTTGAAGACCTAATATACTTATGTAATAAACTTTATATGATCTGTTTTCATTTCCTCACAGAATGTGGTCATGAGAGTGACCAGCCTTCCTCTGGTGAGCTCCACCTATGGCTTGGTGTCAACTATGTACTTAAACACCAAGGACACCCACCCTTACATCAGGACTGTGTGTGAGGCGGCGGAGCAGGGAGTCCGCACCATCACCTCTGTGGCCCTCACCACTGCTTCACCCATCATGGACAGACTGGAGCCTCAGAGTAAGAGTCATTCACACACCAAAACAAACTGAAGTGGAACTGAGGATAAAAATGTTGCTGACCTGAGTCACATGGCCAGAGCTTGAAACAGGATGTGCAAGTCAGGCTGCTGATGGCTCTTAGTCATCTTAACCTTTCACCCACTTTCTTAATAACCCAAAACTGAGCCATAAAAGTACTGATAAATCATAGCTGCACAGTGTTATCTAAAGGTTTATTGATTCACTTTTTTCTCATAGCATTTTCTAAAAATCAGTTAACTTTTTATTTCTTTCATTCTTTTGTTGTCTGCAGTTGCCATTGCCAACGACCTGGCCTGCAAAGGTTTGGACAGGATTGAGAAAACCTTGCCGATTCTTCACCAGCCCTCTGAGCAGGCACGTACTTCAGTGGGGATAAATCCAAATTGCATAATGTCTTAGTTCACAGTTGATATTGGCTCATTTCCTGACGGCTTAGCTGTGACCTATGCCTTGTCTTTCCTAACTGCTGTCTACTCACTCAATAATTTTGAGGACAAACATTTATTTGTCCATGTTTCTGTCCAGATTGTTTCCACTGCCAAGGATGTGGTAACCACGGCCAAAGATGTTGTGACAGGCAGAGTGTCCAGTGCCAAAGACACAGTGTCAGACACACTGACCAGTGTGGTGGAAAGGACTCGGGGTGTGGTGCAGGATGGGATGGAGAAGACCAGGGCTGTTGTCACTGGCAGTGTGAGCACAGTGCTGGAGAGCAGAGTGGCCCTTCTGGTCAGCAGTGGAGTGGACACAGCCCTCACCACATCTGAGAGTCTGGTGGAGCAGTACCTGCCTCTGACAGAGGATGAGCTGAGTGAGTAGAGACAGAAATGAGTAGTGACTCACACCAGCACCAGTTAAAACTGGTGGATCTCAATCAACTTAACTTGTGTAATCTGTTTAAACTGATGTAAATCTACTCTTGACCCATACATTTTTTTTAGGGTTAGGAACTGAAATGTTACCAGAGAAAAAAAAAAAACAATGTAAAAGTGCAATATAAAAACCTGCCCTTTAGAAATCTATAGTTCCTTTTCAGACCCATAGAAAATCTTGTAAATTTCTTAAAATACCAGACTAGTAAATAACATAACGTTTTAATGTCTGCTGTTTCAGCTTTAATGATGTTTAAAGAAATAAGACAAGAGAGGCTGGGGAGATTAAACTTGTTTATCTGTAACAAGTTGTCTCAACAGTCAGCAAGAAGCAGCTTGAGTGTGTTAACAATGGATTTGGTCCAGTTTCCGGAAAAACATGGCTTATCGGATTATTCTTCTGAGAATCCAAATTTACTTTAGAGGCCTGTTTTTCTCCATCATTAAAAGACTTGTTGTTTAGAGTGAACTGTAGTGTACAGAAGCTTAGTACAAACAATCCTGTTTACTGTTTAAATGGATCTGATCAGGAATTAACAGTGAGTAACTACATTCTTTGTGGCTTTAAAGCTTCAAGCTACTTTAAAGATGTAGCAGCCTGCAGAAAAAAATCTCTCCACTCAAAAAAACAACAAAAAAAAAAAAAAAAGCGTTTATGACCTTAAATCAGCTGTTTTGAATGGTTATTGACATGTTTCCGTACCTTGTGACAGAGCTGGAGGCAAAAACTGTGAAAGGCTTTGATAAGAGGGAGGTGAGCTACTATGTCCGTCTGGGTTCCCTTTCTGTGAAGCTGAGAAAGCGGGCGTACACCAGAGCCGTGGCCAAAATCCAAGATGGCAAGCAACGCAGCATGGAATTCATTTCTGAGCTCAACACCACCGTTGACCTGGTGGGTTTTATTTTTCATGAAACTTATTAGTGGCACTTGATGCAGCTCGTCTCAAAATAAAGAAAATCTTAAGATACTTTTCTCTGCAACTAAGTTTCATTGCAATGCCACATTCCTTAATTGTATTTATGTCCTAAAGTGGTTTACAGAAGGTAAACCAATGCTTTGACTGCTCTTTGACGTCATGTGCTCGTTTTCCCAGATTGAATATGGCAGAAAGAATATTGGTGGGGCGAACCAGATGGTAAATGACAAGCTCAAGTCTTTGGTGGCGTGGAGGTCTAATGGTCCAAACCAGGAGGGCGGTCATGCAGCAGAGGTAAGGAGGTGGAAAACGCAAAATACAGTATAAATACAGTGTTTTTGGGACATAATTATCACCACTGTCTCTCCTCTCAGGGAATAGAGTCTCGCACCCTGGCCCTGGCACATTCTCTCACCCAGCAGTTACAGACCACCTGCCTGGTCCTCGTCTCAGACCTGCAGGGCCTCCCCAACCACATCCAGCAGGAGGCGCTCTCCCTTACCCGCTCAGCCACACACATCTACAACAACTTCGGCAATGCGAAAGTGCTAGGAGACCTGACGGACAGCGTGTTGACAAACAGCAGGGCACAGCTTGGAAAAATGAAGGATTCTTTGGACAACGTCATGGATTATGTGGTCAACAACACGCCGCTCAACTGGCTGGTGGGTCCCTTCTTCCCCCGGGTGACTCCTAAGCTAACCCGCACACCAACGTCTACTGCCAGCAGCACACCAGCTGTGTCCGCCCAGCAGCGACAGTGACCGTTACTGCTTTATGTTCTTCTTCAATACACATCACTGCGTAGGCAAATATTTAACTTTCTGATGTAAAAGACACTGAATATGTTAGGATGCAAAACTCAGATGTAGTTTCATTTTGAACACACTTCTCTTTTATACTTTTTTAAATTTTAATTGCTTTAATCATGTACTTTGTCGGATTAATTAGTTGTGTGCAACATTTTGTAGTTGAGACATTCACAAACAAGTCTGTTCAAACTAATCCTGTGCTTATTTCTACATAAACTTTGCTCAAGCTGTTCATTTTTTTTGCATCTTGGTCTTTTATCTTCACATAGAAAAACTGGATTTTTCTGAGATTTAAGACACATATTAACTTTGAGTTTAATTTGGTTTAATTTAATTATTTTATGACCACTGGTCAGACTATTGGGCCACTTAACTCTAGGACAGTAGGTAATGTCATGTTATAGGATACCACAATAATAAATAAATAATAATAATGATCTTTATTTTACATTTTTTAAAAAACACTTGCATAAACACTACATCAAAGCACAACCTATAAATGTATAAAAGCTCTTTAAATGATACTAAAAAAAGTTTTAAACTCAATGAAAGCCAAGCGTGGAACAATCGGAGTCAGAGTGAACGCTCAGACTTCTCTACTCATCGATGGCGACTTCGGCGAGACAGGTACTCCATCAGACCCTGAAAGTCCAAAATTTAATTTGCAGAAAATAAGATTACCAGTCGGTACAACGCTATCTTTCCAATGTGAAATAACAGATTTCAAAAGGCATTCATCAAGTCCCTGGCTCTGATAATGACACAAACAGAAACTAATAAATCTGGTTTAAAAACAAGCTCTGATTACCGTCAGCTTCTGAATCTGGCACCACGCCACGTCATCCAGTAAGTCCAAGTTAATTTCATCCTTGGTTTCTTCAGAAAAGCTGACAGTCTAAAATAATGCATACATTACATTACATATATACAAGTCACAACAGTATTAACACTGAAAATAAAAATTAGCAGTTGAGCAAGACATGTCCCACAGTACTTGAATCATGGCAGTGTAGAAACTGTATGTCTGGGTCTGAAGTGTCTTCAGTGGTTTATTCACATGCTTTGAGAGGCATGTGATAAAGCAGCATAGTAAGAACACGAAAAACACTAAGTGAGGACTGTACCTGGCCCAGTGCTGTGGTTACAGTGACGTGAGCAGCAGAGCCTGCCATTGAACAGTGTAGGTCACCAGTGGAGACAACAGACCTGGAACAGAATGAGTCACAGATAGAGATGCACCAATGTGAAAATTTTTGCCAATATCATAAATATCTGCAGTCACTGCTTATGCCGATACCGATGTATATAGCATTTTTTTTCTATAATGTCTCAAATTTTGTACAGACTGGAAAAGCATCACTGTAAATTTGAAAAATAAAACACGGCTCTTTATGTATAGAAAGACTCAGTGTAAAAGACTTAGCAGTTTGTGGTCACAGCATGAAAGTCAACAACATCAATAACAGTTTGTTTAGAAATTAAGCTACGTTTACCTGCAGTAACAAGTGCCACACCAAAAATATATTATATTGCTCTTGCAGGTATTGCATACTGCAAAACGGCCGTCCCCATGAGACACTTAAAAAAACTGCCAAATGACAGACATAAGCCGTGTTTCCACTAAATAAGTTCTTTGTAACATTTAGGGGCCGGGAACTTTTCAGGAATGTCCCCTCACTCAGCCTTGGTACCCTCTGTGTCCCCACAGGGAGTAAGGCTTGTCTAAGTCTTGTCTGTGACAGCTTCATCACGTTATTATTAATTAACTACATGCTGCAGTCTGTGCGTGTGTGTGAGAGAGAGAGCAGTACCTTCCTTTTTTAACGTTTTGTTTCACATTGGAAAAAATAAATTAATTAAATTGTGGTGGTCAGTGTTGATTCTGTGGCAGCCGCCACACATTGATCGTTAAATGTGAAACCCTGCGATCATTTTGTGACGGTTTCGACTGTGTTGCTTCGTTTGCTTTTTCAATTCTATTTATTGATACGTTTCTGCCACCGGGTCTTTAAAACGCTTCTTTGTTGACTGCGTCATGTTCAACCAATCACCACCAAGTCAACCTAAAGCCCCACTCAAGAACTTTTCAAGGCCAAATGAAGTACCTGCCCCTATTCAGTTTTCAGCTGGGGACTGTAGCTTAGCATAGCATTTGCTTTACCTGTAAACTAGCTGTTATCATGTGACACAGTGCTGTGCTACATATTAGCCGATATATTGTGCATCAACTAGTCAGATTAGTTTCTCCAAATAAGATGATGAAAATAAACCAACAGATGTGTAATTATGCAAACCACCATACCTGAGTTTAGGTTTGGTCTGGGAGTTCTGGTCCGAGGTCTTGGTCACACGGCTTTGAGTTCTTTTGGAAGTGACTGTGGAGCCCCTGAAGAAAATTAAGAGCAACATCAAGGCCTGTGTGAAGCTCAGCATAACACATACACTAAACACCAGCTCACTTCACACCACAGTCTTACCTCAGGTTTCCAGTGCTGTTACTACTAGCTAGTGTTCTGGTCCTTTTTGTCCCATTTCCTCCCTAAATACAATCACATACATTATAACCAGGATATATATAATGCTACGAAAAGCATCATCTTATTTCTTTGTTTCTACATATGAATCTCTCCGTTTAAAACAAAGCCCACAGAATAAACATCCTCTCCAGTCCTGCACCTTGAAAACCTCCATCCATATTAAAGTATTAGATCAGGGTCACCTTAACGGTCCTGGATGAGGTCCTCTGCATTGGGGTAGACTGGACTGGTGGTGAATCAGTTGATTTTACTACAGAAATAAAAGCACAGATGATGAATGGCTTCATTTTTCATTGTGGACATCAGAGGTGAACAAAGTACCCAACTTCATTACTTTAGTCGAAGTACAGATACCACATGTCAAATGTCAGCCTTTTTAAGTGCTTAAAAGTGCATTAAAAGTAGATTTTATTTCACCACATTGTTGCATCATTGCCACAACACTACCAATACCTAATGCCTCTGATTAGCTTATGGAACCTGTAGAATGTTACAGAATGAAACACAAACAAACTGTCAAAGAAAACCAGTCATTTGTTTATTTATTTATTTTTTTTTAAATGACACTACACACTCTGACACTGCTCTGACAGTGTGTGTACACATCATGTATGTGTATGTTCATCAGGAAAATAGTGGAATAACCGTAGATAAACTGTAGCTTGCCCAGAAAATAAAACTGATATTCCAGTCTGCTTAAACCCCACATCTACACCTCTAGCTTCATGAATTTACAACAGCAACTATGTTTTAAGCAACAAGACAAACAAACAAGGCAGAACTGTTATGCGATATCATCTGACACCAAAAGAAAAAGATTCTTATACTTTGTTATTGCAATAACCTGATCCGACAGTCTACAGACGTGATGTAACTATTGATTACTGATCAATCAGGCTTCCCTTGGGGAGAAAAGAGGAGAAAAACAACCACTTTAAGACTTGAAAGTAATGAGAAACAAGAACCTTGATAGAAATATAGTGAAGTAAGAAGTGTAGTATTGGTCTTTCAAAAGGAGCAGTAGTAGTAGTGAAAGTCAGGAAAAAAAATGAAATAAATAAATAAACAATTTTTAAAACTGAAGTACTTAAGTGAAGTACAGATACTCAAAAAACTGTACTTAACTGTACAGTACTCAAGTAAATGTACTGTGCACCTCTGGTGAACATAAAGTTTAAATCAGCTACTCACCTCTTTTGCGGGGCATCTTTTTGAGGGGCTGGCTCATCTCCAGAGACTCACTCTAAAATAAATGTAACAATTATCCTGTTATATTAATAACAGAAAAAATGTAAATGGCAGCAGTTTGGACATACACAAACTCAACTCACCTTCATGGCAATTGATACCTCACTCGCTGAGATTTCCTCCTCTGATATAAAGGAGTGTTTGACAGACAGAATAAAGTTGCGATTGTGATCTGACATTTGTAGATTGGTATAATTTCATGAATAAACAGGACTCACCACTTATGAAATCTGATATGCGCGTATTTTGAAAAGAGGGAGGCATCTTCATCATCTCCACTTTAAAGACCTTATCGACTGTGGCCAACATGTTCTCCGTTTTAGCCTCCAGCTCGTTCATGCGCTCTTGCGCTGTGAGGAAAAAAAAAACAAAGGTTTTACAGGTGGTGGAGGTGTTGGGCCGCTGGTGGACGTCAACTCTGACATTGAGCCAGCTGAAACTGACCAAACCTTCTTTCTCATACTGCTGAATGAACAGAAGCAGGTTGCTGTGCCTCATGTCTCGGCTCAGCTGCTCTTTCTTCTGGTCATTTCCTGCGTTTTTCGTCCGTCTCACCGGCATGTTGTCACCTCCTGCTTCTCCTGAGCTCAGCCCCGCTAACGAGCAGCGCGAGCTTCTCTTTCACACGCACCTGAGACCCAGCGTCCAATTAGAATACACCTGCTCCTGCGCCGACTGGACACTGACGTCATGACGTTTTCCAGGAACTGTGTTACTTGGTGGAATAATCACTAATGCCTCCTTTAAACTCGTTGTAAAAGATTATTTTAACTGCTGTGTAATGTAATAAATGTTGCAATTAAAAAACAAAAACAAAAAACATTTGAATAAAATAAACGAGCTGAGTAATTTCAATTCAGTCACAAGAGACACCTGTTCCAAACTATGTAACTGTTAAATATGCGAAAGGTAGAATCATTTTCATAATAGAGTAAATAATGTTAGTATGGATACATTGACATACACTGTGTTTTTGACATTCATGATATTGCAGACTAACAGTGCCACAAACCTACAATAAAATGTATAAAATAAGCTATAATGACTAATCTCATCAAATAGCAGTGCAGAGGACTCTGCTTTGTTTTTGTGATATCCACTATTTTATTTCTACGAGCCAGTTTTGATCAATCACTGCAACTTTTCCAACCAGTCATTGTCGTTTCCCACAAAACGTTGAGCCGTACATCAGTAAACTCACTTCCTTGTTTTATTTTGGAAGACAGAGGAAATGTGTGATAAAAAAGCCTCTCATTTACCTTAGGGAAAAACTGCAATGAAAGCTGTGGTGTTTTTAGGCGTTTTGTTGCAATAAAGGTGCAAGTCAAACTTGTGATTTTTTTCCCTTTAAAAGAAAAAGAAAAAAAAATGCAACTTTGATGTGCGTCTGCAACTTTATTGTAACAAAACACCGAAAAAGCCTGCAACTTTCATTGCAGTTTTATTTAGAAAACCTCCTGTGAAATCACACAAATTAGGCCACAACAGCCTGAATAAAGGCTCGCGAAATCCTATAGGAACTGGTTAAAGGAGCAACGGAATCAAAGTAGGAAAACATGAGGCTGATATAAAAGGAGCCCTTCATTTCTACAAATCTCAGGTTGAAGAGCAGGTCAATTCAGGTGATACAGTGAAGAAAAAAGCTGCAAGAAAAAAAAAAAAAACAGACAAGTTTCATTTTCAACCAGTTCAACAAATTCATTTATTGCAGCGCACTTTAAGTGTAGACATTCAATTCCTTTCCACAGGACGGTAAGAGATCATTTAAACTACTGAGAACAGTCTCTTCTGTACATCCTCTGCCATAGGGAAATTAAATTTACAAAGTCAGGAAACCCCTCAGACAGGTTGAAAGGGAAAAAGGGGATGTTAGTCTAAAAAATTCTACGTTACTACACTGTCTGCAATCCAAATGTCAATAATACAAAAATAAATAATTGAGAATTTCTTTTTGTTTTGGAGCAAAAAATTACTGTATGTTGTTAATATTATGAGGTGGTCTAATCTCATCCTCACCCCAGATTAAGGTCAGGTTTTAATCTATGCAGTGCAAATTGAATACTTTACATCTATACAAGTGAGCATCACTCCCAGGCCCACAATGACCATCTACACCAATTTCCCAACAGTTCATCACAGCACTCGGCTTTTTTTTTTTTTAATTATTATTATGTCTGTTTCAGCATTTAGTGGAATGTCATGTCATTTCTTTCTTTCAACACAGTATCAGCTGTGCAGCATGATGCCCAAGACTACTACCACTATTATTCAAAGTTACTTTGTGTAAACCATAAAAGCAAACCTTTCAGCAAATAATATTCCCAATTTAAAACACCTTACTGGTTCATTCTATGCTAGAATATTGAATAGCCCAAGTACATGTAAGTTACAGTTCTAATTCATAATAACAATAAGGCATATTAGCTGAAAAAGAGCAGTGAGTTACTGTTAAAAAATGCAGATATTAAAACATCAAGCTGGACTGATAACTGAGCCGCTGAGGCACTGCACCGAGCTGCTGTTTGTCTTTCCCTGCAAGAGAATATGTGTCTTAATTTACTGTGTTGGAATCAGTAGTGTGGCACACCGTTTCATTCATAATTATTGATTGATTGACTATTTGATTTTTTTTAATGATCTGTCTCTCTCTCCAATATCAGGTTTTAATCAAGCATGGTTGAACGTTGCTGCAGGGATCAGTATTTTTTTTAAGACCTACAAGGAATGTGGAATGTTGTGAGTCAATTTTAGTGATTATAATTAGTGATTGTCATTGACAGTCTTCTCCCATTTACATGTCTGCTACCAACAAAGACTATTTACACAGACAGAGAGCATCATTCTGAGTCTGTACATACACAATGAAACATTCAATAAGACTTGGATCACACAAACAGTCAAGGCATTGAATCAGGTTTCAGATTTACCTCAAATAAAAAATATATACAAAAAAACAAAAAGACTTGAGTTTTTTTTGTGTGTTTTCTCTTTAGAAAGTGCAGAAAAGAACAGGTGGGGTCTGTACACAGTCTCAAACAACTCACACTGATCTAATCTGAGGATTAGATTTAAACAAAATGGGGAAATGCAGGACAGGGAACAGAGAACACACACACACACACACACACACGGGCAGTCAATACATTCTGTACAGTGATTTATCATTCTATACACCATCTGTAAGGAAACACACCTCAGCTAGTCCCAAAAGATTCACTGCTACTGTCCAAGCAGATAACACACCGAGACAGTCCCACTTGTCGGTAGCTGCTTGGAAAACCGATGAAAAGCTTAATTAGGTCGTAAAAAACAGACAATGAGCATCCTCCAAAACGGAGGGATGAAGAAGTACCATGTTAGGACAACTGGAAGTGTTACATTTTTTGCTCACACTCCAAACGATCCTTTCCTCAAGCTCTTTACACATGACCACCTTTACTGTAGGACTTGCTGGTCAAATGAAAGGGGCTCCAAAGCATTTAAGGCACCACTGGATGTTGGCGGTGGGCGGACGATCAATGCGGTGCAAAGACTTGAGCTGCTCGGTGCTCAGTTGATCATAAGCCACTTGGTACTCCCTGTCAAAGGCCTCTGTGGAGGGAGCAGAGATTCATAAAGTCAGAGGAGAAAGAACTAAATCAGTTGCACATCTAATAAAAATAACAAATGCTCAGTCATTAAGAAGCATGAAAATAATATAATGAAGGAATATTTCAGTCTTTACAACCTTCAAACTCTATGGTGATGTTTTAAATATTCACTCACCTACATCGATGTTCTCTCGTCCCAATGCTACCAGTGACAGAAACAGTATTTCTCTATAGATACTCCTGAGGGAAAATCCCAACATACACGACATGTAAAGTTCTGTTTTCATTGACACCGTTTGAGTTTTGATGTGCAAAAACACTGCAGGAATATCATGAACCAATAATGAGCAGAAGAGGAGGAGGTAAAAAGGAAGAACGGAGCTGACCTGTGCCGTTTGACTCCCTCTGGGCGGCGTTTTATCTCTCGGATCAACAGGTTGATTGGTCCATAAACATCATTGGTCTGGATGTTGCGGACAATCGTGTTGAGGAGGGTACGAATCTCCTGGTGGTCTGTTGGAGCCAACGTCCCCTTCTTCTCCACTAGGAAACAACACACACACAAAACACATCTTATAATCAGCCTCAGTTCTGAATCAAGCTGATTTCATTGTATAGGCCTTCATCATATATCTGTGACATTTTTTTAAAAACTGCAACTAGCCACTTCAAACCCTGTATAATCCGTCATCTTATGTTGTCTCTGGAGCAGATATTATGTTACATTGTTACTCTGAAGTGATACTTGTGGACAATAGAGACAGTCTAACTATATCTAAACTATATCTTTGATAGTTTGATTTGTTCTGCCAAACCTTGTGTTGGCCATTCAGGATGTTTGTTAGACAGTACTTTGGTTGGAGAGAGTATGGTATTAAAGACTCTGAGGAGGTAAACAACAGCCAGGTTTTTGGCATGAAAAACTAATTTAAACTGATAAAGAAAGCTGAAGATTGCCGGCCAAATCACTTGCTCTCACTATTCAATCTGTTTGTTGTTTGAAAGAGAAAATCCTTCAATAAATCTTCAGCTTTCTCAGAACAAATTGATCAGACTTGTGTTGGATGAATTCAAGAGCACACAATAGCAAACATCAATTCCAACAGCTTGTGCGGTTACTTTGAAGGATGGAGCCATACGACTACAACTATGTAGGCATCATAATATCTATTACCACAGAGCCTCTGAACATCTTAAAAAAACACCTTGACTCATCAGAATGGAGACCTTCCAATTTTGGCATTTTTAGCAAGGCGGTTAATTGTTGCCTATGGGAAACTTGGAAGTGTAAGTAATGTGCATACATGTGTGCATGATTTGTTTTTATTGTCCATTTATTGTTGATGTTATTTAGTTGGATGCTGCAGGCAGCTGTGTGCCTGCATCAATACTGATTTTATTTTTAAATATCCAGGATCACAGTGGGAAAAAGTTTTAGATTTGTTGTGTTTTCCTTGACATTTTACAGATGTGCGTGATATGTGTTGTTCTCACTCTCTTCAAATCAACTGAAATAAAGAAATAAACTTCAACTTTGTTACACAACTGGTCAGGTCAGTAAAAAAAAACCTTTCATGTCTACTTAACTGCAAATACACAAACATTGGCATAAATTAGCATATAATTTGGCATATTTGGTATAATTATAGCACATAACTGTCATTTTCCCAAGTCCAATGCACACTGTGTGTAAGATTTTAAATTGTTGAACTCTGGAGCCCTCTAGTGGCACAAAAACCAACAAACTATTAATTGTAAATAGTTTTAGCACATTTTAGAAAATTAAACGTATCTATAAAGTACGTCCATGTTAGTGTTTAGATGGTTCGTATGCTATTGACACCTTACACGCTTTTGTGTGTGCATACTCACATAAGGTTCTCCACTGCAGGTAGAGGGGATCTCCAGGTTCCTGGTGCAGGTTGACATTGTCCCACAGGAGCTGGACGTAAACCTGCTTATTGTCCTGGGACAATGATGTCAGGGGAAGCTACAAAGAGATTAATTAAGTTAATTATTAACTAAAAATGTAAGAAACAGAACATTGGCTGGGAAAGTCATACTGAAAGAGAAATTAACAATAATGACACGTGACGTGTTAGGTCTCCAACCTGTACTCCATTGTTACAGTGTTCAGAGGTGAGAATGAGACCAGGTAAGTGAGTGGGCAGGTCCAAGCGACGGAAATACCACACCAGGTTCCAGAAGATGATGGGATGCTGGCTAAGGAACTTGTGGGTGTAGATGACCTGGATGGATAAAGAGGAGTTGGACTTAAGGGAAAAAAACGTCTTGAGGGTCTTGTATCTTGAATCAAAGCTATGAAGCAGACCGTCAGAGTCAGTGTGCTGTGTTTAGTGTGAGTGGTTTACCTGATCCCCTTCATTCTCCAACAGGGTCTCCAGCTCTTTACGCAGAACCAAAGGGCTGAGGTACGGTACGGATACTGGCTTGGGGTTTGGCCGTTTGGTACCCATACCATCCTGACAAACAAACACATTCCACAAATTAATTCCACCACCACCTGCAGTAGGGAACGACAGAGTTATTTGTGATAGGGTTAGGTTACTGACCGACACCTCCTGCAAACTGCAGGGCAAGCTGGTTGTGGAAACACCATGGCCAGGTCTCTGGGAATAGTCCAGGCTCTGCAGTGGACCTCCAACACTGTTGCTACGTGTCAGTGAAGTCCCGCTGCATCTCTGGCTGGCGTGGTTTTCCAGTAGACCCAGAGGATCTGACTGCACAGGCTCTGGAATGAGACTAGAAACAAAAAGGACAAACAGGAGTCAGGAAAAGGTGGTGTTGTATATTTAGCTTTGTGAATAAAACCATTCTGTCACACCTCTTATGTGCTCCAGGACGTATGTCTGGAGTCTCCCTTGATTCCTCTTCTGGGAAAGTGATAAGGTCTGGTGTCTTAATGTCAGCTGAGCTGCTGGCTGTGGGCCGGGTGTTGGGGCTGTGGATACTGTCTCCTGAAGCACTCGGATTTGTATAGAACCTGTGACAGAAAACCACAGAATTTAAAAGCTCATTTGTATTTGCTAGGACCTTCTATCTAGTAAGAAGCAAAAATTATTATATTCCTACCCGGTCATTGTGCGCAAGTCATGGAACTCGACATGTAATACGGGAAGGAAGGCTGTGTGACAGAAAGGACAGTTGGTATTTAAGTTGGAGTCGTCTGCTGTCCAGCCTGCCATAATCTCCTCATCATAGACCAGAGCTTCACAGGAGCGGCACTGAGAGCAACTTGACATCAGCACCTGTCAGCAGGGAAATAAAACATCACAGTTACTCATACAACATGTTGGTAGGACAAGCTCAGTAGCACCACAGTGGTTGGTTGCAGATGTTCTGTCTGACCTCTAGTGCACAGTTCTGGTAGATGCTTGAGGAGGATGCATGATGTAAGGAGCCTTGCTCAGAGTCAGGACCTCTGCCTGCACGTGCCGGAGTTGGATCTGTGGAGAGAAGCAAAAATCAGACTGAAGACTGAAACTACAGGTCTGCTGACCTCAGAAACACCTTGTTAAGCAAATTTCTTCCTGTCTCTCAAAGCGTATACACTTACGTGTCTGATGTGTCCCTCGTCCGGTGTCGCTGCTGCCGCTGCTGCTGCCCAGGCTAGTGCAGCTCTGGTTCAAACCATTGGACACCAAACCTGGAATGGCTCCTCTATCAGGACTGTCATCTACATCATGCGCAGCCAACATGTTTTCATCCAGACGGGCTGGGAAGCCGCCAGGACCCTGAGCTTGTTCATCCTGTAGAATACAGTCAGTGTGTGTTTTCAGTTTGTTAGGGGCTACATTACATTACAGTTTACTGTGCTAGCTGCTTACTGATTCAGAGAATAAAGACAAGGGATTCATGTTTTAAATATACAAGACATTCACCTCATCATCTGAGTATGCGTATGCTGATGCCACCGCCCCCCACACTTTGCTGGCTACATTTGCCGCCTGCTTCATGCTAGACTTCAATACATCAATTTTAGGTCCTGACAACAGAGTGTCCATCTTGATGCCTGAAATAGAGTTTATGACAGAGCCCAGAGAGCCTCCCTGTGAGGACTTGACAAGTGCTGTCAGCGAAGATGATCTGACACCAGAGCCTGGCGCGGCGTTGGCAGGGGTCTTCGTCTTCACAGCAAACGTCTTGGAGCGAGTAACAGTGTTGGGGCTGCGCTTCGGTGTGTCACCTGGTGAGCCACTTGGAGTTTTGACGGGAGGCACAGGAAGGCTGGATCTGCGCTCCAAAGTCGGTTTGGGCTGTGTAGCATCAGTGGAGTCACCTTGGGGCTGCTGCAGCTCCATGCTAGATGACTTGACACCCAGGGGGCTCTGCAGGCTCATGTACATTTCAATTTCCTCCGCTAGGTTGCGGGACACCACAGCTGGCACGGAACGTGGTGGCTCCTGGCTGTTAACAGATGCCGACTCTTCGCTCTCTGACACCAGGAGGGAAAGTGGATCAGCACCCACCTCTACATCTGCCCTCTCCAGCGTCGCTCCTCGCACACCAGACTCATCCTCATGTGCTTCAGTTTGTTGCCTCTCTTGTTTTTCCGTTTTTACCTCAGTCCTCTCAACATCTTTATCATCTTCCATCCCTTCTTCTGCTGCCGCTGGCCTGTCCTCTGCTGGTAGCTTCAGAAGTATTAAGCCCTGATCATCTTCAGGCTCTTCCTCCAGATCTTTAAAAAGGGCTTTGGACACACTGCTGGGTGGTGGACTTTGACCAGCAGAGAGCGCTGCAGTAAGGATACGAGCATCAGCGCCCATCTGGCTGGCCATGTGGTCCACGCCTTTCTCTAGGAGCATTCCAGCACGTGTTTCAGCAGTGAAGCTACAGCTGCGCTCGGCAAATGATTTCTGCCTCTGCTGTTGAGATGGGTGGGATCCACCCACTGATGCCAGCGAGGCGTCATCATCAGGCAGAGACACCTTATCGCCCTTGCTGTGTCTCCTGAACAGCTTTCCTGCCCCTGCAGAATGTGCAGATATTTCATGAGAAAGAAAAAAAACTGACAAGTGATAATCCAAGTTTCTCTTGCCACTCATTCCAAACCATTCAATCATTTTTAGTTAAAACTAAAAGAATCTTCCTTCTCACCTGTTTCACCATCAAAGCTCCCTGTGGAAAGCTTCACAATACTAGGGACAGGTGAGGGCAAGTCAACGGGACTGGGGGGTTCTGCGACTGCCACTGCACTATCCACTGAGCCAGCAATGTCGCCTCCTGGTTAGGTATATAATACACAGCCAATTCATTAACACCAAAGGATGAAGATTCAGGAAAGAAACATGTTTTCTTACAATTTAAGACATAGGTTTTCTCACCGTTGCATTGTGTTTTTGCATCTTTCCTCTCTTCAGCAGAATGTGCTGTATGAGAAGGTTCTACCAGCTCCTGGTGTAGCTCATCCTTAGAGCCATAGCCTTGATCAGACTGTCGTCCTGCAATCACACAAACCATGCTCTTCTCAAATATGTATAAAGGGGATTTGATTACAGGAGATGTGTATTTCTTTGTTTCTATCTATTACATTAAAGATATGGAGATACACATGGCTGTGACTACTGTTGCAGCAAAGGTAAGTTTCCTAAAAGATTCCTGGTGCCGTCATTAAGGCCTGCAGCTGAGGGAAATCAGTGCGTACCTGTACTACAGTGGTTGTCAGTTGTGTCGTCCATGTTGTGGCCGTGGGCAAACAAGTTATGTTCCTCACCGTTAACCTCATTAGAGCTGTCAGCACTTCCATGACTTAAACGATCAGTGTCAGTGACTGCTGATCCTCCTTTTGATGCAGCTAGAGAAGGAACCAGAAAGAAGACAGTGAGTGAATAAAAAACAAAAGAGAGAAATGAGAGCAAATGGACAAGTTGACACATCATACTGCATCTTCCATTACTACCTGTGGTACTGAGCGTAGGTCCAGTCTTGGAAGTCGTTCGGACCTGAGCCTGTTTAAACTGGGCCACTCCTCGAACCACATTCCGGAGTTTTGTCCACATAAAGAGGCCGCTGCGGTTACGGCTCGGCCATGGGCTCTCTAAAACAGCCTGCACAGGGAACAGATAAATGATGATGATGCAGGAAGTCAGCTTTTAAATTGCTGTTTTGTTTTGATTTTGGGAATGCTCAGAGAAATATTGGAGAAAATGATCTGTTGTTATCTATTTATATGTCTCAAGGTAGACACTATTTTAACATCATAATGTGTTATATAATATATGACCTTGTTGTAGTATCCATATGTGATGGCGTTGGGAAGTACTCCAGCTTTTTTCATCTCGACCAGGACTCGCACAGCCATAACAGGTAGACCCCACACACCACACAGCTGCATTACCACTCTGTAGCAAACCTAAAGCCAAGAGATGGAGATGGAAATGACATTTTGCATTAGAAATGGATTTTAAAAGCCATAGCTCAGAAGTATTGTCACAGTGAGACAATGATGACTGTTGAACCCTACCTCATCCAACACCTCCACCTCAGTGGTCCTCATCTTCAGGAGGACGTTGTATGCCTGATGCATGGCGCGGCCCTTAGACTTGGCAAGTCGCACACCTGCTGGCAGGCAGATAAACCACAGGCTGTAGCAGTGACTGAACAGACAGCGGGCCCACAGTGGAGGGTTGGTATAGAAACGCTTTGCCATCTTGTAGGCTAGCTTGATTTCCTGCCAAATGGAGGAGACAGATGCACAAGTTAATGTTGACAGATTAAATTCATCACTGGGTTATGGCAACTACCACGCCACAGTAGTCAGTTTTGTGTATGGAACAGGGTTTTGGTGCTACTTCTGAGTATGTACAAACCTGCTTCGTTCTCTTTGCCAGTAGAGCAGGGCTGCTGGACAAACTGGCCCCCGCTGCTCTACTGCTGAGAGCAGGTCGCAACACTCTTGGGCGATCAAACAGGCTCAACTGTAGTCTCGGGAAGCCTTTATACCTGGAGCATAAGAAATATCATAGTTACCAACTTATCTACAAAATCATAAAATGCAGAATTAAACAATATATTGCACTGTAGTCACACTGTGTTCTTTCTTCTTTTCTATTAAATAAGGTTTTAATAATCTACAGTTTAAGATGACTTACGTGTACTGAACTGGGGCGTCAGATCCCCCATCAGCAGGAGGTTCAGGGGGCATAACAAACACTGTGTGCTCACTCTTTTGAGACTCATCCAGCTCCAGAAGTTTTGTGTCCTCTGATGACTCTCCTTCAACCTGCAGTTAGGATCACATCCACAGCATCAGTGGCACTGAAAACCTGAAATGTCTTAAGTTTTACAAACAGCCCTGCAGGTCAATTCCTCACTGAAGACAGTGAGTTAGGGAAGACTGTGCGAAAGTGAACAACTACAAGCATATTATATTTGTCTTATCAGGACGTACAACATGCTCATTTGATTGTGATTAGGATTGAGGGATAGAAGAACAGCAGGAAACATTTTCATGCCCCTCAGTAAACACATCTATCAAATGGCTTGATTTATTTATCTTTTAATGTTAGTCACAGACAAAAAAGCAAGATGCAAAGAACTCTGATTACAGTGGAAGCGATTACCTTTGTGCCCTTCTCGATGATTTTATCAGAGGGAAAAAGCTGCAAAAAGAGGAAATAGGGCAAAGGGAGAAGATTGAATCAGAGGAAATTTTTGCTTCCTTAAGACTCCCAGCGGACGAACGTTATTTTGCCAATAAAACAAATCAAACAAAGGCTTGTTCATGGAAAGAAACCACCAGAGGAAGAAAAATACAAAACAGAAAATCAGTGAGCGACGTGTAGATTGTTGGGCTGACGCTGGCTTGGTAATCACCTTCTCAACGCAATCGTCAAAAAAGGCCAAACCGGTGTCCTTGTCACTGACAAAGGTACATTCCTCAATGAAGCGGATGAAAATCTGGGTCTTGGTGAGCTGGGAGTAGAACTTCTGGTGGGCACGGTCTCTGCTTTTGAGGAAACCTGCAGGAAGGCAAGTGAAGTTTAACTGAAAGCCAGAGTCATTCTTGATTCATGAATTTACTAATGGATAGAACTTGAAGCATTGGTAATTTGTATTTTAGTGAGTTTCTTTGTGGTTCAGCATATTCATTATTCCTGGGTGACCTTCACTAATCAATCAATGTGCAGCTATTTGGAAAAGCGTCGAACAGAAAAAGTGAAGCTCAGTGGAAGTGAGGACCAATTTCCCAGCAACAAGCATTAGTGATGTCTTTTTATAGCCAATGAGAAAAGTGATTGATCTCTAAAAACACTTAAGTTGAATAATAGTTGAGACACTCCTTCAAATAGCGATGCCAATAAAATGTAATATTAGGTGAAGTATGTGAACTAAGGCCTTAAATTATGCATAAGAATCAAAGCCAGAAAGCTGCCAAAACATCCAGGTACAACAGCATTATGCTGCCACATAAACACAATCGTTATCTTTGTCTGGAGGTGCTTATTATTATCCATATAACAACGTCCTCGTAAAACAACCTCTTTTTCTCCAAGCAATCAATCACTTGTACTCACCTTGCAGGTCGTAGAGAGAGTCTGCAGCTGTGGCCTTTTCAGAAGGCGCCTGGGTGATGGGTTTGAGGTATGAGCGGTAGCCCCTCAGAATGGACGCCATGAAGCGTAGAAAGGCCTCCTGGATTTCCATCTCCAACGCTGTTTTCTTCTTGTGCCAGGTGAAGTCTGCCTCGATAGGAGTCATGTCCACTGCTGAGCTTTCCTGTGCATTTTGACGAACTGAAACTAAAAACACAAAACAAGGTGTGTTTTAAAGGCATTCGCTTGTCGGATGCTCATTTGTGACAGCAAATTTGAAAAAATGGTGTTAAAGGTTATGAACAAGACAAATCAGTATGATCCTTAATGAAAATAAGGCTCATGGAAATCAAAATAAAGGCATTTTAAAAAATGCAAAATGAGAGTATTTATATTATTTAACTAAAAATATAATTTATTGTCCTATTGCATTACATTGTATCCTACTGTTGCTCCATTTATCTGCACAAGGGCTGAACTTAATATATTAACATCAAATTTAAGGTATTGTTGCGTTGAGCTGGATTTAATTGTAAGGTGTTCCTTTTATTTTGTCCACTGAGAACATAAGCTGTTGTTTATACCAGTGGCCAGCTGGTGGTGCAAGTTGCTCAGTGAGGTTATGAGACTCTTGCAGGGCTTTTTTGGGAGGTTCTTCCAGTTGCTGTGTCTCTTCTCGTCAGACCTGTGACACACAATACAAGTGAATTATTCAGCTGCATTTGAGACTCTTAGTTAAACAAATGTGAAGCAATGTTTGTAACGGGGGATTTAGTGTCAAAGCACAACATACAGGTAGATAGTGTTGGTGTCCAGATCCACACAGACAACATCTGGTGGAGGGTCATAAAGGTCAAAGTAGCGTGAGTCCACACCCACTATGAAGGGCAAAGGAGCGTTAAGGACCCCTGCTAGAGAGAGTGGGCACAGAGGGATGTAGGGACACTGCCACTGGAAAGGGAAGATCATCTGAGGAGAGACAAGAGGGAGAAGTTGACTACAATCAATGGTGAGTGGTTTTACATAACATCCTCTGAAGGTAGTGACAGCAGAAGTGCTATAAATCAAAATAGAAGAACAAACAACCAATTATCTTTTGTAGTGGGAGTGAGAAGTAACTGAGTTACATTTACTCATAGCTTTAATCATATTTATGCAACAATCTGAGTTCTATGACTGCTGTTCTGTATAGTGAACTGTGACTTTGCTTGTGTGACAATTTCAGTGTGTTTGAGGATTTTTTTGGCGATTGTGACATCCTGCATATTTAAAGAGACATGTTTAATTAGAAATGGAAAATCAGCTGATCTCAGAGAAAAATGTGGCTGGTCCAAGACTTATTAAGCACTTATCCTTTGGCTCAGACATATAATGATGGAGTGGAGGTAATTGCAGACTGACATATATAATTATATAAGTCTGATGATAACTATAATATCTTCATGCAATTAGAAACTAAACAGAATGACAAGATGATGGCTATCTTAACAGACTAGATTTAATAACTTATCTTTCATCATTTAGACTCAACAATGTGTTTATGTCAAGTGTATGCACATTTTTGCATATACCACCATATGCAAAAAACCTTGTGTAAAGGAATTCTGCTAAGCTAGAGGCACTCAGATGACTCAGATGACATGATGACTATAGCGATCACCAAACATCCTCATTCAAGAACCTGTTCCTCTGCCCTCTGCTTGTTCAGCTCTGCTGTTTTTTATTAACTGGACTATCTCGCCGTGTGATTGTTGTACTGTAGACTACTGTAATTAGATACTTTTCTGGTGTAGCCTATTCATGGCTACTTACAGCCACCACAGCCTCAGCCACTCCGGTGAGCACGGCAGGCCGGAGCGAGTGCAGCAGGATCTTGCTCTCCAGTAGGACAAAGTGCAGCAGCGTGGCGCAGTTCTCTGAGCCCAGATTCATCAGGAGGGTGCCGTAGTCTGCCCCGCTGAAAAGGGAGGGACAGCACAGAGGAGACAGATGAGGTGAAGAGTTCAGCAAGGGAATGAAAAACAACGTCAAAGGGAAGGGATGGGAGGAATATGGGAGAAAAGAATTAAGGAAGTAAAAGGTTTCTAACTAGGGCTTGTAACCTGAGAGAAACATTAGTTATGCAAGAGAAAAACAACCGAGTGAGGAAGGAATACGGGCACATGTTATTTAAAATGAAGCAATGGTAAATAATAAAAGAAAGCTGCAGTCGATTTCTAACTTTTAAAATACATTTAATTGTTAGTTATTTTAATATCAACATCTGGACATATCTGCAAAATATCTAAACCAGCAGCATGGTGTTGGACTAAATGTATCATCTCACAATACAGTTCTAACCATTAACAAACTGACAAAGATACTTTCTTTGTGAAGCTAATAATGTGTGGCATATTATATATATATATATATATATATAATATTCTATAGAAACACAATAGTTTGTAATGATGTTAAGAAGATATCAAATCAATTGTCATTTGGTTATTGTTGACATGAGTCTCTTGCATCACTCTTCCTATTTCTTGCAGTTTTTGTGTGTTTGCCTGTGTCGTCTCTCTGTTTGAGACTTCATCATCATACAAAGCTTCTGCAAATGAGGCTAAAATTATTTCCTCCATGTGATGTTTCTGTCTAACCCCTGGAAATTCCAATTATGATGGCAGCAGCCAGCAGCAGCGGGGTCACATTAAGTTGAATATCAATTAGCAGTGTGTGGCATTTCTAACAAAGACCTCGCAGTCACTGTTTCTGTGAGAGTTTTCAAGCTTGCATAAGGCAGCCATCAGAGGCATGAAAGGCCAGTCAGAAGGAGAGTCACTCTATTGCTTGTATCCTTTGCAGACACAGTGAAATTATACAACATGCTGATAAAAAATATCTCAATAATTATAATGATCAAGGTTGTTGTCAGTACGCGGATTTGAACTAGAACAAAATGGATGAATATGTTTAGTTTTTTTTATTGCTCTTTGTCTCTCACTAATCATCTCTCATCTGTACCTGAGTAGGTACTGAAGGACAAGCGGTGTTTATATAGCTCAGATGGAAAAGGGGATATCAGCAAAGCACAGAACATATTATTTGTTAAGAAACGTTAAGAACTGCAGAACTCGCTGTACCTGAGGGGGAGTGGTGTACACACAGGCTGGGAGAGGATCAGGGTGTCATGTGCTGAGAGCTGAAGGAGAAATTTAATAATATCAACAAGAAAATATAAAAACACAGAAAGACCCTAGTTATTTTTAATCAGCCATAAAAACATATAAAAGAGGGGAAAATTATCACCTGGACCAAGATTCTGGGCCTTTGAGGGGAAGGAAATGACACGTTGTGCATGAAGTGTGAGATGTGTCTGTCGAGGGAAATGAACCAACAAAATTTTGTCAGACTTTTAAAACACAAACTGAGCATTGAGAACTGCATAGTGTCTAGAATTAATCTTACTTTTCAATAGGCAGCGGGTGTGGGCCAGAGACAGACAGTTTGTAGAGGAACATCAGGAATTTGCGGAAGGACTCGAAGAACGGCCAGCGGGAGAGCAGACAGATGCATTTATTGGTGTTCACATGCCGATTGGGGATCATCTTCTTCTCCACTGTGGTAAGCAGGCCGAGCTGGATCTTCTGTTTCTCATTCAACAAATCCACTGAATATGGCTCATAGAACTGGATGGCTGATCCATACACCTGGAACCAGACATGGACAAATGAGGTTCTTTTCAGACAGTACAGTGGAGTCCTTGTTCATTTCTCATCTATTACAGCTTAGGAGCTGTGTCGCACCTTTTCACCAGATGAGATGGTTAAGACAAATGTGGAGAAGACAGGCAGAGGATCGCGAGTGTTTGGTGCCCAACACTCAATCTTGGCTCCCATAGGCAAACAAAACAGAGGGACAGACTCGGACAGAGGAAACGACTCATAGTCCTCTTCTGGGTAACGAAAGATTAGACCTGAGGGAGTAAGAGGAAAACATGAATATAAACATGAATAAGATTAAATTCATGTAGTAAAGCAGCAGCATTGTTTCCACGGTAGGTGCAATAATAAGTCAATCTTCCAGACAACCTATAGAGGCCACAAGAAAAGAGAGACCATTATTTTCCAGTTCAGATGAATCAGTCATCAGTTAGTATATTCGGGTTTCAGTTTCAGGAAATAACTGTTCTGCTTCTTGGTGAGATTCTGGTGAGATGCTGTTTTGACAAGACACTAACATTCTTATGTGTACATGCACATCCCCAAACATGCCTGCAGTCACACAAATAATGGGCGTGGCAGGAAGTGCAGTTGTCTGAGATGAATAAACATTTGGCTGACAGGAAAACGACAGACCAAGAAGATAAAGCAAGCATGTGTGTGCGTCAGTCTGTGTGCACGCAGTCATTTGAGCACTGATTATACGTATGTCACTAAATACATTTTTCTAAAGGCCAAGTTCTGGAGAAAGCATTCAATATACCATAATGCAATAAATCAGTTAAGAAATACCAGTGGCAATCAATTTTTACAATCTCCTGTGTAATCATAGATGAACACTAAAGGTGCCGCTTGCTCGAGCTGTGAGGCTGCAACAGTTTCTAAATACATTATGTTTTTATATTGCATCTTTTAACAGAGCTACATGCTTGTAGAGATGTTGATAACAATAACTATCTTGTATGGAAGCAAATTTCTCACAGGAAATATGAAACACTCACCACTTTATACACCAACAATTTATAATTTTGACTTATGAAGACATAGAAACTTTGGATTTGATCCATCTCATAACTGTGACTCAACAGGCAAAGTAATTGTATAATTTGTAAATTTTCTCCTTTATTACTACCACTCATTCCAACTATTATTACTGTAATTTAGGGCATCAGACTTAATTATTATATAATCTGTATAAAATAATCAAGTTTGCTTTGAATGAAAAGCCATAAAATAGTTTAGGTTTGTTAGAGCTCTTATCGGTGACACCAGCAAAGTTAATCACAGGAGGAGGAGAGCCATCAAATATGATTCATGTGTTGTTATGTTAGTGTAGTAAACACTAACATAACAACATTCAGTAACAAAGGTCACAAATTACAAATGACAAGAGGGAGACAAAGAATGAAAGAGCAAACCCTGCTCAGGAGGCACAGACAATAGATTAAAGATGTAATTACAAAGGAAAAGTGTAAAACTCACATGATAAGCCTCCACACAATATTTGATATTTACTCACCAGCTTTGTAACTAATGGAATTGGATGCGGATACTGATTTCTTGTAGCACAGAAACACGTTGGAGCCCCACTGAGAGATTTAAGCAAAGTTATACGTGTTACACACTTGTCTTCTTGTGAGATGATGTAAAATGTTAAGCTAAGAAATAAAAATCAGACTCACCATGCCACAGTTGAGGTTCTTGTCCACTTTGCAAAAAGTATGTGGTGGCGTCTCACCCTTGCTGGTGACAATGACGCAAATATCTGTCACCGCCAGGGAATTCTGAGGCTGGACGGGCAGGCGCTCGGCGGAAAGTGATGAAGATGCGTTGCGAGGTGGCTGAGCTGTTGTTGACATTGGCGCAGCGGCCGTACGGTGTAGCCTGGATGACCTCGCAGCCCTGGATCAGACGCTCCTTACCCTCATATAGAACACTGACAAAAACACAGTAAACAAACGTGTAAGCTTGCGTTATTATTGTAGATGACATTATGTACATACCGAGGGACATAAAGAGGTAACCAACATGTATGTTTATACAACTGTGTTTTTGTCATGACACAATGTGTCAATGTGTTTAAAACGGTGGAGAAATAAAAATGGCAAATAGCAGAGCAGTGCAAAGAGCTGACATCATGCCCACACATACAAAGCCTAATAGACAATTAAGTGGCTCAGAGAGAGAGAGCTGCCCTGGAATCAGTTTTTGCTATGAAGCAAGGCCTTCATTTCTTAAACTTTTCTTAAACAGTTTGCTGCCAGAAGACAAATAACTCATATTCTAATGATGCAGCAGTTTCACTGTAAAAACATGAAGACCTTAAAGTTGAAATGCTAACAACAAACCATGAGATCGTGCGATACAATACTGCTTAATGACAAAATAATTTTACATTTAGTCTGATTTGGGGGGAAAACTAGTATTCTTGACAATAATAAAAGAGGGGGAAGTGTGGCTCTGTGTTGAGGATAATCTCTGCTTCTCCTGTTTTACAGAAAAGATCAGTGTGTGGTCGGCACCACTGACTTTCTTCTCTGGTTTCCCTCTGAGGCCTCTGTGAGAAACAAGTCTTCAATGAATGATGTGATTCAGACACATTTACCAAACGAATCATTCAAAGTCCAAACCTAAATTTCAAGCCTTCAATATCACCCATATCAATGTTTTCGGTCTCTGTTTCCTTATCACTCCTGCTGTGGAATATCACACAACTTGTTGAAGTTGAATGCCAGAAAAGCAATCACTGCCCTACTGTGTTGGACTTTTTTGCATGACTGCAGGGCTTCTATGGCCATGCCCCCCCTCCCTTTTTTATCTGAACAATACTATGTGGGAGGCCACAGGCTTTGATTGCTGCCCCCATTTAAACTAAACTGGACACCGAAATGCATTTTTTGAATCTTGCGTAGGCTAAGAAGCAGCCACTGCTGATTTAATAGCCCTGAAACACTCCATTTATTCTGAAAGGAGTAAGTATGGGACAAACCTAAAGAGGCCAGGAGGACAGTTGCCAGCAAATTCTCATTTAGGCGACAAAAACAGAGTCCTAATGGGCACAGTGAGACGTGATGCTGTGGAGCCCTGAGCTGGAAATGTTGGCTTCACAGACAGCAGGGGTGGCAGAAGGAAGAATGAATGATTTACAGGTTTCTGGTTGTTCATTTAATGATTTCAGTGGAATAAGACAACTAAAGGTTTAAGAGCTGTCAGCTGATGGAAGAAGAAAACACTGGTGTGGCCACATAGTCAGAAATATTCACTGGCCTTCCTACTCATTAACAAGTGAACTAATTTTTCATTAAAACACATAACCACCCTTTTACATGACATTAATAATAGACAATGCAGTCATGAATTTTACATAAGGAGTCTCTATGTTTGCAGCAGTATAGAAGGGAAGCAGCAAGTGAAATATGTTATTTAGCCTCATAAAAGTGCATGACTTATGTGTTGCCTCAGTGATTACAAAGTACTTAGTAACTTGACAGAGACTGTGAATCTTTGAAAGTAAGTTTACTTGTATTTTCTCCACCACATATGTCTGGATTACACAATCTCTTAAAGGAAACATGACTTGACATACGATCTTCTGTTTATACTCGGCACAACAGCGGCTGTGGTGTTTCTCATATAGTTCTGCAGTTTAAAGCTATACTCTAAATAACAGAGGGCAATTGCATTAAATAAAACCCATGAAATTAACCAAATCCACTGAATACAGGCTGATGTCACTGTGTATACACAGCTACAATACGTTTAATAAAATCTTTGACAGACTCAACTTTACATAGTAAAGGGGAAACGTTGAGTGTGAGCAGAGTTAGAACTGGAAACTCTAGTTTGTTAACAGGAGACAGAACAAGGCTTCAGACAAAGACCAAGGTGTGTGTGGAATTGAAACGCCACAGGCTGTTGCATCATAGTTCTCAATAAAGCATTACTCCAGGAGATACTGCTAGTTCTTTTATCACAGATGGATTAACAGGTATAAAGGTATAATGATGAAATGTATGTCACTCTTTTCACTCCTCTGTGGATAACTTGCAGCACCTTTAAGCTCACTCCACTGCAGGAAAAAATCAAAATGGAGTTCCCTATTACAAGATAATAGGAGGAAGCTAAAAAATTCCTATCAATGGTCAGGAGCCAAGAGGTGTGGCAGAGAGGGAGAACTCCATGACGCAACGGGGCCGAGTGAATGAATCAGTCAACACACCTACTTCCTTCCACCTACGAAAAAATGTTTTGTTGTGCCACTGAGGTTGAACTGCACGAGATAAACTGAAAGTCACTTCAAAGTTACCTCAGAAATGAAGATAGAGCTAACATATGAAGGCTTCTTTAATGCATGTGAAAGTCTGTCGACATGCTTTAGAGTTTAGTGATGTGGGAGTTCATTAATTTTGGGAGAATTAAAGCAGAAGATATAAGTTTTCTTATGAAGAGTGAGGAAAATACTTCCTGCAACTGATAAGTGAAGGAATTATTTGCTGCTGCAGGCGTTTGAACATTCCTGATTACAAACACTGACAAACAATCTGCTGACTCACCCGATGTCTGTAAGCGGAGGCTTCCCTCGACCCCTCTTGTAGCACAGGAACAACTCGGGGCTCTTGAGACTGCCATGGTTCAGGTTGGCTGGCTGGCCGCTGTAGGTGCTGTCGATACAAGTGAAGTCCTCTGGTACGGTTTCACCTGCTGACTTGTTAATGACAGCCAAGTCTGTGATAGGTGGTTTGGGCCCGCTGGACTTGGTCTCTGACAGATCCTGCTCCAAGGGTGTGGACTTGTCCGTCAGCCCGGCCACCACAAAGTAGTCGGTCACACGGTGACCTTTATCCTCAATCATGGCTGGATTTACCTGGAGGTCAAGAAAGTAGAGATGTGAGGTTAGTTTAAAGTAAATTTATTCAGTTACATAATAAATCCTCCTCTACTATGCTGTAGAAGACATTAAAGGATCCGCTGTTGTGGTTTAACATCTTGCACACCACAGTGTATTATTTATACTCTCTGCAGATACTGTGTAAGGCTATAGCCAACAGGCACACTGCAAATTAGTGAAAGCAAAACTCTTACATCTCATTTTGGGACGGTGCAATGGAGTACACATGCAAACATACCCTGAATGCTAAATAATACTGTGGCCGAGGCAATAAAAGGATCCTTTAAGACTGCTGCACCACAACGAAGCAAACAAACTGGTGAAACACAAGGGGTAATGAAGGGACTGGATCTGTTGACATTCACAAACACTCTTGTCATTGTATATCACCGCACTGCTCCAAACATGTTGAGAGAGTTAGAAGCTCTAGTGGCTGCAGAGAGCCAAGGGAGAGCTGTCAAGCCCGGAGGAATGCTCAGAAATGTCACTGCGAGCATAAATCAAGCAGAAACCAGAAAGTCTGCAAAACACTTGAAATATGGTCACAAATAATGGCTCAAGTAATGGAAAATATTGAAAAGATGGCACTTGCTTTCATGGACCGAGCTGCAAAAATGTGCTTAAGTCATTTTCTTTTGCAAAAGTTTGAGTCATGATACCAAATATAGAATTTCCTAACAGTTATTGACTCGGGTATATTTAGGTATTTCTTTGAATCACTGAAAATTTTTGTCTCATTTATCATCAGGGAAGGTCATTTTCTAGTTACATTCACAACAACTTAGACTGTAACCTGGGGGCTGTGACAAAGAAAGGCAGGTTTCTTTACAAACCTGGCAAAAAAATGACACAGATGGATGTTTAAAGAAGAAAAACAACTCTACGTGAATGTGACCACATTACAGAGCCGTTAAGACCTACACAGGAAGTTCAGTTTTTCCAGCGGTGAGTCAGCTGTGGCCAGAGGGGAAAAAAAAAAGAAGCCTCTTTGTATGGCTGCAGCAAGTACAGACAGCCCTGGACTTTATGATGTACATTAATGGTGGCCATTGTTGTTCTTTCATCTCTATCCCTGACTTAAATTTGAACCATGAAACATGTGTTCTGTCACGTCATCATGAAGCCACTGTGCAGCGGGGGTTTTGAACAGTCATTCTGTGAGACAGAAGGTAGAGAGAGCACGTGTGACGTTTCTAGCAGTGAAGCGTATATATGTGTGTCTTTGCAGGAGACGGCCGTGCATGGTGGTGTCTACAGGCTGCAGCAGCGCAGGGCTTCCATTAGCTTGTAATGGTTGGCTCCGTGGTGGGAGTGAGGAAAATTATTCCGCCACAGTAAGAGCCGACACAATTTCCACACGTTTTCCAAACACACAAAAGAAAAAAAAACACACAACAACAATTAAAAAAAAAACTTGGAGCTGTTGATTTTTTATCAGAGAGGCTTTCTGCATTCTATGACAGCAGCATGATGTTTGTAAAAAATCATCAATTTAACATTTCATTATTTCTAACCGGCGTATCTCATCTGATACAAACTCTTTTCCAGTCTTTAACTTGGCATTTTGCCCCTGTGAACATGCCAAATTTGATTTGTTTCAAGTCCTGCCAGCCTCGCAGGTAACTCTGAAGGGTTGTAGCTGGATATTCGCCCAGATCGTGGCCCATTTTGACATTAACCTTTGAAACAATGTTGGGAAAACATTCAAATCAAAGAGCAAACAGTAAATAACTGTACGGAGCACGAACCTCCCGCGAAAACAAACAAACAATGCACTTTTGTCCCCAATGGCTTCAACTTTCCACAAACTAAAGTTGCACCAAAAGTGCATCAATGAGAATGGAAGAATAGATTATTAGACCTCTGATGCAGATAGAAAACCATCACTGTGGATAAACTGGATCTGACAGTAAAAGCAAGAAAGAGAAATATCAAATGGGACCAGCACTGCATTTTACTGTGTGTGTGGGTGTAGCTGGAACATATATTTACTTTTGAAATGGAGACCCTCCCTCCCCCACCAAACAAGAAAAGGGCTCTGCCCTGCCCCGAATTTGCCTTATTTCATTTTTTTCAGAGCTCATTCTGTTTTTATTTGTTCTTGTAAATAAAATTGCTACAAGCCCAAATGATTCCAGATGTGGTTTTTGACAACACAATGAATAATATTATCTGTCCCACTCTGAAAACGTAGGCTAAATTTTGACTGGATCCAGCTCTTATTTTCTGATGATGCACACCAGCGATCGCAAGACACAGAGCAGTGTTAAGACTTGTTGCTCTGATGAGATTTACTGCTCTGTATCCATGGTTACATCGCTCTGGAGCAAACTCTATTCAAACATAAAATGCTGTTTTCAGACTATATTTGCTTTATAACAAACAGCTTGGTTAAATGCTGGCCAATGCATGTAGTCTGATGGTTTAATCAAGGACTGGAAAGTTTCCTGTGTGTGGGTGAATTATATAGCTAAAAGGAAACTCCATTTTATTTCACTATATTACTTAAGTGTAAATGTGTGAAACGCTATGGAAAGCAGTTGTCTCCTCATCTGGTTGTGTACACATGACATGGGTAAGGGATCAGCATTTTGTCTCAACTGGGCTGCCGTCTTTATTACACCTGTTCCTCACATTCGCGCTGATATTTTATTGATATTTCAAATTGGAGCACTGAGGACTTTATTCTCTCCGTTAAATGCTTAAGTACAGTCTAAGTGTAGAGAACTATGTTAATACTAGAATAACTGTGAGTATCATTAACTAAAATAACATTGTCTGAAAAAATGATTAGCATCAATTCAGAGAAGTTTACTCTTCTTTTCACTCAGTGTTTGGTCTCCACCAACTCCTGAGTGAAATATCTGCCATTTTGGTTTCTAATTGCTCCACTCTATTCATCATTTGGTTGCATACTTTGTCTATGTGCTGTTTGGTGTTGGCAGGTAGCCATCAGTGGGTTTTTAGTAGCTTGTTTTTTTGGCTGCCTACTGTTGCCAAAAGCAACACTATGAGATCAGTGAGGCCGAACCAAAACAGTAAGGCTGAAGCCTGGAAAAGCAAAACAAAGAGCTGAAAGATGCTATGACGCTCTGTAGAACTAAAGGGGGAAATCTGGGTCTCTCACTATGAGCAGCCACCTTTCACATTACACACATTCATTTGATCCAGTGTCAACACAAAAACACAGATTATCGCTGCTTTAAAAGAAAAGAGGAACGGGGCCCTTTCACGTGTCACACTGTGGCCAGAACTTTGATGAAGACAAAGGCAAAAAATGTACTTTGTTTGTGATAGTTATTAAGTTTTCATCATCAAAAACAAAAAACAAAAAAAATTGCCTTCTGCAAAAAGTTCTCCTGTCTTTAATATAAGAGAGGAGAACTAACAACTTAAACATATACAGGGTTCCAACAACTTCTTCAACATCAAATTCAATTACTTTCCAGGCCCAATTCAATAACCCAGCGTAGTGAGGTTTCACACAGGTTAAGTAATCAAGGTTAATTACTGTACAAGAGAATTTTTATAATGAGAACTAACAGGCTTTACAAAGTCTCACAGACAACAATAAAAAGAGAGAGGCTTGGATGCATGAACACTTCTCAATAGTGCTGTGTTCAGTGATGTCAGACTGGTCTCTGGGGGCTTCTCTAACTCTGCACAGCATAACAATATATTGTGTAAGAGTGATGGAGACAGACTTATTTATGAGTTGAAGAGGTGTTAGACAGCAGGAGATGCATGCAGACAGCAGCACGTAGCTTATTTACTCCTATTTTACAATAATACATATAAAGTACAGAAATTCAAGCACTCTGAAATACTCTCTATATTTCATGCCTATCAAAACTTTCACTGCCTTGATATTTCAAGGATTTCATAAATCTCTGGGAAATCCTGCACATCAGATCAGTTCATGGTTCGCCACTTGTGCTCTATATTAAATTACTCTTGCCAATTTCTGAGCCTGATTCTTCTGTATTAGCAGGTCACAAGTCAGCAGAGAAGGATTGAGCGTGGGCGCAGAGCCCCACTCAGAAGAAAAAAACATTTTTTGGTTAAGAAAAGAAAAGGAAATGCTCTTCAGACACTATTATTTAGAGGGTAGAGGAGGAGATGTATTAAAAGCCTTTATGTGGTCAGGCATGTTGGTAGGAATGCCAACTGGTTTCAACCTCACTGGGTCAGTTTTCATTAGGGCAGAACTGTTCCAGACAGATGAAGATCTGGCTTTTAATATGAGTTAGAAAACCTGGTGAGCTTTTTTTTTCCTACTCCTGTGATCAGTTTTTCATCTTCGCAAGCACATTAAGGCTTCCTTGATTCAGTGCAATGAAGCAAACACTCTGTCTCTTTTTCTTCTTTCTGTCTTGATTGTTTTGGCGTTTCTCTTTGAAATAGTCCTCGGCTGCGTAACATGCACATTTTAATCTGCCACAAGCATTAGCCTCTGCATTTCATCTGCTCTAAAATGGTAATGTTGGTATGAAAAACATGAACTCTGTGAGTCATACAGCTTCCCGACAGCATGGGCAGATCACCACAAAGTGCCAAAGCGGCGAACACAGCAATGTTAACAGAGAGGAAAAAAGAAAGACAAACACTATCCTGTGTAGCCAGCAGATCTGTTTGGTCCTGATTGGGCTCTGAATGCTGCCCCATGAATGCTCACCAAACCAGTGAATCAACATGTACTTGACAGAGAAAACACACTGCTGATCTCTCAAAAGCAGAACTGCTCCCTTATAATAACTGGAATTAAACCTGTTTTCATGTGATCAAGTTTTCCAACAAAGAAGTGGTCAATTATTTGATGTCACACGTACCTCCTCACATACACACAGCTGCATAAAAACAACCTTAAAGACTTGACAAGGTTCTCATATCATTTCCTGTTCTCATGTGTTGAGAACAGTGGACAGTAGCTTGAAGTGTGGACCAGCTTTCGAAGCAGGATTAGTCAGTGATATGTCATGCTATACTACTTCTGTACAATCAAGAGAAAACTGTAACAAAAACTGTCACTGATACTCTAAAAAGTGCTTTGCCTTTTGCAATATTAGTGCTGATATGTGCCATGTTCTGAACAATCGTCGGGTAAAATCTTCCAACACTGAAATGAGGTTAAACGGTGAGTGCCATAAGGTGAGCACACAGCTGCACACATACTACTGAGACCTGAACCACATGTGGCAGCTCCTTCCGCCTTCACAGCACACCACACAGTAATGCACATATCTCTTTGTGACAGCCTATGATAGACAAACATCGATGCTGCCATGGCAACCCAAATCCAAACAATGCCACGTAGCGCGACCCCGAGCTGCAACTTGTGTTATTCTAGCTGAGGAAATCGATCTCCAGGTCTTCCAAGGGTACATTTAGTACAGCTGACATGTTCTCTGTAGCCGCCTGTCAGACTCAGAGTAAAGTGCACTGTCTCTTTCTTTTTAGACGCACTGTAAATAAAATGGCAGAAAAGGCTTGTTTTATTACCCACTGTTAAGTCTGGTGAGCAAATAAAACATGGTAGTGGTTATAAACAGAGATGGCTTTGAGAGGCTATGAGACTAAAAGCTTTAAAACCACTGTAAACAACAATGAACATAACATTACGGCTTTTCTGCTTTCTTCTTGTTCTGTACCTGTAACAGCACGCAGGGCGAACTAACATGAGAAAACTTTTTAAACCTTAAGGCAAAAACAGTGAAGTGTCTTGGGTCAAACGGTAAAATGACTGAGTCAAACTGGCAGACAAACTAGTCCATTCAATTTCCACTGTATGAAGTCTTGTGTTGTAATCTGAGCCCCTGCCTCTAAAGGTTATGCTCTACCCCTCCCTCCCCATGTGAAAACCTGTTCCTCTGTTGCTCCTGAGCCCCGACGATCGAGTGTCACGCTCTTTGTCTGGTTTGTGCTCGGAGAGTAAGGTCACTGTGAGCCGCGACAGGAAAAATACTATGAAACCACAGTGGACACATATTCTGACTGGTTACTGTGAAACTGGTCCCCGGCTTGTTGCCTTGTTGCTACGAGTGAAGTGAGTCTCCAGCATACTTTCAGTTTTAATGTATTTTATATACAGTGGATGCTGGATAGAGTATTTCTTCATTTTTTTTGCCACAAATACCAAATATTTGACATTTGTAGCTGGAGAAATTTCAGTATTTGCAGTTTTTTATTGTATCTAGTTTAATATTTTAAATTGTTTTGACTGTTGAATAAAACAAAACATGTGAAGGGGCATTTTCACGGTTTAAAAATCAATGAGTTAGTGAAATAATCATGCGCTGCAGCTGTGATTAATTCCTTTTTCATATAATGAACAGAAATACTTAATTAAAGCACTGGATTTTTACAGCAATGAAATAAATAATAAAAAATAAAATAATAGTACAAATAATACCTTTCATTGGCTGGACTCACAAAACCTGTCTTGTCATTTTTTACAGTATCAATGGAAGATTTCATCCACAGTGTCTACCACTGGCTCAACTCTTCACCTTAGTTATTTGATCTCATCTGATGCAATTTTCTTAATCAAAATTTGAACATCTTCAACTCCACAATGTACACACACTCCTGGAATCAGTACGGTTTGCTCTTTCCACTACTATCGGGTGGAAAATGTTGGAAAAATATGTATAACTGTTTGTTTGTAATATTATCAGACCTTTCATGCTGCTCATAGAGACACCTGTGTAGGAGGCGTAATGCAATCCAACCAGATGTTATGCATCACTGCCTCCAGAACAATAGCCTATTCTTTTTGAAATCAGTAACTAGTAGTAAAAAGGAATATATTAAAATCTCAGAGGAGCAAGTTCAATGTAAAGAGTAACATGATTAACACTTATCGTGTGCAAATCTGTGCCATAAAAGGTATCGTGTTAAAAATGTTTGTAACTTAACAGATAACATTATGTGATTAAAACTAAATCTACTATCACTTTCACTACTAAGATTCTGACAGGGAAAATACTAATACTAGGCCTCTGATTTTCCCGTACTGGAAAGTCTTGCTCCTCAGCAGTCGCATTGGTCTTAACTTGCAAACGTGCCAATGGTTGGCTGTGAAGACCAACAGCACCCAGGGGCGGAGGAGAACTCCTCAGCCTCCACACATAAAACTAAGGAGGTCCTACTCATCACATTCCTGCGTGCCAAACCTGATGTTTCTTCATTTTTAGAATTTGTTGGAGTTAATGGCTTCTACCTGGCAAGCCCCGCAATATCCACTGCACCAAATTCAATTTAAGTAAAGCAGAGAGAGTAAGAGCCAGAGACAGACACGGACCAGGAGATTTCTCCATTTAAGAGCACTGAGTGTAAACCCCTTACTCCATCCCCCCGTGGTCTGCCCCACAATGATCTCATCCCTTTCACACAAAAGAGCCTGGAGGCTTGCTCCCCAGGGGTGAAAGAGCTGGCCTGCGTGTGTGCAAATGCACAAATGTGTGTATGCGTGTGTATGTGAGCGCGCGCGCATGTGTGTGATGCTGAACAACAGACAGTGTGGTGTCTGTCTCGGTTATTTCAGCAGGAGCATTGCCATGCTGAACCTCTTGCCACTCGCCTGAATCAGCAGCTGAGCATGACACACACATCTGTCATGTACTGTACCTTGGACACAGTGAATGAGAATGAAAAGTGACAAGTGAATACAGGTGCAGAAATTATAATAATGAGTGGACTGACCCATGGCGACATTTACAAAACTGAACAAGCTGATTGTTTACATCAACTTCTCTACAAATGTTTATTATTTATCTTCATGCAGCAGGGCAGCTCAAGTGCACATAAAATTATTCCTGAAAGTTCAGAGATGCCTTTTAGTGAAAGTAAAAACTATAAGAAGAAAATATGACTTCACTCTAGGTCGTGTGGCCACCGCCGAGCCACTCAGCGTGTCGACCTCTGCAGCACCAGAGTCTGTCCTAAGTACCACTCTGTAGCTGTAGCTCTGGGCTTTGGAGGATCTAAAGAGCAAAGTGGCCCTCCCTGCCACCTGTCATCACAGCGCTGTCGGCCGGTCAAGGCCAGGCTCAGTACAAGGTGCCAATGAGGTGAGGAAACCTCCATTTTACAAGGCGATGACCACAGAAAAACCAAGCGCTGTGTGCTCTGAAGTGGAGCGTGGGCTTGAGGAGAGATGAGAGCCAATGAAAAGCAGTCTGATTGAATACATATGGCACAAGCTACACAATGTGTGTGCATATTTGGCTGTTAACTGTGGTCTGTAAATACCTCAGCCCGCTGATTAATCTTAACAGCATGTGGTGATGAATCTACCAGCCCTTACATGGCCGAGAGAGACACAGCCCTCAGCTTATAGCACAGAAAATAACTTCTGACAAAAACATACTCAATAGCACTTGATAAAGACAAGAAATGTATTTAACTGTTCAATATTTGCTGTTGAGTGAGAGGTGGAGCATTCACGGTCTATCTAGTTTTTAGTTCCAGATAAGCCTGTGTGATAGCCCAGTATTATCACATCCATATGCTAACAACATCTCTGTCTCAGCACGGCCTCAACAAAGCAGGAGACCAACGGTGAACTCTGTTCCTCAGTTGTGTTTGTTTAACCCTGGCAGCTGCTTTTTATACAGAAACAATACGCAAGAGCCAATTTCATTTGGGGGCTGACTAAAGCCGTCAACGTCTCAGAATAGGTATCTGACTGACAAATTACACTGAAAACCGAGCAGATACACAACAGATCATTTCTACTAAGGGTTATTTTATTTTTATCATGTCGGCATAAACTGCTGTATTCAAAAAAACATTTCTACCATGTTACTGAAATTCTATGTTGATATTCACAAGATGTAAAACAAGACATTTAGATGTAAAAACAATAATACACAGTTGCAAATTATATCAAACTCCAATTCAAATAATTTAATCTATTGTCTGACCTGTAATAACACTGGAAGGATTCGATTTGTTATTAACTGAAAGGTAAAAACAAATAAGTGCTTCACATTTTAGAAGCCGTAAGCTGCAAACGCTTGTTTCTTAACTTGAAACATTATTATCAAACCTGTCAGCTAACCACTAAAGGTTCGCTGAAACTGCCTGTCACTGTTGTGTCACTGTTAATTTTACCTCTGTAAATCTTTGACAGTCTAACTGCGCTGGATCCTTGTTTAATGTTTTGTCACGATAACATCAAAGTGAGTGGCAGTAATCAGCGATTGCAGACAATCAGGGCTGAAACAGCACCAATCCAAATACCAGAAGCCAAACATTTCTTTTTCATTTCTTTCTTCCCTGTAGCTGACTTTATTTATTTATTTAATTTTTTTTGAGGGGTGGGGGTGGGGTCTGTTGTAGTTGTTCTCTACAAAAGACCTGAGCACGTGATTCAAGAGGCCGGTGTGTTTTCAAGAGAACATCGTTTGCTGAGCCGTGTCAAAAACAACTGTTGTCTGCTCAGCCAACAGCAGCCGGCAGGTCATGCTCCAAACAAAAAACAACCTGATCAGAGGGTAAGACAGGGACAGTGGATCCATATAAAACCTGACTTTCTTCAATTATAAACAAGCCGGAAGGGTAGTGGATGAGCGGCAGCTCATAGCGGTGAGGCTGGACTCTGCAGAAACGTCACAAGACTGCCTTCCTCCTGGAGCGTGACAGCCCAGCAGACATAGAGCATTCTTTCCACTCTGAGGAGAAGGGAGAAGGGCAAACTCATTGCCCTTACTAACTAGCTGGGTTTCTACCAACTGAGAACCAGGCCCACTGGACAGAGACAACTGAAACACTGCTGGCACATCACACCACAGTCCAAGAGTCAGAGGAAGGAAATAGGTTACCTGAGATGGTCTTTGGCTGCATTACAACATCCTTGTAGTTGTTCTTTGGGCGGAGAAAACTAACTGAAGTTAATGTATGCAAGACATGCACAAGGGCAGGAGCATAAGTTACACAAAACACAGTGGGTTAGATATTATATTGTCAGTACACCGTGTATCAAATCTGCATTCCTGGCTGATTAAACAGAAACACCATGTTAGAACATCATAAATAGAGGTATTAACAAGGCAGAGAAAGAAGGTCCATGTTGCTGAAGTGTCCTTGAGCCACACAATGATTCCCCAATGCTTAACAGTCCTGTGGATGCTATTGTGTTGCTGACAATGACTTCAGACCTCCTTATAGAGGAAGACTTCCTTCACAGTACCAACATAAAAAACGTAATTCAGTATGAAAGCAGCCGAAATGTCAGTCCACTTGTAATCTATAAACTGACCTGGAAATGTCAAGTCACAGACAAAGTCCTAAAGGGACAGGTGATGTCAGCTGGCAGAAGTGTAAGTAGTTGTAATTTCATTTGAGGAGTGAGAGATAAAAGCTGATTGAGGCTACTTAAAAGGATCTGTACCAATGGATCAAAACAGACATTTCACACAGTCACATTAGCTGCTCTGCTCTCACTGCCCAACAGAACGAATTACAGCCTTTTCTCACACACGTCAAAATCCTATTTGACTTTTGCCTAGGCAACCGCAGAGTGCTTCAACAGCCAGACGCAGCTCACTTGACCAATCTGCTCCCTTTGCTCAGTCACCTGACCAACCTTTTGGACGACCAGCGGCGGTGACAAAGTGCAAGTTCAATGTACACAAAGCCGTAGTGCAGCCTTGACCCACTTTATACAGCACCTTCTGCCTGCAGCGGTTACTAGGAGGCACCATTCACTACACTCCCCTTTTCCAACGGCTGTCAGGCCGAGCCAAGGTCAAGGAAGAGATTTTTCTGCTATGTTTCCACGTGTCAGTGGCTCAGTGTTGATGCAGTTCTGCTGCAGCAATTTCCATGATTCTCTCCTTCCACAAGCCTTGATTATTCTGTTGAAATCTGACTTCTCCTGCTGCCGTCTCTCATGTGGTTTAAAAAAAAAACCCAAATGAAAATATGAATGGCATTAACACAACCCAAGAGGAAGTCCCATCCTCGGCTGTGCCGAGACTTGTGCCACGTTTGTCACAACAGGAACATCTCGTGTGCCATGAATCACCAAAACGGTGATAGGAAGCTGGAGCTGGCAGAACTCGGCTGCCCTCAGGGGTTGGAGACTCCTGGCGAACAGTCAAATGCTGAGGCATAGATATGTGAGCACCTTGGCTTTGCATTCAGTAGCATTTGTGCACACTCGCGCACAAAACCAATAGAAGCATCTTACACAACTCTGTCCTGAGTTTAGGGTCAATGAAATAAAACAGAAAAACAGGTATGAAATACTCAGAAAGAAAGTTCATGTCCAAAAGGGAAGTCAGGTTCACAGTTTCTTATGAACAAGTGTAAAATCCCCCCTCGTGCTACAGTCTGTCATACACGTTTCTCTTTTTATTTCAAGGTAGGAAATTCAGACTGAGAGCAGACACCTGCAAAGGATAGACAGGCTCCGGGAGAGGAGTCTGATTATCTGGCGTCACGGAGGGCCCGAGGAGGAGGAGGAGGAGGAGGGAGGAGGGAGGATGAGGGAGGAGGGGGTGTTATATTCCCAACTGTTGCATCCGATCCATAAGTCGGTCAACTTTGTTGCAGGAAATACACACGTCCGCCACTGTAACACAAAAGAAACGTCCTCCTATAGTGAGCCAGTTCAGTGATACGTGGCTCTCTCTCTCTTTCCGTGGTTGGATAACATGGTGAAAAGTGCAGCAGCAGCAGCAGCAGCAGCAGGAAAAGGTTTCTTTTCAGCGGGTCGCCTCTCTCACACAGCTGAAGTCACATTAAAACAAACCAACTACACACACTTGCACACACATTGTACACTCAGTTTAACCACAGCTACTCATGTACCCCAGAAATACGAGCACTTACCAGCTGTTTACACTGCAGCCAAAGACACCGTTGACATGTAAGCAACTTGTTGTTTTTACCCGCTTGATATATTCCGTATGTTCAAATGTGCAAACCCGAAACAGGTTGAAGCGGGACGGTGCACGAGAAAATAAAAAACAACCACAAACAGCTCCGAGATACTCCTTAGAGAAACTTTGCTAGCCACTTCTTCGCCACACTTTCATCTGAAGTTGTCGGTGGAGACCGGCGCCATGTTTGTGTCTGGGCTTATAGTTTTGTTGGTGAGCTTTTCCTCCTAAACGTCTCTTTCAGACTGGAACCGCCCAGAGAAGAGGAGCGGCTAACGGCGCTGCCGCAACTGACACTGGCCTAGGGGGAGAGCGTCAGGCTGCCTCACGTACAACGACCGACATCCGGCGTGTCCTTTCAAAGTAAAAGGCAAATTATTGTTGTTATTGTGCAGTGTCTCACTTCATAACACAACTATTCCAACAATCTCCTGCTGTATACATTTATATACAGTGACCTTTTAACCTGTGCCCTTTGAGTGGAGCATTGTTGATAAATACATTTATGGTTGTCAAATTCTGTGATATTTGATATTTTGTCTTGGATCAAGTTTTCGATGGGTTAAAGTCATACAACATATTAATGTAATGTTCACATAAGCCTTGCACAAACCTGGTGTAGAAGATGAACTGGTGGTCAGTATTAATAGTATAGTAGTCAGGTTCCTGTTATTACTATGGTGTATGGGGAATTCACACTAAATACTTGTCACTTTATTCTGGAGACTGATTTCTATTTTTTTCACACTACGGGACACGTTCCCTGCATTCTCTGCTTGCATGCTAATTATGAGGCAGAGATAATTATTTGTGATCATTATTATAATCATGTATGCTGATATTTTATGTATAATGTAAAATATGATCTTAAACCAACAGCTTGACAGAAGATGAGACACAATTTTAACTCATGACCTGTGGAGTTGTATTAAGTATTATTCTGTACACATCATGCATACGTATATAACTTTTGAAAATAAAATGTTTTAAAAGCTTGTATTATTCACATGTCAATATTTGATGTATTTATTGGATTCTTAACTCTTGGGGCTTTTTTCTGCTTTTTTTCGCTGTGAGATGAATTTTCTCCCTGGTGATCAGTGTCATGGTAGCTTCTTATTCTTCAGATTGGGACCAGTAACACATGAATTTTGTACCATGTAGCTTGTCTTTCTAAACGTGATTATGGCTTGTTTCTACATATACTTTATTTCTTCCTGTTTACTCTGGGAGGATATATCGAGTGGGAAATGGTTGAAGATACGTCACCCCCTCCCAGAGACAATTTGTCTTTTTACTGTGAAGGTAAAACGTCTTGACTTCTTGTCTTCTCTGACACTTCACTGCTGCCTTGACTCACTTAGCTTTCATTTGCTCCACGGTTTCCGGCGCCCCCAATCGTCAAAAGGCGGGAATTACACCCATCTTAATAAAGCAACAGGTGACAGAAAAAAAAACTTCATATTTATTTATTTCTTCATACACTAAATTAGCCTGTAACTCTACCAAAAGGGACAAAAACAAAACACAAAGAGGTAAATGTAATTATTTCATTTTACAAGCAAACAGGTGATAGGTTTGTAAACCTTTAGGAAAAACAGATTTGGTGACAACAATCCTTTGACTATTTCCTTTAGAGTGGTCAACTCAGAAGATGTTTACTTCCCTCTGATCATTTCAGCAGACACTAAAGTTAGTCATAGATGCTCCAGAAAGCAAAAGAAGGATGTCAACTATTTATTATCCAATTTTAAACCATCAGGTCATCAACCATCAGAAAATGTATAATTTGCTACTTTGAGATGAAGAAAACAACATGACGTTACACTTTTGACATAACAATGGAGTTCAGATTTCAGTTTGGTCTTCGAAACACTATTTATCAGTCATGGCAAAAATAACAGCAATGTTAATCAGTCAAAGTGGCAGAAAATCAGGGATAAAATAATGTAGTGCAAACTTGGTCTTTACCATCAAAACTTAATGCCTGACTAACTCAACTTGTAGAGTCCAGTGTATTGATCCCCAGAAAGTGGTCACGCCCCATAAATGATGAAAACATGTACACACACACACACGTATCCCAACAGTAAATTCTGCTTCTCTCATCAACCTGACTCACCTCAACTCCTCCAGTGGTCAGTAAATATTTCAGCCTCCGATCAAGACACTGTGGCAGAAAAAAAACGCTAATGGTGCAAAGTAATTGTTAAAACGTCTTTACTCCATTACTTTATTATATCAATTCCTCTCACTAAAACACTGCATGTTCATCTACAGACTTTAACAAATAAGCAAAAAAAAAAAAAAAAAAAAAAAAAAACAACACAGAAAACTAGTTTAGGTGCTGGACAAACAAAGGTTAAGTTATTTCACAACCATGTACAGATGTTACACATCTATTAAAAATCAAGGCAGACAATTTAAGACAAAAGGCTGAAAAGTGGTTTCCATATGAATGCATTTAACATTTCATGTCATCTATGGGAGAGAATGTGATCAGTTTTGGGAGGCTGTACTCTGACTGTTTCTTTGGGGGTGTAGGTGTCTCCAAGGCGTCCAGGTCCAGTGAAAAGACCCTGTCTGAGGCTTCCACCGACCTCATGGGCTCCATCAGCCTATCTCTGTCCAAAGAAACCATGCGACCTGACAGCAGACATTCTGGTGTCTTGCTCCTGGTTTCAATAAAGGAACCATCACATGCCTGCTGGGTCTGACCCCAATGACGAGCTGTAGTTAGTGGTGACTTTTCTTCAATTTTCAGGGAGGGGATGAGGAGTTCCTCCTTCTCCTCCTCACTTTTCATATCCACTGCTTCATAGTCAACACTCAGCAGACTGTCACAACTCGACATTTCAGGCAGAGTTTCATGGTCCAGATTAAACTGGACCACACTACTGCATGTGGCACTCGGGCTGTCAAAGGTGTCCCATGAGATAGTGGACTTGGGTAAGACCTGCTGGTTGACAGGGGGGCTGATGGGGCTGGTGACATCAGGGGGGGTACAGGAGGAGCTGTTCTTGGAGGGAACGTCAGAGCTCAGCAACACGTGATGCTCTTCGAGTGGGGTGAGCCGCCCTGATATACTGTCATCAAACTTGACCAACTGTCGGATTTTCTCCAATTTGTTTTCTTCGACCGCCTTGTGCCATGAGCTTTTCACATCTAGAACTTGACGGAAAAGAACAAAATCACTTGAGTCACTAAAAGAGAAAGTGATGCCTCAAACAGTCAGGATTTTTCTAAAACAGTGTTTGTAAAATTTATCAAACGCACAGACTTCAAGTCTGAAGAGAACAGAAAAAACAGAAACTTACTCAAGCTTTCAGGAGTACGTGGCAGTTGCTTTCTTGTAGAGAAAGGATCTCCATGGAGAGTGCTGAGAAGGCCCTGTAAATCCACACCTTTGATGCTGCCTGTGGGACTGGTTGTAGTTACGGCATCTGCAAACTAACACACTTTAGTCAGCAGAGTCTCTAGAATCCTAGCAAGTGTTTCTCTCCATGTGATCGCCACATGATCACGGTCGAACTGATTCAAAGATGATTACTTCCCATGATTCCCAACTGAACTGCCATGACGGTACCATTAATTTGAGTCACTGCCATACCTGATCAGCAAGATTATCACACTCCATGTCTATTATCTGAGTCTTGGTCTTCACAGGAGCCACTTTGGGAAGGGCACAGGCAGTCTTCCTCACGCTGGCCTAAAAACAAAAAAAAAAAAAAACAGACAAACCACAGAATAGGTTTTAATCTAAAAATCAGTGCACACAAATTCACAAGGTGAGTGAATCTTAAAAAAAAAAAAAAAAAAAACACAGAAGTCATCAGAAATACAATACTAGCCTGAGGTGCTTGTGGTGGTGCAGGTGAAGCCCTCGGCGTAGGAGATGGAGGAGTGTCAAAAAGCCAGTCGAGAGAGGTATTCACTCGTGATGCTTCAATGGTGACAACAGGACTTTCCATCCTTTGAGTATCAAACAAAAAGCTTTTGTCATTTTAACAGTCATACAATGACACACAGCTTAGGTGAAATACAGTATAACACTATACAGCTCGTGCATTAAAAGTTACGAAGATGTAATAGTGTCTGCTCCGTATCTGTCCGTGGCGATTTCCCTCAATTCGCCTCGGTCATCAGAGAGCACGGATGCTATAGGGAGGACTAGTGACGGACAGAGCACTGCTCAGGACTGCCCAGGTATCTGCCTCCCGACACAATGCAGCAGCACACAAATCAATAAAAAAGTCATTAAGTTTACACATCCCTGTTAAAAGACATTACGTTACCTTTTCAGAGCAGAATTGCTTGGGTTGATTTCCTCATGTGATTCACTCTCTGCTGGCTTCTCCTCTGAAAAATTGTATAAAGTACAATTACAAACATAAATAACTACTCCGATAAAGTGACAGCATTTTAAAGCCATTCTGCTTACCAAGAAGTTTAGCAGGGTACTGAGAGAAGACACTATTTTTGTTACTAGCTTCAGCTGCTGGTTTAAATGACAGTGGAGCCATAGGTGAGAGGAAGCCAAGAGCCTAAAAACAGAAAAATAGAAGGTCAAAAAACCTTCTTAATTACAGTCAAACATTTGATATTCTGGTTACATAACAGGGAAAGGATGCAGATGGAAAAAAGCTGTAAAATGTAGCTCATTTCGCTATTTGACATATGCAACTATGTACTTCACATAAAGCAACTCTAGGAGTGAATTAGTGCCAATTAACAACTACTCACAGGGTCTTCATTTAGAAAAGAATCTAGAGGCATTTCTTTGAGGGTTTCCATCCACTTCTGGTCCCACTGAGCCTCCAACTCTCTGATGGTGCTCTTCACCTCAGGAATTTCTTCTCTGGAAATCTTTTGTCTGAGGAAAAGGGGAAAACTTCAGTCAGCAAATACTGAAGAGACTGTTCTGCTTACTAAAAATAGTAACCTGAAAATGAAGCAGCACATTGGAGAAAGTAAAATACATAGAAAGTCTAAGACACTGTAATCAATATTAGCATCTATATGTTCAGTTACATTCAACATGTCAGATGAAGAAATGCAGCTTCCTATTAAATGACTGTGGGTTAATACCTAATGAGGTGGAGCTCCTGCAGCACACGGGCCATCTGCTCACTTTTTTCCTGTATGTGCTGAGGACTAAGCTGTGGTTTGGGGGCATCAGAGAGCCGACCACGTTCCTCCCTGAGGATCTGAAGCGTGTGGTTCATCAGCTCCAATACACATAGGATGTTGAGCTGGCCGGCCTCATACACATTTCCTGAAGTCAACTGGAAGGCATCCATACACAAACAGAGGCTACTGTGAGATTGGTTTAGGAATTTACAGCAAAGTTGGGGATCCTTGATAATTAAACTAAAAGTTTCACCCATTTCCATTTGCTTTTTATTGATTGTACACAAAAAGTTCAAGTGGATCATATCAAACATTCATAATATCTTGATAATTTGAGGAAAACAAGCTTAATACAAATTTGAAGATTTTTTTTTTTTTTCTTACCCTCATGGGATATCATAGTGATTGAAGACTCTCATAAATAATAGTCTAATGTGCTTTTTAAAAGAGGGAACAGGCCCAAGTTGACAGAAAGAACTGACCAATCATCTTCACTCTCACCTGATGCGAAAGCCCTTCAATTCTCTTCAGTAGAGGCAGGGGAACTTTAAGGACACGATCCGTTCCATCCAATATGTATTGATCCACATCTCCTTTCAAGACACTTTCCACTGCTTCCTGACCCTCTTTGGTGGTTGCCAACATTTCATCAATGGCTGACCACAAGGAGCGCACCTTTGGGTGACCAAGTACTTTTGTGAGTTTTTTGAAATGGAGAGACCTCAACACAAAACCATGTCAACTACAAGCCATTTTAGAAATTAAGTCCTGATCATGCGTTTGTCAACAGAATGAACTTATTTAGAACGATTGGAGGCTTGACCTCAACATTATAACAATGTATGATTAACACGCAGAGCACAAACTACATCCCATTTTGTAATGAGCAAAAAAACAAACGCATACCTTTTTGATTTTCTCAGCTCGAGAAGCACCCTCATGTGTAGAGTTACTGCTGTGGCGTCTGCAGAGAAATTTCAATTTCTTCAATCTGTCTAAAAACACATGTCAAAGATATGGAGGATAAAAAGTTGTACATACTTGAGTAGGTCATCATACTTGGTAATCCCAGCTCTGATATCCCTCACAGACTTCTGCAGGAGCCTTCAAGAGAGAAATAAAAGAAAACATTTCCCAAATGCATCCAGGCAAATCCACACTTGAATGCAAACATCTAGACCAGTGTTGTCAAACCTATACCACAAAAGACCGTGTGGCTGCAGGTTTGTATTCCAACCAAGCAGCAGCACACCAGACTTGACTCATTTAATTAACTGAACTCAGTCTTCATACAATTGATTGGTCAAACTGTGTGATCTTGATTGGTTGGAACAAAAACCTGCAGCCACACGGCCCTTTGTGGAATAGGTTTGATACCTCTGATCCAGACGCTTCAACATAATGGTGTTCTTTGTGCACATGGTTCTAATTACTCTGATTGCAAACACCTGTGCTGTTAACCAGGATTTACCAATTAGTGCTCAAAACAGGTGGGAATGTTGCCGTTACAAATGCCAATCACATGCAATATCAAGAGCCAGGTAAAAGGAACAAAAGAAGTTATAGAAATGGTAGAGATTCATAGGTCATGCAGCTAATTAAGTGCGGGAATGATTATATACATGAATATATATGGTCTCAAATGAGTATGAATAGTGATGAAAACATTTGGACAACAAAGTTTATAAAAGCTTGAAAATGCAATATTATATTCAACACTAATAGTGTTGCCACTGTTGAATGTAATTTAAATAAACAAAACAATATCACACACACACACACACACACTTATTTTTGTTTTTATTTTTGTTGAAGTGAAACTAGAAAATGTCTCTTTTCCATCATCATAAGATTAACTGTGAAAGTAAAACAGAAAGTTTACATCTGTTGTGTCCCCCAACTGACGTAAATATGAAATAATAACCAGCGTTGTCCAGCTGGACTGTTTAGGACTTACTCGGCTCGTCTCTGGTACTCTTGGAGAAAATGATCTTGATCCACTGCAGCTTTCAAAAAGCGTTTACTGGTCAGTTTGAGTCTCTTCCTTGCCATATCGATGGAGGAAGCAGGTATCGCTGCAGTCTCAGGAGCCCAGCTGTCATCTGACAATGACAATATTCACAATTTATTTCTGGTCTCCATGAAAGATTATATTAAATGCGATGAAAGAAAAAAAAAGAAAGGGAAAAAGGTCCATTGTTGTGTAATTCTACACAACAATTGTCTTCAGATTGTGACAACTTCTATTTACACACCTGTGGAGAATGACTTCATTTCTTGCTGCATGACATGACAGGCCAAGTTAAGCATCAAACTGGTGAACTTGGCTCCTCCAGGGGAAAGGAATAAGGATGCAACTACTTTGGATCCAGCATTTGCAGTTTCCTACACAAAGTTAAGAGACGACAACAACACATGTGTTTGTAAACTCAAAAATATTGATCAAATTTAATTACAATGTACCATTACATGGTACATATCTCACTCTATGATTACAACCCAATACCTATTTTATATGTGGATTTTGTCAATTCTGTGTTTGTTTCTAAATCCACAGCCAACGTAGCCAAAATAAAAAGAAAATAAGACATCACACACATTTGTTAGGATATAATTTGAGAATATGACCTGAAAAAATCTGAACAGATGAAGAAGATGAATCATTATAGTGAAACTTCTAATCTTACCATTATTTCTCGCAGCCAAATGCATGTAACTTTGCGGAATTCAGCATCTGCTTTGTGGTCCAGAACAGGCCAGCAGTACCTAGTCCATAACAAAACCAGCGTTATAACCACAGAGAATCTACACACGTTTCTCTAGAAGACACAATAGACGATCGTGTCTAGGTTTACCTGTATACTTCATGAAATTTTGTCGGGTTGAGTCTGTTCAACAGGAAGTGGATTACTATGTAGGCAGCATCCTTGTTTGGTTTGTCAAACATGTTCCTATTGGCAAAAGCAAAATGCTTATTGAGATTAAGTTCAACCTAAAGACTACCGTGAATGACAACTTCAAGTGAAAGTAACTTCGGTAACGTAAAAACATCATAATTAGCACTGATGTATTAGAAAGTACGAGTAACTACTAGTTAAAAATAAAAACAGACTCACGGTCCCAGGTTGATGTGTTTGACGCTGTTTTTTCCGGCGACAGACAACATTGCAGCTTCTGGTTGAAATCCCATGCCGAGAAGAGCAAACCACAGATATTTCCCATTCTTTTCCTGAGACACTGTTAGGTTCGCCATCATTCCGCGATGAAAGAAGCAAGTTACAGAGCCGCTAACCAGTTAGCTTTGTTGCTAGCCACAAAGTTCAGGGTAGGCGTTTGCTAACTTAGCTTTCGAAGTTGTCTTGAGTTTATCAGCATAAATCTGACAAACCGTTACCAACTTAACAAGTGCTGTCATGGAGTAATGGTGTGTGTTGTAAGATCCAGTCCAACTGTAGTTACGTTTAGGTAAATATTTGTGAAATAAATGTCGATATTTTTCATAGTCGCGAACGGAAAACGCAGCCGCTCCGCTCAACAAAACCGCCAATTTGTTTCCAAAAATCACCCGGATGTTGTTAACAAGCATTTCCGCCGCGCGTCTCATTTGCATCTTTCACACGTTTTTTTTTTTTAAACTGACTTTTACCTATAACCACTAATATTTCGTTAAACAAAATTAAAATATGTTAGAATATATTTTTTAAAAATTGTAATGCAAATAGGCTAATATAAAACATGTTCATTACTAAACAGATGTATCTTTATGAAGCACGTTTATATGTCATTATTTCAACATCCACCGCCCGTGTACCCAACAAATTAAGCAAGGGGTTTTGGAAAGGAGTGGGATTAGTAAAAAAAATAAATAAATAAATAAATAAAACACAGACTAAGCATGTGCAGAGGTTTCATTTGTCCTTTTTTATTGCAGACCATACAATTATTTAAGTGTCCACCACAAATGAGAAGAATGAGCAGAACAAGGTAATAGTAAGAAAGAAGTGCATTTTTTTTTCTCTAATCATTTACATCATTGTAGTTCTTTTAAAACCAGCTGGCAACACTCGCCAACCTTAGCTGGATCAGACACTGATGTGTACTTGGAAATCTGAGAGTTGACCCCCAAAGAGCGAGCCAGGTCCTGGGCTGTTTGGTCTGAGGCCACAGTAGTTCCCAAGGCCACCAGCAGCCTAAACACAGCCTCCTTGTCTTGTACTGTCTCAAGAGCTCTGCTGGCCACAGACAGGCACTGGGCCTTGGCCTCAAGATCAGGCTGGCTGTGCAGGCAGCCAGCGTAGTTAAGCACCAGAGTAGCCAGGGCAATGTGGATGTTCTTATTGCTGACAGTGGCCAGGTCAGCAGCACGTGATAGCACCGTTTCACGTTGGGCCATGAGGAGGGCTCGGCCGTGCCTGCCGCTGAAGCAGTTGCACAGAATCCGCAGCGCCAACATCTGGTTAGCAGGACGCCCCTCAGGCCTCATGAGGCTCAGCAGGTGGTTGCACAGCTGGACTCCCTCTGCCTCTCCACAGAGGCTCTCATTAACCTGCGGGTGGCGTACTGCCAGCCTCATAATGTCCAGGACAGGAAACACTATGTCTACAATACAGAGAAAAAAGGAGAGGGTTGTTTAGTTAGTGAACACTAATGTACTGAAGAAGCCTGTCCTCCATAAATGTGTTCAGAGAGCTGCTGCCGTACCTTCAGGCCAGTGGGAGGCTTTCCAGAGTAGGTTGATCTGTTGGATGTTAGGAGATTCTGAGGCATTTGGCCCACAGACAGACACCAGCACCTTTTCGAGGTTTTCCAGAATTTCCCCAGAGAGCTTGTGCTCCTGAGGCGCACCTTCATTGAGCTCCTTCAGCTTGGCTGGTGAGGAAAGAACAAATCATTGACCCTGACACATTATGGAAACTTTAATGAACCAGCTCAGATGCTGCTAAACCCTTACTGCTGCACAGACACATGTGGGACTGCATTTCAAACCAGTGAGATGTGAACAGACCAAAAATGTAAAGAGAGAAATTTTTAATGTGACATAACACTCTGACGCTCTGATCTAAACAGACATGCATTTAGAGGCTTAGTCTAAAATAAGTTTATTTCAAATGAAAATGTTTCCATCACCTTGTTTTTGAAATAGAAATGGCATCATACAGTTTATTTTCTTAACATTACAGCTCGATCAGCCTGGATTTATGTAAATTGTACTACACATCACCAGCACGGTAAAATACTTACCAAATATCTGTGCGCAATTGGCTTGCTCAAAAGTCACACCATCAGTCTTGGGGAAGTAGATGTTGGTTGCTGTCTGTCTGATGGCTGCTGAGGAGTAGGCACCTCCACCTGTCAGGTCGGGAGGAATATGAGTCAGTGAAACCTTCATAGACTGACAACAAATCACAGCTGCTTTGTGGTGTTTTTATATTTAACACATGAAACATTTTCTCTCTGTTAGTTGGTTTTTGTTGGGTCACCCATTCATATTTTGTTTGACCAGTTAACAGGAGAAAAGAGTGTTTGTTTCATTAGTGTTTTGGTTATAGTTAGTTGTCCAAAAGTCATTACTTCCTTTAGTAAGTAACTCACCTGTGAAAGGATCTGCTACGCCTACAGGAGCACTTGGGTTGGGGCCAGACCCTGGGATGTAGCGACCAGAACCTGTGAAGAGAAAACACAGCCGTGAGAATAACATCTGTGTTGATGTTTAGATTATGGAGAAACTTTTAATAAAATACTGTACCTGTGAAGGGATCAGCTCCAGAGCCTGGCCTGTTATCAGAAGCTCCAGGGATATACCGAGCTCCTCCTGACAGATGAATAAAACAATTTAGTTAACTAATAATTTATTACTGTGATGAAAATATACAGAATATTAAGCACAACACACAATTCTCTAACATTCTCTAATAGCCATCTTTAAGCCTCACCTGTAAACGGATCACCACCAGCGGGTTGGGCAGGTCCCACCACATGACCTTTGGTGTTCTCTATGATGAAATTGGCAACCTGGTCAAGAAACATGGGGCTAAGGTCATTCCTCTGCAGGAAGTTGTGCGCCGTCAGCCAGGGGTCCTCCGACACGTTGTAAGGCAGCTTCATAGACGGACCTCCCTCGTTCACGTCGATGGTAAAGACATAGTCGTATTCCTGAGGGGGGGTGAGGAGTCATTAATGATTGATCCTGTGCAAAGTTACTTTCATGGTCGCTAAACTTGTGGCCTTACCTTTCCCTCATACATGACAGTCTTGGAAATCTGTTGGTTTGTTCCTGAGACCACATCTCCAATTTTTACCCAGCGGCCATCACTGACACTCCACTGGTATGCTTCCACTGTTTGTCCATCCTTAATCAGCCGTGTCTGTCCATCGCGATTTCCTGGAGAAAGTAAGCAAACAAACCATCCTCATACAGAAATGGTACAAAGAGGTGTGAACCACTAATACCAGATGCAACGATTTTTATACAAGATTAAATATGTATGTAGGCATATACATGTCCGTTTTCCCACCAGGCTCATTGAGGTGTTCTCTTCCAGGAAGGTCTTCCATTTTAATGTCTCCAAGGTCGCCTGTCTTGGGGTCAATAGTGGCCTTGGAGAGCTCATCTTCAAAGGCCTGTAGGTCCTCTGGACTGGCCATGCGGTCCTCTACTTCCGTGAAAACACGGATGATGCCATCACTGTAGGGAGATGCACATCCAGATTGGCCACTGAAGTACTGCTGTGTTCAACTGAAAATCTACATCATGTTGTTGCATGCAACAGAACAGATTTGATGTAAAAAAATAAATGTTGTGAACAGTAGTAGAAACTGTGTTTGAATATTTATGTTGTGACAAATGGAGAGTGGATTTTTTAAAGATATTTTGTTTTTCGCCTTTATTTGACAGGTCAGTGAAGGTAGACAGGAAAGAAGGGAGAAGACTGGGGGAACGACACACAGAAATGCCTGTCAACACTGGGTGATCACCTGGGCAGGCGATCAACTGGCGATCACTGCATGACTTAGGTGCCAAAGTGGTGTGCCCTAACCACTTGGCTATTTGGGCGCTCCATGGAGAGAGGATATGACCAGGAGAATGATTACAGACTCTATATAACAAAATTAGTTACCTAGCTCCAACAGCTATATCTCCATTAGGTAGAATACAGCAGCACCAGACAGACTGGGCGGGCAGGCGGATGGTCTGAGCACACTCTCCCTTCTTCCATATCCTCAAAGTCCTGTCCTCTCCTGTGGTTACAAAATCTGATGGACAGACAAAGTATCAGTTTGTAGTTGGGGAGCAGCAGAAAAACAATAAATGAACAAGAACCAGTGGCTAGTTACACAAACAGGTCTTTCATTTAGACCTTTAATAAGATTTTAATTATCAATGGAAATGAACATACCTTGGCAATTGGGGAAGACAGCCAAGCTGTAGATGTAGTTGGTGTGGCTGTAATAGACCTGGATACATTCGCCTGTCACCAACCACCTCCTGATACTGGTGTCATTGCTGCAAGACAAGAACTCAGTGCTGCTGATCACCGCTAGTCCTCTTACACAATCCTCGTGGCCTAAAATGAAAACACAATAAAGATTGTTTTGCATTCAGACTTGTAAACACATAGTCCCTGGACAATCCCACAAGTGTTTTGAGTAGATTAACCTAATTAGCCCACACAATATCCAATTACAACCAAAGACAGAAACACTGACCATCTCATTTTTTTGCTGTTGTTCCCAAAGAAGCAAATCAAATCTACCATACTGTGGAACTTACAACAATATTTGTAACATTCTGGTGCTAGGCCTTCATCAAATATGTGACAACAAGAAGTATGCAACCATTCACATAACTACTAGATCACATGTGCAATACAAAGGTTGAAATAACAACCATCAATTCACCATATAACATTTAGACAATTTTAAAAATGTGAGCACAAGAACAAAAAACTAGAGGTACTGCTAACAGACAAATCTGTAGGGAAACATTGACATTATATATGAAGAACTGCTTTTACACACAAGTAAGATCCTTCATTATAAATACAGCAAAACATCTCAAAAATCTAACGACATAAGATTTTTATGCCATTTAACATATGGCAAGTGGCAATAATCTGATCCTATCACGTATACATCATGTTAAAGGTGCTTAAACACTCCACGAGACTAAATACAATATGCTATGTTTTTTCACGTGTTTGTGCAAAAACAAATACAGAATGTAGTTACTCATGTTAACCTCTGACATACACTCACCTTCAAATGTTTTCTCACATCGACCAGCTTTCCAAAGCTTTATCGTCTTATCTGCTGATCCAGATAACATGAGGCCTTGTTCAGGTAATATGACCACTGCCCACACTGCTGCAGCATGGCCCTGTAGCCAACAGACAGACAATGTACTCTGTCATACACTTGTCATATATTTGCTTTTTACATTTGCAGAAATGAAATCATCATCAGGGCATTATAAAAGCTGTTAAGATATAGTCAGAGCCACAGAGGGTCAGTTTAGACCAACTATCACTTATTAAAACACTCCTCAAATGGTAGATACCTGCAATGTCATCATGCACTTCTCACTGAGCCAGACTTTGGCAGTTGTGTCCCAGGAGCCACTCAAAAGTGTCCCAAACTTCCCAGAGGACAGACTGCAAACTGAAATAATCAAAAACAGAAAACAGGAAAACTTGAATCTGATAAACAGTACACAAGCTCTGTACAAAGGTAACCTACAGTACAAATGTCATGCTTGTGGCTGTGACATACTCACGGGGTGTAGTAAAACATGACTCACCTGTATTTTTATGACCCTTGAGAATGAATAGAGGCTGTGGTTGATCCAGTGTGAAAACACAAATGTTATTGTCATTTCCACCTGTGGCAATAAGTCCTCGTGGATATGTGTCACTGGGAGCAATGATGCATACACAGGATACAAAATTTGAGTGGCCAGACATACAGTGCATCTCTGTGAAGCCTTTGTCTGGGCTGTCAAGAGTAGGGGACAGAAAGCAAACACATCTTTAGTCAACGGCTACTTGTCCCTGAACAAATACTGCACAGTTATTTGTCGAATTGATATTTGTAAGGCTCAGTAAGTTGATTGACAGAAATAAAGACAACACAAGACAAACACTTAAATCTGGCAAATTCAGCAGCTACTCGATCATCCGCTCTCTTTACACCGAGTTACATCTGAATGAATGACAAAGCTAATTTGAGTCCACGTTAGCTTAGCGCTAACCTTCTAACTAAACTGCCAAAGTTAACACGAATTTAGAAGTAGTAAACAACTTCTCTAAGGGTTGTTATTTTGACTTGCGACTCTTTTTAATCAAAACACCTTTCCCGAGCACAGAGTTACGTATAAACTTGCATAAATCGCAGCTAGTCATCACAATCAGTTAGTTAGTAGCAAGCTAATGCTAGCTACCTTGAGTTTGGGACCCAGACTCTTCCGGTTCGATCTCTTGACACAGACACGAAAGCTCCCTCTGGAAAAACCGCCGCTGTGAGTCCTCTGACGTCCATTTCATGGCCAGGGATGGAGCACCTGAGTTTGTATGAGTTGGATGATGCCATTTTCCTCCGACAAACACCACGAAACTACCACAGTAGTGTTATGCTAAGCGGCGTTACTGTCAACAAACACCGGCTGCTAGCGGAAGTTGAATTACGTCATGTAATCGTCATCGTCACCCCTTAATCAATATAGTTGAATTAAATTATCATTAAATATAGGCTGTGTTCATTTCAAATAATTATACTGAGAATGTGAATTCATAAATACACACATATGTATATATAGATTTTTTTTAATTACAGACGGATGGAAACAGATTACCGCCACATGTAATTACTTAATTTAACCAGTAGGTGGCAGTAAACTCGTGGTCGAGCTCGTGGTGCAGTGCGCTCCGAAGGAGTCCACCACCCACCTGTCTACAACCGCTGGGTCAAGATAACACTAACAACCAGTACACAACAGGAAACAGGGGATGTTGACATTAGAATAAAAGCCTGATATTGGTCGATGGAAAAAAAAAAAGTATAATCGTATCTAATCCAAGTCATTGCATCTGTCTATGTCCTACCAGAAAATGCAGTGTTTTATGTTCTGAAGAAAAATCTGGAACTATTAAAAGATACTGTGCAAAAAAATAACGCAAACCCTCATGAACAGATATATAGATGATCAGATGCTACACGATTCCAGAACCATCATTTCAAAAAAAAATAAAAAATAAATAAAAATAATAATAGTTCGAAAGATAAATTATCAGTTAATCAAGACAGCTAAAGACAGCTTATCATACCTTGTAACACTATCAACTATATGCTATTAAAAATAATAACCGTATATTAGGGCCATGCACATTACAGGTACTTTCCCAAATGTTGATTTATTTTTACTTATTTATTGTTTGTTTGTTTATTTTCATCACTCTAAAGTCCTATAACAAAGGCTTTTATTTGTGAGCACGAATCAACCGGAAGCGTGTTTTTTTAAAGTGCAGGTAACACGACGCTGGTCCTGTCCAGCCCACAGAGGCTCGGATGAGGAAGTAGCCTCACCGATACGTGCACCGCTTAGGACGGCTACAATAAAAAAAAAGTAGGTATATTTTAATTCAAGAAAATGAAATCACGACTTAAACACGTCGTGTTGTATAATTTGTATATGAAGGCGAGTGAATGAAGCGAGGTTAGCCCGCTGTGATTAGCTAACAACACAGTGAAGGCTGTAGAGCCAAGCCCATCACGGCTGTCAGTGTGAACTGTAGTATGAATGATGGAACAGCGAGGTTGTACAGTAACTAGGTTTTTAGTTCACACCAGCAGTCATATAAAAGCTGTTAATGCTGATTTGAACCGGATTAGCTCAGTAGATGATTCTCATGTTAATGTATGTATGATGTGTTGTGAGGTTATTGAAGCTGGGCTTGTTTTACAGACACCTGCTGTATTGCATAGTAGTTAGGCCTGTTTTAAGGCTTCACTTCCAACAAACATGACCTAATATTTTCTATTGAGGAAATATCAGACATTGTGTTTCTTAATCATTCTGTTTTGTTTTTGATTAGCCCCTAACACATAAAAGCTGTTACTGTCAAGGCAAAAATATCACTGCTGTGTGATTGATAATTCATCTAAAACATTATTTCAAATAACTGCAAGCTGGTACTATCAGATGATAATATGACACTATCATAGATTCACGCACAAATGTACTGGTAATAATCACTGACATACAAGACATGTGTAAAGCATGTGTCCAGATAAGGGATCCGGCAGTTTTTTTAAACATCAATATGTTTTTGTGCTCGGTACCCTGTAGGTTTCCCCCTCAGAGTCCCAGCAGCCATGAAGCTTCGTCTGCACTTCGTGGTGGACCCCATGGGTTGGCTGTGCATCAGCATCGTGTTTGGAATCTGGCTCTACAACACTTTCTTCATTCCTAAGCTGGTTCTGCTACCCCACTATAATGAAGGACACATCCCCTGGGCCACAGTTGTCTGTGAGTATCTTTGTTTCCCCAGGTCCTGTTCTTTGTTGACAGAGAAAATTTAAAAAGAAGAGAATTTTTGGTCACACAAAACCACACAGAAAATAACGGTGTACAGTGTAATTATTGTGGATTGAAAGTATGTGGATTCCACTCTTTAAGCAGAATGAATGATTTTGTGTTTCCTCAGGTTATTACATAGCATCAGCACTCTGCATAGCGGCCCTGTTCAGAGCTTCCACAGCAGATCCTGGTCGTCTTCCTGTGGACCCACATATACCTCACTCTGGTGCGGAAACAGAAAAGACTGCCTTACTTTTTAAATGCTTTACTATTTCTCATAAACTTCCATTAGTCATTTATTATTGCTCCGTTGTGTTTGTTAATTCATTTTTCCCATTTAAAGGTTATTATGGTTGTGTCCTTTTGTCATCTGTTCTACCAGTAATAAAGGAGCTGTTGTTGTGTTTATGTCACAGAACGAGAGCACTGGGAGCTGTGCAATAAGTGCAACTTAATGAGGCCTAAAAGGTCCCACCACTGCAGTCGTTGTGGCCATTGTGTACGCAGGATGGACCACCACTGTCCCTGGTGAGGACATACGCCTCTGATGAGGTTCTTACTTTATAAATCACAGTTTACCTCTAGAAAACAGTGTTGACACATGAAATAATTGGAAGATTTCCAAAATTATTCAACCAGTCATGTGATGGTACACAGCAGATTGTGTTCAACACCGGTACCAGTATTGTTTATGTTTACAGCAGTGGTGAGGAAACACAGATGTTTTTTAATGAAAATGATCAAAGTGAATGATTTTAGGTTTTGCACAAAATATCACACCACAGTAAGCCTTATCATGTACCAATAAAATAAAAAATGATACAGGATAATTTCATAAATCCTCCTTATTTTCAGGATCAATAACTGTGTAGGAGAAGACAACCACTGGCTCTTCTTGCAGCTCTGTTTCTACGCTGCTGTCCTAAGTTTGTTCACCCTGGTGTTGGACTTCTGCCAATACTATTACTTCCAGCCGCTCACAGGACTAGACCAGGTACGCTCTGCTGGAATATGAGTAAATGATATTCTCAGTTTACAGAAAAATGTTTTACAAACTCATTTATTTATCTCATGTGGCAGCCTTGTCACCGTAGCTTTGCTCAACACTTTGATATATCTGATATGTATTAGCTACAACACTGGTAAACTATGAAAGTTAATATTTGACCGTGAAAAATTCATTAGATAAGAGAATGTAATGCCAAGGAGCTGCGGTGCTATTTTTTCCACCAGGAGAAGTTTACAACACGCCATGAACTGGCTCTACTGCGAGTCTCAGCCCTCATGGGTGTGGTCATGTTCGGTGGCATGGCCAGCTTGTTCTACACCCAGTTGACAGGCATCCTGTCTGTGAGTACTGAATAATGAGCAGTTGACTTATTGTCTTATTTCAGATTACATTTTCTGATGCCATTATGTCAAGATAATTGTGTCTTCTCTTCATAGAGTTTAACTATCAAATGTAAATATTCCAGGGACTGAAAGTATTATTTATTATGCTGAAAGCAAATTTAGTCTTTTCAAACAAACAAACAAAAAAAAACCTTAGCCAGCAAAGTAGCTTCACATTGAGCTTCTTACATAGCAGCATGACATAGTGCACAGAAATAAAGCAATCAATGCCAGTAATGCAGTGATCAATAGAGAAGAAAGGATAGAAAGTCTGGTGTCAGACTGTGTATGTGTGTGTGTGCACTTAAGTGTGTTTGGACGTTCTGTCAGTGACCGCATTTAACTGCAAGATATGAAGAACTGCATTCGTAATGTCTTCGGCCACATAGAAACATCTATATTTAGCTTCCACGATTAGATGGAAACAGCTTTTATTTAGATAAAAGTTTTTCAACTGATGTAGCTGTAAACGGGAAACACAGACACGTTACTTGATTTTCTGATATTTTATAATTCAATTCCAGAATTACTGTGATAGAGTTTATTTTCTGAAATTTTGCATTGTGTAATTTTTCACTGTTTTTTGCTTCTTCCCACCTGACAGGACACTACCACCATTGAGAAAATGTCTCATTTCTCAAATGAAATGTGAGTCTGCTGAACTCAGTCCTTTTCCAGTCTTCACACCAAGCTAAGCTAAGCTAAGATAACCAGCCAGAGACATGATGTTGAACTGCTCCTTTAAAATGCCCCTTTCATAAAAGTTGTTTGCTTCTTTTCAGATATGGCTCAAAGAGATCCTGGCAGTGGGCACTAGCTGAAGTATGTGGCACTCGCTGGAAACTATTGTGGTTGTTGCCGCTCCGAAGTCGTCAGCCACTTCAATCGAGTCTCCACTTCCGCACCCACGTGTAGGTCGGTAGCACTTCACTGCCTCCTGCCTGCACAGATGGCTCAAGCTGTCATGATGAAGCACTGTATACACACTTAAAGAATCCATCTGCTCGCCTTCACCATCCTCTTTTGTGCAATGGGAGCTGGGCAGCAGTTTTGGTTTGTCAGTGGATACTGGAAGGTTTTTTTTTTTCTTTTTGTTTTGTTTTATTTTTTCCTTTTTATTTAGTTTTTGTGTTTTGCCATTCTCTACAAGACCCAGACTGACAGTAAACAGGGTCAAGATTTACCTTTGGGAGTGACGGGAAAATGTTGCTTTTTTTACTCACTGTGACTGCTACTTTCAGCATTTGGAAACCACTTTTAATGGCTAATTGCATCAGAAGGATGGAAGTCTTCACCTGAAAGCAGCTGGCAAAAGGGACCTCTCTCAGGTTACTTAAATAAAAAAGAGCCTTTACTACTGACCTTTAATCAACTACAGACAGAACTAGGTTAACTCCAATGTCTGTTAGAAAGGCAATTTTTGTATACAGTTTGTGCCTTGTTTATTTTAGCTATGTCATTTTTATTTGTGAAAGCATGAGCAATGTATTTTGGTTTGTTTTCTGGCTGGTGATCTTCCAGTTGGCAAATGAGTGAAGAGATCTGGTGGCAGCTGCATTTCTTTAATTAGGGATCATTTGATGACTCGTGAATGTCTCCTTGCATTGTTTTATCAACATTTTATCTATGAAGTCATATTTAGTGAAGCATGGCCACAGAACAAAGACGATAACTTGAATATTGATGAAACACGACCTGCCAGATATGGGTTTTAGCAAGAAGACGGTTTACACCAGATTGTGGTAAAATAATCCGAATTTAGAATTAAGATAATATAATTAATCGTAGGTTTTGTGTGTGTATTAGTCAAACCTGTTGTTTCTCTGAGTGTATCAAATTATTCAAAGCTAATTAACATCATGACCTCTTGTTAAATCCTTCTGTATCACATACGGTTCCCCAAAAATCCTTGAATCTCTGTTTATCTTAAAGGAGCTTTTGTATATTCAAGAGCAAAAAGGAGAATATCTTTTTTGCTGAAACATAGACAAGATTATTGATACTATTATAACTATGAGGCTTGAGCCAGTCATTTGCTGCCGGCTCTTGAAGACAAGCAAATGGTACGAACCTTTTCATCTTAAGTCCATGCTAGAAAGCGGATAAGTCTATTTCCCAGAATGTCGACCCGTTTCTCTGAAACAGGTCGACAGGTTTCTTTAACTGAAATCTTCTTTTATCAACAACAGCACTTACAAATCACTGGCACAAATAAGCTTTCAACATATTTTTCGTTTTAAACTGCTGACAGATCATTTGTTATTTAAACTTGTCATTTTAGTGCCGCAGCTGTTCTAGTTAAGTTTTAAATGTGTCTGGAGAAGTGGCTTTTTTTTAATGCAAATCTTTATCAGTAAACCAAACTCTAGCAGATTAGTGTACTCACTGCAGCCAACCACATTGAAAACTTATTATGGTCATTATTGCTATAACTGTATGGTACTGATTAGAGATTTGATAGAACTATCTAACAGGAGAATATGATTCAGTGCATAATAATACTAGCATAGTGTGGTTGTCAATGTCTATAATATTTGGCAGTCCCTTATCTCAGCCTGTGTGTAAACAAAGCTTGCCACGTGTTGGAAGCATTACAATATATCCAAGTAGTTTTAAGTGCCTGTCTAGGTCTTTAGGTCTTTCTCACGGTACATCTTTATCATGTTGGTCCCATACAAGCCAAAGACCTGGGAATCGTTGCAATAGTCACCAAGTATCTGGTAAATGCATGTTTCACCAAATTTCTGAAGGTAGGGTTAGTTCAATATTATGCACTGATATTCACGTTAACACACAATCTCTTTTACCAACATCAATCTTGTTAAAGAAAGTCTTCACTTGAAGTTATTTTATTTGACGTACGTTTTTTGTTTTACTCATAAATCTAATTAACTTGTTTGCATTTGCATGAGTGTGAGTCGATAACTTTGCTAAGTGTTTTTTTAAAATTCCAATTCAGGTTCTTGGATGTTTGTGATTTTTTACTTCTTTTTTTGTGCTGTTAAGATGGATGGGTAAATGTGTTTTATGGTAAAAGAAGTGATAATATTTCCAATTTATTTTATATAATTTTTGAAAGCAATAAGCTTTGTGTGTCAGTAAAGTTATCGTAATTGTTACAACAGCAGTGGAAATCTGATGTGTGTTGTGAATTATGGTGGTTGGGTTAAATGCTTGATTCACAAATCACTGATAACTGGACTTGATTTTTTGTCAAAACTTGAGTAACCTCAGCCAAGATTATCACTACTGTATTGAGTGCAGTAAAGCATATCTTCAGTCAACAGCATGTCAGCCACAGACCGTCATGTTGTGAATAAAAGACTCAAATTCATTTGTTGAATCAAGAGCTACAGGATAATGGATGTGTGAACATTTTAGAGAGGCTGTGCTCACTCACGTCCCTCTGCAGCCATTATCTGGCGTGCCCCAGGGCTCCCTGTTCAGATCTGTGCTCTTTTGTTTACATCGTTCATTTTCTGTCTGAATTGCATTTTCAAGCTTTATTTAATTTAATGCAGACCTCAGTTTCTGGAACAATTAAATGAATACATCAAAAATATGTTATCATTTTCTTTATGTCTTGAAAGTCTGTGAAAAAGTTTGAGTTATTATCTTAGGAAAGCGTTAGTTGTGATTATATAAAACATACAGATATTCATATCATAATAAATTAGATTCTGAGTAAGATCCTGAGTTGCTTCTTTTCTCATTTTATCTTGCTGTTTAACAACATAAGTAATGGCTGAAGCTAAAGCTTTTGTTTTTTTGTAATGGAAATGAGAGAGAATCTGTATCCCACATTATATCAGTATTTTCATCAACAGCATTTATTAAATGGAGACCTTGGCTGCGAGACTACAGGAAGGACCAAGAGCCTTTATTATTGTTTATTCACAGTACTGGCAGAGAACCTGGAAAACGACAAAAAGAAGGATTGTTAGAGAAAAAAGCTTTACATTTTAGCTTAGTACTGCCCTCAGATTTGTTTGTAACAAAAAGTAGAATTGGGTTCTTTTCAGCTGACACTAACTTGTTAACTTGTTAACCTGCTAATGTAACCAGTGCAGACACCATTAACCCCTTTTTCACTTTTTTAATGTCCTATGACTGCATTTGTAAATTTCAAGGCTTTACACAGATCACCTGCATAGATGAACAAAGAGACTTTGGCACAGGACTTTATAAAAAGCAGCGTCTATGATAAACCGTGGTGGAACTATACAAATACAGCATTTTATTGTTTTAAAATGCTAGCTCTAACATTTCACATTTGACATTTTAGCATTTAAGTCATTTAGTTCAGTGGCTCCCAGCTGATGAGTAACTTGGGCCACTTTTATTGGCTAATTTGAGAAATTCTTTAGAAATAAATGATATGAGAAGGGGAAATATGCCTTTGGGGAACTGCTACGACTCAAATCTGACAAATCTGAAATGTGAGGGCTCCAATCAACAACATTTTTGAAAGGTAAAACATTTTGGGTTTTCAGGGATATTTTGGGTATTCAGGTTATTCAGGGTTTGTGATATATATAATAATGTGATATATATATACACAGTACTGTGTAAAAGTTATAGGCACCCTACAGATATAATAAGAAATGTGTACAAAGTATTTAAGAACACATAAAATGTACCTCTGATTTTGGATTCTGATTTTCAGACTCTAGCCACCATAAGGGGTAAGCTGTTGGCCAAGTCACTGTTCCACACTCAGATCACTGATAGACATGCCTAGCCTGCCGTAAGATGTTGGCAGATCCAGATGTGACAGGGGTCTCGACATCAGCTGCTGATCTCACCTTCGTCAAAATGGAAAAAGCCAATGGCCAAAAGATGAAATGAAATCCAAAGAGTCCCGATGAGGCAAACTAGGGCAAAAATTCCTCCCTCAGTGAACAATAAAGAGGGTCACAAGAGACCTAAAGCATGTTTTGGGTGGCCCCAACTCATAATGCCTTGTCAACATGCTTGTATCTCTTTTTGCAAAATCTCTTTTGGGTGAGCCAAAGTGAAGTCAGCAGCTGATGTCAAGATCCCTGTCACATCTGGATCTGCCAACAGTTTCTGGCAGGTTAGACATGTCTATCAGTGATCTGGGTGTGGAACAATGACTTTGTTATCAGTTTATTACTTGTGGTTGTTGGGTCACTGAAGCACTGCTGGGGCAACAAATCTGGGGGTGGCCAGAGTCTGAATCCAGAATCAGAAGTACATTTTCTTAAATACTTACACACATTTCCTGTATTTTCTTATTATATCTACATAGAGAAAATGAGAGATAAATATGTATGGTCTTTACAGCACTGCTGAAACAAAACATGTGTATAGGGATGCAATACTGTATATATAACTTGCACAAGTAAAACATATATTAAACATATTAGTAAAGCATCCTGTCAGTGTGTATAAGTAGAAGCTGATAGAACCCGCACATACTGTATTTTACTTCCCTTAGTTTATTAATAAGCTTTAACCAAATATCTGAATATAGAAATGACCAACAGCCCATTTTCACATAAACCTGATGTTATAGCAGGAAAAACGCAGACATACATGAATACAATAACAACCACTGCATTCCATTCAGGTGAGATTGATTCTGGGTTGAGCTATGGCTCCGTGCACCTGAGACAATGAAGACTGCATGAATGCTTTACTCGCTGTCTGTGTCTCTTAGTACAGTCACAATGTGTCACAATAAAAGCACAAGCAGCAGTTCAGTGGTCTCATTCCAAATGCCCATTGTCCTGAAAAGTCCTTAAGTCTCAGTGAAGCGTGTATAATGTGTGCTTGATCCGTGAACATAATCTATGTGTATTGTCTAAAATGGCCATATTACTCTGAACAACCCCCATCCAACTTCAACCAAAATTCTTAATTGTTTACAGCTACATGGGTTAAGGTCATGTCAGTCTGATTTAGAAGATGAGATCAAGGTTGAGCATCACAGAATATGACAATACACAGCTTTCACTAATGTTTCATTTCACCCTTATACCTGCTGCTGATGTAGGTGCTTTATGATGTTACTGAAGCTAACACCATAAAACTAATTTAAAGCTACTTCAAAGGTTTAACAAATTGAGATAAAGATGTTTCTTTAATTAAACAAGTATCTGTTGTTCTTTCTGACACATTGTCACCAGCCTGTGTCTTTAATCAGTTTTAATATCACTCTGCTGCCTGTAAGACTCTGCCAGTGCCTTCATTACCCCAAAGAAGAGAAAATACTCTGCATTAAATATACAATAGACTTAATAGCTACATTAGTGTTTGTAATAAAACATATGGAAACAAAACCCCCAGTATCTTTTTAATGTGCCTGGGCTGAAATTTAATTTGTCAGTTTGAGCTTTGGGATGATAAAAATTTAAGGAGTCTGGGCTGGATAATAGCAGCCTGCAGCAGCCTGGGTTAAATGTGCTCTTAATCTCTGGCAATTGGTTGGTCAACTGAACTAATTAAATAAATGACCACCTGCTAGTTCTACAGTCTATGACATCTGGCTGAACAAAAGAAATAATTAGCCACATGCTTGATAAACATAAAGTGTGCGTGGAACAGTTATCTCTCAGATACAAGGCTGTTTACCTGTCTCAGATTGAAGTCAGCGGCTTGGCGTGTTCTGCTACTATTTTTTCCAAGCCGAGACAAGGATTAAGTCCATACATGATGGAACATATAATTTATTAGTGGATCATTAATTATAGGTAGCACGATCATTGTTGGATTTCAATCCATATGGCCCATATTGCTCATATGTTTTAGTGATTAGAGTCGTTCCAAGTTCCAGATATACTTTGCTGTGATGCCTTTTGCTTCAGTAAAGTCACAACATAGTAAATTGGCAGTATTTTTATTTAGTTATTGTGGCTGATGCTTATTATTATTTCCAGTTATGCACTCAAAAGGGACAAAATTATTAAATATCTGATTACAATTTGCATGATAAAAGCATATTACTGTATTTTATTTTTTCTCTATTAATAGCATCGTGATTAGATTAGTTAGACTCCTGCAGGTCGTGTGTGTTGGAGTTGTCAGTGACAGGTGTCTGCTGCCGTCCTCCACGTTCAGCTCCACAGCTGAACTTCCCGAACATGGAGGTATTGATTTGCCTATTGATTTTCAAATAAGCTCTCATTGTAGAAAGTAGAAATCCAATTAAAAGTTGAACTTGCAACAGTTAATCCAATCAAGACGATGAAATGTATCGATTTTACCCTTAAAATCAATAAGCTTCATGCGGCAGCTCTGATGTATGAGCTCAACGTTTCCCTTTTCCTCAGAGTCATGGAGCACACATCTGGCATCAGTCAAATTAAGAGGGATGATCGGATGATAAACTTTTTTTCATTGAAGTCTATGATAAACTGTGTTATTGAGAGTGGCTGTAATTTCTTTTTGTGTGTGTAAAATTAACAATTTTACACACTCAAACAGAGTAACACATCATTTCATTTTCTAATAAAAATAGAAAGAGGGAAATCATTAATTCCAAGTGTGTGTGTGTGTGTTTGTATACATGTGTACTATAGTGTGTAGTTTATATAAACAAATGTAAACTATGTTGTCAGAGCTGTTAAAGAGGGCCAGCTGATATGTGCCATCCATGATGACTGTGGAGTGTCTTGTTGTTTTCTGCATTTTAAGAACCAATTAAGTTATCACGCTCCTGATTAGGTTCCTAATTAATTCTTTATTAAAGTCAGATGCAGTGAATAGGTCAGCCTGGAGTAGGTATTTATTAAAAGCAGCCATACAGTGCAATCAGTTGCAAGACAAACATACAACATGTATGCACTACAGGCACCCAATTAGAGTGATTACATCCTGCTTCATTTCCATCATATTTCTAATTCACAGCCTACTTAAAGCACATTTCACATTGTTGTTCAGTGATTTCTGAAGTCAGTATATGAAGAGGAAATTACAATATGATCAAGTGAAGTCCTTGTCTCTGTTTCCACTGTTTTTTTCCCCTTCTTTTATTTGTTGTAACTAATGCTAAGTAACTGTTGCTAAGTCCACCCACCGTCCCTGTGGGGAAATCCAGCTGCCACCGAGCGGCCTCAGCGAGGAGGAATGGAATGTGGCAGGAGAGAAAAGGTCTTTTCAACTGGCATTCAGATAACATTTACATGGACACACCAAACGTCTTAATTCATGGATCAAAATACAGTGGGTTCCAGTAAAGCCGTGACGCTGAGGGGAAATTTAACGCAGTAGCTCCTCTGATTGACTACTTGATCTTCATGACGGGGCTTAATGATAATAGACTGGCCCACCTATGAATAAGAACAATCATTTTCAGTGACATTAGATAATCCTTTTTTTCAAACCTTACAACACTGGCCTTTATATGCACAAGTCAAGAGGATCTCTGTGTTTTAAATGACCTTTAGTTCAGTGATACTGAGCTGCCCTGGCTAATGCTCCTGTTCTCAGCCACTTGAGAATTAAAAGAGGTGTGAGTGTGTTTATGTTCTGGGAGGGACAATGTATTTCTGCGCTTAATCATATTACAAATCTCAGCTTCTTTTACAGTCCATTAAATCTGTTTTATGACTGAAACCATCAAAAATGATCACAGTTACTTCTTGACAGCAAATATATTTCCATGTTGTTGTAATTAAGTCATCTGTAACTTCCAGCACTTTGTAGAACAAGTGTAAGAGAGGGAGAGAGAGAGAGAGAGAGAGAGAGAGAGAGAGAGAGAGAGAGAGAGAGAGAGAGAGAGAGAGGAGGGGGGAGAGAGAGAGAGGAGGGGGGAGAGAGCAGGGGGAGGAGGTTAGTGTAGGAGGGGGATGGTGAGGGTTGCAGGGTCATGGCTCTTGTAATTACCACAGTCAGGTTCAAGTCACTGGTCAAGCTGTTGCTGATTTTTTTTTTCCCATGATGCAGCGTTGTTGAGGACGGGCCTTCATGTGGCACAGCATGCCTCCACTGATGCCCCTCTGATTAGGTATCTTATCCTCCACCGGGCTGCATCCGATGAGAGCTGGGAGCACAGTGATGGCTGGAAAACTGACAGAGAGGTCCATTAAATGGCAGCTTTGTTATGACATGTCAGCCAGGACGTGGTGGATGGTAAGTGGAGCTCTTTTGTCATCTAGTTTTCATTTGTTGTGAACATCAGAAATGTTGTGGTGCCACAGATGCAGGTTTATAACATTGTTTTTGAAAAGAAAAAAAAAAGTCTGAAAAACATCAATGTCCAGTCTATAACTAATTCATCTGATGGCTCTCTGAGTGTTGAATCTAAATCCTGAGGTGCCATCAGTGTTGTTGTTTTAGGGACTTTTGTGTTTTAACATGTCTGTCCCCAGGTTATAATGGACTAGATTCATTTTAAAAGCAACATTAAATAATTTATGTTCTTAGTGCTATTATTTTCCCTTTAGAAATAGTGAGTGATAATAAAGAGCAGACTTGATACATTCTCAGGTGCAGAAGTTGAACAGTGTAACCGTTTCAACCCATTTACTTTGTGACCGAAATGGTCTTAAAAATGTATTTTTTAACCATGATGAATGACAAAAGGAAGTATTGGATATGCCTTCAGTGTAAGAGCGTTCCTCAAGTGCACCTCTCTGTGCACCCTCTGCAGTGTTAATTTGATAGTGTCGAACAAAGAGCCCTTGTCCAACCCGCGCCTTTCCCATGCTGAAGAGGCAACACACAGGCTGACATTTCTATCTGAATATTTATTTACTTGTCAGACTACAGGCGTGCTTTTATTGTGCTCCATCGCCATGGGATTGACTTGAGGTTTGTTTGTCTGTCTCGCTGCATATGAGCTGAAAGAGGTGACCCTCTCTGTTTGGGGCCATGCTGATGTTGTTACCTGCTACTCTATTTTGTCCTGTTTCATGTGTTACACCAGTCTGTGGTCGCAGAAGCAACGTTGCAAGTTGAATCTGCACATTCATATAAAAACAGAGCCTCAGAGTTTCTAAGAACTCAGGAGGGATTTTATCAGGCACAGCACAGAACATGATGTGAAGCACACTGTGGTCAGAAATAGCAGTTAATTAAAAGTTCATATTAAAGGCTGGGATAGCGTGGCATTTAGCAGAGACTAGGTGATCTGATGTACTTGTTTACCTTCTTCATTCATTATGAAAAGCCATAAGATATGTGCAATGACTGAAGCACCTATAGTAAAATGCCCTTGAACTATCAGTCTAACCTTAAAGAACATCTAAGCTCACTTAACGTCAAGAAATTTAACTTAATTTTTTCAAGATATTGGCTCTATATCATAAGACACAGGTGGCCTGCACTGATAATAGTACAAAAATACTTTTATTGTAAATCTGGCTCATTGTCGACTCCCTAATGACTTACTAGGACACCTGGTTAAAACAGAGGAGTTGTTAACACTCAGTATGATATTGTTTTGTTTTATCTGGTGGAGTTGTTAAATAGTTAAATATTTTCATGTTTGGCTGCAAAATTTCTAACCTTTAAACTTAACATATTTACTGATATGTATTTTTTTTTTAAATGTGTGATGAGTTTCCTGCATGGAATTAAAATCAAAATGACAAACAAAGGAAATCTTGAAAATCTTGCAATAATAAAATCAGGAGTGAATTGTTATTATTTTGCCACAACCCATATTTTCAGTGCTGTTGTATAACTTGTGCTAATAAACATCTCCATCTTTTAAAATTAGAACCACAGCATGTACACGGCTCCAGTTTGAATTCAATCATCCAGTGACCAACCAGTAACAGCAGCAGTTTTGTTTGTGAGCACATGGGGGCGGTAGATCCACATTCAGAGAGCATGAATGTGTCATGTGCATCATTACACCGGCATGATATAATGCTGGAAGGAGTCGCTGTGTGTGATAATGATCTTGTCTTTCCTGGTTTCTCACCCGTTAATGACAATTAAGAAGTAAAATGAACTCTTACAGTAAAACACACTTAGAAAAAATCCTAGATAACGTGAGATTAGTGTGGAACAAAATATTGCAAAATTTATTGAGGGTGCCTAAAATTTGCATTTAGTATAAAGCAGTGTTTTTAGAGGCTTAATAGTCAGATGAACAAGATCTATTTAGTCCGAACCAGCTAAAAGCTGCACATAAAGGCTGCCTTACAAACAGTTACCAACACTATCAGACTAAACTTACCCTTGAAATAATCATTGATTAGCATTTTATAATCATTTGGACTACAGCTGAATGCTCTTAGCTTAATTATTTTGACAAGTGAATCATAAGTGATGAGAAGGTGTATGTGGGATGCAGCCACTGGACCCACATGACAGTGACATTTTTAGACACTGGGAATAGTGTGTTAATGTCATGATCACAGTGATGAAAGAGCAGTAAAATCTGCTGTCAGACCACCCATTCAATTAGTAGAATCACATCTTCTATTGTTACTATAGTGGGATACAGTAATGGGCATCCAGTGAATGATTATTCAGCACAACGTTACCCTTTTAAAATACCCTGTGCTCTGTTAATATTGCTCCATTACTACTATACGATAGTATGGCCCCAGTGACTGTTACTATTGCAGCACTGCTGTTATTTCTATAACAGTACAGTTACTGGTTCTACTTAATTTGTACCATAAAAGCATTGATATTTTAGAATACTATAGTAGCAGCTATTTCAGTGCAAGTTTGTCTCGCTAATATTTGACTGATGAGGAAATGGCAATTTTATGACACTCTAAAAATCTAAGTGTAAGTATAAAATTAGCAGGATTTTATTTGGGTAATGGAGAGATCAGCCATTTGTAAATCACAGCAATTACTTAAAGAAATGTCACTTTATCACCCCACAGAATAGGGCTGAATGTGTTTTGCAGTTAAATTGTACACACACACACACACACACACACACACACACACACACACATGCATATATCAGAACTAATAATAAATAATAAAAATTATGATGATAATAATAATAATAATAATGTACCTTCTATTTAATATAATTATTGCAGTGTGGTGATTTCCACCATCAGTCAGTAGCTGCATCGCTATTCAGCACTGACGGTCCGTCTCTGTCAAGCCCCACACAGCACGTCAGAGGAGCGGAAATGAGGGGCCCAGGGTACAGAGTCCCGGGGCCACAGCTGCTAGCCAATGAGAGGCAAGAATGCAAACACTATTACAAAACTGAGCTGCGTCAAGCTACAGAGAAGTAGTGAGATGACACGCGGGAAAACTGGTTAGGAAAATTCAAAATAAGAGATCACATTTATTTAAATAATAATGATAATCATCAGCGTCATTATCGATTCTGGTATCAGTGCAACAGGACACACTTTACATAGATTACAGTAATCACATTAACACACATTGTCTTAAAAAAACATTAAACCAGACAGACGCTGTGTGAGGAAACCCATGTAGCCAAATCAGTGGTTTGTGTTTTTAAGGATTAAATACCTTATGGAGGGTTCACACAATTCTCACACGTTTTCAGACAAACCCCATTCAGTTATCTCAAAGGATAAATAATCGGATATATAATAATTAAGCTGCAACTAGACCATCTTTCATGAAAGTATGATAGTTGTAAAATACGTGGTTTTAATTGGACGGTGAGATGCTGTACACTACCGAGCTCTCAAAATAGATAAACATCTTTTTCTTCTGTCATTTACACATTTTCTGTTATTTCTATTTTCTTGTTATTTTGTGTGTGTTTTTTTTCACACTGATATTGGCAAACAGAATGTGGCCAAACCGTGCCAATAATACCTTTATTTAGAAAAGTCACACCGGAAGCAAGAATAGTTGAAGTTGGTCCGGCTTGACGGACCCTGCTGAGAGCCGGAGGGCGGCAGTCAGTCAGACAGTGAAAGTGAAGGCGGAGACCAACCCAGTGTCGAAAACTCAGCCTCTTCTGGATCACGTTCAACTTCACTGAACAACCCCAAAAAACGATCCAAAAAAGTAAGAGTCGAAGAGGAAGGAAGACAAGAAAAAAAAAGAGAAAAAACGCGAGGTGCTCCTAACTTCTTTTCACCGCTATCTGCCAAGAATTGTCTTCCGGTGTTGACTTTTTTTGCGAGCACTGCAAGAGAAAACCCTCCAAAGCACAAAGTTGAACGTGAGAAATGTGAAGCTACCGGCTTGTGTATTTCAACCAGGCTCCAGGATTCCCTATTAATCCATGCAGTACAGTGCAATGGTACGTGAACATGGATTATTATTGCTTTCAAATGTTGTGATAATGGTCATTGTGGTACTTTAAATATATATATATATATATATATATATATATATATATATATATATATATATATATATATATATATATATATATATATATATTTATATATTTGTAATACTGTCCTGTCCTCGCGACGATTGAGAAATGTGGAGAAGCGGGTCAAGTTTAACCACAACACTGGCGCGGTCGAGCCAAAAATTGTACTAAAACTTGGCACAGGTTCTCCGGCAGCCTATGTTAACATCCCATTCCCCTTAATTTGGCAAATGAACTCTATGTGGACTGTTGACAGCTCTGTAGGACACACTCTCACACACACTGCAGCCACAAAGTAACAATGTTTAACTTCCAGTCCTTTCAGCATTAAGACTATACTGTTACACACACACACACACACACACACACACACACACCTGAGCATCGTCATGTGTTTTACTCACTCACCTTAAAAAAGTTATTCAGGTATCCAGGTGCAGTAATGTAGTGTTATTTGGCCCACTGACATAAAAAAGGGAATTTAAATTATTAATTAAAAACATGAACTGTTTGTGACGTGCCAAAGTTTTAAACTAGGCATCATCATTTTAACCTGTTTAACTCTGCGAAAACCACAACAAATGAATGAATTATCATCTTCACTTATGAACTGTTTATTTCAATGTTAATTCATGTGTTTTGTTTTATTTATCTGAATTTATTTCAGGAGTATTTTACCCCTCCTTGGTTGTCATTATTGTGAGTGACTAACTGTAAAAGACTGTGAACCACAGACACTCAGTTGAAATTATATAAAATGGAAAACGGAGTTAAGCGCATGTTGTTGACAGGGAGCTCGAGGGGTAAAGGAGGGAAATGTTCCCCCCGTTTTTTCTTTTTTCCGCGTCTGTGTGACCGAGGCTCTTAAAAATAATTCTGCTGTATATTGAGGGGGTAAATTAACTGTACGCCGTGTTTTAAGATAGCCGAGGAGAAGAAGAAGGTGCTGGGGTGCTAGATAGGGGTTGTGTGTGTGTGTGTGTGTGTGTTTGTAGGAGGAGGAGGAGGAGTGTGACTGTGTAATTACGTGGGTGAAAAAAAAAAGAAAAAAAGTTGGGTCTGATTTGCTGGAATCGCGCAGGACCGAAGGTGCACCGGTCGATTTCATATCAAGTTTGGTTAAAGCAGGGGTGAACATCAGTCAGTCGGCGCCCTCTGAAGCTCCCCACGATGCTTTTATGAACGAGATAGCGCTGCACCGAGACGCGCACAGAGCCCACGCAGCAGAGGAGGACGCAGCAGCCCCGTTTACACCGGCTCTCCGAGCAGATTCTGCCAGTGCTCACTGTGCATGTCAACTTTTTTTTATTTTTTAAAAAGATCTATCTATCTCCTGCATAAATTCTCATTTGCTCTGCGGAGACGACAATCTTTGGATCGCAAAAAAATAACATCTATGGATGTTCTTGGATAATCTCTTTTTGTTTTACGCGGATAGCTGCTCCACAGTCTTGTATGGTGCACGTCGGTCCAGGAATGGCGCGATAAAGTGATCAGAGGAATCAGTCCAAGTACACTCAGTTTTCTGTGTTGCCGTCTCGTCATGTACTCTCCGATTTGTCTTACTCAGGTATTTGTGTCTTTTTATACACATTTAATTGCTATGATTTGCACGTTTGTTAAAAGAAATTGTAATTAGGGAATAGAAAGTTCTGTGTGTGCGCCAGGATTACACAGTTTCGTCTCTGTGCGTGGGAAATACTTCGATAACTTATACCTATATTGTAGTTCTTCCTTTTTAACTGAAAATATAGCTTTTAAACGAACTTAAATGTACATCATTAATCCAATAGGCGCGCGTTTGCGTCCTAATTGTAGCATTAAAAAAAAAAAAAAAACTTCCGAGATCTTAGATTCAATCCAAAGTCCAAACAAACAAAAAAAAAAAATAACAGTCTTGTACGCATATACAAAAAGCGTGCCTGTTTGCGTTCTTTGTGTGCGTAAAGTTGTGCGTAAAGATGAATTTAAGATAGCGGTCCAAGTCTTGATGATCTCGATAATACTGTATAATTATCGCAGGTTTACTCAGGTTTAATTCGGTTATTTGCATCCTCTAATAACCTCAAACAAATTTCCCGGCCGCGCTTGAGCTGTGTTTATATTTTTTTTTCCACGTGTATATTTTTATTTAGAGTAAAACCCCTATATTTTAGGGAAGTGAAGCTGGAAGAAGATAAAGCCACTTTCACTGTAGGAAGATCAAACGCATGATAAGGTTGATTCAGTCTTGGACAGAGTAGCTGACTGTTTTGGCTGACTCAGTTTTACTGTTTATATTTTACTTGGCATAAGTAAGTGATTGACTGAGATGTGGTTTAGTTTGTACTTAAGAGGATTGTGCTTTTATGGCCTCAGCTGAAGTGCACTGCATAGGCCCTGGCCAAGTCATTTATCTTTACAGCATTTGGCTTTAGACTGGTTGAAAAAAATAAATAAAAAAAATAACGGAATATTTAAAGCGTTTTTGAACAGGAAACCAGAAGTGAAAAGGATTTCAGGAACAGTCGCTGCAGATCACATTTACTGCGTACTTTTGTCAGTTTAATTGGCAACTTTATAGTGAGGAGATGACATTAAGAGGAGTTCTGAATTTTTTTTTAAACCTCCTTAAAAGGCCGTGGATAGCTACAGCATCTATAGCATCCATAATAAATATAATACATTTCAAAAGTAGACTCTGTAGAGAATAAAATGTTCATTCAGCTTGTATGTTTAAAGATTGTAATTTGACATTAGTATACTGTAGCAGAATTTTATTGGCATAAAAGTGCAGACCAGAAATGTGGCTTCTCAGAGGAGCACCAGCGGCAGTCCCAGATAGGGAGTGGATTTCTGTGGTTTCCTATAGCCTGCCTGCCTGGCTGCCTACAAAAAAAAGGGCAATATGTGGTTTAACTCTTCAAAAGCCAGCTCAAATAGGGGCTGCTTATACTTATTAAATTTGACATTTTAATGACCCTAAAAACAAAGATAAGTTAATGTTTCCACTTCTTACTCACAGCTGCTGTAATTTCTGACGACTCTTAAATCCCGCACATCTTCCCGAGCTTTTCTACACCTACACAGAACATTTATTTAGAGATCATTATAATTTGTTGTAGACTTGTGAAGTATTATTAATGTGAAAGGCTGTAGGCCAGAGAAATGCTGGTTTGCTTTCCAAATTTTGACATTTAGTTTTTTTCAGTTGAAAAGAACTAAATGAGCGATCAAAAGAGAAATTCTGTGGAACACGGATTACCAAAGTCATCTTGTTTGGCAATGATTTCTCAGCTTAGAATCAAAGATAATGTGGTATTAAGTGTGCAACAGAATATTGAAGAATACACAGAAAACTTCAACTGCATATATACATATAAATATGTATAAAAAATATTGAAAATATGGCCTTTAATATTGATGTGAATATTTGATAATTTATCAGAAATATAAGCGTCAAGGAAATATATTTTTTTCTTGTAATTAAAAGCAGAAAGAAACATTTTAAAAGCAGGCCGGGACTTTCATTTTACTGTCTGACTCCAGGTTTTTGGAATGAGGCTGGCCAAGTGTCATTCCATGTGTTAACCTCAACACGTGAAATGATTTGGCACGTACTTCTTAAATTGAGTCCTAAGTTAACCTTTGCAAATACTCTCCACGTGAACGCTTTGTCTGATTTGCCGCCTTTCTCCTCTGCTTTAATTCTTTTAATGTATTTTTACACATTCAACTCCAATGTGATGTGTCTTTGTATTTGCCTGGAGATCAGGAATCTCCTTAACTTCTGATTTAGAGACTGCACCCCATATGGTGCGGCAGCTTATCCTCTATTCTTTTTTTAAACATAAAATAAGTTCATAATGGAATGTGAATAGTTTGATAAGAGAAGTGTAACTGCAAAGAGGTGCATACTCTGTCTGTAGCAGCGGCAGCAGCAGAAACAGGAGTCCCGCTCAGAGCATGCTCGGGAAATAAGAGCGGAGACACGGGTGCATTCAGTCATCGGCCTTGGTGCTATTGTAGTGCTGGCAGTTGATATAAACAGTGGAATTTCCTTGTCATACCTGCAGTACATCCAGACACATCTAGAATGGTAAAACCAGTGTTGCTATGTGAAGAGAAACTTCTCAACTTAAAGCTGTTGACATTGCCAATAAGCTATTATGTGACTGATTGGGAAGAATTGTTTATTTGTGGTCTGCTCACCCTTCTGTCTCAGATTAGTAGCTGACTCGACCCATATTTCTTCTTCATGTTTGATGACATGAGTTTCTGATTACATTTCTCTCCTTCTCTTTTTTTCCCCCTCTGCTCACTGTGTCCCTTGGATGCTCCAGGATGAATTTCATCCCTTCATTGAGGCACTTCTTCCTCACGTCCGTGCCATTGCCTACACATGGTTCAACCTCCAGGCCCGAAAACGCAAGTACTTCAAGAAGCACGAGAAGCGGATGTCCAAGGACGAGGAGCGTGCGGTGAAGGATGAGCTTCTGAGCGAGAAGCCCGAGGTTAAGCAAAAATGGGCATCCAGGCTGCTGGCCAAGCTGCGTAAGGACATTCGGCAGGAGTACCGGGAGGACTTTGTCCTCAGTGTAACAGGCAAGAAGCACCCGTGCTGTGTGCTATCCAACCCGGACCAGAAGGGTAAGATCCGCCGGATTGACTGTTTGCGACAGGCTGACAAAGTTTGGCGTCTGGACCTGGTGATGGTCATCCTCTTCAAAGGCATCCCTCTGGAAAGTACAGATGGCGAGCGCCTTGTCAAGTCTCCACATTGCACCAACCCAGCACTTTGTGTCCAGCCACACCACATAACAGTATCGGTCAAGGAGCTGGACTTGTTTCTAGCATACTATGTCCAGGACCAAGGTAAGTTCAAGCTCATACTGTGTGTGTTTGTTTCACTTTGTGTGTGAGTTAACGCGCATGTGTGAATGATGGCTTGGCGAGGCCAAGGGTCACATGTGTTACTTTTTGGCAGCCTTGTGGAGACCGACTAAAATCACCACTACATTTGCAAGACAAATAAACATAGGAAACGTGATAGTCAGTGCTGTACTGCATCCATTTTTATATGGTTCAAGTATGAGTCATTACTGAGCACAAAGACAAGCTGTAATCAATACTAAATGCACAACATGTTTTAAATGTCTTTGCGCTGCTTTACTCCAGTAGCAGCTCCTACTCATGTTCACTAATTACTCAGTTACTATAATTTGGACTGAGTGTGTATTATGTCACAAACACAGCCACACAGGCTTGTGCAACACACACACACACACTCTACACCTGAATATTAAGTAGTCATATTTATGGAAAGTTGAAATATAGACTGGTTGAATAAAAAAAAAAAAGAATAAACCTCTTGTATATTTTTCTAATACACATTTTACGTGACTCATAATGCACTTGTTATTTCATTCATGATGCATTTTAACAACATATTTAAAAAAAAAAAAAAAACTGAGGTTTTCCTTAATTAAAAAATACATCTTTTATCTGATTAATATAAAATATTATTTAAAAACTCATTCATTGCCAGTCCAAAATCACATCACAAAAAAAATTAAAATCTACTTTTTATACAGTAAACTAAATAAATGTGCTCTTTCTGAGAGAAAGTCTAATCACAGCTCAGTATTGAGAGCATAAGTAAACTTTGGGCCTTGTTCATATTTGCAATAAATTCCAGTTCCAGATTTTTAAATATACACAAGATATGCTCATAATGTTGTATGTAATTGTGTTTGTGGTGAAGTACAAACCTTTCTCTTATTGTAATTTCTGAAAAACTGTGTGTGTGTGTGTATGTGTATGTGTGTGTGTGTGTTTTAACAGAATCATGCTTTTTTTGTCAGTAGAGTGTGAAATAAGAAATAAGAGGTTTAAAATTTGTCGCCGTAATAGATTGTGATGTGTACATATTTTGAAATTGCTGTGTTTTTTCTTTACAGAACAAAATAATTATATATATATATATATATATATATATATTTCTAGAAACATTTGAAATGATGTGCAACACTGTCGCTTTAAGCCTAAATTTACCACTGGAAATTCTGTTTGTCTTCCAAACTGAAAAGGAGGGGAAGTGAAGTGAATTAAATAGTGAGAATAGAATAGAAATAGTGAATTTTAAGAAATAGTGACGTTTAAGAAAAAAGGAAAAGTAATTACAGACAGATATTAGAGGGGTTCCGCATTAATTATTATTTAGATAGATGGTGTAGATTTCCTTATAATAACACTGTTTAATTCTTATTAAGACCTCGAGACTTGGAGTCATCTTAAACACCTTTGACAATTCTTTCAAAATGAAATTTTGTGCTACAGTTTATGATTAAATTTCATTCATTCATACCTCTCACAGTTTTGAACTTCCTCCCTTTACCTGTAGTCAACCAAAGGAATCCCCCGCTATAGTATTCCCTGTTGAAATTCCCCTTTATTTAATCTACTGGAGCAACACTGAACAGCCACCAATACTTAGCTGTTGAGGGTGAAATGGTGGTATAGCTAGCTCATTACCATCAAACCTTGAGCGCCATTTTGTGTTTGATAAGTGCCAGGGAAAGCAGAAGGCACAGCACAGAGACAATAATGGTTGCCACTGGCACCGGGGTTGGCATCAGACCCTCTTTTGTGTCTTTTGTAGGATGCCACCGCTTCTCTAGTTTGCATCTGCTGCATTTTTAACTGTTCAGTACCAACTTGAGAATGGTTCTTTAGTGCTGCTTTTTCATAATATACACCATTTAAATATCAAGTTAACGCTTGTGTTGTATGTTATGGACGGTATTTCACCAGCTATTATTTTATGAAAATGTGATGGCGATGGAGAGAGAAAATTACTGGCAGAAAGATACATGTCAGTGTTTAAAATAGATGGTGAACATACTGTTCTCTTTTGCCGCTGAATAAATTCAGCGTGATTCAACGTCGCTTTTCAGATCACAGCGATTATTTACCGTTGTCCTCAAAATTTTTGTTGCTGAAACTTTGGCAAATAGAAAATAGCATTCTTTTACCGGGATCGCAGAGACGACGACGTTTTCCCCCCCTTTTTCGTTTTTGCAAACTGCAGCGTCTTTTTCTTTTCTTCAAGTTACCAAGCAGTGCCCATCTCCAGACAATGCAGCCATATTGTGGTAGCGTGCGGCACAGCGCCATTTTGTTTTGCACTGTGCCAGGGAGGCAGGCAAATCACCAGTAATGGTTGTTAGAGGTTTGGAGGTTGGCATCAAACCCTCTTTGTCTGCTTGCAGCATGCCTTTGATTCGTTGGTTGGCATCCGCAATGCAGTGGGCACGTTGGAAAGTTTTTTGACAGTGGCAGAATGGAAGCCGCTGCCTTTGTTCTGCTGCAACTGCACGAAACAAACAAACATACAATCAAACACAAAGAAACTAGCAAACAGCTCCGTCTGAAACAGAATCTGGTATTTGTGCGAATTTTCCTGTATTGTGCTTTTAATATTGTTCTGCCTGCTGTCCGGCAGTGGCTCGCCTCTGCTGTGTTGTGTAATTGGATAACATAAAATATGTTGCTCCCGTTACGGAAAAACGGTGTTTTTCCTTGTTTTTTTTTTTTTTCTCGTGGCAAAAATCAAAAAGTTCCGAGCGTATTTGTTTTTGATTCTGGTGGGCTGCTGCCTGAGAAAAGTCGTCGGGTTGGCAGCGAGTGCGCTGGGTGAATTTAGAGAGGGCACTCAGCCCCCTTGTTCTGTGGCACAGACGCATTTAGCCAGGAAGGGCTATAGCACCCATGTGCATGCCCAGATGAATGCCCGCTGGGAAGAAGGCTGGGGGCTGGGAGTGGGGGTTGTGGCATCCATTGTGCCAACTGGCAGGCTGTGTTCAATACAGGGCCATGGCTTCTCACACTCACTCACACACACACACACACACACTGCTGGTGCACCCAAGACATTACTTTCTCTTTATCTGATGAAACACGAAGTGCAATTCTTTTTTTTATTTCTTTCTTTAAATCATTGCTTCTCTGCACCTGGATTCATATTTTGCCTATCCAGTTTGACAGATTGATGGAATAGTTGTAACAAGGCATGTAGACAATCGTCATGTTAGGACACGTCAGGAGACTGTAGGACTCGTTTGTATTTGGTTTCGGTTGCTCATCACTATTTCCTCAACTGTAGTTATTGTTTTCTCTGAAATCTCTCAGCTCTATATATTTAAATATCTTCTCCTTATTAGACATGCATTTAATTAATAAATATCAAAGCAACATAATAAAAAAAAAAGATACATGATATAGACATAAAAAAATCCAACTAGTAAATTTTGAAATTATTATTTAAAATGTTATGGAAATTACCTGCTGAATATTTTACTAAGCAACTTCATTTATAAGTGAATTTGACAAGAGGTAGTCTAAAAGAGAAAGAAATTAGAAAATAGAAATGACTGCAAATAATTCCTATCTTTTTGAAAGCAAAGGGGATTACCTCATAACCAGTGACAGAAAGGGATTGCTGAGGTAGTCCAGTGGGAGACTAAAGAAGTCAAGGTCAAGAAGCTTTCCCATTACTCTGGTGCTGAAAGTTAACACGGCCATAAAACATCATTACCTTGACTCCCCCTTCCTCACTAACGTAACTTTTTTTTCACACCGTCATGATAGTTTGTGGAAATGGATGGATTGCCTCTGTATACATGCTGCCATGTTAATGGAGACCTTGTTTTACGAGCACCAGACTTAACCTCTGCCCCGGGGGTCATGACCTTTGCAAAGAGATGTGGCAGGGTGTCCTCTGAAGTTTAATTGAGCAAATCAGATCAGTGAAAATGCGCTGTTGCGGGCGCAGGGCACGTGGAAGAGAAAGACTTTTTGCCCTGGGGGGGTGGTGGTCAGGGGAGGAGGCGGCGGAGCTTCTCGTAAGCCCCCCTTGTTGACCTCCTCAATCGGGGTCAAACCACGGCGGTCGCAGTACCACCGGTGGTCTCTTGGCAACTCTTTTTCTCTACTCCCCCACCACTCCTGGTCTGGCTGGTGGTCCCTTGGTTCACTGGCCTAAGTGAGGGGGAGTAGGCACCCTCACCCCCCCTACCAACACACACGCACTCACACACACCTCCTCGTCCCCCTCTCCAATCCGTCAGGCTGGGTTGTCTGGCTGGTCCCTATCTTCAAAACTAACCACTGCCTGCTTACCACACTGCGTGGGGTAGCTTTTTGCATCTTGTTTTCCGCCCCGCTGCCTCAGAGGCTTTGGTCAGGCGGCCAGTGCGGAAGGCCTGACCTTCTGGGTCACAGTGGAGGTCTGTGACTAAGCACAACATCTATTCCTCCCTCCCCGCATCCCCTTATCCTCCTCTGCCATCAGGAATCACCCCTGCGGCACACAGCCCGGCCAAATGACTCTCTCACTCCTTCCCTCTCCCAGTCTCTTTTCTTTTCGCACTCCCTGGCTTTCCCTCAGGCTCGAGACTCCAACCATGACAGCTGTCCCAGGCCCAGGCACTTGGCCAGAGAAAGGGTGGCTGGGTTTGTGCCAGAAGTGTGAAACAAAACTTGTTGTAAGCAGACAGCATTAAGGACACTACTGTTTGTCTTCCCTTTTTGGGTTAAGTCAAGTTATTCATCTCCCTTTTAATTTGAAGTTTGTGTAGTGAGATGACATTAGGAAAAGTTTCAGGAATTGTTCTTTTGTAAGTTGAGTGGATTTTTTTTTATTGGACATGAATTTTAACAGTGTACATCCAGAACAAATTCTGCAAGACTGTAAAATACAAATCCTGGGAAAAACCTTAACCGATGACACCAGAGCCATATAGAAAAACTCTTCAGAGTGAACTGCACAACCCCGTGCTTAGCTTCCATTCTGGCTTCCTTATTAGTATGCAATAGAGCCTGCGGTGTCTGGCTACCTCTCTCTCAGAGCCATAACCTATCGAACACATTCTCTCAATCTAATCCACTTAGAACTCCCTCCCAGCTTCACCGCTTGCCTTATTGATTTCCGCTTCCCACTAAATGTCTTCCCGATCCTTTTTCTCTTAACCCGGGAGCTATTTATGTTTTGCAGTGTTCTTTCTTTCTTGCTTACTTCTTGCTTTCTTCCTTGTTTCTTGCTATCCTTCTTTTTTCTTTATTTCTTCCTTTATTGCTGACTTTCTTTCTGTCTTAATGTCTTCTGTGCAGGATCTTTGGTTGTTTGTGATCTGGATCTGACTTTCCTCTGCCTTCTTTTCCCTCCTGCTCTTTCTCAAACACTAACCTAGGTGCAGTGCAGCCAGGTTGCCTGGCTCAGTATGAAGCTTGTGTTATTAGCAGCGGGGTTTTGCTCAAGCAAATACCTCAAGGCTTAAACAGGCCGTGTTACCTCCTTAGCCCTCTTTTGTGTGCCATGTGTACATAAATCTCCATGGAAACAAGGCAACTCGGAGCAGAGGCCACTGAGAAATGTGGATGCCTTCTTTCTCGACAAAATTTACAACTCTCTCCTTTGCTCTGCTACAGTGTGTTTAATTTGTTTGAGTCACAGTTTGCACTGTTGCATCTGTCAAAAAAATGAGACAAGGCCTTTCTTCGGCATCCTGAGGCACGGGTATTGTGTTGAATAGACTTTTCTTGTGTATTTCAGCAGGAGACTTAGTTTTTCGTTTGTGACTACATTTGGTTAAGGACTGCAGCTTGTGTCATTAGTCTATGGTTAAGATCTCAGCTTCACCACACTTTCCCAGGCTGTTGGGGAGGACCCCAAATGCATTTCAAATCCCCCCGAGGCCACTTGACTGGAGGACCGGCACCTCCCACTCCTCCCGGATAGATTCCCCACCCCCACCCTGTCTGCCGGTCCTCCCAAATGAAGACAAATGGGTACATTCACCCCCTATCCCAGGCACTACACTGTACCTCACTGTCCTTCCTTACAAAGCAGGCTCTCCCTGCTGCCTGAGTTTCTCCATCCAATGACTGCCCTCTCTTCTTTGCCATCGTAGTAGCGTAACTGCTTGAAAAACATACTGTTGTCCCATCTGCCTGCTAGACTGGTCATGTTAGACAGTGTGGCCTGGAGTGGAAAGAGGGGTAAGATGGTTCAGACAGAAGGTCCTAGATAGAGAATTCACGTAAAGACCTTTTTTGACTCAGAATTTTTTCCAAGTCAGCCAGGAGAAAAGCACCCTCAAGTACCAGACGGAGACTTTCATGTAAAAGCCAGTCCCCTTCACCCAGGAAGGAGGCTTGTTAAGAACCAATGAAGGGAAGAAAAAAAATGAGAAGGGGTAGTAAGTGGGGTGTGATGGGGAACTTTGGGCAGGGACAGACAATCAGAGTGGTTGCCCAGGAGACACTCACTTCTCTGTGCAGCACCCCCCACCCTGCTTTGCCCCATCAAAGTCTTTTCAGTCCAGACAGGGTCGATCAGTGGCCCAGAGTGATGGTTGTCTCTTCTTTTGTCTGGTGGTACAGTTCGTCCCATCACTGTGACGGCTCGACAAGACCTGAGCGGGACAGAAAAAGAAAGGCCTGCCATCGCAGTGCTGTGCAAAATGTACTTTTGGGTGGGCATGTTGCTGTTTGGGGTGGTGGGGGTGAATCCCCAGAGGATTTCTTTCTAATGTCAGTGCAGCGGGTCAAAGTGGGGATATGGTGTCTGGGGCTTGGGAATGGCCTGTTTGGGACGGATTCATCAGCGCCCCATTGAGTTGTCAAAGCTAGCCAAAGAGCTTCCACTCCTCCCTCACATATGTCAGGTTCACGTCTCAAAAAGCTTCCAAATTTAGAAACCAACTCTCGGATCAGGAGAGGACATTTTATATTCAATGTGATAAACAATACAACCCCCACCAAAGTTGTTTTTTTTAATGGACCCATACAGTAAGAAAAGTTATTGAACAGTAGAAGAGGAAAGCAGAGTAGAGAAATAAGTCATTTACATTTTTAGCACTTACATAAACATGCTGTCTTTTATGAAAGACAGCATCTCTGAGTGGTGGGGCTGGATGTGATTAAAGTGAGCCATAGAGTGGGAATGGCAGGAGGAGAGGAAATATGGACACCTTGTAGACTGGAACAGCATGAACATCTCATATCTCAGGACCACCAAACCAGCAGATGTTACACATTTGCTACAGAAGTACTCCTACTCTGACAGACAGATCTGGTTTTCACGCTACCTCTTTACATCAATGCATTAAAACAGCAAACCAATACAATGAATAAGAAAGAAAAACGGAGGAATACACCTTTTCTAAAAATTGCTCTGTATATTGAGAAACATTTGTGAATTGAATACGGCCACTCAGCCACTGACAGTTTTTGGAAAGGAAAATGTTAGGTGTTGTTACAAAAGTATAACTGTAAGATTTAAGTCTGCCATAACTGTCATTTTGCAGACTTTTGCAAAATTTCATTAGATGTGACGTGTTTCCTACAATAGATTACTTGAATCACTTTTTAATGAGTAGGAAACATTGGGATCTATGGGTCCAGTAATGATGAAATGGTCTGGCCGCTGTGCAGTTACTTGTATTAGGAACGAGCTAATCCATTGCTATCTCACCGTACCCACAGGATGGTTAATGAATCCTGCTTTTTTTTTTCTTTACTAGCAAAGAGTGTTGCTTGTTTCCATGGTGTCTTCTGAAAGCCTATATGACCTGGCTCCAGATAGCTTGAATTCTTCTCAAATTGTCCCACCCTCTCTGCTGGCACAAAGCTGCAGCTGGTAGTTTAGCCACACTGGCTTTTAGGGGAAAAAAAAAACCCTATCAGAATTTTATATGAACACAAAAATGCACATATGCACATATGGGTGAGTGTGTTTACTCTCATACACCCATATAAATGTGCATACAGAAAACCATGAACTCATTTAGTGCACACAAAACCAATTATTGCTCACCTGCACTGCAGCTTGAAAAGACTACATTTAGAATCAATGAACTGCAGCTCCACAACAGTGCTGTAGCATTTGTGGGGCAAAAACTGAAAGTGAGAGTGCTTTTAAAGCTTGTTCTGTATTTACCAAGTCAAGATTGTAATTAGGCCTCAAACATGTGCACAGACCTACAACCCACAATTACACTGTGGATTCTTACCAAAAAATAACTCTACTCCACCATCCCTCTCTTAAACCTCATGGTGAAATGTACATTACCAAGGAAATTTAGCAAATAAGAAGTCATCAGGCTATAACAGCCATAAACCCTTTTGTTGTCTCTGTAGTGTCTGTGTCTAATAAAACACAGAGCCTCTCTAATTTGAACTTTGTCCAAAGGGGCCATGATGTAATAGTTGATCTTCCCTCATTGTTTTCACAGAGTTGTTTGCAACCTGTGGTCTGGGATTTCTACTGGCTTAACATAGCTTTTTAAGCAGTTATGATAATGACCCTAGTTGACCTACAGATGGCTAAATGAGTAATGCTCAAACTCATCATCTCTTATGGGATCCCAGCTGAGACTGCCTGGTGTTTCCCAAGAACATCTTTATCTGCTTATGCAGGTCTGTTTCACAAACTATTAGACGCTCACTAGACATTTTTTCGCCCCTTTTTCTGTAAAACCTCTGGCTGTAACGTGGGTTGCCATGTGTGTCTTGTTAAGGGCAGTTATGACAAATGGCAGCAGCTGTACAAACTAATCTCTCTGTAGCTTTCACACATGGCGCCCAATTAACAATGGACCACTGTGGGGCCCTAATCCATGGTGCAGCCATCCTCTGGTCCCGCTTGCCGAGCCAACTGCCCCAGGAGACTGTTCTCCTCTGCACTCCTGCTAGCTCTAACTCTATTCAGATGGGAGCTGGTGAACGCCACCAGGCCTGCTTGGGTTTGAGACATGGTAGCTACCTCATTTGTTTCCATTTTCGGAATCCTGTTTTTTTTTTGTCACTTTGGGGTGAGGGCAGTCCTGGAAGTGGGCACAGTACATCTTAGCGTGTGGACACATATGATCACATGTACATGTGAACTCACGTGTATTCAGCTTGTGTGGATGCATTAAAACACATGCATGCAGCTGCGGTTGATAGATCTAGCAAAGTGGCTGCTGAGCGGGTGGGTGGGAGCAGTGTTTAAATGTATGTGTGTAGTGTGATCTAGCTTCCCTGTCAGTGTGCATATTTCCAGTAGTTGTATGATGATAAACTGCTGTTTCTTGAGGCCTCAGATAGCTGAATGCACTGTGTAATGCACTTAAAGTGTGGGGGAGAGTGCTTTACACAGTGCATTCACTTCCTACGCAATCGTATAGGATAATATACTATAGCAAGGCAGGGTAATGTTAGCCGACACTCTTTACTTAATGGTTCTTTTTAACTTTGGATTTATCCCAACTCTGCTACTTAGACACAAACAATATTCGTCCACTTTCCCGGGAAAGGTTTCAATGTGTGAAGTCCATATCTCTGTCCAAGAGTATGTCAGCAGTGCTTTACATTTCCCTGCTAAAGTTTAGTTTTAGATTACAATAAATAATATTAAAGCTGAAGTGCTGTGTTTTTGAAGACGTCACTTGGATGCAAACCAGTGTGAATTGTTGTTTCCACATATTCTTCACTCTGATGCGAAACAAAGCCACAAACAGGAGTTGGAAACTCAAAAGAGGGGTGTTGAAGGGTCGATGGCCATCAGGAAAACGGCACAGGCCGCTGCCAAATCTATGACATGAATGAAACAAATGGATGAAGGAAAATGAAAATGGTTGGGGTGTGATCTCTGGCAGGCAGAGCAAAACCAGTGCCAACTATTATGAATGGGAAACTGCTGCTGAGCTAATGAAAAAAAAAGAACTCCGTTTTTTCATCCGCCATCCAAGAATAATTAACTGCACCCAGGCCTTCTGGTGAGGGTGGAGAAAGCCACAAGACACTTGACTCACATCTCACAGCAGAGGAGGACAGTGAAACACAAAGGGGAGGGTAGAAGCAAAAAAGGAGTTTTGTTGGGGGACAAAGTAAGGTTCCTAGTTACTGTTTGCTAAAAAGAGAGCAGGTGAAACCAAAAGTAGAGTGAAAAATGTCAAGAGGCGTTTCTGAAAACATGCTCACTTTATTAAAGAAAGGTAATAAACCAGCTCAAGTCAAATTGCACATAAAATAAAACTATTTTATTCACTCCATTACACAAAAATGCACATAATGACTGCTGACTTACCCGACCATATGTGTCTTTAACTTACATACACTTACACACACACGCTCATGTTGCACCTGGGGATGAATACACTCCCAACTCTTAACTTAATCCTTGCTCTGGGTGTTTGGTGACAGGGTTTCAGGAATTTGCAGGGATCATATATTATACTGTTGTGCTGATGCGATTAGCTGATTAAATCAATCAGTTGGCCAACAGAAAGCAATTTCAGTTTTGATAAATTGATTCATTGTCAAAGCAATTTATGAAAAACCTTTGTTCGTTTTCAGATTTCAATTTTTTTCTTTTTCTTACATCGTTCTAAATCAAATATATTTGGGTTTAAACCTGATATAAAAAGTAATTTGAGGATACACACAAAAGTAAATCCGCAATAGAAGTTACTTGTTCCACCTATAGTGTACCATACTGTATGTATCTCTTACAGCCCTCTCTTGCAGTGTGTAAGCAGGATGACATGATGGAAAGAGCAGAATGGGAGCCAGATGTACATATATATAGGACCTGACAAGGACACAGGGCAGGACACCAGGCAGTGGCATTGTATATCACATGCACCCTATCACATACTCCATATCCCATAGTGATAAGGATATATTTACTGTATGTAAAGCAGAGAAAAGAACAGCTGTTAATGATGCATGATGGCCAGAGTGTCATGATAGTAGGGGGTTTAATGCTTGCAGTAGGTTCATAGGGTAATTACAGGAGTTAGAGGCTATAGTGTAATTAAACCACACTGACTATAAAGTCTCTGTTTTAAAAAGTATTTTTAGTTTTGTAAGATTTTAGGGGATGCGGGGTTAAACGTGGTGCACACAGTGTTTTGGTTTGTGGGCTAGTTCAATTACTTTTTGTCACTGACGGGGCTGTAGGCGTAGAATTTATTTTAATCCATTATCTACTGGCCCCGTAGCCAAGAATAACAACATTGTTTTTGTTTTACCGTTAAACCTTTTCTTAAATGGCATCTTGTATGCTGTGAACATCACCCAGGGGCTGACAAAGCGCACACTGTTTAGAGGCAAACGCTCAAAACAAAAAGTGGTTTCCCTATTATGGCAATCAAAGCAATGTTATCAGCGATCAACATGTTCTCACCCAGAGACAGAGAGGAGAAGAATGCCCCATTGACTGATACTGCCTGCTAGGCTGGTCGCACTGATCTCCTGAAGAAAAGACCAGTGTCGCTGGTGGACCCCCACTCCCCCAACTGCCTCCCCTCTCTTTGCCTTCTTCCCTCTATATATGTCTCAATACTTGGGAGATCTTAGAAGGGGGGGTGAGGAGGGCTGCATGTGTGTGTGTGTGTGTGTGTGTGTGTGTGTATTGTTGAGGTGCTGCCGGGCGACTATCCCATGCTGGTGGTGTAAGGGGGCGGGGGGCTGAAAAGACGGAGCCGTCACCTGCCAGACTGCTGGAATGTTAATGCCGTGGCTCTGATAATTGGATTTTGTACACACCGTCTGTGAGGAACGTCCAGCAACTTTCCCCCTCTTATTGTTCGACCCAGCCCTGGACCCTCAATAGGGCTTGTCTATGTTTATACAAGCACTCACGTCTCAATAAAGACTGTTTACAATGTGTGTGTGTGTGAGTGTGTGTGGTGTTGGACTTCTGAATCACAGCACAATTGTGTGTGACAGGGCAACTGAAAATGAAAGCAAGAGTGTGTCAGATTATTAAGATTTGGCAAATATTAAACATATTAAGAGATTTGTTCGGTCTTAAAAAGGATTTTTCCAGATTTTCTGAGTGTTGCAGTAAGAGTTGGTATTTATTTGGATTAAAGAGTTTTCATAATTGAACATTTAAAAATTCCTAGATTAAGTTTTTTGCCAACTATTCATTCCACCACACTGTTTCCCTGCCTACATTTACTGGCCTTGATGCACAGTCAAAGGTAGGCACACCCACTTTGAGGTCAAAGGTGAGGAGGAAGCGCTCCCTATTGGTGGAACGTGTGCAAGGCGTACATGATCTGGGATCATTAGGGAAGTCATGGCTCTTGTTTGCGTCGGGGGGAGCCTGGAATCGGGCCGGGAGCTGTGACGCACTGGTTTCCCCTCTCTCTGGCCTCCCATGCTATTTCCACCCAGGCTGCAGCGGCTTGAGCTGGTTAAACGTCTCGGCTGCACTGACCTAAATTCCTCATATTCACCTCAGAAGACCCTAGCCTTACCCAACCAACTGTTCTTTTTCCCCCGTCTGTGTAGTCTTCCTATACAAAGAACATATGCTTTGTTTGTATGTAAAAGTTCCTGTACATAAGGAAGCTTCATTTGGAAAAAAAAAGTCCTATCCTCAGCTGTAATCCCTCTGAGTAGAACTGCTAGAAACAATGACAGAGGTTTTTCTTTTGGCATAGAGACTTGTTGTGGTTAGATAAACAGCCTCTAATTGCACTTAATCTGTGTTAAAGTAAGGCATTTGGAACAATTACTTTGGTATGTTTACCAAACAGCTGTTGTGTGGATCCTTTTTTTCCAAGTCACTCTATAAGATATAATGGATTTGGTTCACCTCGCTGGTTAGTGGGAAAATAAGTAGGAAGCAACATCAACTTATGCATGGATTTGTTTTCATGATTCAAGTGTTGCAAGAATAACAAAATAAAATCCATTTAGTTTGGGTAAGATTTCAATGATGTTGAATGACTTTGGTTAAGATGCCAGATTTACAGTTCGTCTCAATGAAATATTGTGCCACTTCTCTCACGAATCAGATCAGATCATTGTCTATAAGATGATGATTATGAATAGCATTATTCTTACACTGCAACATGTCCAATCAAACCATTATCAGCAGCAATTACCAAGTGTAATAAAAAGATACAGTCCTCTGTGTGTGTGCAGTAACGATTAACAGAAAGCATAACTGTGTATCAGGCAGGGGCCCTCCATATTTATCCACTGTCTTGCTCTTTTCCCTTTAACCTGGCAGTAGTGTGCTGTTGCATAAACAATGGTCTGGGCAGCCACCTTTGGGCTATTGTAGCCTTCCACAGGCCTGAACTCTGGCCAAGTGGATGTTGTTGCAGGAGACGGCCCCGCAGCCAAACATACGAGCCAACCAGGGGCCTCCGTTCCAGGAGGCGAGCACTCACTGGATGATACCCGAGGATAGTAGTGTTTGACAGCTCTTGGATCGCGTAAAGGAACTTGACTTTCAAATTCAAACACAGAGCGATGAATTGGCCACAGCCTACAAAATGACACATTCCCTACAAATGTCACAGCTGAAATGAAACTTGAGCTGCACTGTGGACCAGGGATAAACTGCTTGTGTGTGTGTGTGTCTGTGTGTCTGTGATTTGACATTCTGCATGTGTTTAGTATTCATAATGAGGTGTTGCAAAATGCATGCTCTCTGCATATCTTGCTCGACTCACCCACCACCTGTATAAACAACAGTGGTATTGCGAAACGGTTCCAGGGAAAGGCTCTTCCCGGGCTTGTTGTCAGAATGAGGTCAGCGAACACTACTCTTTTCTCTCTCACTCTCTCATTTTCTTTCCCGCTCACTCTCTTAGTTGTACTTTGTCCTCCTGGTGCACAAGCAGGAATAAGGCCACTAGATCAACCTCAAGGCATCAGCACACACCGTGCATGTGCTGCTGCATGGAGAGGCTAAGTTATTTCTGTCAGTACCACAGACAAACAACAACTTAATAATATTATTCTTAGTGTCCACATGGGGGTTGTTGTACTGTTAGTATCACACTGTCCATCAATCATTTATGTTGTGTTTTGATGTAGGATTATTTTTGTAACATGTTCTGAATCCTGTATTGAACTGTCCAGTAAATTGACTAGAAAATTACTGGCTACAACTGAAGTAGTAACAGGTTGAACGAACTTGAGCAACATTGCAATTATTACAGCAATCAGGACATGGACTTTTGGGAATCCTGAAGCACTGTGGGATCCACATGTATATTTTCTTTGGTTGGTAATGGGGATGGGGAGGTGACTATATCTAAATTCTCACAGTATGACATCATTTGACCCCATTGCTGATCATTTTACCCCATTTTGGCACAAAAGCGCGCTTGGAGACGTAAGAGGAGTGCACATGTATCATATGCTTGAAGTTGAGGAAGCAGCTAATCGCGCCACCCCGCCAAACGTTGTGCTCCCAGAGGCACCGCTGGTGGACTGCGTTGTGTCTGGAACACTGTAACAGGATCTCCAGAGAGGAGCACAAAATGGGCGCTTTGTGTCCAAGATTTGTCCAGACAAAACCAGATAAGGAAACCCAACAAGGGCGAGCCGAAGGAGCTGCCTCTGTGACTTGAGCAAATAACCTTTAATCTAGGTCATGCAGCCAGATAGGGCTAACAGCCACCATAGACCAACTATCAACAGTGGCATGCGTGGTTATGTAAGTGATTAAAAATAGGTTAATATGAGCATTGCTATGAGTAGTTGGAAAAACATTTACTTCTTGGGGATTGTTAATGTTAATGGAGAGTTTGCATCATTGTTTGTGACTTTCACCCCTTCCTTTGAAATGTGGGATTGATTCCTCATATGGTCATACCTGCTACAGTTTTCTTGTGACTGCATCCGACTTGAACAGTTTGAGTAAAGTATATTATATTGATACCAGATAAAGTTCAAGTAGACAACAGCGGTTTTAGTGCAGCGTCTTCTACACATTTTATTCCCTTATGGGAGTAGTATGAATATTATTTGGTTGATTCCAAACTTTGTGGCAAAACACTGATTGCAGTGGTGACCCGATGGAGCCCAATTCTCATGGCAGTCATAACAAGACCCATACCTCCCCATAACTGTGGCCAGCCCCTGGGGCTGTGTGTCTGTCTCTCTCTACCCACATCTCCCTGCACGTCCCAAAACCATCGATGGAAGGAGCGCGGGGAAGGACCAGATCGCTACATGGACCATATGTGTCGGCAGACCACAAAGTGCTGAAGCCATTACTTGGCCCATTCTAGTGAAATTGAAAGCAGGAGCCAGGAACAGCAGCAGCAATAGCTAGTTTTGGCTGAGTGCATGGGGGCAGTGTTAGGAAAGCCCAGTCAGATGGTAGTGCTCATGCTGACTTGTTGACGGCAGCAGGCTGCAGACGGCTGATGTCTTGTTGTCATAGTGCCAGCTCCTCCCTCTCATGACCTCTGAGTGATGACGCTTGTCTGCTTCTCTCTGTTTCAACTTAATAAATGTGTGTGCATGTGTATGTGCTGATTGAATGCCTCATATGGGCTAATTCAGTGCTAACACTGCTATTTGGATACTATAACATTTTAATAGTTTAGAAGCAAAAGTTATATTTATTTATTCTTATACTTTTTTTTTTTTTTTACAAAGTATAAACATCTCATTTGGATCATTCTTTTTATTTATTTTCTGCTACTAAACTTATACTAAGCCAATGTTTTGGTCTTGTCAGATCAGCTACAAATGGAAGTGTACCAGATGTAAGATTGCATTACACGAGCTGAAAACATGTATTTGGGCAACACTGTCTCGTGTTCATATTATATTAATGATGAAACATTTGTCCAGCCGTCATGTCATTGTAAGCTGCAACACTACTCTTGCTCTAGGCGTTCTAAAAGGCACAGTGCAAACAGTATCCTCTTGGCGTTAGTTAGCTACTCCCAGCATCCAGCTTTTCTTAAATCTTCATATGGCCGTATGTCTTGAAGGAACCACATGCAACTAATGCATTAGTTCAGGGTATTGTGTTACCTGAAGCACACATCATGCATTGTGATTGTTGGTATTTTATGTGTGAGATGTGACGATTTGCAGGAAATTACAAGTTTTTTTTTTTTTTTTGGAATAATTCATGATTATGTAAAATATACCAAACTTCAGACAAAAGGTTGATTTCATCAGTGATTTACTGTTGGTTTGTGTTCATCCTTGTATGTTAATGGTGTTTTGTTTACTATTTTTGTATGTGCATGTATGTTTGACTCTGTTTGTCTTCTATTCTCAGCTGAATTCCTTTCAGATGAATTATCCACAAACTTATCCTCCGCAGAGTTTTGGTATAATCTCAAGTCACTTTTTTTGTGTAAAATGGGACAGTTATTGGCAAAATAATGCGTCCCCCGATTATGCCTTTAAGGCGGCATCCCATTCTGTTGTATTTGGTGTTTTGTAATCTTTTTATTTATTCCTTTATTTGGTCGGACGACGGGTGTTCCTAGAATAAGGGCTCATGGAGAAGACTTATCTGCGAGCGCGCGTTTGTCATCTGCTGCTGCAGACAGAGTGCTCTTTCATTCGCTCCAGTGAAAGAGGGTTCACAGAGATTTAAGGGCCAGCATTGTTTGTGCTCTGCGATGCTTAATCACTTTTGATTGGACACCATATTAAAACTTGGGCTCTAGACGAGAGAGAGGCTCCTCATCTAAAACGAGTACCCGTCCTCTACAAAAAGGAGCGGCGCTGCCCCACAGGGCGGGTGACGGGGACAAAGACACGCTGACGGAGTTAAGCTGAGAGACAGAGGAGATGAGGACAGATGAGAGTGGAGGTCTTCAGCAGAGTGAAAGTTAAAGCCTAAGTCAGTGAGATTAACTCTTGCAGAGGACTTGCTGATTTTGTTCATTTAAAAAAAAAAAAAAAGTTGTCTGGCTTCATACATACAGTTTTTTTCATTCATCTAACTGAGACAAAAACAACCTGTATACTATAAAAACTTAACATATAATGTTAGAAGTTCTGCAGCTTTGCTTTCAATGTCTTATCTTTCCTTGAGCTCAAGGAGTAAGATGGCGGCTTATTCCTAAAGCACTTCACTTTCCCACACATCCCCCTGCACTCCATTTCACTGCAGCACTGATTACACAGTGTTTACATATTCCATAGAGCACTGTGACAGAGATAAACCTCTCCTGATGCTTATCCCCTGGCCACAATGTGGAAACCACTAAGATATAATGTAAACCAAACGTCGCAGCTGCCCTTTCATGTCTCAAGTGCCAGTTCTGCATGCTGAGCGAAAATTTTGAGAGCTCGGCTTTAAGTGGAATTGGTTAAATTGAAGTTAAAACCATCATACTTTTTTCCTCTTTTAAAGTTGATGGCAAGCTCTTTTCGAAAGGGTATTTTCTGTCTCTTTTACATGGTAGCACGGAAATACTCGTGTGAAGGTACTTCAGCTTAAAAGTATTACTCTCCTGATTTGGGTGTTTTTACAAAAATAAACATTTTATACACTTTAACCAGCTCAACTCTCTTGATAATTGGTCATGGAAAGTTTGAGTAGCTTGCTCTGGTGAAGAGGAGTATTTGACACACATAGCTCTGAGTTTTGGGAGTGAATATTTGTGGCAAGGGATAGGCATTTGATATGAAATGTGATTAATGATCCACACATCAGCGAAAAGAGGGGAGGGTCTCCCATAAAGTAGGTTGTGGGATTATACAGGGGGCTGCACTCAGAGGACGTCTTGGCATTAATTGGCCTGTCTCTCCTGTGGCTCCGAGTATTGCTGCCTCTCTCCTCAGCTCACTGCGGTTTGCGCATGTTATCACTCTTGAGGTCCTTTGCAATAAATGTGTCACATGGAAATTGCACTGGCCTAAAAATACTCATGCATGTGCATTTCCCATCGTATCACATTTGGGTTGCTCAGTGTCTTGGGCTGCTCAGGACCTGGCGCTGTACTGTATTAGTCCCCGCAGCCAAGAGTGAAATTCAGCTGCTGAAATCATCAGCAAACTCAAATGTTTTCAGGGTTGTTCGTGTCTTTTTTCTCAGAGAAGATGAAGTTGTGCCTTCATAAATTGCCTTCGTAAATTCTCCCTCATTGACGTAAATGCACTTGTCGACCTTTGTATTTGAATTTTAGCTTATAAGTTCCTCTACCGTCCTCACAACTGCACCACACCTTTGTTTCATGAACTGTTGATGAGAGAGCTTGCCCCAGGGCCACCGCTCAGTATACATAACCAAAATCATGACACACAACACACTAACATACTGTCATACAGTTGCATTCACGGAGCAGCCTGTAGTACACTTGCTGAGGTTAACTAAGGGAAGAGAAGTTGCAATCTTCATAAATGAATAGTGCTCTGTCAAGTCAAGCCGGTTTCTAATGTACCTCACATCCTCTTTCTTTGAGCAACTCATCAAATAAGTCCATAATACATTGCGTATAGCGCTACGTGCTTAAACTTAAACAGTTAACAATAACAAATATACAAAGGTGCTTTAGTCACTAGAACTATCGTCTTTCCAGCTTTGACAGACTTGTTTTCTCTTTGCTCGGCACTGGCTTCAAGTTGCCTCCATAAATCTAAAACTAATCCACCAAGTGCGAGCTCATCCCTCTTAATTTGTTTGCCCGCTTTACATCCATGAAGATGTTCTCCAGTGACATCTAAGCCATCACGTTGACAACCCCAAGTGGCTTCTAATACTTCGACTGATTCTCTTCTATAGCTGCTTTGAAGCTCCTTTTATTATGTTCAATGGGGCTATTTTTCCCCTCCTCCTGTTTACGAAAGCGACTCAGTAAGGCCTTCAGTGCGCAGAGCTGAACTTGCAGTCTGTTGCTTGGCCACTTGGGCAAAGCTGAGGCCTACTTTAATCAAGACACGAGAATGACCCACTTCATCTTATGCTAATTTGTTTTTTTTTTTTTTGTTGTTTTTTTTTTACAGTTAGCTGGGTGTGAAAAAATATTTCCATCCCTTTAATAAGATTATATTGAAGTAATATGTGTACATTGAAGCAAGCTATATAGACACAATTCCTCTGTGGTGTTTTGAGTGTATGTAAGCTGGATCTGTTTTCCATAGATGATGGCATTGAATCACTTTGCTTGGCTGTTTGTATGAAAGCAGGCCTAATCTGTTGTAAAACAGAGAAGTGGTCCTTTTACGAGGTGCTAATGGCCTGCTAATTCTTGGGGAAAGGCAAAGTGACCAATTCATTCAGCTGAGCGTTTACTACCTATTGCCCTTTGACCCTTTCTCTGACATGTTGATTTTACAGTCCTAAATGCCACATACCATCACATATGCAATTACAACAAAATCAATTGCAGTGATTTACTGTTATGAAATCGTCATATCATAAAGAGGTTGGACGCTTTATGATAACATCACATATAATTCAGTCATGATTTATTGTTCTGTGAGCTTTATTTTTTTTTTGAATTTGTAATGTCTATCATTTTGGTTAAAAGTGCATATAATATTTTGGTTCAGCTCGGAGCTAAAGTAAATTGTACTTAATATTTTATCCATACATTTAGACAATGTAATGCTGTGCATCACAACAAATCATATACAGAAGTTATATAGCTGAATCAGCACCTCTCTGGCACCGTTTCAACTACAAAAAGGTAATGTTTGCCACTTGTATTTATTGCAGTGCTGTTGTACTACATTAGATTGCATTGTGCAGGTGTTGTGAATGTATCATTTTCTGTTCGAGATGTATCATGTCAGAGGCTTGTATATCCTAACTATCCATATCATTCAATTAGCTAATAGCCTGCGCTCCCTTCTTTCCAGCCAGCCTCTTTACTAGGCCTTGTTGTCTTTATGGTTTCCTCTGGCGAAACGTGCGTCAATAGCGGTGGATAAAACGAGAGGTGATTTAGTGGCCTCGTCACAATGCGCCAGGCTCCGGCGGCCGCTTCCTACCTTTGTGTGGTCGAGGGCTCAGGGGTGCGGCAGCGGATACATGGCCTGGGTCCCGGCAGACTCCGAGGAGGGAAGGAAACCTGGTGTCAAAGGCGATCGCTTGCTGCTTCTGTTATCTGAGCAACAGACACTCACAGTAAGACTCTGTGACATTCAGCATGTAAATGTGGCTGTGATACTGTTAATTGGGTGTGTAAAATGTTAGGTCACTAGTTTTTAATTATTACACATTTTAGCCTTCACCAGAAAATGAACATTAAGCATTTCTCAAAGTGAAAGCAGCAAGAAGTCGGCGAGACCACTAAAACCGTGTTGCGTGTGGACTGCTGCTGCATGGTTTCTTTCTCCTGCTCCTCTCTGCACAGGCCTCTCCTGTAACCTTGAGAGAAGCCCGCGCAGGCCCCAAGTTCAACGAGTGCATGAGGCATATTTTCGCTGAGCGTGCTTGGACCGCCCCACTAAACCCCTCGACCCCCCACCCCCCTCCCTCCTCACCATACATACAGCGTTTTTTTTTCTCCCCTCCTCCTAAAGAGGACTCCCTGTAGGCCTCGCCTTTCACAGCGCCTGCAAAGGAAATACATTATGTGTAAAAAGAATTCCATATGGTGTCATATGATCTGTGTAATTCTCTCTCAATTGATAAAAAAAGTCACCTTGTATGCACAATTCTGTCCTTTGTGAAAGGTACTGTAGCCTCTGAGCTGCAGTGACTAGCCTGTAATGTTTAATCAAGATTTTTTCCAGTCCTCTACAATGATGATACTTTGCTAATAATATTTGTAAGGTCTAGAGGAAGTGTTTACATTTGACACAGACGTGCTATTTAATTGAAATTACTTGTTGAAAACAAGCGGTTGAGCCAGCTCAACACCTCCTTCTTCCTTGATAAATACCTGGAAGTTGGTTGTAGTCAGTTTTCTGGAGGTGTGGCTGACCTCAGCTGTTGTAGTTTACAGTGAGGCCTCCTGCCTTGGCTGAGGGGGAGAGTCTGTGGCAGTCCTACGGGTAGGCTGTTCCAGGTAAGCCTTGCCAAGTTCAAGTGGCTTGGACCAAGCCCTGCACCACAAATGGGAAGTGTTCCTGCAGGGCTGCCAACCTTGCAAGAGCTGTGACTGCAACAAGTTGCGCTGTCAGTGTCAGCAGAGATATGATTTTTTATATACACATGCACATTCAAACAGGCCCCCAGGAGAAAAAAAAGGGCAAGTAGAGATGTATAGTGTATATGTAGATGCTTGCCAGGAGGTATATATTATAGAGTCAGCTCCAATCGTGGCCCTTTGATATTCTTCTCAGTTCCCATGATGTGACACTGTGGCTAATATCAGGAGATTATGTTTTTATGGCCTTTGGACATATTCCATTTTAAAATCAGTGCAACTATAGTAATGTGAAACAACTGAAATCCTTAAAATGTAAATGTTTTGAACTTGAACAAAGTTGAGCAATTGTATTGAATTGTATTGATATATGTATATATATATATATATATATATATATATATATATATATATATATATATATATATATATATATATATATATATATATATATATATATATATATATATATATATGATTTTTCAGAATGAACATATAGGCATTTAGCAGTGTGATTAGTAGATAGTGATTATGTTTGTATGATTCATTTTAGAGAGCACAGAGAATTATTACTTTAGATAGTTTTAACAATTTCTAACATCAGAAAAGTCCTTTTGGGCAAAAATAATCTGCATATTTGATGACAGTGTAACTTGGCTTTTGTGCGCATTTGACTGCTTGGGAGGCACAGCTAAAATCTGTGCAAGTGTGTGAGCATGGGTACTATTTTTTGGCTGCTTGCTACTTGAACCAGCATTGTTGCAGGTGCGGGTGAGCAGTTGTGTTGAACCAAGCAGGATGTCAGGAATCAAATCCCATTCAAATGCAAACATAACCTACTTCTTCTATGGTTTGTTGCCCGCAGCACAGAAACAACCCTGCCAGAAACATAAAACATAAACAGCGCAACCCTGCTTGCCCTCCCGTACTGAACCAGGCAGAACAGGAGTCATTGCTCTCCTCATCCGCCTGAAGCATTTACCCTAACCCTATTTGCCCTCCCACCCAACACTGATCGTAGCAAACGAACTTTTGGCATTTCAGATAAAGTGAAAACAACATGCTTGAATGAGTGGAAAGCAAGGGCTGTGGGAGTTGGCTGTGAGGCGGGTGTAAAGGCCCCTGTGGTGTGGCCCTGAGTGGACAAATCCTAGCAGGCTGAGGAAGTGGAGGAAGGAGTGCTGGAGGGGTTATACGGGGTGGTGGGAGGCGTGCGGGCGGGTTACAGGGAAAAGCGGGAAAAGGGGAATTCCTGTTCCTGAACTGAAAAGTGATGGAAAAAGTGACTGCTAGATCTCGCTCATGCCGCTCCATGTCAAAACAGCCAAGTGCTGCCGTCATCTGTGCAAATATTTCAAGAGATTATGGTTTGGGAGCCTCGTGGGAAAGGCTGAGGCTGAAGTAGAGCTCCAAGGACAGCCTGATTTAAACTTGCTTTAGTAGAAAGCCTTCCCTTCTTAACTTTATCACAGAAAGAATGTAATCATGAAAACCACAATGTTCAAGGAACCTCTAAACAAACAGAAACCTGCCAGGTGAAGCCTTGTTCTGTGTATCACGCTGCTGACAAACCAGAAATAATTTGAAACAAAGGCCATTTACATTGTCATCTTAAACAGCGTGAGGGAAGACCAGGCTTACAATGCACAGCATGTGTGCACGCCTGCTACAAGTACAGTGTGTTCAGTGTTTGCCATGTAAATTTGATTAGCAATATCTATAAAGATATATTCTCAAAACCCTGAGAAGCCGCTGATGTAATGTCTTCTGAACATGACCAAACACTGCAGCCGTCCCTCTGGATGCCATGCTCTGCTATAACATTGTTTATGAAGCTCAAACAACAGAATCTGAAATTAATTTAGCGCCTCTCCTCTTCCCACTGTAAACTGGTGCTGTGCAGCCAAACCACATGTTGTTATTGCTGCAGTGGCAGAGGGGGCTGCCCCAGCAGGCCTTAGTAGCACAGAACAGATTTGCTCTCTGTTTTTTTGCCAGGAATGTGGAGTAGAGTTCTCTCTCTCTCTCTGTCTGGCTGTGAATATCTCGCTTAGCATGCACTTAAGTATGATTTATAAATCATACGCTTGTGGTGTGGCAGAGGGAATACTCTGTTAACCCTGAGAGATTAGATTTGCATTTTGAACTCCTGTAAGACCGAGATGTTTTGTCATGATTATATGGTGCTTTATTGTGGTAAGTGACGGGCTGTTGACTGTACCGAGTCTCTGGATGTTTGTGTTTAAATTGTGCATCTGGGACCCACAACCACAAAGAGTAAAGATGGTTTGCACCTTCACTGCTGTTCGCTGGATATCTCTAGACAGTTGGAGGGTCCATGAGGAGCACAGGAGCTCCACTGTCTCTGGATGACTGCCAACACTCTGACCTTGTGGCGGGCACAGCCGCTGTCACTCCCTCTTGACTTATGTGAGAACCTGTTTTATGATGCTGTTTTTTTTAAAAACCACTGTTCTGCATCTGTCTTGCTCACTAAATGAGCACTTACCTGGTACATGTGATTCCAACAGAACCACCAATGCTTTTCTTTATAAGAGCAGCGGTTTTAGTAAAATTACACCTATAATTTCCCTTGTTGCCCTGGAAGCTTCTCTCCCTGGTCTTGTGCCAGTGGAGACACCCGAACCCCACTCCCTCAAGAAACCCTCTTGGCCCCGAGCCTCAATCCCCACGGATGCTTTGATTTGGGCCAGCTCTGACTGGGGGCCTCCAAAAGCTCCGTCTCCAGGCTCATTAATGGGAAAGGAGGGGTTTTACTGGCCATGCAGCAGGCAGTCGCCTTTTAAACCACCAACAAGTTCCTCTCCTACATCTGAACAACTTTCACCCTAACATCTTTCCATCATTACTGCACTATTGGGAGTAGGGAGCTCTGAAAAGTTTGGGCATTATTAGAACTGAGGCTCTTAGAGATTACTCCACATTTTCCCAGCAGGTACCGTCTTTACCCACGTGGTATGTCAACAAGATTTAATCCACATGTTGGACAAGTTACCGACACTGTGGCTGATGAAATCCCTGATTTTCAGAACTTGTAAGAAAATGAATTCCGATTTAACTAGTCTTTTCTTTGGTATCAGTACTTTGCCATGGATAGGTTTTGGTTACTACCACTTAAAGATTTGGGTTTTGCACCCAGCCCTATCCCCATGATGCATGTCTGAAGATCAGATCAGGAGAAATGATGATACAGCAGGACAGTAGCCTGGATAGTAAAGAAGAAAGCTACAAGACTGTGTTCTTTTGCACCTGCTGCTTCATTCCCTTCTGGAGTTGTAATGGCAAAAATAAACTGGCTCGACATCTGTTGGCAATGTCAGTAGTCTGTTTTTATGCTTGTAATGACACATTAAACTCTGTGGTTGATTCTCCCCCCTTCTCCACCCTATGTCCCGTTCCAGGGGAGCAGTGCCAGCAAAATCGTCTGAATGAGTGCACACTTTGTTTTCTTTGTCTGTTTTGGGCCAAGATCTGGTCTTAGATGTGGTGGCATTCTATGATCGGATAATTCCTTCCACGTCCCCAGTTTAAGGTGTGTGCGTGCGTGTGTGTTTGTGTGCGTTTTACCGCTGCTTGCTTGGCAGAGCTCGGGGAGTGCAAACAGTGGCAATGGGTGGCAGGGATCCTCGGTGGCCTCTCGCCCAGCTGGAGGAGAGCCATTTTGCCCTGCGAGGGAGCACCCAGTCGCCCTGGCTTGGCCTGCTGCTCTCAGCCAGTGGGAACTCCTCTTGGCTGAGGCCTGACGCCGTCGTAAGCGCTGACAATCACTGACACATCACTGGCAGAGGACTCACAGACACAACATTACACAGGCCTCAGTCAAAATTAAGAGACTTTTCTTCTGAAACTGTAATAAGAAAAGAGAAGAGAACAGAAAACTACTGACATCATAAATCACATCTCAACTTTCGCTTCCTCTTTTCTTTTTTTCACAATTAATTAACTCAGCGTAGTTTCACCGATTTTTCAAACTGATTTTTACTGGAATCTGTAGTTGGTTACATTTAAATTTTTGGTGCCTGTTTGCCTCAGGGTAAGGCCATCAGGGTATAAGTGTGCTTGGTGTGAGATAAAGATGTAGGTACTATTGCAGTTGCTAACTGTGCTCCCTTATCAGCACAGACCAGAGCACCATCAAATACATTAATAAAACAACATGTTGTGAACTGGTTTAGACACGTACTCAGCAAGCTGCAAGTCTGAAATCTGGAAGCTTGTTTCAGATGATTCTCACAAAAGTACTTTTGAAAACTAAACAATGCAATATTTCTTAACTGGATGTGTATATAAATATATATGTATGTTTGGGTCTGTGTGTGTGTAAGTTGAAAGGAAATTGGTGGCTAAAAGCAGTTAAGCCTTCCTAGTATCACAACCAGGCTGTCCCTGAACTATGATCTGTGGCCCAACTTGTCTCTCCTGGGAGAGTAGGGAATTTCCCAGACCCTTAAACACCCCCAGCATCTCTTATTCCCACTGTCCCCCCCTCCCTCTGGACCAGTCGAGACGTGCAGGTTTGAACCCTCTCTCTCTGTGTTTCTGGCCTCCCATGCCCATTGCCACTCAAGCAGCAGGGGTCCGGTGCATTTGTTTCATAATTATCCGACTGGATAGGGGGGTTCTGAAGATGAAAGAGGCGAATCACAGAGCTCCTCTGTCAAAGGTCTGTCTGCCTGACTGGGGGGTTTTGGATCTATCTCCCTTGTCCTCTCTCTTTCGCGGCCTCTACCGCCCACCCCTCCACCTCTACCCCATCACACACACACACACACAGTCTTACTTTTCCTCAAGAGCTGCCTCAACAGAGCATAATCGCTGACAGTGAACGCTCGTGCACAGCCGCCGCCGCCCCCCCTCCAACCAGCCACCCCGCTGCTTCATTCACAACTACAAAACTGCAGAAATACCCCCCACCCTCACATCCTGAAAGACTTCAGACTCTTCTTTTTTTTTTCCTCCCCCTCACATGCTCCGCCCACCAGCCCATCGGCTAGCCGCCCACCTCACCCGCTAGCCCCCACCCCTCCTCCCTCATCCGCCTCCTCTTTTCTCCCCCACACCCTCCCCACCACCACCTTTCTCCTTCTTCTCCCCTTAACTACTGGCTAGGAGTTAATGGACTGTTTTGGCTAGTCTCCAGACGGTGAGTGTCACCTCATTAGCCTATAGCGGCTCGCTCCCAGACTGCTCCTTGTGTGTGTGTGTGTGTGTGTGTGTGTGTTTGTGTGTGTGTAGGAGGAGGACTACAACGACGGAATGTCATTGGTTTGTGTCCCCCCCCAACCCTCCCACCACACACCCCTTACCCTCTCCCTCTCCCCTTCCCACCACTACAATGAATGAGAAAACACGCATGCATAATGAAATCTATAGTCTCGTCCTCACTGCACCGTCCCTCCCCTCCTTCTACAGCCGTACATTAAAAAAAAAAAAACGCCCCTGCTTGGAAGTTTGCCACAGTGGAAAAAAAAGCAGTGTCTTCGAACCAGAGAGATGTGGCCAACCTTCCACCCTCGTATGGACCTATTCTTTTTTATCCCAGCCCGCCGAATGGCAGGGTGGCAACAGCGGGCGAATGTAAATGCCACCCGGTCCTGCCAGTCAATTACGCCACAACAAAGCTAATTGTTTGTTTGGTGCCCATTGTTTCATCGCAAATGCAAAGTTCTTTTTTTCTCACAGACCAGACGTGACACTGATTAAACTCACGAATGATGAGACCACACTTTTGACGAACGAGCTAATCCGTGCGGCTGTTATAAATGTGAATAATTTAAGACTTTACAGGAGAACTACTTTCATTATCACTGGATCAGTTAATCAGTTTTTCCCACGAATCAACCAACTGTTTATTCTATAAAATAGTCAAAATATCCATTGCAGATCTCATCTCAGAGTTCGACTTGATGACTTCAAATTATTTGTTTTGATTTGCCAATGGTCACATAACTAAAGATGTGAAGTTTACAATGATGGAGAATAATTGAGAAAAAATCTCAATTCTCACATGGCAGAAACTGAATCATTTTACTAAGGTTATCGAATTTATTATAGGTTGATTTTCTTGTTAATCTACTAATTGATCATTCATTTAATCGACTGTCTCAGCACCATTTATACTCATAACCATATAGGAATATATCTACACACTAGCACTTAATGCAGTGGATGGTGGCAGGTGCCACGAAGAAGATAAAAAGTTTAGGGCAACAAGCTGAGAGGAAAGTGACAGGAACAGAAAGACTGAAAAGGCATACACTAAAAGGAAAAGAAAAAAAAAGAATGTAATAAAGAAATTCAAAAAAAGGAAAGGCCACATTGTGAGAAAAGGACAGAGAGTGGGAGGAGGTGGAAACAATAAGTGGGGCGCAGTGTGCTGACTGGAGGCCAGCCTGGTCATTTTTCATGGGACAGATGAGCCACTGTGTCGTGTTGTGCAGTTTGTCTGTAGCTCGGTCGCCGACTACATCGCACATGTACAGCACAGATCAGCTCACCGCAGGACGCTGGGTGTGTGCCCCCCTGTGCACGAATGTATGTCAGTATGTGTGTGTGAATTCAGCGTGTGTGTGCACATGTAGCACGACTACACGAATGCCTGTGGCGTTTCTCGCTTTCGTGTTTGTATGCGCAGTATATGTGTGCGATGTGTGCGTCTGTGTTGAGGTGGGTAAACTTTATTCCACAAATTAAAAGGTGGGGAAGTTGAATTTAGATGGCTTAACCCTCATCTGCATCTTTGGTGTTGGTGCTGTGTTTCCCTTTGTGCCTGCCAGGTTCTTCCTTCTCCTCTCCCGGGCCGGTGTGGCTAATGATCCGTCAGGCCATTCAGTCCCTTGTTCAAGGCCCACTCGCCACTGAATGCGCTCCCTCCCCGTCCACACTGTTTGGTGACCTCAATGAGGAGCCTGTTGTCCTCCCGGCTCGGTTAAAATGCTCTCCTCTTTTCACTGCCGTGAGAGTTTACGGAGGAGAAGGCACAGAGACTCGGCGGAGAGAAAGAGGGCCCGCTCTTCACCGGCATTAGTATGCACTGATTAGAAACAAACACACTGATGAACGGCACGCACGCGCTCGTACACATCGATGTGGTAGCGGCCGTGCTCGTGTTTAGATGCACATGCACTCAGAGATACAAGAGAGCTGGGTCAATGGCACACACAAACATACACACAGACACACAGTGTACGGCTTGTCATTGTTCTTGTCTGGGCTGGGATCCCACTTGATTCCATAAGTCTCAAAACCCTGACAGTCCTACTGTGTATGTGTGTGAGTGTGTGTGTGTGTGTGTGTGTCCCCTCCTGCTCTATTGAACAAGTCTGTGGTGTCTGTCTTGGAGAAAAGAAGCGAAATGTCATTGTTCTCACAGACGTTTCAACTTTGGCCCTCTCACTTTCTCCCTGCCTTTCTCTCTTTTACGTCTGAGTCTGTGTGTGTGTGTGTGTGTGTGTGTGTGTGTGTGTGTGTGTAATTCATCCTACTGTACCTACATTCCCCGTCAGTGGCAGTCATTTGATATGGTAGCTATCCGGATTACCAGGTGCTCCTTTAAGCCAATAAGAAATACTTGCCTTGTTCCAATTATGAGATAATCATTACAGTGTCACACAGTGTATGAGTACCACTGGTGGAACACTGTCATAGTTTGTCCAAATGAATACAATACTATCCATTTCTGCTTGTGTAGAGGAATCAGCCCTAATAAATCCAACAATAACACATGGAAGAGTTTGTAATAGAGTAATGTGTCGAAGTTAAACTCTCAGTCTGACTAAATACAGATAAAATAGTTCAACTAAGAATTTAATATGTCTCAGGTCTTGTATTACTGCTAGTCAAAGCTCATCTTCCTCATGAGACGAGGCAACCCAAGATGGCGTCCCATTTGGCTGCAGCGTTTGTCTTCCCTTCACCCTCAGCATCAACACGACTCTCCTTTCGGCCAGGTCAGGTGCCAGCCCTTTGCAGAATGCCATGCATGAGTGCGGTTGCGAGGTGGGGGTGGGGGCTGAGATGCCAACATTTGGTTTGTGTGTGAGAGCGGAGAGTGTGTGTGTGGTGTGGGGAGGGGTCGGCGGTGGGGGGGCATCGCCAGTTGGCAGGCTGGCACACAATGGCTGGTACGATAAGATCCTCCCTCTTCTGCGGGCAGATTTCCTCGCCCATATCTTTTGTTTGGCTTGTTTGGGTTGCGGCTCATCCTGATAAAAGCCACTTTGTTTAGACAACAAAGCGTGAGGGAGGGAGAGAAGAGAGAGATAGAGAGACAAAGAGGTAGATAGAGAGAGAGAAAGAGAGAGAATCGCAAGGGGGGGTATTAAAAAAGGCGGCAAGGGGGGGTGAGCGGCAACACAGATGGAAACATTAAAAGAAAGAAAAAGTATTAAAAATGAAGATGTGGCGAGAAAAAGAAACAATAAATTCCCAAAAAGATACGGTGTGCACTTTTCACCGGATAAGACGATATCGTCACAGATACATGCTGAATAGTAGATATACACAGAGACGCGTATGAAAAGATACAATAGGAGACAGATACTGTTGCAGGCGCAGGGACAGCGATAGACAGATAGTGAGCAGAAGAAAGAAAGAGATTTGGAGAAGAGAGCAGGTTCTGCCGGCTGTTGGAAACCAGCCCGAGCAGTGTGAGGTCATCGACAAAGCTGTGAATGATAGAAACCAGGAGCAGAGGAGGACATGGGACAAAGCGCACACACACACACGCATACACATACACGCACCCAACATACCGGCACATGTACAGTCATTTATGCATACTGTCAAGACTTGCATGACCCTGTGCTGCACACACACACACACACACACACACACACACACACACACACTCATATTTCTGCTGTGCATTTCCAACGAAGGACAAACTGGAGTCTCCTGCAGCGGAACAGGAAAGAAAAGCAGGAGGACACTGAGCAGAAAGTCTGCTTGGCCACATCAAATATTTACTCAGGAGCAGCTGTATTGTCGAAACATTACGCATCGGAGCTACTCCGTAATTAGGTCGATATTTTCTGCCCCTCTCCCTCTCTCTGTTTCCCTACTTCTCCGGGAGTCCACCCCTCTCCACCTCTCCTCCACACTCCCCTCCCCTTCGCCTCCCCAGGCTGCTGAAATGCGTCTTGGCTCGGGACCCATGCCTCTGGCAGCCAGAGTGCTATACATGTGCACAGAACCCCGCTCGGCATAAAATGGCTGCCAGACAGGCTTCTCCTCCTGAAATGTCGACAGCGGTATGCATCTGCAGGGTGTGCGTGTCGCGCGTGCGCACTGCTTTTTTGTGAAGGATTTCTGTACGTGTCTGCAAGTGTTTGCGGGTTAGGAACGTGCACCGCCGCTGTCAAAAAAAAAAAAAAAAAAAGAAAGAAAGTTTCCCAAACTGTGTGGCTAATTTAATCCACACTGTGTGCATGTGTATGTGTGCTCTGCAATTTAGTGGGAACAGAATGGGTATCATGCCAAAAAATGAGTGGGTGGGTTAGGGAGAGTGTGTGTGAGTGTTTAAGTGATTATAAAATCCAGGCAAGTAACACACTTGGGCGTGGAGACGCCTCACAAGCACTGAGAAACTTTCTTGCCGAGCCAGATTTCTGTTGCCATTACCCCTAATTGCCCTAATCGTTACAGTGGTATGATAAGTATCCCACCGGACAGGAAGGTGTAAGAACTCGTGGACACATCCAAAATACCCACAAGCCACCTCTGCTATTTTTTTTTTTGTACTGTTTTTTTTTTTTTTTGCTGAGTAACAGCAGATAATCTGATTCATACGTGGTACTGTTTTTTTCACTTCCTTCATGAACCGGTTTGTTTATTTAAACAAGTGGCAGGGACGATGGGTGCCAAGAAATGTTGTTTTTGGAAAAGGGCCGTGTGTGTACGTGCATGTTTATGTGTGTGTGTGTGTGTGTGTGTGTGTGTGTGTGTGTGAGAGAGAGAGAGAAAGAGAGAGTGTGTGTGTGTGGTTTCTGGCTCTGTGATCGAGCCCTGCCAAGCTTCCAGGGCAAAGCCCAACCTCTTCGACCACAACTGTTTATTTACAGGTTACACTACTGTTTATTTGAAGACTATCAGATTGGCCAGGCTTCTGCACAGGACACCTTTTAGATACAGAAACCAGAACTCAGGCTCCTCGTATGCCTGTTCTTTATTTTATTTGAGCCACAGTCTGAACTGCCTTTTAAAATAAAACTCACTCTCTGTTTAAACGTGCTTCATTCCAACTTTTTGAAATCATTATCATTAAAAAAATTGTTTTTTATTAAAATACCTGTTGAGCTATAAACAAAAAGGCTAGATTTTAAAGTAAATCTCCATTAGATGGAAAGAGCAAACTCACAGTCTGACAAATGTGCAAACATCATACTTAAGAGTACAATTGTACTGGACGAAGAGGAAGCCTGAAGCAGCCCTTCTTGGGTCAAAGGTGAAATGTAATGCAATAGGGAAGGTGTTTCCAGGTCTGGTGCAGGCCTAGCAGATGCGCCATATGCTTGCATCCCACCTTAAGTCATCCAGGTGGTCTCTCCTGGTGCTACAGTGGGGCCTCATGCTGGAAGATACTTCCTGGGATCTCTAATTGCCACGACCATCTGCTCTTTTTGTCATGGATGCCTGTTCAGCCAAAGAAGAAGAAGAAGGGAAAAAAAAACAATCTGATCTGATCTAAACAAACCGGTGCACACCTCACCCACCTCCACCTCATTCTTTTTCTCCTCGTCACCATTTTTTTTTCAACGTCTGCCTCCTGTGCGCTTTTCTCTCCCCCCTGCCCGGCCCGTTTCTTTCCCTCTCAGCAGTTCTCGGGGAGCGAGCGTGGAGTTGGCAGTCATAACTAGACTGATGGATGACTCTGAAAGTGGCATTGGGGGGCGGGAGAAGACAGGGAGACAAGGCCACTGGGCTCCCTGCAATCACTTTATGGACAAGTGCCGTGCCAAATCCACACAAACCTCTGCTCAACCACAAAAGCTGCTTTACAGACTCTCTGTGTGTGTGTGTGTGTGTGTGTGGCTGTGTGTGTGAGTGTGTGTGCGCAGGGGGCAACTAAAGGGACTCACTGCTTATTGGTGCGAAGCAAAGGAAACTTCTATTTTGCTGAGGCCAGACAATGACGTGAACATGTACGAGAGTGTTCAACTTACAATGTGATGCAGATGTTTGTATTGAAATGATTAACAGGAACTTAATCTTCAATTGTAGTAACTGATTAGCCTTAAAGTGATTTAGCGAGGACAAACGCCAATCATTTTTTTTTTTGTTCCAGCTCTTCAGAATTGAAGAGTTTCTCTGTTTTATATCACCGTGACTTAAATATCTTCTGGGTTTTTTGGGCTGGTGATCCTACAAAACAAGCAATTTGAAGACATCACTTTAGGCTCTAGGAAATTGAGATGGGCAATTTGTAGACAGAAGAAAAAGACAGAAATAAACATTTTCAGACTTTTCTGTGTGTGCACAAGATATTAAACAGAGATCCTCCCAAAACCTGTAGGACTACCTGATGAAAAACCATTAGTCAAGCTTATGTTTTTACTTTTTTAGGAAGCAGAACTGAGATGTATTGTAAGACCATAACTTGTACATTTCTCACACGTTTTAGGGCTAAGCACTCTGAAAAGAGGGGATTTTTTTTCTTTTTAACGTATGGTCCTGTTCCCTCCCTACTTTGTCATTGTTGAGCCTCGGCCAAGAACATTCTGTTTTTGCAGTGCTGTTTAATAGTCAAATTTAGGAGTGGGGGAACAAGAGTGAGAGGGAGAGAGACATAGAGAGAGAACAAGAAAGGGATAAATCTTTCAACTTTTTTTCTTCTTTCTCTTCCACCCCCCTCTCTTTCCTTCTCTCCGTTGCCTCTGTAACACAGCTCATGAGAGCTGTGGCAGGAAAAGGGGTGTTGTTGCAAGGCAAGGGTATCTGAGTTCACTGTTTCTAGCTTCTTGTCTCGGCTCTCGTGTTAAAGGCGTAGATTCTAATCTCCCTGCTGGTTCTCATTGAGCCCTCTCTGTTCGGGGCATTTGTAGGCTCGGGGCAGTTTGAATCATTATGGGGGTTCACTCAGACGCTGTCCATTCACTTTGAGGCACAGCAACAGTTCAGTGCCACTCCATGTATGGATACCAGGCTTTGCTACAGGAGGCTGAGTCACTTGTTTTTATCTTTGGCGCGCTTGCAAAAACAACATGAAAATCATCACTGATTTAAATAATTAATTTTGATGTTCCATGACATTTGTGTTTCTTGATGTAAAAGGATGTGTTCCTGTCAGTGATCAATCAGAGAAATGATAAGTTCCCCTCCACAGAAAAGCTTCGAGGTAAAACATGTCAGTCCGGGCTGTCTCATACCAAAGCCTGTGCACCGTAGCTGGTGGAAAGAATTCCACTCATGTTTCCTTGTATTTTCCCGCCCCTCCTGTCTTCTCTCTACATTTTGTTCTGTGCTCGTACCTTGCACAGCAGGACTGAACACATTCTGTACCCCCCCCAACACTCCCTCAGACCCTTTTGAAAAATTATCATGAGGTCTGACATGTAAACTTTTAGACTATCCTGTATCAGACACAAAGCTTTTTCTTTATTTGCTCACCCATTCATGATAATACTGTTCAAACAAAACCGTCTTGTTTAATGTGCAGTAGGTATGTTCCCCATGACCGGTAGATAAGGAAAAACATTTAGGCTTTCAGGAAGGAAATATCCTGTCCTGAATTCCACTTCAACCTCTCGTGTGTGTGTAGACAGAAATTATTCCTTTATTTTAAGATAAGAAGGTAAGCGTGCAGTTTTCAAACAATGAATTAGAGTAAATAAATCCTAAAACACAAAGCAAAGTTCTGATTTACTTATTGTTTATTACAAATTACAGGATACGATGTCTTCACCCAACCACAAGGTTATCATTGTTTTAAATAATCAATGCTGACAAGAAAACTGTGTTTCATTAGGAAGGTATGTTGTTGTGCGGGCGCTATACTAAACCTCCCCCCTCCTCTCTCTCTTTCTCTCTCTCTCTCTGTGTTTGCAGACTCACAGCAGTCAGGAAGTCCCAGTAACAATGAGCCAGGCAAGAACCCTCTTCCAGGTATGTACAGTACCAGTCGCCCTCCCTCCTCCCCTCTGTCATCGCTCTATTGTTCCTCTGCAGCTCGCCTATTGTACGGCAACCTATGTGCAACATAACTTACCTTGTTTAAATAGAGTTGATCTGCTTTGAACTCAGTGACTTGGAAATTTGTTTTACAAGAAAAATGAATAAATAACAGCAGCCTAGGTTTAAAACCAGTAGTTTATCAAGTATGTGCAAACAGGTATTTTGAAACAACAAAAACAATGCATCTGAATAGAACCATGAATACAAACTACATCTGTCATATTGCCACACTGAGTATAAAACTTTTTAGTTGTTATTCAACTTCTCCAGCTGAGGCCATAGTTGTTAACTTTGCATGGATTGAGAAAGAATCAAAGTTGATTGGATCATTTAATGTGAACTGTCATCATCCCAGTGGCCCAGTCAAACACAGGGTAAAATGTTAAAGCAGATTCCAACTTTGGCTGTTAATAGAGTGCATCAAGGTGAGCCAGCAGAGTTGAGCTGGAGAGAATATTCTCTGACAACACTGTTGTTTCCCTGGACTGACCTGCGCTGTGTCGTCACAATGTTGGTATGAAAATAGTTTGAGAAGTATAATTAGTTCTCTACCTCAAGTGCAGGTTCTGCTGATACGAGTGCCAAGGAAAACATGCTAGCGAGCCAATGACTCAGGCCTGGGAGGCCTTCAGCAGTGGCACAGTTCCCCCGCAAAAGCCGTTGGCTCACTGGAGGCAATAGTCTTTGTAGGTGCCAGTCAAGCTGCCTATCTGTCTGGCATGGCCCGGGTGCCCTTGGCAAGGCATCAAAGACGAGCCGGAGTCATTCTGGTGTCAGTAACTTGTGTGGCTGTTTTACTTGACAGACAGCCTGTGTTTAGTGTTGCTAAGTCCGGGGCAAGTCACATAAAACACATCAAATGCTTCAACGCTGAAAGAAATGTACATTATAATAATCATTTTTTTTTAGTCTAAAAATAGTTTTATGAAAACAAGAGGAAAACATTTTTTTGGCTGAGCTGAAACAGCCTCATGTTGCTTCCAAAGCACTTCATACTTTGGTTTATTTACATTGGAGAGTGAAGCAATTTCACATTTTCAAGATAATCTTCAGTAACAATACTACAATAAGTGTCTCTTTAAGGTGGATATTTCTCGCCGTAATACAGTATCTGGGCATAACAGCGTTAATATTGACAGATATTAAGTTACATGTGTATTTGATCAACCAGGCAACGCCTGCGTTTCAACACAGACTCATTGTTTGTTCTCGCAGTCGCAGAAGTTTGAATCAGCCTGTCGCTCCGTCCTCGTCACACACCTGTCGTGTCACTCTGTTGCTGCGCTGCACTGCTTTAAACGCCAACTCTGAAAAAACAAACAGTAACTCAAGTGTTTTTCAAAAAGAACTCATTTTCAAGTCGACAATCTTGAAAATATAAAAATAAAAAAAACCAACACAGCTTTTGTTCTGCATTTTATGCTGTTTGTTAAATTTTGAATGTTGAAAAAGCAGAAAGAAAGCCAAATGAAATACAGTAAAATAAAAGACAGATGCAAGGAGCAAAGTGTCACACTGAAAGAAGACAAACACAGTTAGTAGTAGAAATGAAAAATCACTGTTTTGATTATTTGATAGGAAAATCATTCATTGTTATTTATTTAACAACCAGTGAAATTTAGAAAGGGATATTTTTATTCAACAGTTAAATTACAACCATTTATTTTTGAAAAAATAAAGTAATAATAAAATAAAAAAGTCATTAATCTTTTTTAACTTAATGATCAAACTCCTGATTATTCCTGTACATAATTTTCTGTACATCCTTGTGTCTGCAGTCTACTTGGAAGACAGCTTCATCAAATCAGGAGTCTTCAGTGTTGCAGAACTGGTGCGAGTGTCGAGAAGTAAGTGCATAGCTGTCATGTTGTTTTTTATTTGCGCATATAAACACCCCGCACTCCTACACAGGTGCTTTGAGCCATTCATTCAGTTTTCTGATAAGCCCTGAGCTCAGGTTGAAGCTGGGCGGAGCTATCCTGGGAATCACATGAGGACACCAAAGTCCATATCCTTAGAAGAATGCTGAAGGTGTAAGTTTCCCTAATCTAACAGGTGCAACCAAAGTCCTTATAGGCAAGTCTTACCACTCGGCAGCCATTTTGGTAACACCCTCCCCAAGCAGTTATTTTGGGCTAACAAGACCAGGCCTTATCTAAATGAATGGGGAGAGACCTTAAGTGCACTGTTATTGCACACTGGAACATAAAAACTTGTGTACAATCTCAAGTCAAACTGTCACAAACCTCAACCTAATTTTAGCGCAGCAACATGATTGGACTGATATATTTGCTTTGATTCCAGTTATAATGCAAATCATTTGCATGTTGAGGGGAGGGGCAGGATATAATCAGGGACAAGATCATCATACAACAACCGCCATATTTGACAGTTATTTACTTCTCTATTATATCTGTATTCTGTCTTCTTCCTTGTAAGGTGTCTAATGCAATGTCAGTAACATGAGAGTCGGGGCGATGTTAATCAATCGCAGCCTGTGCATGCCCGTACGACGAAGAGAAGAGGTCTAATGTTGATATACCTGGAAACCCCAGTGTGGATGTGCAGCAGACTTAAATCTGTCCTCATGATTTATTGAAATGACAAATTACATTTTTATATTAAAAGACACATCTGATAAAGCAGAGGTGGTTTTACCTTCATGTGTCTAAAAAAACACCTCTAATGTGCTGCTCTTCCACGTATCCTGATCTCTGTGTACTTACATCCACTGCACAACTGTGGTGCAGTAAATCCAGTTTGGCCTGTCTGTTTTGCAATAAAAGAATACTTGAGTGCGCAGCCATCTGCATGAACCTGTGTATATCTGTATGGACATGTCTGCCCTCCACAAAGCTGTTGATCGTTGTTCTTCCAGGACTCCTCTGTCCTCTGATAGTTGAGGGCAGCCAGAGGCACCGTTTACCTCGACTCTGTCTGAGCGGAGGCTGCTGTGGCTTGAGAATGTACCTGCGGTGCATAAAAAAAAAAAAAAATAGACAAACTGCGTTTTAAAAGAAAAATACCTGCGCTGTGTTGTCTGTGTGTTATTGTATGTTCCAGTCAATTTCAGTCAGCTTGGATTCAAGCTGGTTTTTAATTCCTGTTCACTGCTGCGGTCATGGAAACTCTAGTGCAGTGTGTGGTAATGATTAGTCAGTTCATAGTTAAACGATGGAAGTTAATTATAATTTGTTAAATATGACAGTAAAATGGAGACCTTTGAGCTTTTGACTGTTTGAAGGATAAAACAAACAAATTAAAGACATAACTCTGAGCAGAATAATCATTTGAACGAGTAACTCGTATTTTATCCATTTAATTTCTCTCTAAAATAAGAAGCAGAAACAGTAAAATACACACAGTTTTTTATGTTGAAAATGTCTAAATTGTTTTTAAAAAAAAGTCAAGATTTTTGAACTTTAAAATCTTAATAAACAGTCTTTAACATATATTATGGCTTTGGAACTACAAATATTATTTAAGGCTGACCTTGGTTTCTGTTTACCAACTCTATCAAAGTGTTTTTAATGCAGCACCACAGACCAGCTTGTCTTAACCACCTCGTACATCGTGCCCTGAAAGGCAGAGCGCCCACTCGTTTCACTGCTCAGAGATTGAATATCCTTTGAAAAGACTGTGTTTTTGTTTAGTGTTTAATTTGCCCCCTGACCAGATGGCCGCTGCACTGGTGTGTTTGCTCTCATGTGACCGAGCCCCCCGATTTCACTAAAGCCGACTGAAGTCAAGCTGGAATTTTAAAAAGGTCGACGGACGCACAGGAATTGTCACTCACTCAGCCGGTCACTCCCTGGGAAGATATCTAAGCAGCCGCTCATCCGTCATCACGCTCCTCTCCCAACTCTCCAGGCTCTTGAGACATTCTTTGAAGTCCATCAAAGGGAGCTGCGGAGTTCAAGGCTGCCTTGTAATGCAGCCTTTTCGACGAGGACACTCATTAATGCAACAGGAGCCTCGACTGCAAGTGCAAAAACATTTTGTCAACAGAAAATGTGGGCACGCACGGGCAAACTAAACTGTTGATCTAAATGCTGAAGGCCGCATTTTCTCTTATATGCTTATGCTGTAAAATGAGGTAATCCCCTGGAAGACGCATCGTGCAGATTGTGTTTTGCGGCATCATCGTCTCATTCGCTGTGTTTTTTTAGCTGAAAAGTCAAAGCCCAGATTATTAAATGAGATGATTGGCAGCGTGGCCAAGTGGCATTACAAATATTGTGCTGAGCCAAGACTAGAGAAAGAGAGATAGAGAGAAACCAGCAGAGAGAGAGATGGTTGGGGGTATCCTCATCCATGAATGAAAAAGCAAAACAATGGTCTTGTATTCAGCGTCCTCGGGCCGGATGCATTCCTCCACAGACAGCTCGGTATGGGTAGCAGCGGGTAGGGGCCTTTGCCAGGGCTACAGTGGGCTGCCAGGGCGGAGGCTGGCGGAGGGATCGTGCCAGTGGTGAACCTCAGACCACAACAGACGGCGCCACACACTCCATCCTCTCATCGACTCCAAACCAACCAACCGCTCGAGCTGCAGGCTGCCTCGCAGGCCACACACTGTAGAGAGAGAGAGAGAGAGAGAGAGAGAGAGATGTAAGGAGAAAGAGGGGAGAGAGTGAGGATGGGGGGTGAACTCCTTTTGTTCTGTAAACACTGGCCCGGCCCCATTGAAACACTATCCCTCACCTTGACCGCAGTGAGAAAAACAACACCTTTTCCACTGTAAATCACTGTGTGAAGAAAGTGCTGAGTATCATACCGGACCATAGAGAAGTAAAAAAAAAAAAAAGTTGACGGTTGTGAATTCAGTTTAAAGTTTACTGAGATTTCCTTTATATGCTGACCTCATCTAACTTCTGATGCTTTTTGTGCTGGAGAGCAAAGTGAGCAATAAATATGCAGCTGTCTTTCTGCTGCTTATTTAACAATCGCTTTGGTGCTACATATCAACGAAATTTGACTTAATAATAGTATGATAATTATGATAATAGTAACATAAAGAAGAAAAGAGAATCTTTAAGAGTGGTGGAAATGTTCCTCGCTGTAGCCACTGCCTTGTGAGCAGAAGTGATTTGTTAATCAGAGTGCTCAGCAGAAATGCCTGTGATGGTCAGACAGTTAACCTGTGAACAGGGACCACTTAATTTGATACACAGCCTCTAAACACAAAGCATCCATAACAGTCAGTCAAGCCATCGTGCAATTAATTGTGCGTCTCTAGATGCAAGGTTAGGGAAAGACAGTACTCAGTCTGACAACACTGCTGACATTGAAGCCCTTCTTTATAGTGATCGCAGCACTAACTGTCTCTTTGTTTTGTTTTTTTTCCCCGCTGTGTCCTCTGCAGTGCCCATCACCCACGGTGCAGCAGTAAACTTCTCCATGGCTGACATGCCCAGCCAACCCTACTACCACGACCTGAGCTCCAGCGTGGGGCTGCATCGCTCCTTGTCCTCCCCTCCCGGCAGGTCAGTGGAAGTTAGAGCAACAAAATAAGCTCTTTGTTAGTTTGGTGAAAAAAAGGTTCTTCAATTATACCGTCATAACAATGACACTGTTTTCTTAATGGTATTTTATTAACATTGAGGTTCAGCCAAGGGCAGTGGATGTTAGCTTAAAGTTTTACAAGGAATAATTTGATATTTTGGGGTAATATATTTGAACTTTGAAATAATGCAGTGAGTTAGATGAGAAGATTGATTGATTGTCTGCCCTTTAACGTGAGCTAGTGCCAGGATGTGATTAGCTCAGCTTAGGATAAAGGCTGGAAACGGGAGGATAAAGGTGGAACAGCTCTGTCTGAAAGAAAAACCCGTCTTATATGAACAGAACAGCCACAAAAAACAAAAACAAATTTGGATTTATATTAACAAAAACTACTTTGTAGCCTTTGTTCTAAACTAGATTAGATAGGAAATACCTGGCTTCATATGTTGCGTAAAGAGTGATTGAAATCTTATTAGCTATTTTTTTGCAACAAAAAGTCGATAAGGTCACACACTTTATGTTATTCTGTGACAAGTATCCTCTCCAACTGCCTCAAATTATTATAGACCTCATCTTCATGTAAACTATGTCACTATGTTGAGTCATAAACTTCCTTGTGTCTTCAGCAAAAGGCCCAAAACTGGCAACATGGAGGAGAACATGGACACCAGCCCAACGGGACCTGACTTCTACTCGTCACCCAGCTCACCGGCCAGCAGCCGAGCAAACTGGCATGACAGAGACGGAGGTAATTTTTCATTTTTTATTTGAACACCTTTATTTATCTATGGGAGGTTGGTCAAGCATGGACGCACTTTTTCAGTAACACCCTCCACTGAAGTAATACACTTAGACAAACATTCAGCGTGTAACTTCACGTGGCTCAACGTTGCACGAGAGCGTGTTGACAGAATTTAACGAAGGATCGTTGATCTTCCATCCACATCCCATGTAAATAGAGTCGATAAGTGTAAACACCTCACTGTGTTTTTTTTTAACAGCAGTTGATCTCTCTTACACTCTTAACGTAAGCCATAAGCTACTGTATGTCAATATCAACCGCCTGTGTCATCTGGTTTTATCTGCATATGAACCGGTTCAACTCTCTTAAAATACATACCATGACAGAGATAGCCTCAGGCATCACCACTCATATAAATGTTTAAACCTGACACAAAAGAAACACTGGATTATCCATAGCAGAGGTCCTGCTTTGAGAACAAACTGTCCCAGCTTTATTTCACAATTTAACATCCCAGGAGTAGGCACGGTGGTTATTGTCATCCCTGATAAACTATATAATAATAGTAACACTGTAATTCTTTCACACATTGTGAGTTTTCAAATGTCAGATATATCACTTTCTTCATGCACAGACACCTGAAGCAGCTTTTGATTGTCTGTTATAAAGAAATTCCAGTTGTAGAGGTATTAGACCCGCAGGGCAAACGTGTCAGATGATCTCTCATCAGGAAATGGGGCTGTATGTCTTCGCTGAACTTAAGAGAAATTCCCAATTGGTGGAGTTTTGATGTTCATGTGGCATGGATGACTAGTTGGAAAGGAATTAAAAAATGAAGTTTGCCTAACAAGCTCGTACATGGGGCTTATTGAAGCCACAAAAAAAAAAAAAAGAAAAAGAAAAAGAAAAGGTAAGATGCATGTATCAGAGAAAGAAGCATGTTGTCTTGCATGCTTGTTTCTGCGCACGGGAGACAGCGAGCCCCTCACGGGACAGCTTGCATGTCTCATTACATTGTCTCCTGGTGCAGAGCAGAGCCCGTCGCCCTTTTAATTAAGGCCTCACTGTCCCGTGTTTCCGGATCATTCTCACTCTCTGCTGACTTCTTTCCACACTCTGCCGCGCGCGCCGCCTCTGGATTTAAGCGGCAGAAGTGATAGGAAATATTCCATGTGACTGTGACAGGAAAAAAAAATGACTGGAAATGTCCCAAAAACTAAACTTTGCAGACCCATTTTGTTTTATTTATCTTTTAGTTCTCTCTTTTTTTTAATCTTCATACAATTACAAAGGTCCATACAACCAGTGGTAATAAATCACTCTTTCACAATAACTGCAGCCCCTTTTTTATATTGTATATTTTATATTGTTATATTGCAGTCCCTTTAGTAGATGTTATATTTATCTATACGTAAAATATAGGTGTGTGTATTTACTGTACATTTATGTGTTAAGCTCATGTTAAATTCAATAAAGACATTGTTGGGGAAAAAAAAAAGAAAGGCTGAAACAGGAAAACACCACATGATACACAAGAGACACAGCACTAGTGGGATTTAACCACAGCCCAATGTGGGTACAAGAAATTTCAGTGCGTCCCATTGCACAAGGCCTGAGTGTTGCTCTGCGTAAACTTAGACACTTGGGGCGAGGAGAAAGGGAAAGCAGTGGGTAGGAAACTCTCCAAAGACAGCCATTATTCTGTCAGGAGAGAATAAATGAGAAGTGGGGTGATATTAAACCCATATGAGGCCTCCCAAGTGCCAAGCGGTCATTTCTTGCACATGGTTGTCATTCGACAAGACCTCACCATGTAGTGGAAGACATAGTTTTTTTTGTATTTCGCTTTGGGAAAGTACTGTACACTTTAAAAAACACTTTTTCACAGAGTTTTTTTTTTTTTTTTAACTCATTCACCGATTCAACACAAAATAAATCAGATAGGAAAAGACAACAAATCTGATTCCAGTGCATGAATGCTTTGGACCCTTTTCATTTACACTGTTAAAAGTGTTTAATTTCTGGTAATTAATTGTCCAGTTTAATTTCCCGAGGCAGTCAAGATATTCTCCAAAGGATTTAATTAGCAGCACAGAGGAAAGGCTGAATACCTCCACCGCTGCTGAAAATATTTCCTACTTTTACATGGAAACATTAAGCTGTGATATCAATCTTCTCAAAGGTATTTCTCCCTCTGACACAAAAATGAAAGCACTTAAGCCTGTATCCTCTTGCAACCTCAGACTGGGAAATCCCCCTGAATTCCAGCCACCTTTGTCGCTCTCTCCTCTGGAAATGAGTGATTCTTCCCGTCACTCGGGTGGATCCTTCCTTGTTGTGGGAAAACACAGGGAAGGATGGTTCATACTGTAAGAACAAACAGGTTTATATAGCTTATTTTGGGGGGAAAGAGATGGATGATTTGAAAGTTATACACCCCAAGAATCTGTGACAGACCAGAAAAGCACTTGATGAATGTTCATAGAATAAGCAGGAGCAGACATAGGCCATTGCCCCTCGCATTTATTTGTTATCACGTTCCCTTCAGACACTGTGTCTTACCATGGAAAATTGAAAACCACACAGCCGTGACAGCAGAACATTGCTCATCAAAGTGTAGAGCAGCAATAATGAGCGACTTGTAAGAGTTTGCGCGCATACTTTTACTTCATAGAACTGCACAGATTTCCTAAACAAATTTCCTATCGTTTTGCCGAGCCCTCAAGAATATTCATGGAGAATTACAGTATCTTGTCAGACAGCGTGTAAGGCCACGGTGAGCAGATGTTACAGTGTAATATTCTATTTAAGATTACGTGAGGGTCTTGAAATTCTTAAATCCTCTTTGAGTGACCAACTGTACACCGTGCAGTACTTTACCTCTGCGTGTCAGTTGGCTGGATTTAATTGTCTGCTCAGACACGACAAAAGCCACGTTCTCAGGACTTAACATTTTTACCGGATACGTCCGGTGATTTGTAACGATTTCAGAGATTATATGTGATTTTGAACCTTTGCTGTGTTTGTGTGTGTGTGTGTGTGCGTGTGTGTGATTTGCAACATACATTTTTCATTGTCTGACGCATTTGTAGAAGAAATGGGTCCCCTGGTAATACTAATCCCATGCAGATCAAATTCTGCTTAATTTCAGCAATAATTCATTTTTTGACACTCAATTCCTTTCATTCATGAGAAATGAAAGCATTAGTCGAGGATATAGATAAAGTTGTGTTCATTTTCAGCGTCCGATCATTAACACTAAAAAGATAACCTTGTGATGTTTGTTTTAGTCCATTAGTCAAGTCATTTGATTTCTTTTCTTTGTGGGAAGAAAATATTAAATGCAACAAAGAGGTTGTTTCAAATTCATTTTTTTTTTCTTTTTTTTTATTTCCAAATAAATAATCAGATGTGAATATTGTGAATATTTAATGGTGTCCTAAGGAGGTGTCCAAACACGTTTTTACTGTGTTTTCTCCTACTAGCAGACATGTCCTCTCCTACCATGAAGAAGCCAGAGAAGCCGCTGTTCAGCCCCACCTCTCCGCAGGACTCCTCACCACGACTCAGCACTTTCCCTCAGCCTCATCACCCAGGCCTAACAGGTGTAGGACACAGTGGTGAGTAACCGGAAACTTAAACCACCATCTTGCCACATTTGACACCGCGATCACCTTGGTCTTCATAAACACAGTTGAAAAATCCATGCAGATCAATAGATGTCTGTATCTTAATGCCCTCTCATACACAATCATCTTCATCTCTGCCTCTCTTGCAGTTATATCGACGAGGAGCCCCCCTCCACACTCGCCCCTGCAGTTCTCTGCCTCTGCTATCTTGCCCCCGGCGCCGTCGCCCTACTTCTCGCACACCACCATCCGCTACCCGCCCCACCTCAACCCTGCTGATCCCCTCAAGAGCTACGTGCCGTCATACGACCCGTCCAGCCCACAGAGCAGCCAGGTCAGTCTTCTGTTTTCTTTTTTCGTCTTTGAAAATGCTAGATCTGGGCCAGAAGTCTGAGGTTAGATTTGGCACGACTTTCATGGCCTCTGGCAGTTCTTTGATATCTTGTTTGACTTCCACCTGACCTCAAGAGATTAAAGATAAGATAAATTATGGCATAGATATGTCATTACTTTCCTTACAGCCTTGTTGGTACTGTTGCAAGAAGAGAAACATCAACCTGTTTTGCCTTTTTTTCTTTCATTTGAAACCTTATTATCTTTATTTGTGGCATGGATTACAATGGCATGCAAATTGTTCTATCATAGTTTTATAAAGCTGCATTTTCTCAACTCTAAACAATATATTACATCCCACAAATGAGACACTTTAAGCCTTTAAGCTAACTACAGCTTGGGAACCTTAAGTGGACTCAAAACCCTTGTTATAGCACTAGGCTGCCTGCCCTCCATCTGAAGATATAATTTTGGTCAGAGACAAACTTAGAATTACAATTGTCATAAAAGAAAAGATGGGTAATTAATTAGAAAAATTTATAGCGAATTAAATCACAGTAAAATTAAACCACCTTTCACTTTGCAGACAGCCCCAGACTGAACTTTACAGACCACTTCTTGTGACAAAGTGCCGTATATTTTCTGTTTGATATAATGCTCATGGCAAAGGTTATAGCAAATTCCCAGCCATGTATTTGTAGTTGTGCTGAAAAAACAACCAGATGACTCCATAAAAAAGTCAACCAAACTATTGTAATTGCAGTCACACGTGACATACAAAACTGTATCAAGACATTGTAGTAAATCAAATAGCTTAGGGCTTTTATACATTCTGAGTGCACACTGTGGCCAGTGTGTTGGAGAGTGAGGGAGAGAGAGCAGGCGTCTGTATAGATGAGAGAGCTGTGTGATATTTATGTGAGTTTTATATCCCCGCTGTTCTCACTGTAAACAAAGGCCTCGTAGACGGCTCCATCTCCAGAGCAGGGAGCGGGTTAGAGGGAAGAGGGGGGGGGCTGTTACTCTAGAGAAAAACCACGGGGAATGATAAAGGTTGTAAATATTTGCCGTTGCCGGGGCCTGGCTCTTGTGTAGAATTAACTGGCCCTCTGCTGGGGTGCTGGAGAAAGGAGAAAGAAGGAGGGGGGTGGTGGTAGGCGAGCGAGGTGGGGTCCAGTAGGGAAGAGAGAGCGGTAGAAAACCAGCTGGGGGGGGGGGCAGGGCAGGGGGGTGCTCAGCAAATAACACAGTGCTTATAATCCCATGGACAAGTGCCAGAATGTTTTTATGCTTGCTTTAACGCAGATTATATTACACTCTAATTAAACATTCTATTCACATCGGAGGGAACCCTGTGGACACAATTCTTTTCCAAAAAGGCCTGTTTGAGTTTTGAACTTGGGGCGGCCCTGAAATGAACGCCCCAGACAGTCTCCAGCCGTCTGAAAGAGTAGCTCCCACTAGCTTCCTTTATTTCTGTCTCCATATATATAGTCTCTCTGCCTCGCTCTCTATACTCACACATTCACACTATTGTACCAGGTCACTCTGCTCAGCTCTCTCTCTTGTCTTTTCACACCCAAGTCCTCCTAAATTTCATTTATGAGTGCCATTAAAATCATTGTTTAAAATCATGTCGGAAATCCATCGTCAGTGACTAAGGATCTATTGTTGCTTGTGCCCCCCAGAGTTTTAGTAATAACTGTGACAACACAGCGACTGAGTTGAGAAGCTCTAAAGTCTTTTCTTCAGGCGAAGCATTAAGTGAGAGAGTGGGCTTTTGAGGGCAAGTAGGGCAGTTAAGGCGGTGAAAGGGGGTGGGAGGGGGGTGAGATGATGTAAGAGTGTGATTGGACATTCAGTTTGTTTTAGAAAAGTGTAGTTTGTTACATGCTTGTATATGTTCATTGAGATCTGCCCTACTGCACATTTACAAGCGAGCGAGAGCTTGTAAACATAAGTCACTGGACACAGTTTGCCTGACGTCTCGGAGGGTTAGAGGTTTGATGGCAGAGTAACATAAAAGAAGCTCTTGTATTTGTACCCTTAAGAAAGAATGATTATTGGTATTTTTTGCAGTAATTTAGCTTTTCTGTGTTTTTCTATTATTTGTTCCAAGGTTAAGTTACTGGTAAATATCAATATTTGTCAATTATAATGTATATTTTAGGGCTGTTTCCTGCTTGTTGTTTTGTTTTTGTTTTTATTTCTAGCACGCAGCACTACAGCTGATTTAAAAAGCAAGCTGAGACATTGTTCTCATCTGACCGAACAGGCCAAAATAAAAGCTAATAGAACTCAGAACTCAGACATAAAGTAAACCACTCTGCACATGTTTGGCAAGAACATCCCTAAAAATCTGGACAAAATAAATTATCCTCTGAAGTAAAATACTTTCTTTTTTTTTTTTTTTCTTTTTTTTTCACATCCATTTTTTCCCTCCACCTGCAGCCTAACAGCAGCGGTCAGGTGGTCGGAAAGGTTCCAGGCCACTTCACCCCGGTCCTGGCTCCCTCCCCACACCACAGCGCTGTGCGACCCGTCTCGCTCTCCATGCCTGACACCAAGCCCATCACCACATCCACAGAAGGTGAGTGTTAATACTTAATGCCAACTACTGAAACCCTCTCCCAATCCACCAAGCACATCCTCTTAACAGCTGCAGATGAAGTGTTTTGTTTTTTTAAATGAACTGTTTGGTTTGAATTTTTGTGTCTATGTCCAACTTCATGCTCTCACATGACTCATTATTAAGGACTGTGGTGAAGGCACTAAGGCTCTGAACTTGCAATTGTAACAAGATTTTTAATACGGCACTAAAAAAGAAATTTTTAATGTTTACAGTTTTCTCACCACTGAAAAGATTTAAGGCTGTCACATATATTTTCAACAATAATGGGTAACTATACCCATCTACAATACTGCTGTAAAGGAAGCTTGTGTTAAGTTGATCTACAACCTCATTTGTGGAAAATATTTTCAAATTAAAAGAAAAAAAATGTGAGTGGGCCTAAATTAGAACCTCGTGGGATTCTACGCACATTTGAATATAAGTTGTTTACAATGTTTAAAAATGTCTTTGAATTTATAGTCCACTCGTAGATCACTATGCATAAAAGCAGCAGCTACATGTAAATTCCTGACATTCTAATTGTAATGCGACCATGACTTTCATTCTTTGTGATGGTGTGTTACCCAGGCTACTCAGCCCCTGGCACCCCGACGGCTAATCGTTTTGTAGGCCTGAGCCCTAGAGATCCCACCTTCCTCCACCAGCAACAGGTGAGACTTGCCCCCTCCAGCACTCAGCTCACTTGCTCCTCTTGTCCTTTCTTTTTTTCTGTCACCCCATCTCCCCCCGCACATCAGATGTGAAGTCCCTGCCCTCTGCAAAAAGCCAGTCACACTCTGAATTTGATTTGTAGGAGGCATTAAACTGTCGCGTTAGATCTGAGCGCCTCTAGATCAGTTTAGAGTATCGCTAGGCTGAGGTCAAGCGTGGCACTCGCTGTTGGCATAAAAAATTAGCAGCATAACAAGTGTTTTTTTTTTTTCTAGATCTCAAAAGGGCTGAGGCTTAACACAACTAAAGATAACAAGTCAGACTGCTAACCAGATCTTATTTGCTTTAAAGTTTACCCTGCTGTTATCTTTTTGTTGCTGTTTCCAGCAAAAGTTTTAGTCTTACTAACACCTCTGCTCCAGTTCTTAAAAGAAGCCTTGAGGTTTTCAGTTGATCTGTGAGATGAATTTAAACAGATTACATCAATTTTATACAGAAAATATTTCATGAAGACACATAAACAGTGTAGAATTACAACAGCGTGCATAAAATAAGGTAAAAACAACAATACAGCTACATTTTCTCTTGAGTTTTTAGCCTTGATGAAATTGTAAGATATCATTTTGAGTGAGTGTGTCTGAGTTTAAACCCCACAGTTGAGAGTAGGAAAAAGGCATCTATTTCCTGAGGCCACTTTAAAGAAAGAAATGAAGGTGTCAGGAAACTCACTGTCATTGTGTGGCCGCTACTCACAAGATGGATGGGACATGTGGGTGTCTTTCAGAGGGTAATGTGCTCAACTGTATTTCCTTAGCACATTACTTTAGAAACTGTCACACACACATACCACATGTAATCAGTACACTCCGCCCCTCTATATGGTACACAAACCGAATATTTAGCGTTGGCGTCATGCGGTTGCTCCAGCAGCGGTCGTAGGACAGATGTGCTGACCCTGTGTGTGTGGGTGTGTTTGTGTGTGTCTGTGAGGTTAGGAGTGTTGCGGTGTTGTCGGACGGGAGAGAGTGCTCTCCCCCACCCCATCTTATTGAAAGCGCTGGTCTGAGGCCAAGGCTTTTCCAACCACAACTAATTGAATGCATCTGCACGCGGCTACATAATGATCGCTGGGTTTCTCCTTAGCTCGTTTTTTTTTTTTTTTTCTTTTTTATGTTTAGTAAAAATGACAAAGCTAGCCTCTGTTTCCTCGCTCCTCTTTCTATCTTTCTTTTTCCCTCTCTCCGACTTTCATTTTCCCCACTTTCCTAAAATCAGAGTAAGGCGAAAAAAAATGAGTGTTTGTCAAGAGTCGTGGGATGCTTTTATTCCACTGAGGAGGAGAAGGAGGAGGAGAGGGAGGATTCACTTGGCTGATGTCGCACAGTTTGTCTTCCACATTTTCTAGTAGCCCTGCTACTTCTTTCAGTGGGGCACAAAGTGACTACACAAGCCAGCAGCCGTCTGAGCGTAGCTGTATGACCCGCTGAATTTTGTCCAAAGCTTGGCCCCCAGAGGCTATAAGGACTTTTTGAAGTGTAAATCAGCAAGATTGTATAAATATCTCCCTAAGAAATACAGTATGCTAATATAATAAAAACAATTTACTGTTATTTTTATTTGATAAATTATCTGAAATCAAATTATCGTAAAACACGTTTTTTGTGAGCCTATTGCACTGACAAAATATAGATTATTTTAAGCCGAGCAAAGCAGAGATATCTTTGGATTTACACAGTTTGGAAAGAGTTTAATCAAAGAGACAGTGGCTTAAAACGTGACTTTAAAAATGAAAGATTTGTAAACATAACAGTGACACCTCTCTAGAAGGTTATTACATGCTATATCTAGATGAATAAATGCTCTTGTCGGCTTAAGGAAATCTAAACAGTCTCCACATTGATTCATCATGCTTCTGCTTGTCACAGTTGTTTTTGTTTTCTGTGGTATGATTTAACGGCCTGGGATCTGGCCTCGTGGAGCGGGACCGACACCGAGCCAAGTCCCTCAGGACTAAACACTTTTCACTGAATACTCTGTCATTGTCCTCATCTGGCGATGGGATGTTTATTATGTGGGATCCATTTACTGACACTTTCAATTGTTTAGTTGTGGCCGTTTGTCGCCTGGCTGGGTAGGAAAGGGAAACACGTCACACGTCACACACACATGCCTACAGAGTCGCGAGCGTGTGATTTTGTAATGCTGAAGTTTTTAAAAACGTGGTCCGCGCTGGGGCTGAATCAGGGAGGTGCACTGTTCTTTGTCTATATTTCTGTATGATGGATAAGGGCCTTGATCCGCCTCTGCTGCTGTCAGAGCTACCGTTGATTTATTTCAAACAGAGGAAAAATATGAAATCCTCAAAGCTGTTTCATTTTCGGGAAATTTAAAAGCTGGATTCGATTTTTTTTTTAATCTCACAGCATCTGCATAGATCCCTTGGATCCTTGTCCAAGCTGCCACAGCAGTGTCAATTCTGAACTATAAAGTCACCTGATGACTTGCTATTAAAGCTTAAAACACGTACTTTTCAGAGCACAGACTATTTTAAGATTTGGCACCAAAATAGAAGCCCCTGATCACACACACACACACACACACACACACACACACACACACACACACACACTAGGCTTCTGAAATGGAAAACACAAAACAAAACAACACCACCACACGCTCCCACACCTGCTCTACGATTCCCAGGCAGCAAATGTGTGAAACCCCTCCATTCATCTCTCGCCTTGGTTAACCCCTCGAGGGAATGCCACCATCTAGCATTCCGCGGGGAAAGATCCATGATCAGATGTCATTTGGTATTATCTAAGGAAGGATCCTAATCCACAATCTGCCCGCATCTGTTTGCTAACGTTCCCCGGCTCCGTCCCCCTTTTTCCCCGCTGCCTGTGCCACTCTGATGTGCTGGTGCCAGCGGACAGATGGCGAGCCCCTCGAGGAGTGGTGGCACAGAGCGTCTGGCCCAGCCTGTACATTCTCTCCAAGCTTTTGTCAGGCTGGAGAGCGCGGGAGCGGCATGGGGGTTTAGTCTCCCAGCCTTCGATAAAGACAGAGAAAACACAGTGGATGAAACAAGATGCACTGCTTCTTATTCAGTTTTGCTCAGCAGCTGTTCAACGCAATTGATCAGATAAAACTAATATATTAAATTGTAACATAATGGAGGGTCATTATGTCGTTGTAAAGCTCTTGAAATTCATTCTCTGTAGTATTTATTTTCTGCGGTAGAATTCTGTGTTTTGTTTTGTTTTTTTCCACTACTTCACGTTCGTTCTAGGACAAAAAACAAGGAGCGTAAGAAAAACACATCAATGAATTTAAATACGCCTTAAGTAGGAAACCATCACCATCTCTTGATGTGTTCATCCAGGTGCTTGGAGGCAAAAGAACACATTTCTTGACCGCTGCAAATGGCATTGAATATTCAGTGTATGTGTGTACCTGATTAAATCCCCCTTAAGAGCCTCTACGAAAACGTCGGCCACTGTACGCAGAGTGCTAACAGTGCAGTTTTATCCTGATGCATTACTAAATGAATGTGTTGACCACAGGGCAAGGTTAGGTTGGTATTGGCAGAGATAGCTCTCAGCTGGATTGCCGACACGTGCGCTCGCATAATGCATGCAAAGGAGACGCCGTTCGTGTGTGGCTTTTTTGTTGCAGTAATTTGTAATCTGTATGTAAGGTTGGCATGTCTTAAGAGGAGGAAGGGGGAGTTGTGTGCATGTGCATGTATGTGGATATATGTGTGTGTGTGTGTGTATGTGTGTGTGTGTTTTCTGTTTAACTTTATTGTAATTTTGACCCCCTAATCAATAAAAACAGTTAGCTAATGAAAAAAAAAAAAAGTCTGCACGCTTGAGGGCATGCGTACTCCGTCCTGAGTCTGAAAGTGCACTTACAGTGAAGCAATGATTATTGACAGGGTGCATGCATCCAGTGGATTGCATGACTTCATTGGCTAACCAGCTTCAAAAGCAGCAACTGCTCATAAATGAACTACCAATATGATGCCACTCACATTTTGTAACTAACTAACTCCGTTTGTTTTGTTTTTTTTACTTCCAGGTTAGCTGTTTCCACTAACTGTCAATGCATGTTGTTTTCTTTATGTCTGTTTTAAACCACAGCTTTGATTTAAACTGCTATTTTACCCAACAATTAATGAATTTACTGAAACCATTTTCATATTGTCAGTAACAGTTAGGACTCATTTTGGAGTCATTTTGTATTTGTGTTGCTCTTGCTTTAGGCTCTTCTGCATGCATTTGTGTATACAGTGTTGAGTTGTAGTGTAATCTTAAGTGGAAGTTGTCTTGGCCCAGTGATCTGACTGCTAGGTTTCAATTGACAGCTGAGGAAGTGTGACTGGAGCGTGACTCAAAACGGCAGGCATTATGGCCCCAGTGCCACTGACGACACTTTGGGGATTACTTGGCAAAGGTAACCTTTTCATTCTTTCATGCCGTCTCTCTGTCTCACACACACACACACACACACACAAAACAAAACGCACATACCTGAACGACCATATAATGTATGATTTTCTTGATTGTCTACTTCTCGTTACATATAAATTCACATATAAATGCGATTGTCTGATCAGTAGCTGTGATCACTATAGTGGAATAGTCAGTCGAACAAGTTAACCTTTTGGACCTTTGAGATGAGTCTTTGTTTGATAAGTTACACCCATTTTCTTGTGTCTCTCTGGTGTTTTCATTTCGCTCCGTTCTAATCTTTCCTCTCTTTTCCTCTTGGTAGTATTCTACTTTTTAGTATCTTCAACTGTTTAGTTGAGCTATATTTTTGGATGAATCCATCTCCTATTCTGTTACATACAACTTTGCATTAAGAGGTTTTTGCCAGCTTTTCATAAAGCACAACCCTAATATGTCTTGTCTTATCGGGTTAACACAGCAAATATTAGAACTTTATCTCAGTCAGATTTGTCATGATTGTATTTCACTGCTCTGTTATTCTTCACTTCAACATGACAAACACCACAAAAATGTTTCAGCTCTTTCTTCATGGATTCACACCCAATAAAAACATGATATTTGCACATCACACTACAAAACTGTGATGAAGCTAATTAGAATAAATGAAGTGAAACCATGTAGAATGAAAGTCATTTCAGGTCAGAAATGTAGCCACTTACAGTTTCCAACTATGAACAAGCTTTGCTTTGTTTGATTTAATGCTGAAGTCATGCTTTACTCTCTCTAACTTTAAGTTACAGCAGGGCCCCACCCCTCCACCTCCCCCGGCCTCCATACTGTATCTCCCTCTCTCTGGGGGAAAAACCTGAGCCATTTCACCATGCAGCGAGCTGAGCTAAGCCTTTTCCTGTTACGTCTCTCTTTTCCCCTTTTCCCTGGAAGTGTAGAGCATCTGTGTGTGTGTGCGTGCGTGCATTTGCATGTGTGTGCAGCCCATTTTGCGCCCGCTGAAGTTACATACTTTTCTTTACAAACACACATGCACGCAGCAGAGCCCCCCTTCAACAGGCCTCCTAATAGGCCAGTGGAGGTAGCAGAGAAAAATGTCCCCTGCAGCAGCTTGAAGTCTCTTATTCCACTCACACAGCAGCTAACTCCTCGACTTCTCTCCACAGCAGTGTACAGTAATGAGCACAGATAGAATAGACCCCAAATGAATTTAGTTTATTTTGTTACAGGGATGGGAGGTAATTCTATTATATTTTTCCCCTCTTTGATGGATCACGCACGCAAAAAAACCCTTCAACATATAGATGAAATCAGTTGGATTCCTCTTTTATCTTGCTTGCCCTTTAAACGCGGTGCTCCACTATGCCTCTTCAGTACTAACCCCAAATTAAAACGCTGCCAGACTCACATGTTGCCATTGTGCAGGAAATGGGTCAGCAATCCATTAAGATGCCATTAGATAATCTAATTTAGGGAGCTAATCCTTAAACGAAGCACGCTGTATGCCCAGGCTGTGCTTGCAGGGAGTAGAATTAGTGAGGTTTGGGAGCTGGACAGGGTAAGGGGAGGCCATCTTGAAGGTTACCTAAGGAAATACAGTGACGGAGTTCATGTCTTTAGTTGTGTGTCCAAAGCTGTGTGAGCTGTGAGTGCAAAAGCATAAAGCAAAAACTTGAGAGGTGGAGAGATTTTAACGCCTTGCCAGCGTCTTTAGCAGCGAAAGGGAACTGTTTTACAAATTTGACCACCACCCAGAATTCCTGTAATGTGGCATCAAAAATACATTTCCAGCAAGGCCTGTATGTGTTTGCTTAATACCATTGAATTTAAAAAGTACAAGAAGCAAAATATTTATCTTTGGTGGGTCTGACTTTCTTTGAATAGGGCCCAGGTCTTAATTAGCAGTGATGGGACATTTTCAATTCCCGGTGCTTTGTGATCCAGTCTGATCGAAGACGTTTTCTTTACATAAAACTCCAGCCAAGCTCAGCTTTAGGTTATAGGACGCAGATACGGACCGACAGCCATCGATTTTAACAAGATTAAAACCGATCTGCCAGTTTGGTGCGCACAAAGGCCCGCAAGTCCGCTTTTGTGGCTGTGTGGTCCCTCTAATGTAAGCCATTACCTGAGAGGAGTTTCATAAGGAAAGACAAACATGGAGCAATGGAAGGAGGGAGGGAGGGAGGGAAGGAAGAAAGAAAGAAAGAAAGAGAGCAAACGGGAAAAAGAGAAAGCTGCAGCCCTTGGCCGCTCTGTACGCTCTTTGTTCAGCAAGGTAGGAAAAACTTAATCCCCCGTTTCCTGTCCGATGATTTTTGGCAGGGTGAAAGAGAGAAGGAGGGAGGGAAGAAAGCAGGAGAGAGAGGATAGCATGAGGACGGATTGGACGGGGAAAAAAACTGCTAGAGAGGCTTAGCCGCGAGGTTGTTTTTAACTCTTTGCACACTGAAATCTAACTCCTGAATAATGTTTGTTTTTTATTATTATTTTATTTTATTTTGAACACATCTTCCCTCTTCTCTGTTTTACACTCTTCTTTAAAGTATCCGGCTCTTTCAGGCCACAGGGTGAATTGAATTTGCACTTGTATTGTTTTAAGTAAAAAAAGCAGTGACTAGTGATTTGTATAAAATGCAGACTTGTTGATGAGTTGCTTTCATGGACGCAGACATTGTTGTCTAATCGCAAAGCTCCACAAAGAATCGAGTCTTGTGTTCCAGCTTTGGGAAAAAGCATCTTCAGACTTCATTCATCTTCTCTTTCGTCATTTCTCCTGCACTTCTCTCTCCTTCATTTGTCTGAACTTTCTTCACCAGGGTTTAGCTGCAGCGACCGACGCCGCGCTTCAGTGTGTCGTAAAAAAAAAAAAAAAAGTTTGTTATTGGAGAATCAGATAGCAAATGTGTGACACAGGTACTCTCAGACGTAGCAGGGGTGATGTGAGAGGTGGGAGTGTGTTAGATGAGTGCACACTGGGGGCCCGTGGAGGAGAAAAGGAGGGGTGGGGGGCTAATTATCTGACATCTACGTAGCGCAGCACCCCTCGGGAACAACATGCTGTTTGTTCCCACTCGCGTTTTCAGTTAGCACCGTTGCTCCCCAGGAACAATCACTGTGTTGTTTTGCCATTAGCGTGAGATGAATAGGGATGGGACAGCTTTGTGTAGGGACCCCCACCCCCTCCACTCCACCCCACACTTTTTACCCACAACCCACCCTCCTCCACCCCACCCCCTCGCCCCCATGCTTTTCTATACTGCCATCAATGCAGAGAAGAGAGCCTGCGGCTCTCTCACATGATGTCCTTCTCTCTGGGAATCAAGTGGAATCACCTCTTCGTAGATTAACGAGCCAGAGCTTCTATTTCTCTTTTTGTTTACCCCTCTCTGTCTGAAGCAAACAAAAATAAGACCTTGAACCTTGATGAGTGTCAGCAGTGCAGTGATGCTGGTCATTAATGTTCACTGTTCAGGATAACTTAAAAAAAAAGAAAGAAAGAAACAGATTTTGATTGCATTCTGCACAAAGTGAGTTAATGGCATGTGACTAATCTCTCCGTGTCTCTCTCTCTCTCTCTCTCTCTCTCTCTCTCTCTCTCTCTCCTCTCTCTATCTCTCTCTCCAGTCCTGGTACCTGGGCGAGCTTAGTTCCATTCCAAGTGTCGAACGGGACTCCGATTCTGCCAACAAATGTCCACCAGAATTACAGCATAAACATCATTGGTGAGCCCCTGGTCCCAGCGGAGACAGGGAACTGAACACACAGAGGCCGGATGACCCCCAGGGTGAATGGGTGGGTGGGGGTGTTGGTGGTGCAGAGCTAGCACTACAGGTGTCCGCAGCCATGGATGAAACCAGCAAAGCAGCACGAGCTGCACAATCGCCCCCCTCCTCCTCCTGCCTTCCTGCCTTCCCTTCCCTCTCCCTTCTCTCTCCCTCCAAAACCCCAGTCTTTCCATGTTTCCTTCCCCAACTCCTGTCCCTCCCTATGATGGACCCTGGCCGTGAAGTGAAGACGAGTGTTGGTTCAGAGGAAAGAAAAAAAAAAAAAGAAAAAGCCCAGCCCACACATCCAACACCACCCACCAGTCAGTTGTTGTGTTTGCAGAACTTTTCAATCCATTCAAATACTGTGATGTATAGATGCCTTAATGTTTTATTGCATGACACTCTAGTCTCTTAGCGGCAATTCTTACCATTTTTCCATGTTGGGGGAAGATGTAAAATTTTGATTTACGCTCACACACACACACACACACACACACACACACACACACACACACACACACACACACACTCACACTCAAACACAGACACACACCTGCAAGTGAAGAGGTCTGCGTATCAACAACCTCTGCCTGGTGGATGGCTCCGAGACTCTAAGCTCTCCAGCTCAGACCTCTTGAAAAGAGGCTTTCCCATGTCAAACGATTCACTGTGTACACCATAGGAACAAAAAAAATTGTGAATTCAGAGTGTTTCTTCTTCCGTTTGATTTCAGTTTACTGTGACATGACTCTTTGTTCAGAAAATGTGTTGACTTTGTTTATTCTTTACTGCTACTTACTTCAAGAATTAATGTAAGCACTTACAGTAAGAGTTGAGAACTCTTGATGCGGTTTTCAAAAAACACTAAATGTTAGGCTTGAGATTGGACCCCTCATTAAAGAATTTGCAACTCCTTTACAAAAGGATTAAAAAAAAAAAAAAGACGAGAATAATAAAATCTCGATAGAGGCAAGTGCAATTGAATTTTTGAAGGGAAGCTATCAGTCTGTCAGCCCTAAGACTCTAAAGGAAGGGGGATAAATATTAAATGGTTTCATGGGCAAAATGTTTAAGAAAACATTTGAATTTGATTTCAGTCACATATCCGTCTCCTCACATGAGAAAAAACATCAAGCGTGAAAGGCATTTGAAGGCAAGCACTAAGCTACCTGTGCAGCGCTGAGCAAAAACCAGCACTTCTTTTGAGCCCTTCCCATCATTATGGGGACTTTTTTTTTATTTATTTTGGGGGAAAAAATGAAAAAAAAAAAATAACTGAACATAAGTAAAGAAATGAGACGCACATAGTGTGTTAAAATGGCATTCACTCAAAAATGTTCAAGATAAGATCAAGAGCATATGCATTTGGCCATCAGCTTCTAAAGCTTATGTTTACAGAAAAAAAAAAATGGAATGCAAAGTGTTAATTCATGCAAATGTACAGTAGGCTTATGTGTAAAGCTACAGTTTGTGCAAGGTTAACTCTGCAGTGGAAGAGGCTGAAAGCTGAAATTATGAATCCAGGTGGTGGCAGATCCCTGAAATCTAGAATTGTGCACGGCATGTTCACAGCCATTGCCTCTCCAGTCCAGACATATTTATACAAGGAAAATCTCTCCAGTACTCTTAATTTGCACGATGACATATAGTCCACATTACGTGCCTTGCCTTTGAATATAGAGACATCACTACACTTGTTTTTTGCTGCATTTATCATTATAGAAAAAAAAAAATTAACATTTTTATGATAAGAATTGTTTTGTACTCTGAATGAAATTGTTGATTTTTAACTTCATGTACTACTCTATCTCACAGTTACATTGCATATCAAGGCTGTGTATAGTTGCCGTTTTAAAGTTTGTAATCAACCAGCATTTTTTTTTTTTTTTGTTTTGTTTTGTTTTGTTTGTTTGTTTTTTTTTTTCAGTATTTTGGTGGTTTTTCAAATAACCTGTCATCTTTTGTTTTTCCTTATTTTTTCAATGCTCATTTTGTTCATCTTCCAGTTACTATTGTGGAGGGTGGAATTCAGAATTATGAAAATTATGCAATACCAAGTTTTGCCTATGTAGGTAGTGCTTATAGATGCGTCAATTATTAGAGGCTAGTTTGGAGATAGACAATATTGTAATGCATTTATTTTGTTGATATCGTTGTTTGTCGTTGTTGTTGTTGATGATGTTGTTGTTGTTGTGGGTGTTTTCCTTTTTTTATTGACCAAAGTGGGGACTGCTTTCTATGCAGTGTATGACAAGGTCTTTTTTTTTTGTTTGTTTGTTTTTTGTTTTTTTCCTTTCGTTAGCTTATAGGCCGATCGAATGACGGTGAGACATGTTCCAGTGTATTTTGAATCCGGGAGTTTTAGGGGGAGGGGCGGTATTTTTCTAGAAGTATGTGTGTGTGTATATATATATATATATATATATATATATATAAATGCACCCTTGGTCTTTCTACGGCTGCAAAGTCACTGATTGGTCTACTGTGACTCTTACTTTCAACTTTCCACTTGGGGTGCTAGCATGTGATCTTGAAGGAGCTCATTTTTCACTGGAGAGACGGCGGCTTGACTTGAGTATGACAATCATTTAAAAAAGGAATCATTTTTGCGTAGACTCCCAAAACCCTGTGGTAGATCTTTTTTAAAAGCTGCAAATGAGGACGGATACTGTTGCATGCTTCTTTTTTTTTTTTTACTTTTTACCGAATCCTGCGCCGTACTATTCTAGACGTCACCGAATGCAAATCCCAAGTAGATGCCTTAAAACACATCAGTGAAGTGGCCTGTGACCTGCGCAACAATCACATACCGACTAATGCTCGTGAGACCTGTCCAAAATCAGTTTCCGGCAGGCTCAAGCAAGCCTTTTCAAAGTATTTTATAACTAGTAGATTTGTATAAATGTATATATGATGTGCACATATGTCAATTCCTGAGATGCTTCCCCAGCAGAGAGCCCCTTAGATTATGCTGAAAGTAAATCTTAAACCACAGAAACATGGTGTGTTCTTACTTCATGCCCTGTGGTCCAGTAGAGGCTTAAATAGAATCCACTAGAGTAAAAAAAAAATCTAGCACTTAAATAGCACATAGGCAATCGTCTTCTTCCCCCATATAGTGTTCTGACCCCAGTCTCAAACTAAATCTCTCAGGCGTATTACAGGGCATTATTTACATCAATCATTATCGTATCATTTTTTTAGTGTTAAAATAAATAAATAAATAAAATAAAGCCTTTTCTCACGGAGAGAGCAGCGCCTCCGTTTGCTGCTATGGCACCTTTTGCACTCTTTCCCCACAATCGTGAAAGAAATGTTTCCCTCAGAGAGACGGTACTAACGAGAACTCTCTCCCACGCAAGCAGAGGGCTAAGAAGCAGAGAACATTTTTTTTTTTTTTTTTTTTGGAGAAGAAAAATACAATCCTCAAGTCAAGCTCAATCTCTCCATCCTCACCCAGATTTCTTATGCAGGATTTAAAAAAAAAAAAAAAAATGAAAAAGTCACCCCGTTCTATGTGCACTGTTCTGTCTTTTTTTTTTCTTTTTTTCATTGTTTTATTCTTTTTATTTCTTCTTTTGAAAGAAAATCTATAAGTGCTTTGCAGCCTTTGGCCATTGGAAACCCCACTGAAGTGCATTGTCCCCAGGCGTGTGTGTGTGTGTGTGTGTGTGTGTGTGTGTGTGTGAGAGAGAGAGAGAGAGAGAGAGAGAGGAAAATGATGTGTCAGGGTCACTGTGCTGTTGGTGTTAATTTGAATAGGAGACTGTACATAAAGGTAAATATCCTGATTGCGTCAATAGCAGTAGTCTGTGGTGTTGAACTCTGCTTTGGCAGCTTGAGTGTTCGTGTGCATGCGCGTGCGTGTGTGAATTAGTGATCGAGTGCCTCTGACACTACACAGTAAGAGAAGATGAGGGTCTTTCTATCAAGAAAAAAAAAAGCCTGCCGTAGGACAGGAGTTTGTACACTGTAAACTTTGTCGAGAGTTCTTCTCTGAAGCCCGTATTTGTAAATCTTCAATTCTGGGGAAAAATGAGTCAATTCCATTTTAGGAAAAAAAACAAAAACAAAAACAAAAATGGTTTAATTTGGGAGTTTTTCTTTTTCTTTGTTCTTCGGAAGCTGGATTTGAGTTAGAACTCTCCAGGTTTCCTTAATTAGCAGAATCGAAAGTGTTTTCATCAGTTGTTGTGTTCCTGTATGTAAAGTCAAAAAAGGGGAAAATGTTCTATACAGATCCATAAATATAAAAACAACAACAATGAAGGGTTTTTATTATTAATATTATTATTTCTTATTTCTGAACTTGGTTAGTGTTTAGATATTTACATATGGGAAACACTTCATGAATATTTGAATCGTTGTTCTTTCATTAGTGTGGCCATAGCGAGTGTGATCTTTTATTTTATTTTTTTTTTTTTTTTTTTTTTTTTTTGGAAATGGGTGTGAATTCTTGTCCAACAAGATCGTGATGTGAGTGTGTTTCTTGTAGCAGCTGGGAGGTGTTGCCACTTAACCAGTAGGAAAAAGGGCCCCCACATTGCACCTGACCTGACCTTTAGTGAGAAGCAGGGTTAAAAATCAGCAGCGACAGACGTCCTCGGTGGATCCGTCACCATCGGTGACGACTGGTGCTACGTCTCGCCATATTTCTGATTCGACTAGCCGGCGTTGAGCCGTCTACTTTTTTTCTTCTTGTACTTCACCCTCTTAAAAAGATCAATGAACACATTAAGGCATCGCTCATTTTTGCACTTTCCACATGCTGTCTATGCCTGATGTAATATAGGAAACCCTCAGTTCACTCCACAAGTGAAACATGAGTTAGCAGGTGCTTCAGAATAGGGTACTGTACCTTCCAGCTGATAATAGGTAATGCATTTGGGCATGGTTACGTGTTTCTATTGCTACGCAGGGTGTGAATGTAGCCTGTCAAAAAGCTCTTGAGCCCTTGTAAAATTTGAATCAGTATTCCACCCATCAGCAGCTTCAGGAGCCTTGTTTGAAGGCAGATTTTGACCCTCACAACCTTATTTTAGAAAGTATTATGTCACTGATCACTACGATCATTGAGAAACAGGACAACTTTATGCAAGGAGGACCTGTGGCACTCATGCAATATGTGTGATTTTCCTTTTTTTTTTTTTTTGACTGAATGTCACACATTCTGTAGGGACTGAGAGGAGACAGACGTAAAGGAGACATTCAAACTTAATTTTCATCCTACATGAGCAATACACACCTTCCATACTTTGGCTAGCTGCTAGTCACTTGGCATCAGGTTGTTATAAAACATTGAAAACCAGCATTTTTACAGGATGTAACATTCACCAAAAGAAGACAAAAAGATAGCAATGCAGTGCCTGTTCAAGCTGTCCAAGTGTCTGTTGTATATAATTGTAAAATGTGATAGACTTACTTTCATATGTGACGAGGAAAAAACAAAACAAAAACAGCATCATACGGAACAGAATGTGGCAAAGTCGTCTGGAAATGTTCTCTCCATTACTTCTTATTTGATGGAACTTTTTTGTGTGATTTATTCATTTTCTAATTATGTTAGCATACAATGCCCATATTAAGCTTGTTCAAAATTTAAGAGGAACAGTTTGAGGTTCATACTTGTCTGTTTTTTTTTTTTTTTTTCATCTTTTTTTCCCCCAGAAGGGGGAATGGGTGGGAGGGTGGGGGGGTCAGTGCTACATTAAGTGGAGTGAAAGGATAAAATAATGTCTTTTCTTAACATTAGTCATCAGTTTTCTCTGCAGGGCTGATTTTCTTTTCTTTTTTGGGTCTTGTGGCACTTTTACTTCCCTCTGCGCACACATTTTCTATTTTATGAATCATGTTGGAATTACTATGTAACGAACAACAACAACAACACCAACAAAACAATATGTAAACAGTCTCCAGTAGTGATCGTAGTTACACTGCAAGTGTGTGCAAAGGTCTATGTATGTATCTGAATGTACGTTTTAGAGGACTTTTGGAAAACTTTTCTGTTTTTTTTTGTTTGTTTGTTTTTTGTTTTGTTTTTGTTTTTGTTTTTATTTTGTTTTTTTAATCTTTTCATTTACAGTTTAGGAGTCACAGGTGTCCATTGTGAACTGTATAGCGAAGGCCTTGATATCCCTTCTTTTATTGATTTTAGAAACGCCAAGCATTAGGCAATGCCTTCAAGCTGGTTACATTTGGTGCAGGGGCTAAAATTGCCACAAGATTAAAATCAGTGTAAATAAAGGCTCAACTTTTTGTGATTGTTACTGTTATATCCAGCCTATACTGCTAGCAGCTGTTTTTACTGCAGTCAATTACTGGAAGTGGATATATTTCCTATGCAAAACTGTTTAAACAATAAAATGAGCTATGCTACAAAAACGACTTTCATGTTATGGTTCTTTCTTGTGTGTGTTTTTTTAAATAATTGACCACGATTACACTTTGAATCCTAAGTATAACATTTCCTGTATGAACTGATGTACAGGTAAACTGCCACATCGACCTGTTACATCACAATGACGACCTTCAATTTGATATTTAACGGTGTTTTCTTTGGAAGCCGACTGTTGTTCTCAACGGTCTTGCACATCCAACGTCACGTAATTGATTTGACAGACAGTCCAGCATCTAATCAGGATATGGCATCATCTGATATTAGTCATATAGTTTTATTAGTTGGAATACATAGGGCAGAGGGGAAAATGTTGAGGCAGTTAGCGGTTCTGTGGCTGCAATAAATTTTACTCACAAAAATATGGGGTATGGATATGAATAGTCACTGTTTCGTTTCCTATAAATACATTATTTCAGCACATTTCTGATTATTTTAAAGTGTTGCAACATTCAGAATCACCTCATTCAGGAGAGTCTGAGCACAGATGATTCAGCAGGAGCTGCAGAGATGGAATGAGGACAGCGTCAGATCAGAGAGGAAAGAAAGACGACTATTTGACTTTAAGTATTAAACTAATTGGATTTCAGTGATTCTCAGAAGTGTGTCTGTGACAGTTGTCCCTGAAAGCAAACATTAGTTTTCATGTCCTGGAGCGATCCCATGACCCTGCATACCCGTGCTCCGTCGTGGTATTACTCCAGCTAATCTACTGTAATACCCCAATCCCTGAGGAATGGGAGACAGGCCACAGTGTTGGGACAGCAGCAGAATCAGTCTGCTGGGACCTGGGCAGGGTCATACGAGGTAACATTCATCTGTGTCACTGTGTCAAGTACGTGAAGCTCTGATCTAGTAAGCCTTTTTAATGGGATTGAGGACATCGAAGGAGTTAGGCTAAAGCACCAATTAAGTCTCATTATGGACCTGTGTGATGGGCTCAGGCCTCAGCTGGACACTTGATAGCGGACAGCGACGGGCACTGTCAGTGGTGCCCACAAGACCAGGTGCCTGTCCACAGCAGGGGTGCCCTCCTAATGGCCATGTGAGGCACTGCATGCTGCACACACACAGAAAGGCCCACCTGGCCTCAGGCACAACCCAGAGTTCATTTGGCTATCATTAAATAGGACCAACAATGTGGCACGCTGATATAAAATTACCCAATCTATAATGGTAATCATTATGCCATTTATCAAAATTGGCCAGTTGAGTCAACATCTGGCTTCAATAGGGGGCTGCAGTCGGTGAGGGTCTTGGCAGCGTCTTGTACCCTACATATTTTCCACTCTCTTTTATCAAGGCCTGCTGTCAGTGATTTGACGAAGCTAAATAGATGATGATTTGGCCCTATTATGTTTCGCAGAGCTCAAGCAAAGGGGATTTGTTGATTGCCTTTGTGTTTGTCCGTTTTTTTCCCCCTTCTTCCTCTACCCGTATGGATTCAGGAGAGGTAACGGCGCCTTGTGGTTCTGTGACGTGCGTCTGACTGTGTACCAAAGAGTGGATGGAAAAGGGGAGAAAGCACAGTGAGTACTCTCACACAAACCTGTGAGTGCAGAGGCTGGACGGGGCTGTTGGACACGGGCCAGTGCCAGCACAAAGAACTCTGTCACATCCTCAAGTTTTATGGGAGGAATATAGTATTCATCTTGTGTGCTGTTGGAATCAGATAATGAATTAATCTGATCCTTTGGTTTTTTGGCACCAAAGTATAAATGTGATGCACTTTATCGAGCAGGAAGTCATTAAGGCAGAATTTGGGCTGATTTTTCATTGGTTTATGACCAAAGGAAAGATTTATATGGTTAGTGTTTGGTGCAGACAATGAAGACCACATGATTTCAATATAAAAAGGAAACAAAACATAAACTTGTTTGACTTAGATCAAATCTGCCATATTTCTCTCTTCGAAAATAAACCCACCGGGGAAGAAGACTCAGTAACCAAGACTTTTTTTTAAGGAATAGAAATAATGCTGTCATGTCTGTCTCTTTAATGTAAAGCCACAACCTGGAGACCTTAGCTGAGTTTAAACTAATATAAAAAGCCACTGTTGGGAACAAACAAAATTATTTCTCATTTGTTTAATTCATACAAAAGCCAAAGTGTTGTGATTTTCTCCTGTCTCCATTCTTTATGCTAATCTAACCAGCAGCTAACTGTAGCATTATATTGAGAATACAAACACGAGAGGGGCATCAATCTTCTCATCAAACTCCTGGAAAGAAAGTAAATAAGTGTGTTCCCCAAAATGTCAGCTTGCTTCTTTAGCTCGTTGATCACAGTAATGGCATTAGGCAGCAGGGTGCTTCACTAAAATGTATTTGGAGTTTTCTAAAGGGCAGGAAATTTCCTTTGATGAAGAACTTTAGCCTTCATGAGTGGGACACGCAAGATCTCAGAAAACAGCCTACGTCTGTTTGCAAAAATGTTGCTGAAGAGAGCTTGGGGAATAAAAGAGGGCTGTCTGAAAATGCATTAGTCTTAAATAGTACTCTCAGCTCTGCGTATTCCCACACAAATTTGCATAAATTTCATAGTCTAAGTCATGGACTGTGGTTGGAGCGTGTTATTAGTCTATCTTTAGGTGGTAGTACAGGCCGATCACACTGAGGGTTGTTGTTATCTCATTGAAAGCACCCTGGTATTACACCCAGCGGATTGGGAGTGGGTCTTAAGATCGTGGGATTTGTTCACATATTAAAGCATGTCTGTTTGGATGCGCAGAAAAGAAACAGGTGTTCAGTGTGTGTGTGCGTGTGTTTGTTTGTGTGTGACCATGTGTGTGTGTGTGTGTGTGTGTGTGTGTGTGTGAGAGAGAGAGAGAGAGAGAACTCATGTGTGCGTCTTTGTGTTTCTTCCTTGTGTTGTTTGTTCACAAGCATGCACGCACATAGGATGAGAACAGGCCGTTCATGTGTGTGTGTGTGTTTGTGTGTGTATGACTTGACAGAGGGGTGGGGGTGCTTTATTGAAAAGTACTCCTCTCCTCCCCTGTTCAACATGCTGGATTAGCACCAGCAGTTTCCCATGGAGCCGTTCCTCCCAGCCCCCTGCCCATTTGCATAAGGCGCAGACAGGCGGAGATGTGACAAACAAACCTGGCACACACAGCGCCGGCTGCCTCCTTCACATGAACTCTTTCCCTCTCGCTTGCCATGACAAGAAAGACACACAATGTAGGGCTCGAGCAAACCCACCTGCGCACACTTTTCACCGTAAACGACCTGCTTCCTGAGTCCAAACTGTACAGTATAAATAAATTTAAAGGCAGCGCCAGACTGGGGTTTGAGGCCTGTATTTCTCCCGGTGAACATAGTGATTCACAAGTAAAGGAATGCAGAAGGGCTGAAGGAGGTGAGAAGGGCTTTCATTGCTCTGTCATTTGGACAAAACTCCCCTGAATCAAAGTATCCTCCCCCTCGTTTTTCTCTTCCTCCAAGATGGTAATGTTCACCTTAAAACATCTTTACTGTACTGTAGCTACATAACACAGCTCTCTGCACTGCTGTCCGGCCGCCAAGTTCCTATCAAGCCCCTGATTTATGGCGCTTGATGCATTCCTTGGCCCTGGCGAGGAGGCAGTTTAGCTGAAATATGAGAAGAGATGCAGAGAACACACTCAAAGTGAGTTTCAGTTTAGCCTGCCTGTGCACTGCAAAGCCGCTGCAGCCTTAAAGCCGTGCAAAAACCTGAGAGACAACCTGGGAGTATTTAAAAAAAAAAAAAAACTTCACATGATAAAATATGTCAGCAATGTGGCACAATCTGTGTGCTTCATCAGCATATCCTGTTGGGTGATAACAATAAAGAACTGTAACCCAGCTGTCATGAAGCCCACAAAACCCCCTTTTGTTGGTTGTGACATCCAGCTTTCACCCTGCTAAATTACATCAGGATTAAAAACTACAACTCCTTCCTTTTTCCTGTCCACTTACATGTAGAAAATTGCATGCAGGTGTATGTAGGAATAGAGAGCAACACCTTTTCAGTAGTATTTTTGTTGTTAATGGCTTTCTGGCTTGGGAAGTGAAGCCCTATAATCAATCATAAAGACCCTAAGTAGCTGTTTGTCTTCATTTGGGTCTTAATGTAAAATTGCCGATAAACTAAAATCAGATAAGCAGAAGCAGACATTTCTGAAAAAGGAAAAGTCGGTATATGAAGCGCTCGCTGTGCACCTGCATTGCTTTGTCTGCTCCCAAGTTACAACAGTGTGATTACATGCTTTATTAAGTGCTGAAGTGCTCTCACTGAGTAAAAGCAGATGTCACCACAAGGTCTGTCACTGAGTCTGGATCAGGGTGCCTGTGGTCAGTGTCTCAGCCCGCCTCCGGCTCCCTGTGGTTTCTCTTTTTTTTCTTAATCACTGTATGTTTATATTTCCCTGAACATATACAATATCAATAAACAGTAAGCTGGGAATTAAAAGACTGAAATACAGAACGCTAGATGTTCTCTACCGCTCAGTCATTTTTTCAGCACAGTGAATTAATCTACTGGTCAAGGAACCTACCTGCTATTTATTTTTAGTTTAGCGCCATAGCGTGCGTGTGCAGAAGGCTGCACCAGACAGTTTGGTTTGTTTCTTTAAAGCTAAATGTCACAGTGAACAGGATAGCCATCCATAACACCTCAGTGTTGGTCCAAGCAACCGTACTACTGAATTCCTTGCCAGCACGACTGCTGCTGGTCTAGACACGAGTTTCTGTTGACACATTTTGTAACATCACGTCACACACATGAAAAAAAGAAGATAATAGAACGGTTTCTATTTTGCCTTTTGTCCTTTTTTCTCTGTTTTCTGTTTTCTAAATGAGAACAGTGTAATGTATCTGGTCTCTGACTGTCCTTTGACTGACTGCCTTGCTCTGTGACACGTGTCCTACTTAATGTAAAAGCTGCTCAGGTGACTGTTGTGCAATGCATCTGAGTTATGAGTATGCAGCTTTCCATTCCAATCGCTTTTATTTTTTATGACGTCTGCCTGCGAGCCAGCTCCTCTCTACAACAGGTGAGCCTTTTCCCCTCTCTCTTTCTCTCTCTCTTTATCACATCACACCATATTATATTAGCATATATCACATTAAAATACATTAAATCAGTTTGTCAGTGAGTGAAAGGAGACTCCTGCTCGGTCAGTGGAGGCACAGAGAGGACTGTGACAGGGCTGCTGCTAGATGCTGCACACACACAGTGTAAACCTTTCATTAGTGTTTTCATTCATGTTTGGGGCTGAAGTGGTATCAGTTTTTTTTTTTTTTTTTTTTTTTTGGAAAAATATTTCAGGCCTCTTTCCTGCGAACTAGATAAAGGTTAATGCCTGGAATGACTGAATTCAATGTTAACACCAACATAAACTACTTACTCTTCACTCTTCACTTCACCTAGAGTGTGCAGGCGTGTGTCAATATACACATTCATTTTGTTTAAACATGTCTCTGTACAACATTCATATCCCATATTGTACCATTCAACTGCAAAAAAGTCATCTATAAACATATATAAATTCTTAAAATTCATAGTCCTCCCCTTTAATCTGACACTTTCCATATGTGCTGCCTGTGTTTCCCAACACTGGGAGGCAACAATGTTTAGGATTTACCTACCATAGTATTAATTAATCATTGCACATCTGTAAGTGTGTATGCCCTTTTTAGTTGTGTTATGTTTATTGACTCGTGCGTGCGTGCGTGCGTGTGTGTGTGTGTGTGTGTGTGTGTGTGTGTGTGTGTGTGTGTGTGTGTGTGTGTGTGTGTGTGTGTGTAGGTGTGTTACAATGGTGCTGTGGCACTTTGGCACCTGCGCTACATTATAAACCTAAAGGCTTGGATAATAAGCTGCAGGTGCACTTCTGCCAAACAGAGAGGAGATGCAGGGGGGGTGGCAGTATTGGAGTGTTTGTGTTTGGGTGTGTGTGTATGTGTGTGTCTGTGTGTGTGTGTGTGTGTGTGTGTGTGTGTGTGTGTGTGTGTGTGTGTGTGTGTGTGTGTGTGTGTGTGTATGGGTGGAGGGGAGAGGGGGTCACCTGCTGTTGCCGGTTGGCACTCTACATTAGCAAGTATATGATGTCAACTTGGCCCCTATACCTCTCTGTGTAAAGCACGTCCATTGGATTTTGTAACGGTGGAAGTAACACTTCTTCCATGAAAATGGCATCAGAGCCCTCAACAAAGACTCCAGCTCTTTTGTCCACTGTTCCCTCCCGTCTGTGACACTGTCAATAATTATTAATGTTAATTACTATGATGATTAGGGTAATTTCTTTATAGCTGTTTTGGCAGGTATGCAAAGTAAAGATGGGCTGATGGAATGGACCACAGGAGGGGCTTCTCTCATTGACAGGGTAGAGTCGAAGTGACAGCCAATAAGGAGGCAATCTACTTCATGAAAATCTAATTATGTGATGAATGGTGCAATGTATAGACTCTGGCACAGTAATATTGCACTCCCACCTGTGAAAATACTAGCTGGAATAATTGTTTATGTTGGGGGAAGGCTTCTTTATTTATATAATGCAGGCAGTGCTGTGTTAGTATCTTAAATATGGTATCCATAAACATGTGCCTCATGTAAGCCCCCTAAACACACCCACACACTGCCTCAAGGTTCTGCACATATCCTGCAAGGATATCACTCCCGCAGCACAATTCAGTTAACATTTAAGGAGTCTCCGCAGACATTTTCCAGTGTGTGAGATTTACAAAAAAAAAAAGAAAGAAAGAAATTTAAATGGTGCCAAGCTTGAGAATTAAGTTGCAGACTTTACAAAATCTTTGTGGAAGATTGATGAGTAAAATTCACGTCATTACAGCTTTCAAATCCCTCACCTGCTTAACATTTACTGTACTTTCTGCCATAGCACTGCTATACTCTCTGTTAATGGTTTCCAGACTCCATCTTGGCTGACGCACATCGCCGTGATTGAGCGAGAACTCTGCTCTGAACCTCGATGCAGTGTCAGGCTGCAGTGAAGAAATGTTTGTATGTTTAAAACACTGAAAGACTCATAATATGAGTGGTCTTTTTAAGAACCTTTCTAAAGGATTTTACCTTTAAAATTAAATCAATATGTTTCCTATTTTTTTTAAATATATTATATGTAAAACTGTGAAACGCTTAACTTTAACAAATCCCACCTGAAACAGGCTGTGTGATTGTGAAGCATATCAAAATGACAAATTTTGAAATCCTTGGTTTAGAAGTAAGGTAGCGAGACAGCACACAACATATGGCATGGCATGTTCAAACCTGGCAACAGGCGCTGGATTAACAATGAAGATTTGCCTGTAAATGAAACAAAACCCCCTTAAAAAAAAAAAAAAGAACGTCATTAAAAGGGCTGCAAGTGTAACCTTCACTTTCATGTGCTCAGGGGAGCGAACAAGACAAGAGGCGGTGACTTTTTTGATTCTTACAGCTGCATTTGGAGAGAGAGACGGAACAAGCACTGAGCTCTCGGATCTTCTCATCCACACTTTCCCATATGGCATGTGGATCTGTGTGTGGATCGAAAGGATGAGACGAAAAAAAAAAAAAAAAAAAAAAAAAAAAAGTCCCATATGTGTGTCTGTTTCTCTTCATTAGCTCCCAGCCAAACAGAAGTACCTCCTCAGCAGCTTGATTGAAATTAATGTTGTTAAAAATGTCAAGACGGACGCTGTTCATTTACACAAGGACTTGACATCACAGAAAATGTCTTGTGTTGATTTTGACATTGTCTTGAGAAAAGGTTTAAATTTCTGAAATTATTTTTAAGTTGCAGCTGAAAAAAAATCGCCTGAATACACAGTACCGTCTATCCAACATTGCTTCTGGTAAAAGATGAAGGAGGGCGTGTTAAGACCAGTCCAACAACATGGCTTCCAGTCATACTGGAGGTGAGCACCACATGGAGCTAACCTGACATGACCTTGAGAATTTCACTGCAAGAGCTCGGAGCAGTTTGTTTCCTGGCATTTATATCTACTTATATCTATTTTTGAACCGAATTCATTTAGATATTCCTGGCTTTTTTTTTTTTTTTTTTTCATCATGCAAACATAAACCTGCAGTCATTGATGTTTTTGTTCATGTAGAAGCAATGTAATAAATTGTGAGCACAACAATGACAGAAATGCAAACGTGAGAAATTAACATCCACATACAAAACAGCGAGCTGTAAGACACTAAAATGTGGACTGCAGAGTTTGGGAACAATTTTCTGTGACATTGTTTATATAAAAATATATATTGATAAGAGCAGCTTAAATGCAATTTATCTTCCAGGAATGTAACATTTTAAATTGAAACTCTATTATAAGATTCTCTGGACGTTAAGGAATAAATTCTTTACTGTGGTTTGTTTGTTTGAAACCACAAAACTTAAGGATTGCATGTACTTCCTAGCAAATTACTTAAATTCAATCCATTTAATGCCGTTGCTCCGTTCCCACCGCAGTGACCCCTCCCTCTGCGAGCCAACCAGTCTAGACAAAGTGCCCATTGTACCACTGCCCTTATTCTTTCTGCAACACCACCAACACCCTTTTAAGAATTTCCCTATCCCCACCCTTAAAAACCTAAAGCTACATTTAGTCATATACACCCACATTTAAATCGTAGAATATATATTTTTGATTCATTGTACATAATTAGCTGCCAAAACACCACTTATCAGAGTCATAAAATGGTGCCTGACCTCATTATCTGGATCGAGCACTTAAAAGTTACCTGTGGTGTTAATGCATTACACTTTCTAATCAATGTGTTCAGTCCTGTGACTCTTTTCTCCTTCAACTTTCACTAATGAAGTTTCTGTAGATGATGGTTTTTTTTGTCGGCTATTTTCTGACTTTTTTAAGCAAAAACCTGTCTGTCATCATAAGGCAATCTTTTTTGTACAGACATTTCTGAATTAGACCCACGACATCCAGAGGCCCAACAGGAAATTCCAACATCCTAAACCCATCCAGTTCTGACATCCATTTGCTGCACTGAAAAGCACATGTGCAATATTTCTTATTGCACAGACAGCATCAATTTGCACGTGGCCTCCCCTTGACACTTTCTGCTCACGTCCCTAGCGGGATAGGATAAATCTGCTGCTACCTTGAAGAAGGTGTTGACACTGGGCCCGGCACCAATGAATTGCACCGTTGCCTCAATTAGCTGCTCAGGATCTAATGTCAGAGCCATGAGGACGAGAAGGTGATGTGATACCCTGCAGGTGAGGCTCTGTTGCTTACCTGGTGGCCCCATAGTGTGTCTTAACATATCATATGCTTGAGCATGCAATTGCACACATGCTCCCAGTTCTTTTTACATGGATTCGGCAGAAACACAGCCATAGGGGCCTCTGTAGGCCCTCGATTCCTTCTTGAGCCAGGAATGCATCTCTCTAACCAGGGCCAGGCCTGACGGAGAATAAGTTACGACTGATCACATGTCAGATATTCTCTGGAAACTAGTAGTCGCCAGCAGGATTAAGGTTAAGGAGCATTCTGGTGCGAGGTCTGCGCTTAGGGGCATCTTGTAACTCGGAGGAAGTAGTGTCGGCAGAAGGGGGCAAATGTACCTCCCTGTTACCCCCTAGCCACCCTCTTCCAACTGCCATCTGATGTGAGGTAACATGTGAGGGCGAGCTTCCATCTGTCCACGGTATACGCTAGCAGAAGGTGCAGCTAATGAGGCTTGATTTGCTGCTGCACCTGCCTCCAATCTGGGGGGTGATGGTAGTGGTGGTGGTTGTCTGTGAGGTTGTGTGTGTGTTTGTATGTGTGTGTGTGTGTGTGTGTGTGTGTGTGTTAGTGTGTGTGTGCTGGGGATGCTCTATCTCACCAGCCTTTCCTCCTCCCCCCCTCCACCTCCCCCTCCACCCACCTCCTCTCCCCCTCAAGGTGTAATCATTGGTTAGCTTGTATGGGAGCGCCTGCAGGTTGATGGACCCTGGGAATTCATTAGGAAGTAGGTGAGGCCTTGGGTTGAAAGGGCCTTTTGACCTGCCTCCAAACACCCTCACATTACAAAGAAGAGGACGATTCAAAGGGAGAGGGAAGTCAGCCAACTTGTCGATGCGTCTTCACTGCTAGCATGATTGCATGTCTGTTGTTAAAAGGAGGAGATTTTGATGCTCGTATCGGCAGCAGTTCCTTTAGAACAATCCGCCTCATGCAGAAACCATGTGAGTAGCAGTTGTTGCAGCAGGATCAGCGACAACATGAGGTTTATGAAATGCAACCAAAACAAGATCTTCTTTAGTAGTTGTGGATGAGGTTGTTTTCCTCCAGATGGTGAGAGGGGGAGGTGTTATGTCCACATGTTAAATGCAGCATGTTTATCCCCCTTCTCTGTTCCCTGTCACAGATACCATTTGACACAAGAGCTCTTCAGGGGCCAGTTATTCCAGGCCATTGAATCCAGATCAAAACCAGCCCTGTGTTTTTGTGACTCAGTGTTCAGCTCCTCTTTTCTTCACATTGAGTTCTCTTACTGCTTCTGGAACTGGAGACTGGAGACAAATCCTCACTGCCGCTCACTGTTATAAGCCACAAATATAACCAGCTCTTCTTGAGTCGCCGCCAGTCTTTGTGAACGGAACACGACGTCCTGTGTCCGAGCGTATTCGGGTCTTAAATTTTTATAGCAATATCTTGTTTTCCTTCTTGTAAAATGTTATATTTACGCGCGGAAGAGCAGTTACCAAAAGTCCTGGATCATGTGGTTCGGTGCAAGAATTTTGTAGAAAAAAATATAAAAGAAAAAGAAAACAAAAGAGAAAGGACTCATTGCCCCAGGGCAGCGCTTATAACTGGTAGTGAACCCATCGCTGGGAAACTTTCTTTGCAAGCTGCGTGAATAATCCACAGGGTGATGTCATCGCCGACAAAAGCTGCGTGCCACTCTAGATTATTTTCAAATTAGCTGCTCCATTCAGAAAGGACTTCTACATGTGGAGGCCCAAATTAGAGCTTGCATATTAATGACTGACCTGAACAGACTGGTAATACTTAACATACTCACATTTAATTTAAAGTACATCGACAAAAGTGAGCTGGACGCCTTTCCGTCGTCGCTTCTAATCAAAGGACATTGTGTTTTGTTAGATTCAGTGGATGATAACTTCATAAAAATTGCATCTCTCTTTTTATCAGGTCTTGTATCAGCATGCTGAAGACTCACTGAAGATACTGTATGCTTGACCATGTTATTCATTAGCATCTGGAAGGAAAACCATATCCTTGATTTGCATTCCAGCCATCCCACTTTATGCTACACCTCATGATTTCATGAATACTTTATGGCTTTAGTTTGTCCAAATGGCTCTCATTTCAAATTAGTTGATCTTACTACAGTGTCTGACCTGACAGTAAAATGATACAATATACACTTCAGCATCTATAAATAATGTGAGTGACTGTGGCTCGTTGGCTCGAATGTGACCGCCTCATAAGCTGCATTTTAATCTCTCCCGTCTCCTCTATGGATTTCTTTTTTGTTGTTAAAGAAAGATGTCAAAACTGAGAGCTGTTATAAATCAGAGCTTCGTCACCAAATGCATCCAGCACTGAGAGATAAATCCGAAGCCTGTGTTGAAATTATGAGACAGCTCCATGGGAAAAGAGTTTATGCTGTGAATCTGAGAATGCTGATCATCCCATTGGGCTCATTTGTTTACTTTCAAATTCCCTCTTTTGTGGGTTTGGAATTGGAGCAATGTTTGTACTTGCTTTGGCCAAGGGGGAAATCACTTGAGATGTGATTAAGAAAATGGATACTGCCCTCTTCTGGCAGAAAGAATGATCACTTCCCTACGAATCCATAACAATTACACAATTACTCCAGTAATCAGAGCAATATAAACAAAACCACAGCTCTTTTTTTTCACTAGTTTTTCAAATGTAGTACAAGTACAGATTTATATAGAAAATTCACTTCTCCTTTGCTTCAACTTCAATTGTTTTCCCAAATTCGTCATCTGAATTATACACATGGGTTAATGTTTGTGTGCGCATGTGGAAAGTTAAGTGAATGTGGTGGATGCTATTTTTGCCTCGCTGCAGCATGTGAGAGGAGGGAGATAATTCAACCCGAGATCCTGAAAGTAAATGCAAAATTAACAATTGTTAGACAGTTTACCAGGCAGGCCATCATGCTCTAACCAGGTAATTGTCCAAAGGTTTTAATGACTAGTGCAAATCATTCATTAAAGCGACGTATAAATCCCATATGTTTCCTCTGCCTCTCTCTTGTGTGGAATGGTGCTCCATCCCCATGGCTGACGTGGGTCAGATCTTCAGGCAGGTGGCTGGGAAATGGAGGCAGATGGTACCGAGTACGCCACCACTGAATCTGTGAAGTTCTCTCTTCAGTTTCAAGCTGCACCGATGGGTCCTTGAATTATTACCGGGCCCCCCATTCATAATTAGCCCAGGCCTGGTGGGGACCAAAGCTTCACTAATGATGCCTTTGTTGCTGCTGATCTGCGCTGCACAATCAACAAGAGAGGAAGTATGACTGGGAGAAGCAGTCCCACATTCAGTGATAACGTGCCTTTAGGGCAGCCTCTCTAAAACAATCACGCATGGTTTCAGCTCTCCCCTCGTTAAAGATGAGTGTTCACATGGGCCATGAGATGCAGTTTGTGTGTGTGTGTGTGTGTGTGTGTGTGTGTGTGAGTGTGAGAAAAAGAAGCTTGTAGGTCTTCAGATATGCCAGTTCCCACAGGCAATATATAGCTATTTGATTTCATAAGCTTCCTAACAGCAGTCAGTGGATGTCAAAGATGCCTCGGTCCTCTAAACAATGTTCAGTCTCATTTGATTCTCTTCTGTACTGTCTTTACTTTCAACTTGTCTTTGCCTGATTCATCTGATTTGGATCAGATTTATTTTTTCAGAACTGTAATCTCTGAAATTTCATCAAAGTTTTTATTGAACATCTGCTCCAGATGTCTATCTCAGACATGATTAGTGATGAAGACATGCAACCGGTCAGATTGTGTTAACATGTGTGTTTTAATGCAAAACTTGACCTAAAAAAAAAACATCTGACTTCTTAATGGAATAACGTGGTGGATTTTTTAAAAAGCAGTTAAAAAAATGAAGCTGAGTTGCTGTTAATGTTTGATTAAAAAAGAAACTGGGAGCAGCCTGTGTCTTACTATAAACCTGTAAACTGTTGATGTTCAGGTACAGTCCACTGTCCTACAGTTAGTTCTGCTTCAATGGGATATGGGAAAAAATAGCTTATGATTTATGATGATACAAGTCTTGAGCAGAGATGGAAGATATGTCAGACGAACTGTAAAGTAACACTAAAAATACATTTAGTTTAATGATGTGCATAATGTTAATGTGTGGTATGTTTATAAGAGATAGTTATTTCACATAACTAGTTTCATAACATCTGACACAAATCACAATTTTTGCCACATTTCAACAGAACAAACATCATCCCACTCCCTCCCTGCACCGGCTTGCTTTCACCTGCCCGTTTCACCCATGCCATTCCAAACACTAAAAAAAGAGCCCACTCCTACTTACGAGCACAGATGAGAGGAAAGGTCACGCACGTGTCAGAAATTATTTCTTACTACCTCCACCTTGGTCATGACGAATCAACTTCTACTAGGAAGTAAGTAGGTGCAAAGAAACACAGAAAGCAGGGAGGTGAGGACAAATAAAACTTGACAGGAAATGAGTCACATCTGTGCCCTCTTTTCAAATTGGAACTGTTTTGTGTAAACTGAAAAAAAAATGTTCATGAATGTCCATATTAATATTCCAGTCCTTTAACATATGAGGTAATTCCTTGAGAGGTTGCACTTGAACATCACTTGAGCCTCCTCGGCTGAAGGAGACCGAATTTTTGGCAGCTCATGTCATCTTCTGTGCCATTGCGAGAGCTGGCAACATGGTGGCACCAGCATCTGTTTCTGGTTCACAGTGGCAAGGAGGGACCAGAGTGAGGGGGGGTGCGGATGTACTTAACACTTTTGGGACAAAATATTAGTTAGATGTGTTGCTTGTATTGGATTGTGCTATACTCTGGAGATGATAGCAAAGATAATTATTAGATCCAAGATGAGTTTTTTTTATTGTTTGTGTGTGCGTTTGTGTGTGTGTGTGTGTGTGTGTGTGTGGGTGCAGAAAATGCAGTACAGGAGGCGAACAGCTATCCAAGAGTGGGTGGATCGCAAAGTCCAGAAACTTGGCCCTTTTTCAAATGAGAGTGTATTTGTGCATTTATTAGTGTGCATTGACAGGCTGCGTTAAACGATCGCTCTCCACCCACTGGTTAAGTCCAGCTTTTGAAGTCACACGTGAAAGGATTGCCAATCATGTCCATATATGCTAAAGCAGAGTGGAAGACAAAATTGAATACACTTTGGCTGATTGCAGTCGAACAAGCAACTTGAACGATGTTGGCTTTTACAAGGAATTCAATGGAAATTAGTTTGTAGTATGTAGACAGAGTTGGTACATTAGCCTTCAATTAAATTATGCTGAACTTCCTAAATTGCATGTCCAGAGTTATCTATTCATCACACTGTTGCATTTACACTCCAGTTGGTTTAGGGAATCGTTTCGTTTTGAGTTACACTTGATGAGAGTTACATTAGAAGATTGATATCACTCTGATATAAACCGACTGTGTTCATCAAACAGTCTGCTTCTGTCTAAAAGTTCATTAACTAAGATGTTGTGACTTGTTGGATTCATTTGTGCAAAAACCAAAGTTTAAAACGACATGTTGTGGTTTATATGGTGTAACATGTCAGACTACTTGTTGGCCGGGTTTTTGCAGTGACTTCCAAGACTCTTGTTATTACCACAAGGAAGTGACTGCACCCGGCCAAGAAATAGTCTGGCACATAACCACCATAAACTACAAATTGCAGCTGTAGTGAACTAAACTATGCTAACTGGTTGTAGCTTCATATTTGTTCTACAGACATGGCAATAGTGTCAACTTTCACACCTAACTCCTCTCTCAAGAAAGCAATTCCCTAAAGTGCAGCTGTAATGGATGCATCCAATATCACCACAGGAGTATTAATACTTTCTTCAGCCTTAACACTCACCTCAGTGCACAGTGATGTTTAATGTCTTTCAGCTGAGGCCTGCTTTTTGATGACTGTTTCGTAAGTGTCTTGTTAATGTCAGGCTGGCATGTTTTCCAAGATCTAATAATTCAGCCTTTGGCACGCGACTCTTTCTAAACATGATTGTTAAGATGTTGTTATAGTTGCGTGAACCCTGTGAAATTAACAATGTCTGAGCAGCGCGGCTCGCTGATTACATTGAAACTAAGATGCAGGAAGTCAGCTGTGGAGAAGCCCTTTATGGGTTTTGGCACGTTAGGGAGACTGTTTGCAGCCAAATGTTCAAAACCCTGTTGTTTCACAGACCTGAGCAAAGAGCATTCAGTGACGCAATGAACTGATTAAAAAAAGGCCGAAATCACAGAGTTTGCAAAGTACGATAAGTCAAAGTTTGAAAATAGCGTTATGACTCCACACAGAAAACTTTAATGTATTAGGTTTCTGTGTTATCACAAGATATCTGCAACTTCTGCTGAAAAACATATGTTTCTGTTTATTACATGGCTTAGGTAAGCACTTTGTGGCACAATTTTAGAAAGTGCTTGCAATAAGACCAGAAGCTAACAATTTCCAGATAAAATCCCACTTTTCTCAATACTTAAAGTCCCCCTGCTGACCTTCCTGCTGTCAGTAAAACTCGTAACACACATTAAGCCAGTCAACAGTGCATGACTTCATAAAAAAATCTTAAAAAATCCATAATGTGAAATGTGATTTCCTCTTGTTTCCGGACATACTTTTGGGACAAACACAGGGCAGACAGCCACTACTGAGCCTAGTAGATTAGACTTCTCCACTTCTTCCTGTTTCATTCCATCCAGGTGCATACTGGGAACGCTGCCATGTATATCCCTTGGTGCACAACAGTACAGCGCAGCTGTGGAAGCCACCTAAATTTGATTCCTTTCGTTGTAGCCTAGCAACGGTGGGTATTAGCGCACACAAGCTGGATGGGTGCAGTTCTGGTGCCAGAGGCAGGATGGGCGCCTGGTTGCAGCTCATTGGCAGATGACATTGAGTGAAAGCTGGCATTCTGAGATTAGGGGATCAGATGCTCACTGCGCTCTTTGCAGGAAGTAGTATGAAATGTAAAATCAATGCCAGGAGGGCTTGACAGGTTCTTTAACACTTGACGTACAGATGTACATAGATACATGTTCTATAATGTTATTTCACAGCTCATAAACCCACATTACATGAAATGTTTTAATTTGTGGGGATGCCATAATTTGTTTTTAGTAAAAAAAACAGTATCTTGAATGAAGATGGAATATTTGCTGATGTAAAACAAATCAAAATTGTTTTTTTTTTTAAATCTGCTGTCAGATCTTGGCTCCCTTTGCAGACAAGAAAAGTGGCCCAGGATCTGAGCAGATGTAATAGCGTCCTTCCTCCTTCCACCTTTGCAAATGATTTGACTGACTTTGAATAAATAAGCTACTGTTCAGACTTGCTGTGTTAGTCACTTAGCATACAGGGTGTCCTGGCAACGTTGTAGTCTAAAAAGTGTGGACCATGCAAACACGACTTCCTGGTTTGAATTCAGCCCAGAACTTTTGTTACACGTCTTGTGTCTTTACTACCTGCAAAAAGTCCTTTCCCCTCCAAAAAAATTACCTCAGGATAACACGGCCAAACAACACACCTCTTGTGGGTTTAAACACAAGCTAGTAGCATTTCCACTGGCTTGAGGCCGCTGAGCGGGGGAGGGAGCTCTCCCCGAAAGTGTTGGCAGCTACACTAGCTTCTGTTTGCTAGAATACCAGATGCCTCACGCCACATGCTTCAACCACTTTGATTTCATCTCTGTGCAGTTGTTGATCAGATCTGTCTCTGTTTGACGCAACCTGCCTCCCGTCACCCTCATAACTTTCATCTTTTCCAAGCTGGGCAGGCCGCGGCTGTCTTGAGATGTCACCCGGTGACGTGCAGCGTCCATCTGGTATATGTTGTAAAGGGCCTGGATGAATGAATGGCCAGCCACTCCACTGCTTCCTTTATGACTCTCAGCAGTGGTGCTGTCCAACTTTGATTCCCCAGTTATTAGGGAATCAAATTCCCCACTGAGGCGACGCCCAGAGGAGAGGAAGAGAGAGATACACACAAAAAGAGTGTGAAATCTGTGGCAGTGCTACAGAACATACTGTACAGCCCACCACTGCTCTCTTCCTGGAGCCTCTTCTTTCTTTGTGTGTGTCTAGAAACACGTTTACATCACATTCAGGGCCCTGATAATCATTTTTTGAGGCAAACCTATTTGTAGCATAAGACTCTCAATCATAGGTGTTAAACTGTTAGAATGCTGCTGTTTTGACTGAGGTGAAGTGAATTTTTTGTTTGTTTATAGAGTCATCAGTTGAAGAAAAAGGCGCCTGAAGGTCATGTAACGAAGCAAGCACCCTACGAAAGGGACAGACTAAACTAGGTGGATATCCCTCAGGGGATTTTCCTTCATCTTAAAAACTATTGACTGTTTCCCTCTGAATTTAAAGGGCTCCTACTGGATCCCATCAGAAGGGGATTAAAGAGGAAAAGGGCAACTGGGATCACTTGGAGAGCAGACCCCTTCCACTTGAGCCAACACTCAAGCAGGGATGAAGTGGAGGCGCTGAGACAACCCAGAGGGAGAGAGCGCAGAGGGAAGGGAGAGACAGGGAGGTGGCATAGTTTGGATTCCCAATATGTGTCCGGGGAATCCGAAGTGAGGCCAGATGGCACAGGCCTGCCGGTCTTTGGGAATCACAGCATACGGCGGCGGGACGCATGGCAGAAGGTAGCGGGAAACAGTGCCGGGGTCAGCTCTTGATGTTGGACGCTCCCCGGAGCGGTTCCTTCCATCCCTTTGAACAAGAGAGCATCTCCACACTACTGTGCCGCTTCTCTGCTTAATGCGGCAGTTGACTTCAAACGCCACGCAATTCCCTCCTGCCCAAAGCCTCCTGAGTTCTAAACATATGTTATCAGACCTGATGAAAACACAGTGCCAATAACATGCCACTGAGCGCCACGCATGGACATATGTGTTCTGTTTTTTCTGCAACTTTCATCTCATACAATTTAATTTGACTCACTGGTGAAACTGACATGTGGGAGCTACGTCACGAAGCCGGAGCGAACAGCAGCATCACTTCTCAACGCTTGTCATGCCAGTGTGCTTTGCTATAGTGAAGCACGATATGATGGCAGCCAATTATATCAGTCAGCTTTCTGAGACAGATGTCCAATATAACCTGGTTAGTGCTAATAGGCAGATTTTTAAACAAGAGTAATTATTCATCGTTCACAGACCAGTAAAAGAGACGGATGCTAATATCTGATGCTGAATGTGTGTGACAGGTGTTACCACCAATTTCCCTCAGTCTCCTGTGGCAGCGCCCACTATGAAAACATCTTAAAACACGTGTGCATCCACACTGTAGTGATCTCACACATTTTTAACACATACTCTTTGACTTTGGGGAAGAAGCAGTTCTGTGCATACTGATTACCTTCCTCTATTTCTGTCTAAATAACAGTTTTTTGGAAGCCAAGTGTAGTGTTATGCTTGTTGTTGCTTCTCCATGTCCGTGTATAGACTAAAAGATCCCCTCATTATTCTCATTAATGGTCCATCTGTCATCTTGGCAGAAACCCACTAGTATAGAGTTAGCTATGATTAACATTTAATCTATATGATTTTCTAATGAAAGCCGGGGTACCACACTCAGTAATGATTGATTCATTCCCTTTTTTAATAATGGCTCACGCTGTTGATGGAGATTTTTGAACTGTGTGCTATTGTATACTGAATTTCATAAAGTCCTAATTCTTAATATGAATTTCCAGACAGTGTATTTCTGCTGTTATTAGTTTAATCACACAAACTCCACAAAGGATGAAAATACTGTCACTCAACTATGAGTGATGCTACTGTACTGTACTGCTATAATTTATGTTTTGAAATGGCCACTAGATAAAACTGCTCTTTGTTCACTTCTCAGTTGGTGAGAATAATTGTAGCTTGTAGTTTTCTTGTTCTTTCTGTGTGTGCATGTTTCCTAAAGAGTCAGCGACATGTGGTTTAGGTGAAATGGAGAGTCGACATTGTTTGTTTGCATGAATGGTGCGACTATCTTTCCCTCCCTGTCAGCCAGTGCATGCTGGGATGCATTCAACCCTTTGTGACCCTAAACATGAATAAGCAAGTAAAGAAAAGGGCTGGATACAGAATGACAGATACAAAGAATGGATGGCAACTTCTTTTATTGTGTTATAATGAATGTACATAGTTAATGTATTACTTATCACAACATATCAACATAGTCAAGTAAAATCAAATCAATTTGAGGAAACATTTCCAGAAAAAAAAGAAACAAAGTAAGAAAAAGAATATTGAAAAACAACATTTAGAAAAACCTGGAAATATCTTCGTGCAACCCAAAAAAAAAAAAAAAAAAAAAATACTTATACCAATACTAATATTTTAGAACTAAAAATATTAAATGTATAAAATAAAAATAATACAGAATCGCCATTGAGAAGGTGAATTAAGTAAATATTTCACACCAATGTCAGTTATTTGAAATTGTTCTTGATTCTTTTTTCTTTTTTTTTTTATCTATTATCAATAAGATTACTCATTTAATCACATCAGCTTGGTGGCATCAAAAATCTATGGTGTTTTACAATATGTGTCTGAACAAAAAGTGACCAAGTAATGTGCTAAAGAAATCAGTGGGAAGCTGAAAAAAAAGGATGATTAGTGATGTGAACGAACTGAATGCCCCGTCCCAAGGGCATGGGACATATTGATTTTATTATTGATTGGTTTGTACTGTCTTTTACTGTCTCCTCTAGCTCCTACTCAAAAAGATCTCTGTTAATTAAACAAAATGAAGCAACCACCATATCGATACTAAAAAAAAAAGAAAAAGAAAAAAATACCTCTACTCCTCACACTGCAGATGCCTCAAGACTTATGTTGCACTTGTCTGTATGTGCGACATAGATCTGCAACCTTCCATAGGCTCACCAAGACATCTGCCGTTCATGGCAACATGAATTGAGCTGTTTGTTGGCTTTGGTTCAAGCTTTGGAGAGTGCCTTTTGTCGGCGAATAGCCCATTGTGGAAGGATAGGAGGATGGTGTTTACGGTCGCCGCTACCTCCGTGGCCCCCACAAGGAGGATAATGAGATACAGTTGTTATCAGTGACAGCCGAGGGCCACAAGGAGTGTATCGGCCTGGTGCCTCCGCTCTGATCCTCCCTGGGTGAGCGAGGAGTTTGGGATGATGCATGTGTTGACTTGAAACCTTCACTACTTGTGGATCAGTCAAAAACATTGTACACTATGATTTAACTGTATTATATATAAAAATGAGAAGGTGATATGACACAGTTTTCACATTGTAATTAATCAGTTGGTCCAGTTGGTCAAAGAAAGGGGTGAGAAACCCTCTGGGATTCTTGCTTTTGAAATGTTTGCTAATTAAAGGGCCTGTTAAATGTAGCGTATAAGACATTCTGGAAAAGTAAATAACAAACAGTCATTTAGAAAACTTATTATATCACCACACCCACTCATCACATCTTCTCTATTTAACAAATAAAAAACAAGGCATTGTTGTTTGACATTATCTTCTTGGTTTTGACAGCAGCATTGCAGACAAGCTGTTGACAGTTCTTCCTTAATTAAAGATTCACTTGGCAGGTAACTGAAAATATGTTATGTGAGAGATTTTTTTGTCACAATGAGGTTTATCTTCTATTTTTCAGGCTTCTCTGGACTTCTGGCCCCTGCACCAATCTAATACAGCTTTGTCATTAGTCTGTCCTCTAAGACAAAGGTGAAATTCATATCAATCATCCATTAACCCTAGAAAAGATAAAGGAGCATTACTTGAGGTACGTCAATGTAATGTAATTACTAAATTTTAAATTATAATGTCAGTCTTTTCTCATTGTTGCAAAGAGTGTGACTTCACCGCATTGAGAAGAAGTTTTGATCTTTGTTTGAACTTTGACACGTCTACGTTACCCAACCAACCTCCCCCTACACACAGATGCCATTCATTCTTATCTCACAGCTCAGACCAAACATAAAAGCAAATTGGCGGTGGTGCACTTTACCCAATAACCATGCTGGATGTGGCACAACATCTTAATTGATTTGTTCCAAAACCAGATGAAGTGACTCACAAAAATCTGCGCTATATGCCCCTAGATAAGTGCAAAGAAACACGATTTCTTCTTTGAAGAGTATCCAGCAATTATATGTGGTATTTGTGGACAAACGTTATTGTTCATGGAATTTAGGGTCGAAGCTGAGGCCCTTACAGATGATTTATGTATTCAGCTGGGGATGGGGGTGGATAAAATGGGCAAATTTCATCTGGCTGTAGAAAGCTCCAGCCCAGCGGGCCTAGAGGAGGCTTAAACATAAGCAGGACGGGTGCCAGGTCCTCTCCTCGGCCATTGTGCTTTAATTAACCTACATAGGCGCTGACTGCTTAAATGTGCAGTGATAGATAAGGTCCCTTGCATGATTGATTTATTTACTGCACATGCTAGTGATTTCCATAACACTACTACCCCAATTACTAGCCATATGAGGCACTAAAGTCATTAACAGCCAGCTTTCAATGTATGTGCGGCCGTGAGCGTAGTGACTTACAGTAAAACATCTATTAAACTGTGTATAAAAACATGACCGGGCTTCATGAAAGTGGAATCTGAAAGAAAAAATCTGTCTATATCAAGATCAGCCAAGGTCAGTGATGTTTCGGTGTGAGGAACAGTGGGGAACAATTACACTAAATGATCAAGAGATGGTGGATCCACGACTCTTGGAGACATTGTTTTACAAAAGCACACTGGGTCTGGCTTTGTCAAGTGAAGTCTGGCATGGGCCCAGCAGCAGTCTGAGGCTGTGATTGCAGCAGAACGTCTCCATCAGAGAGCACTAGAAGGTAACGGTGGGATTAAAATGGGCACTGCTGGCACATACAGGCGGGCAGGGTGTTTCTTTTTTTTTTTTTTTTTTTTTTCGCTAGGCCATTGTTCCATATGTGCTCCACCTGCGCCTCTCAGAGCCTCGCGCCAAACACACGGCCGGCAAGCTCTACCATCCTCGCTGATTGGAAGTTGCCATGGTGATGCTGGAAGCCGGTGCTGAAAATGGGGGGGTGCGCTGTAAATCTCAACATGGTATTTTTTTAATTTAGGAAATTGGCAAAGGAAGTGTAGTAAATGAATCGTCGTTAATAATAATTCACATATGGGACAAAACACAATTAGGCTGTTTTTGGCTACAGGCTAAGAGCAGGCAGCTCCCTCAAAAACGTGATCTCATCTCATCAAAGGCACTTCAGCTCTCCCAGTAGTCCTGAGTGAGGAGATAGTACGCTCACTCTGATAATGATGTTTATGGAAATAATATCAGTGATGATTATCATTGGACACAGAAAGCAGCGAGATGGAGACATCAATCATGTAATGATGACCCATAAATTGATTCCTTATCAGCTCATTCAGATGGATGGTAAAAGTGATTCAGTGCACTGGATTATTAAACAACCAGCAGAAACCTCACATTTATTTATTTTTTCCCTGAGTGAAGCTTACCCACTACCCAATGTTGTTTTGTTTCATAAGGTATTTTTTCATAAAGTGTTTGGAGTGGAGAGGAGAGGCGAGCAGCAAAGCTCACCCGTAGCTTTTAATAACACGATGGCCACCATCCAGCTTCAGACGAGTGCTGGGATTGGCTGATCCCTTCACACCCTGGCACCTGGAGCAGCCAGAAGTGTGTGTGTTAGTGTATGTGTGTGTGTGGGTGAGAGAGGGGGAGAGGGGTGAGAGGGGCTGTTATTGGTGGCTGCACTATTGGAGGCGTGACATGACGAGAATCAAAGGCCCTCACCTGCAACCGAGTGAGAAGAAAAATCATTAAAATGGTTTCAGGCCAAAAGCCTTTGCATAAAATCCAGAAACTTTTATTTAAAAAAACATTTTTTCCTGGTGTTGCGTTCAAAGTTCAAAGTACATTCAAGAAAACTGTTGGCTTGGGTTTTTTTTTTTCTTTTTTGGAGTATTTTCAGCAGGTGTGTATGAAGGAGTATGTGCGGAGGAAAAACTCGCTGTCTGAAATCAGCAGGGCTGGAGTTTATGTGAGACAGACAAAGCCGCAACTCGCCGTGGTGACCCATGTATTTGCGTATGATTAGCACCCCCTGCTGAAAACGGCTGTGCAAATATGATATGTACATTTGTATGTTTGTTGTCATTCAGTTGACCATTAATCCATAATCCAAACTAAACTGGTGGTAAACAGCATTGTGTGGATGTGTGTTTGATTGTTCAGCTGCTGTTGCAGGATCATCCAGTGGGATAATATGTGCGAAAAGGAGCTTTGTGTTGAGATGGCAGCTTTGATGAAGATCCGTTTTCTGACGTCAATTTCTTCCAAGAAAGCAGAAATGTTAACTGTTGTGATTTCACGATGTGTTTCTTAAGTTGGTTCTGTTTGTGCGGTTCCTGCTCTGGCTTATCCAGTGCGGATGTGACCTTTCCGAGTCATTGAAAATGCAGAGTAGCAACAGACAAACTGACCTGCAGAGGAATTAGCCGCTGCTCCTTTCGTCTCCTGCAAACCCAACAGCTTGAACACGCCTGGGCGCTGCCTCACAAAGGCGCTCTACAGAGGAGGCCTATTAATCTTCCCAAAGCCTCAAAAAGCAGAGGAGTCAGTGCGGGCCCCTGAGTCTGGTGCCTGGGGCCCACAGACAGGGGTCCTTGGCAAGCTCCACGGGGTCACTCTTGGCCCCCGATCAAATAGGCGGGGGCGGGACAAGGGCACAGGACGGTGTACCTGTGCCCTTTAGCAGATGCCAGGCTGAGGCGTGCTCCGGGGAGAGGTGAGAGGATCAGTCCTGGTGCTGCTGGCCTTCAACAACATCAATCAGGAAGTAGCTGCTGTTTCTCTATCATTAAAGAGGAGATAGATGGAAGGCAATCTTTTGCCTTCACTCTTGTTTTTGTAGCTCAAATTGTTTTAGTTTTAGGATCAGTTTGATCTCTTAATACATAAGGTGCTAATACCCTGGGGCACATGGACATTGTGGGTATAAATAACTTGTTTGCCAGTGATCTGAGCAAAGACTCGATAACAGTAGACCTGTTCAGACAGTTTTGTTGTTGGTGTTTAACAGGATGAAATGTTTTTACACTTATAAATATATTATACTAAGAAAGTGATTAACCCTTAGACTTGCCTTTGTTTCAGCTTAAGAACAATTTGCTGTTCTATTTGTCCATTTGTTCTTGTCTGGTGATATTCTATATTTCTATTCTGGTGTTATTTTATAACTAAGATAACTAAATCTGTGAGCCTTATATGTTGTATTACATTATACAACAAGATAAAACCTATTTAAAAATACATTAACGAGCCGCTCTGGACTTGGTTACATATTTTTTTATTATGATAAACATGGACACTGTATGTCATTTATTTTGATTTGATGTAAATAATCAGAACATGTAGCTGAAAATAATCCCTAACTCATATAATTAATTTTAACTAGTAAAAGCTATAGTTACCAGCTCGTTTGGGAAATAACTTTATTTTTGAGAGACTCATGTACCAGTAATTAACAACAATTATCTCTTAGTTTCTTAAATAGGTGCATGATACAATGTGACGTAAAGCCAGTAACCTGCATGTTTTATAATCAGTAACATTATACTAATGTATTCTGATGATTTTTACATGCTGGTACTGACATGCATTTTCATGAGGTGTCTTCAAGTAACACCAGTTCTCTACCAGCCCTGTGAGTATAGTTCTCAATCCAACAGTGACCTTTGACCTTCGTGGAGGAGGTTTAGGGAAAACAAAATTTCACCTTAGAGATTAAGAAAACAGAATCACATTGTTAATCATATGGATATCCATCAACCATTTCAAAATAATGTTTGCAAAAAATGAAAAAAGAAAAAGAAAAAGGAGTTGCTGTTGAAAATATAGGCTGTGCTGCCCTCTTCAAGACAAATGTCCAAACTCTGTAGAATCAAACTGCATAAATCAGAATTAAAAGAAGGGAGAAGACTGTAACTCCATGCTCTCAAGTAATTTATCAACAGAGAAATGTGGTTTTGTCATGCTTTAATATTTTACAGCCAGGATATGAACAAAGGCTTGTCCTCTTTCCCGTCTTCAGTCTCATCAAATCCCTTTTATTTCCGCTAAAAGTTTGTGTTTTTAAATCAAAAACTATTAAAGTTTCTTGAAGTGTTAATGCTCAAACAACAAACATGAAAAATTTCGTTTTATTTTTAGCGTCAAATCACCCAAAGGCAAAACCATAAAATTATCCTGTTATCGTGTTAAAGCTTCAGCATCCCTCAGCTGGGTCCATTGCCTCTTAAACAAATAAACCTTGCTCAGGCTTTTCAGTGTGTGTAAGGACTTGTCAGAATAGATGTACCCTGCTGGGGCTGCTGCTCTTTTCACCCCACAGCCTGCAAGGACTGAACAGAGCTCTACTGTGCCTCAGCGGACATTGAAATTCCCCCGACGTTTGTACAGTGAATTCCATTTCCTTGCCTTTTGATTCATACTTTTTTTTCCTTCCTTTTTTTCCTGTGAAGTACCTTTTTGTCCCCTGTTTGAACTTCGGTGAAGAATCGCTCTGCAAATGGAGGTTGGGGTCAGACTAAATGGGTAAAGTGGATGATTTGAGAAGGGGCAAAAAACTATAAAGAATAATGGTATGCAATGATTAAGGAAATGCGTAAAATAAAGTCTGTGTAAATGATTGCTTCTCATGTCTGGACAGTTTCTAGTAGTGGACCGTTTGTGCTCCAGAAGACATAGTCCTTATCAAGTAAAGTGTCCCAAAATTATTTTAGTTAACAATTTGAGATGAAACAATTTCAATTTAATCAAATTTGATTTTTTTTTCTTTTTCTTATTTCCCTACTTTAATAGCTTTAATACACACTCACAAGGCTAATGGATTTTGGTTGAAAGTGAAGGTCGATATGCCGCGTTGGACCAGACACTTTCTTCCTCCTGCACCCTACAGTCTCTACACTCAGTGCCTATATAGCCAATCGAAGGTGTCCACATTGACCGGGGGGGTTTGTCTCAGAACAGCTTGTTCTCATCGCAGTGAGGTTCATCTATACTGTATGCGGGGTGTGGATTAGGGGATGAAAGAATGCCACTGACTGTGAAATTGCCTGATTTTTATCAGGGATGTTGGGGAGCAGCTGTGCACAATCCTCTGCCCTAATCCTGGGGCCGGAGAGAGGACCGAGCAAGGAGGGGAAGTGTGTATGTGTGCTTTCGCCTCCCTGTGTGTGTTACATTCATGCCAAGGTGTATAATGGAGGAGTTCTGAATGGCTGTGTTTATGCATGCCCCTTCAGTAGACTAGTTATCCCTGATAAGTTATCCCAGTGTCTGTACTCTCATGAGTGTTTCTGCAGCAGTGTGGAACCAGCGGTGCCGTCGGGTGCAGGGAGGATTCAGCAGATGACTGAGGCGACAGCTTGGCTTTTCATGTTTCAATTGGTAGAGGCCATCACCAGTTAAGAGCTGTGTCATAATAATATCATTGATGCGTTGACTGTATAATCCTGTCTCTCCACAATCTGACCAAGCCTGATGCTGGAATAGAGAAGAAGAGGAAATCCAACTGGGACATTTGTAAATATTTTTTTATTTCCAAGCTTTTAATTTAAGCTGCATAATAGTCAAAAATAAAACTTAATAAAACTTCTCTTATCATAGCTGAAGGCAAACTTTAACCTGTAATACACATTTATATATCAAGCAATTTGACCCCATCGTGATAACCACCAAGAAATAATTATAATAAAATATGTTACTCAGGTTTTTCTAGATTTATATTTTTATTATTTGTAATATTTGGAAAAAAGCACAATTTCTGTTATCAAAGATGGTAACATGGGGGCTATTCTGACAATTTGGCATTAGGAAAGGCATCTTTAAAAAGTGTATTTGATGCTTTTTTTAAGTGCTATGGATGCAAATATGTGAGGGTGAAAAACATAGTCAGCAAATTTAATTCAACAGAATACAAACAGTACTGAAAAGAATAGAACTGAACTGAACAGGCTTCTGTCTGCACCACTGCACAAATGATGTGAATCCACTGGGATTCCTAAAGATGCATCTCATTGCGAACACTCACTTGCAACATGACAACACAACAACAAACTCGTGCAACAAACAGGTAGCTACTGACACCACATTGTTTCTACGGCAACCTGTTCAGATAGCTCGGTGATGTCTAATCACTTGCAAATAAGTGTGGACAGACTGTCTCAAAGATCTGATTTGAGAAACAAATCAGATTTGCCTACAGTCAGAACAAAGCCATAGTCATGAGAATTTATGTTTCCCTGCCCCCACAGTCTGGGAAGTATTACAATTCTCATGGGAAATGTGTTTTCCCTTCTCTCCTTTCTGTGGTTCTTACACCGCTATTGGTATAATTATGTTAGTTTAGGGCCCCAAATCAGAGGGAAGCTTTTTGATTGTGTGTAAAATGATGGTATTGTTTATATGTTGTACAACTGAAACCATCAGGGGTCAAAGTGACCACAAAATATGTGCAGGACATTTAGCCAGTTGTTCCCATTAAATTAGGGCGAGTCATTAAATAGGAAGCCAGAAATGACATTAAACATTGCATGGGGTCAAACTGACCCCTGTGATAAGAGGAGGGTTAAAAGTGAGTCAGCTAACTGTGTGTAATTGGAAAGAGATCGCTCTAGTGACAAACCCGTAGAGAATTATCACACAGCTCTGCATTTCCCCTCAGCTCTATGAAGCGTGTCTATAAAGTCATTTGTTTTGGTTTTCTGACCCCAACTTTCAGTTCAATCTCACCTCTCTCATTAACCTTGTTTACAGATGCAGTAGGCAGCTGTTTTAAGCAAAAAATAGCTCTGGTAATTACACTGTATGCTAACTGCACAGCACCAAGCTAGAGGCAGACAAACCGCAAGTAAAATGGACAGAGGAACAACTCCAAATGAATGATAAAGCTGCTTCATTATTGCCAACACGCTCGCCATATGTACTTTATAGCCTGAGGTAAAGTGATCTGACTTATCAGTGTTTTGTTTGCAACTTGTTTTGCTGCCCTCTAGTGGGCAAAAAACAATTGACATGAAGCTAAAATCCAATTCATTGAATATAAAGCTGGAATAAAGTCCCATAAACCTGTCACATTTATGGATAAGTAGTATAGACAAGTATATATTTAGGATTTATTAACTGTACAATGTTACAAAATATGAAATATTCTATTTTACAAAATAGATTTGAATAAATGCACTTTACACTGTAAAATATATACAGAATATCAAGTGTTTGTCTGGTCTTAGTATAAATACATTATATTATAATGAAAGTGGGGATCATTTACATTTCAGATGTATCATTGTGTTTTATTCTCACAGTGGATGTATAGTGTGGGGTTCTGAAAAACATCTGAATCTTTGATCCCATGTCTTTGATGTGGTGCTGCCCACATATAGAAGCATGTTTGGTGTGGGCGACACATGCACTGAACTTCTCTATCTGTCTCCCCGTGACAGGGGAATCATTTCTCGTGGCGGCGCTTAGATATTTGCATACATGATGAATCGAGGCCTATATCGGTGGCCATGCCTGACGCACGGACTGAAATATACTCAGCAGGTGACAGGCAACCATATGCCTCAAATGCCATGGGGTCCTGAAGCCGGATCATCTCCAAAGGCTAACTGGCAGGTTTAAGTAGGGACGGCATTAATACATATTATTCACAAAGAGCATGATTGAACAGAAAAATGTGCCCGGCGTGTACCCAGCTGCTTTGTTGGCACACAGCTCAGCCTCTGCCTGGGTTTCAAGACTGAGCTTGGATTTAGCCATGCATTCACTGAATTCCCCATGCAGCTCTTATTCATTCATTCAGGCACAGGCTGGGCTGTACCAACAAACTGGTATTTGTGCGTGTGAGAAAGAGGGTGTGCATCTGTGCCAGTTCCTGAATACTTTACTAAATCACAGTAAATTCTGATTTTTAACAAGCCCATACAGTAAATGTTTATCATTCAGAAATTAAATAGATGATCGTTGAGCTTCATTCACTGGACTATTGTAGAGCTGTTTTTCACACTGAGACGGCTGCACCCTGGCAGCTCAACAGATCAACTTTCCCAGGAAAATAAAGACTTTGACCTTTCATTTTACTCGCACTCACTATTACAACACTTCTCTGTGGGCATTTTTTATTCATCCAAGTGAGCGCAGTTGTAATAGTTTAACAACTTCCATTGTGCCTAATTTATATTCACGCTGACATGTCTCGGCTGATGCAAACTGAGATTAGGCAAGTTTCCTATTTTTATCTATGCACAGTTAGAAGCACTTCAGTAATGTTCTCACCTGCTGCATAAGTGTTTTTACTTCCCATTTTAATTAATTAAAATGTATGGATACATTTCTTCCATAGCTTGCCTCCGAGCCATTAAGAGGTCAGCAGGTGCCTCTGTGCTCCCCAGATGTCTTTGGTTCATTCAATGAAATGTAATAGATATATTTAAAGATACGTCGCCCTCTAGAGGCAAAGATGGGAAACGTTTTTTAGGCCAGGAAAACATCTTCCACTTTTCCTTGGTATAAGACAGGCAGCATAAAAGAAGAGAAATAAATAACCTTTATTTTAGTCATTTATTTGGTATTTATTGACATGGAAATCTTTGGTAAAAGCACAATTAAATTCATCCTGAAAACGTAAATTTACTTTCACAGGTAAAATCACACATTTTATAAAGCCAAAATTTACTTCTATTGTATTGTAAAAAAGCACACATTATAGCTCACATTATAAAAGCATATATTAGAAATTCTGTCTTTAATAATACAATTATTAAAAGCAATAATAATGTGATTAAACAGAGTGAACCAGCATAGTTGCTGGAACAATGTCTTTGTGGGAGTGATGGAGCCTGTAAATATGGAAAACAAACAAACAAACAAAAACTCACTTAAATTTCTAAAAAAAAAAATCATTAACAAATTATCATATTTTTTTTTTTTTTTTACCAAGTCTCACCTTCACCGTTTGTCAGCTCTCCAGAAGAAATTTGACTGCAAAAATAATTCAGAGGGATATTTGTCATTGGCTTTGACAGTGTGTGATGTGTCTGCTTCAAGTCCAGTTATAAACAGTGTCATGAAAACTTTGTATTCTCTCAAGTCAAGTAAACTTACGTGCTGTCCTTTGAATGGCTTGCTGTAAAACTCAGAATCCACCGGCTGGCTGCCTCTTCGACTTTCATTTGCTGTAACACCTGGGGGGAGATTATCCAACAAGCACCAGCCGAACACAGGATTGTTTAGTGAAAGAATATAAAGACTCACTAGATCAAAACAGGGCACTTGGGATTTGATTAAATAACACTTCTCTGAGGATTAATTCCCCACCCCTGCAACTGGGACTTCAGAGTCTACAAAGGCATGCAAGCACAGGTTTTCTCTGTGCACACTGAGATAGGTTTTTAAAGACTCACTTGGCGTGTGATGAACGATGTTGATTTTATCTGGGGAGAGAGAAGACTTTCTAAGCCATTTACAGTACACTCTTTAATACAGTCATTTGTAAGGTGGCTACTTGTTTCAGAGTAACTTTTACTGAGCTGCATAGTATTTATTTTGGTGTTAAAGTTCCAGGAAAGATGAACTGCAGAGCCTCTCTGTGATGACAACACAGCTCAGCCCACATATCCAGGATGGAGGAATATTTACCATAGACACTGTCATCGTCCTCTCTGTTGTTGATGATACTGGCTCTCAGCTGACTCAATTTCTCCTGCACAGACAAACACCAGTGCTTTCATATTAATCCCACATACAAGCATCAGTTAGTTATGAGATATCCATATGTGATCTGGTTTATATTTGCACACATGCTGAGAAAACATTTAGATTGAGGCTTCGCAGCTGGGTCATAAATCTCTTGGCGCCATCATGCAGATCCAGCGGAAAACTGGGTGATGTTTAAATACAGATGTATATAAAGAAAGCAGAGCAGAATAAAAGAGTGCAGATAGGTTGACTGATTGTTGTTAGTTCATATACCAACTATACTGCCATTTAGTTGTGAAATGTTACTGAATACATGTATAGTTCAACTACTGCAATTCTGAGGTACTTGTAACTCTATACTACTATTCCACTGCATTTTACAGGAAAGTCAAACATGCTTTTCAGATTTAACTAAATGGCATTTTAAGTCTTGCTTAAGTCATTTTAAGTCTCGTTTAAGTCTTGTTAAAGACAAAGACATTTTCGCTTGGGACTCCTACACATAAAAGTGCCTGTTTGAAACCTTTTATTTCTCCTCACGCCTATAGGTTGGAAATAAAGCAGTTAAAACTAACTCTACCTCAACCAGATACAACATTGAGTCACCAGGACTGATAATCCTGTAAAGTCACATACAATTATTCATCCATCACAGGGTCAATTTCCAGGCACTAGCTGCAACTACCTGCTGTGACATCCTGTGTTGTCCCTGCTCTGCCAGCAGGTGTCCCTCTCAGCTCTTCCTGCTAGTCCAGGGTCACCCGATAGACAACATCCTGTGCACATGTCCCTTGTTCCCCTGACTAAAACTAAAGTTTGATCCTATTTTAATCTAAGACATACTGCATTTACAAGCTTTACCTATAAAACATCCTCAAGGTAACAACAGTATGGAGGTTTTAAGCCAACAGATAAAGGGAGTTGTCCAATCTGATTAGTTTTTTAGGTTATTGAACAGAAGCCTGAAGTAACACCTGCAGCAACACATCTCTGAACTGTGGAAGTAGCCTGTGCCTCTGACTTTACCTCACTTTCAACCAACAGTGGTAAGTTGCCCTCCATCGCTAACTCTCATCTCAATGGGGCACAACAAAAATTTGGCTCTGTTAATGATAAGTAATTTTCTTTCCTCTACAATAAATACCTTCCTCTACCCACATACTCTGCCATGTGATTGTTTTCTAAGGGAGATTGTTTTGTAGGTTGGCATAGTGTGAGCAACAGATGGTAATAGTTTTATTAGCATTTGGTCCTGCATGCCTATTCAATCCAAGTCCAGTGTGAGTGTGATCACAATGTGTGATAGTCCTACTTGCTGGATGGCATCCATGCCCTTCTGAACCCTCTGCCAGTCACTGAAGCGCTCCAGGGCCTCGTCCACAGTGAGCGAACCTGCCTTCACCCTCTGCTGGAGCTCAATGAGCTGCTGAAGTCCGTCAATCTGGTTTGGCACAAAGGTGTCATAGGTGGAGGAGATGCTGTCTTCTCTCCCGCGTGCTGCAAAGAGCCACAACTCTATGAAAACATCTGCTGCTTAGAGAAATCACAAAATCTGACATTTTTAGTCACAGACGGCACCAAATGATCAGCACGAGGGATATCAAGTCAACAAGCTAGATTACAGAAATAAGGAAAGAAATCCAGATGGTATTCATAGAGGGGATTGTCTGGTAATCTGTAATGTCAATGAGTCATGAGAATGGTAAATCATCCTCTGATGACTATGATGATGTATGGACCTGTCACTCAGTGTCGTCAACACTAGAGCAAGGCAGACAAATGACTTTGTGTCTCAGTAGGTGCAGCTCACTCCTTTTTCACACAATCTTTTCAATTTTTTTGTTCTTATTAGCACCCAACAATGTTCTACCTGCTCTTTTTATAGCTTCTTTTACTGTTTGCATGCCCATTACTTTGCCTGTATATGAATAATTTCCCCACGGTGATCACTGTAAATTTAATTTAATAAAACACCACAAATTATCTTCAAGTCTCACTGGAGACATGTCAGCAAAAATCACTGGTTCAGAAAAATCTTCTGTTATGGGTAGAAACATTCAAATCTGCAGATCTGAGTTGTAATTCTGTTCCTGTACTGTTCAAGTGCACTTGACTTATAAGATATATGCTATATTTTATATTATTTATCTTAAAATATATACTACTAAGATTACAACAATCTTTTGCTCACTAAACACTGCTATTGATGATTCAACAGCTATGTGCATTATGATCACAGTGTCTTATATTCCACTTGGTTCTCTACGGCAACTTTTCTAACAAAACCATTTATTATGTTTATAAATTCTCAAAACAAATTATTAAAACATCTGAGAAAATACCTCTTGCCAAGAGTTTAATCTCAGAACGAGTTTAGTGATGGCTGCACTAATATCTTGAAAAGGTTTTGAGTTTGAGACACCAGGGTGTTTACAGAGCACGGTTATAAAGTCAGTTTTTCACCTCACACTTACCTTGTTTGGTGGGAAGTGAATACAGATCAGCTTCACTCTGTGAGTTCTTCTTCTTCTGGAAGACTGTAAACACAGCACAGCTTACATTGACTACTGTGTGATAATAATATGACACAGGATATTCATTTACTGAATTTTATTTATTTATTTATTTATTTATTTATTTTTACAATTGTCTTGACTGTCATTGAATTTTTTTTTAAGTTGCCAGAGTTAACCAGGGATGATGCTTCAATTTTCTGAAAATGGACTGTTTGATGTAATTTAACACTTTTGCCACAAGATGGAGCCATACTCTAAATATAAACAAACGAATCCCTGTGTGCATTGTGTAAAAGAGTGTGAGTAGTCATTAAAGTAATAATAATAATAATAATAATAATAATAATAATAATAATAGTCATATATAAATGAAATCTGAGTCTCTATGAAATAGCAGCTTCCCTTGTGTGATATTTCAGAGCTAAGATTCAAGTTTCTCTCAGAGAAAAAAAAAACAAAAAAACACATAACCATCTCTGGATTGAATTAGACGCCCTGAATGATGCTTGGTTTGGTAGTGAGTATTCAGAAAGAAAGGCTACACTGTTTCGTCGTCTGAGGTGGTGGAGCTGCGGCTGTGTGACCAACACTGGATTAAAATTCACCATCCACACCCTACAAGATAATCCTGCCTCTGACTACTTCCTCCATGACAGCATCACTGTTTTCCACTCTATGTTCAAACACAACTTCTCTTTAACTTCGGCTTTATGGCTTAATTCAGAAGAAGATTGTGAGTGAAGTACCGCTGTGGATGTGTCACATAGCTATAGCTATTACTTTACCTTGCCTTAGAGTGTGTGCACTGCTCTCCATGTAGTTTACATGTCCAGTAATTCCTCCCTGTACGACTGAATTTCACTCACATTTCAGTCATATTGAGCTGAGGACGCTGCCGCTAACAAAAGAAAACTCCTCATTATTTCCACTTGTGCAGTGTTCTCCAATAACTGGCTCCTCGCCTAATCCTCCACCAAGCCTCATCTCTCCTCTCACATCTTTCACTGCGGCAGTGGGAGTGAGGAGCAAAATGTGATCCTTGTGTGGTTTGAAGCTCCACTGTCTCAATAGATGGAAACCTCAAAATCCCTTCTCCTTTCTCTCGTGCGCTCTGGGGACAAGGACGATGGAAAACATGTGTAATGACTTATTTTGGCTGACTTGGCCTTGGTCTGGCCAAGATTGGTTGCAGATGGCAGCCGAGTAGTTCCCTCTCTGTTACTAAGGGGATGGTTGGGATGCAGAGAGTTCAGTGGTGCACTCAGTTTCTTTTTTGCTTTGTAAGAGCCATTGGGGAGAGACTTGGCTCACTGGATGCAAACAAGCTCAATAAAAAGCTGCATGAAGGGGTGGTTGCACAATTATAATAACAAGTGATAGAGAGGGACTGGTATAATATTGTCTGTTGGAATAATAATTAATTGTTCATGCACGTGTTCATGTTTTCGAGATGAAAAAGAGAGGTCACATACGTTTAAATGATTTATAAGCCTTAATAATACCAGTCACTTTTGGATGTTTCATTTTCATGAAATATTCATGCTGCTGAAATTGAACAGTTAGGGACAGTCGGCTCTCAATGCAGGGAAATGGGCCTTTCTGTTTCCTCGCTTTTGTTTGTTTTGCAGTGGGGAGTGACTATGTTCTTGTGGTTTATGGTTTCAAAACAAACTGCATCGCGAAAAAGCCTCTCTGCTCTATTCAGCAGTACTCCACTGACAACGGCAATGCACATTCCAGGCACTTCCTCCCTCCCACATGATCTCCCAAACTCCCCTTCACATACTTTGCATAACTCATTGTTGTTTGTAATCCAAATCAGCTCCATCATATCTGTAATTTGGATGAAAAAAAGAGGGGGAAAAGGATAGAAGAAAAGAATAACAAGCCATTATTATTTACCTTGAGCGATGTAAGGGGTGCTATCCTCCTTCACCTGTGTGCTCTCAGGCCGAGGTGTAGGTGCTGGTGGGCGATTGGCAATAACTACTGCCTTTGTCGAGTTCAGGATGGTGTCATATTCATCATTCACCCCCAGTGGAGCATAGAGATCCTCTCCCTCCTCCCCTCCATCCACTGCTTGTTGCTCATCATGTACTTCTGTGCTGGAAGGAGTCCCTAATGCACAAAGTGTTTACAGCTTGAATGTAGTGATGAAGTTGTGCATGCTGTTGTTGCCACTGTTATTTCACAGCTAATCGGAAGCAGCGCTACACAGTGTGCCCATCAACAAGGGGAAAATATTCAGTGGTCGGAAATGAACAGCAACTCAGCATAATGATATGGTGAAAAAAAAAAAAAACAATTTCATTGTTCCATCCGGCTTTTTTTTTTTCACTCTTTCCACTTCCCATCAGTGCTTTACTCACCTGCGGTGCTCATCACTTCATATACACTGGCATCACCAGAGCTGAACATATTCTGCAACAACAGAGCAACAAGATGTGTTTAATGCCTCATCCCATTCAAATCAGAATTCATGGAAAGATTTAGTATAGATTTCTTGTATGGATCTCTTCATTGCTGGCTCACTAACTCTGCCACACTATAGGCTACACACAATGACTTCTGCCTCCACACTGTTCTTATATAATATCCACTGTTTTCATGTCAGATGTGACAAATGTCCAGATTATTAACCGAAGTTTCTATTAACACTTTTCTTTTGAAAAAGGCCATTTCAAGCCTAAAAGAGGAATCAGAGAGGTGTCCTGTAACCCTGCCTGCTGCCTAAGAGAAAGCAGCTTTCTCTGTGACAGCAAAGCTGCTGCCGACTTGGCCTATTTGCTAATAGCATGCTGAGGGACAGACAGGGGTATGATCAGGGTAATTATGAAATCAGACAATCTTCCCCTTTCAGTCCAAACATATCATTTAGTGAGCAATTCTAGAGTCTTGGCTTGATATTTAGACTGCATCCGTAATGAGAATGAGATACAGATATTCATTAACTGCCATATTTCTATTACTGATAGAAAGAACTGAAGAGTTGCGTCATTAATTTTGAAGGGACTTAGGCTACTTTCAGACACTATTCATTTTCAACAGAGAAACACAAAAGGAAAAGGTACACACACACACACACACACACATATGTGTGTGTGTGTGTGTGTGTGTATGTATGTATGTATGTATTTTACAGTGTGCAAAGTCACTTGCTGGGCTGTATTGTCGACCTTGCATCCAATCACAGCAACAGAAGACTGTGTCATAATACAGATAATACTGCAGGATTACATGAGATTCCAGTGTCAGTTTAAAGGGATATATTCTGAAAGCAATAAGAAAAACCCCAGTCAATAATATAAATCCTTGCAGAATACGTGAGACAGAGCTTTGATCAAAATATCCTCCCTATAACCTGCCACGCACTGTGTGCAGTTTCTAAGCAACACGGCCACTCATGACTCAATTACAATATTACACTGTTTTTAGTACTGTAAATTACTTATTGGCTGCCACAAATGTATTACTTAACGGTAGAGGTTCATAACAGGCCCAACAGGTAGGAAAGATGGGTTAATTACCACCGCAGCTTGAACACTGAATTATAATAGTCAGCTGCTGTGCTTCTGCACAGTGTGGTATTTTCAGAGGTAATTTCTGGATAGGGGAGGGGTATTTATTTACTAACCGCAAATGCTAAATCATTTTACAGATGTCTGAAATTGCAGGAGCCCCAGGCATTCCAGACAAATCCAGTTTCACCGCTGCAATTCAAGCCGCAGTGCTTCAGACAAAACAGCAGGCATGATTTTGTTAGAGAGAGAACAAATCTCAAGTGCATCTAGAATAGGATGAGGAGTGTAAATCTGCTTTCAGCAGCTGAGATGGTCAGTTCACAGGCCAGCTAGTCTCGGCTGCTGGTGCCATGCTTGCTGTCTTTTGACACAGCTCTTTCACCATAGATTTCAGGGACCTTTGATACAAAGTGTCACACTGAACACATCACATAAGTGCAGGGTTTTCATAATTTAAACTCTATTTAATAATCAATGCTTTATCTTCATACTTATCAACAAATAAACCATTGAGTCTGCAGCCATGACCTGTGAAGCTGTACACAATGGTGCTCTGAACCAAATGCTAAGATCAGTATGTTTACAATGAAAATGCTAATATACTTATGTTTATCATGGGTGATGTTTACCATGGTGACTACTGGTGTAACATGATAACATTGCCTCCAGAACAAGAATAATAAATCTCACTGTGGCACTGAAGGAAAGGTCAATAAATCACCAAAGACTGGCAAAATGTTTCCTCTATGTTCTGTGAATACCTGTGTAAAATGTTTGTTGCCTAGATGTTGAGAAATTTCACATGAAATGAGTCAGTCTTTTGTTTATCACTGTAGTCATCAGGTTGACTACTCTGCAGCTACTCTGCTAAGGATTTCCTGAAACTACTAACAGTCAGTTAAATGTAAACCTTTTCAGTGGTTGGGCTATTCGCACACAATGTACTGTCTGAAGTATAAAAAGAGTCTCCTCTTTTTGAATGAGAATGACTGCATCATTCAAATGATTAACAAATACCTGGAGTTGTTGGTAATGGGTATCCAGTTACAGTCCGAACAAACATAACATGCAAAGCAAGATCAGGGGAATGAACAGATCCCTGAACTAGAGGAAATATGTCATGTAATTTGTCTCGCTGGTATTTGGATATGAAACTACTGCATGCAAACACAACGTACAACTTGTAAATATCTCTTTTTGATCTTTTTTGGGATAATTTTCTATTTATATTGAGCTTTGCTCATCTGAGAGCACACAGTGAAATGTTGGTAGCAGCGTGGAGTCCATCGAAATGCCAAGTGACACTTAGCCAAATTTGTGACCCAGTGTTAAAATATTGAATAGGACCATGTGTGTTTGTGTTAGTAATTGCTATGAATAAACACAATTTTGCAGTCGGAAGACATAAACATCGAAGATAACAGCGGAGCGTTTTCTATATTTGTATTCTAGTTATGCTCTCCCTGAATAATTCAGCTTTCCCCTCTGGAGCAGTTCACAGCTAATTAACAAAGAAGTGCGGAGCCAGGGCAGAGCGGTGGATCTGACGCAGGTCCTGTGAGTGATTCAGCCTGTGCGTGAAGCAAGGGACCCATCCATCCAGGATGTATTGACAGAGCGCTGTTAGACTGACGCCCAAATCACTCATGCATCATGGGGTGATTAATTGGAGGTGGGGGGTTGACACTGCAGATAAGTTAATGAAACTACTCTGCAAAAAAAATGAAAAATGAAGATTAATTTTAACTGCCTTACAAGAAAAGTGCACATAAATGTTGATTGCTTGTGCATGTCAAATATCTGTCTGTTATGTTACATCTATAGGCTCGTTGATGTCCCTGTGGAGAGACTTGTGTTTGACTGTCAGCTCAGCCGACTGACTGAAGGTTCACAGAGAGCACATTGACTCACTAGGGCAATCTGATCAAACCTTGCTCCATCTGCAGTCACTCTCAATTAGCAGTGTTGCTAGGAGGATAAATACATTTGCAACAGCTGTTGGAGTGTCTAAATTTCCCTCGAGAGGGAATTCTCTATAGGTTGATGTGAAGCATCAGAGAAAGTTAAAAGTTGTCGTTGTAATAAGGGAAGACAGAGGATGAGCATTACGCTGCTACCACAACTGAAAATAATAATAATTATAATAATAATACTAAAAACACAAGCGCTTATTTACATCTGGTTTTATGCAGTTATACAGACACATTTTGGGTTTTATTTTTACAGTTGCATCCACTGCATCCACTTGAAGATAGTGGAACTTTGTTTCACATTACATTTAGATAACTTCAGAAGTATGTTTACCCAAGCTCTGTAATTGATTGCCATAAAATTGATTGTAATTTCAAGGAAACTGTACTTTAGTGTTTTGACCGTTACTTTACAACATTTCAGAGAAACTTTTAACTGCACTAACTTTTTATGACAGATATAGATGTTGGCCAATATTCAGAATGAGATTACAAGAATTAAACATATGATTAGTTTATAAAATATGAGGATCAATGAGACGATCAATACCACTCTTATGTCTGTCAGTTCAAAGTGAAGCTAGAGCCAGAATACATCTTGAAATGCTGATGAGGTTCAAGGAAACTCTTGTAAGTGCTAACAGTGTCATGCACGATCAGAGGTACTCTGTGCTCTTTTCCATTAAATAAAGGATCCTGCTGAAGTGAAAATGCCTTTTTTTTCTTTCTATTTCATGCACCTGTGTCTGTGTGAACACAACAGTAATCTGTAATTGTGGTGTTTTCACCCTGCCATCTTAGCTATACTATTTTGGTGCATCATGTTTTTTAATGGTAATGTCCTCACTGCCTAATGAAATTAGCATTGGAAAGAACATTATGATGCTAGTGTCCTCCAGGTCTATCAGATAAAGGGATGTGTATGCATGCACAGGATCTATTAAATCTGGATTGCCACTCATTAGCGAGTGAGTGGCAAACACAGCGCTCTTGTGTTACTGTATCTACATAGTGAGATGGGGAGTTGAGCAGGAAGAGGCTCTCCATATTAACATGAGAAAATGGCAGCCGTTACAGAGGAAAATCTCAACATTAGCGGCTGCATTAATTGTCTGAATGTATGCAGACGACCCGTGCTGTGAGCCATTGTGCATGCATGAACAAACATAGCCTCTCTGCTCTGTGGGGGTGTTCCATTAGGAACCTCACAGGCCACACATTCAGGGTGAGAGAGGGACAGGTTGTCATTCATCCGCTGACTGAGCTATGAGCTGGATGTAAAGACAGTGGTTAGGGAGGCAGCAAGGTCGCATACACTCCACTCTCGGTGTTTTCCACTTTTCTATCCTCTTCATTCTGTTCATTATTGAAAAAGCACCACTCACTTATTGTTCTGATGTTTTGTTGGTGTTAGTATGAGCATCTCTAAGTGCTGTACCTCATTTTCTGGCTGTGAAATCTCAAGAGCTAAAATGCATTGTGTTTTTTTCCTCATTTGTCAGCTGCTAACTGAAAACTATAGAATTCCACTGAGTTGATATAACACCCAGCCCAGTCAGGTCTATGCACACTAATAATGTCATTGGGTAGTTTTAATTAGCTCACAAATCACTGAACATGAGGAGCTGTCATAACATATTGGAATTTTGAGAAATGTCTTCATTGTGCGAGGGGTCAATAATGCTAAAACAATATTATCTGGCATGATGCAAGGATGAATTCCAACCCGAGGGAGCTGGAGAAGATTGAAAACAAAGCAAAACAGGGAAAACAGAAGATTGTAAATGGATTGAGATTTTCAAAAAGCTGATGAGGACGTATTTACCAGTGTTTCCCTCAATAAGACATGAAGAGCTGTGTGTCCATGACTCTTGGCAATTTCTGTTGGAGTCAGACCGAACCGATTGGCTGTGTGCAGGGCTCGCTCAGCGCCTGGACACTGCAGGAGCAGGCTGGACACGCTTTTGAATCCATACTGGGCAGCAAAGTGGAGGAGTGATGGTACATCTGCATGGTGCATCTCTGATGTTAGAACGAGACAGAGAAAAAGAGATCATCAGATACCACTGAAGTCCAGTTTAGGCCTGGAAATGAACAGCTGTGTATTTGTACACATAATGTTCCCCGACGCCAGAGATTACCCCACTTATATTACTTCCTCTTCAGGTGATAACTCAAAGCTGACCCCAGTGCAGTGCAAGCAATTTAACACATCCAGGAGAGTCGAAGAAAGACAGCTCGGAGGCACTTATTGACCTGTTTGTCATGGAAACATTTCCCTGTGCCCTTTTTAGCAGAGTTAAGGATCAATCTCAGTGGCTGATGAAGCCATCAATCTGCCACATAATGAGCCAAGAAATAATGAAAGATTTTTTTTTCATAGTGGATCATGTGTATCATGCAAGAGGAACGCACTCCAACTGTGAGCAGTATGTTCAGTCCACACTGTTGCATAAACACATGGTCAGAAGGACAGGAGTGAATTAAATTCACATTCTGTTGTGGTGAAGACATTAACATAAATGTTGCTAATATCTTATGTATTTAAAACAAGCCACTATTTCCATTCATTCTTATCTGTTACAAGATGTAACAATGGCATATTACTCTTATCTATCAACACTGTGTATTTGGGTATATCTTGAATCCATTTATAGTGCAATGAAATAATTTACAGATTTCCTGTCAAGTGAAAGTAATTTAAGATAAAAATCTGAAGTCAGCAAACACTTTGAGATGATATCTTCGTTTATATATCCCAGAAAGTCTAAATAAGATTTGAAGATAGTTGCAGGTTTTCTTCTCCTCTCGCTGTGATTAGTCAGCAGATGATTTTTTCAGTGTAATATCCAGAGTAAGCAATCCTACAGTGCTATACCTCGTTCAGGTGTGTTTTCAGACTGCAGTGCTCGAAAGCCTCCAGTGGGCATTCCCTCCAGCAGCATGCCGGACAGTTTCTCATCCAGTTTGTCCACTGAAGACACTTGAAGAGCCTGAAACACAGAGACAGGAAGATCAAGTTTTGAAATCAATTGTTTTTGTGAGACAAGAAGAAAACAATAAAATCTGTTTTTCATCACTTACACAAGAAAATTGCTATAGAGATTTAAATTCGATGAAAAAAAAAAAAAAAAAACAAAAAAAAAAAACAAAAGCAACGCCTACCAACAGTGGGAGTGCTTTGGATTATATAGTGAACTGTATGGAAGCACAATAAAAATGTCAGCTTGAATTTTACTACACACACATCAGAGGGCTTTTTTACCAGCCCAGGCTTTTAGTTTGAAATTCTCTTGGCAAATTCCTCTTTTGGCATTGTTTAAGTTTGCTCCTTCAGCAGAGAGACCCAATCAAATCAAGTGTTGTTGACTAAAGGAAGGCTGAACCTGCTGTGTCTTAAGTTTCAGACATGGGACAGTACACAGTGGCAATCATAAACATCAGCAGAAATATGCTAATGCAATGTATCAGCTGTTTTCTGGGACTTTAAATGTATTGAAGTTGATCGATTGCAATCAGGGTTTTAGGGCGGCGACTGACTAATTTCAATAACTGTTACATAAGTTTGAGTCACTGAGTAACATAACACATTTAAAGTCTCAGAGGAGTTACTTGTAGCGAGGAGGAAGCAGAGGATAGCACTCACAGAGGTTCCCTTTATTTCTAAACCAACCATTGACTGAAGTTATTTGAATACATTTGCAACTGTTCCAACTTTAGAGTTCAAGTTCATTCTCAAATGAATACTGTGTAAGGTTACATTAAGTTCCATCCGGTTTAAACTCTGTCAGCTAAATTAAGTGTAGAAAAATGAGCTTGTAGCTAAAATGTGCCTCAGCTGTATTTGCTGGGAGTTTGTTCTACCACATGGCTTGACGACCCTGACAACTACAAGTAGACAAACTTCTCCCTCAGATGAAATTATCAAAGGGCCACTCAACGGATTTCATGCATGAAGTTCAGTTCACTCATCACCAAGAGAGCGGCTCAGCCTGTGAGAGCAGCTGTGTGGTGTTTTCAGTGGTTCTTCAGGGAGATGTCTAAAGTTTGGAGAAATAAACCTGATGACATCAACAGGATCCAGTGTTTTCGGACCTCAGAATATTTCCATCTCTGCTTCTTTAACTTTCAACATTTTGTTTTTGACACTTAGTTAAATATGAACACACTTTGCTCTCATTTATTTTATATACACTGACCATCAGGTGTAGAAATAGTGGAATTACCCTTTAATTATTAACTTAAATGAGATAACTAGTAAAGTAAAACATTAATGTCTCTACCTGACACATGAAATCTACAGGGTCTGCTACCCTCGACAGGAGGCTGGCCATCTCCCCTATGCTGCTGTAGTAGTGCAGCTGTGCCTTGCCCAGTGCCACTCCGTTACTAAACACAGTCACCATTACATTACCAGCTGGAAAATCTGTAATAGAAAACACACAGAATGTGATTAAATAAAATTGATGAGCATTTCTTTAATCATACATTCGTCACTTGTTGTCATGTTACTCACCTGGTGCATTGACACAGAGGGTTTGGTTGTTCCAGTGGACGGGCTTCACTTTCATCTTCTGATTTTCACCAGTAAACTCGACCTCAGCATCACTGCCAGGCACCTCATTTTTCAACAGAATGAACACTTCCATGGTGGTCTGCCAAAGAGACAGTACAGTGAACTGCAGTGTAGCTGATGTTAGAGGTGCTTATGAAAGAACAAAATGGCTTACAACTGAGTAGATGAGTGTCTCACCCCACAGGGAACTCTGGAAGGAACGACGACAGTTCTGCTTCTGGAACTGTGGCTTCCAGTTGACGGCATTTGTTCCACCTTTTGCTCTGATCCTGATGTTTTACATGTCAAAGGCATGATATTTGCTGCTGTGGCTGATGTGCCTGTAAAAAAACAGTAAAAGGACAGTGGACATCAGTAAAGTGTGTAAAATGGGTTTCAGACAGCATGGTGCATTTTATTCATGCTAGCAGCATTAATCTGCTGACAGCTATCAGATGCATCGTCAAGAAACTTTACTCAGTCATTCATGGTTCTCATTGGATAACTTCTACTTCTTGATCTGACCTCTCAGGATGAAGTGTAATCATGTGGGGATCTCTTAAATAGGAATATATATTGGCAATTCTCATGTGACATAGTAGCGCAAAATAGTAAATGTTAGCATACAAACACAATAAAGTAAAAATGTGACAAAAGTAACAATGTTGTAGCTGAAAACATCACTGTGCCTCCATATGGCTCCAAAGTGACTTTGATGCCATATGACTGCATTAAGTTGAAAGCTCTGTGGCGTATGTTGTGTTTTGAGTGATACAAACAAAGCTCTTGTAATTTTCATTCAAGTTAACAATGGCTCAGTGTTGATTATCAGTTATTATGGCTGTTATCACAGAAACCAGTCATAAAGTGTTGTTTGGTTTCGTTTCCTGGGTTGTACCCTGAAAGTAACACTTTTGCATGTGCTAACAAACAAATGTCATCAGTATGTATGAACAGCGACAGTGCCTTTGAGTTAAAACCTAACTGTTGATGTGCTCCTAGCCTGAACCACTGCGCTGTATCAGTGAAATGAAGTGATGCAGAGTGCACTTGAATTTGCATGGCTCGTAATCAGCGGTGGCCAAAGAGGAAAGACTATTTGCATCAGATGTTCCTCCTGCGCTCACACCTGTTTAAATACAAGCCCTCTCGTCCATTTTATGATTTTATATAAATATCGCAATTAGGAAAAACAAGGAAGGAGGCAAAGGATAATGGGCAGGCCAGATGAGGACACGACAGAAATACACAGTTGGACTAAACATGTATCTACAGCCGGTGCTAAAAAATACTGGGTTTCAACCCACACACACTACCTTCATGAAATAATAATAATAATAATAATAAAAAAAAAAAAACACAGTAAACAGGTCTCCGTTCAGGCTTTCACGCAATAATGAGGATTTTTTTCTCCCTAACATTTATGGTAAAGGAACAGCAAGACCATGTGAAATTCCTCCTGAAGGAAAGGCATGTTGAAGAGGGATGCTGATTTTGTTTCTTTTCTTTTGATTATGATTCATACTGTATCTTTATTTTCGGCAACAGTTATTAAACTCTTACACAATATTTCAGTCTATATTCTCAATTTGTGTATAAAAAGAAAACCGGAACAGTGTTTGGTGAGGAATAACACTCACAGTTACACTTCTCACATTTAAAAATGTTGAATGTAAGTGCAAATTATCAAATCTTAGTAAGGTAGAGTAGCAGGGAAACTAAGGAGGAATTTCATACATGGCTGCTTCCTGAAATAAGGTCAGGGACCTGCAGGGGTATTTGTGTTAATTTTCGGTTTAATTAGAGGTGGGATTATGCATGACAGGATTTATTTTGAACTTTTACCTCCTGTTCTGTGGTACAGCCAGTACTAAATCATATCTCAGGCTGACGTAATCTCACATGAGGCTGGAGACATAATTAAATGTACAGGTGTTCAATGATCTTTCAGTTTTCTCAGAAAAGTCAAATATGAAATAAATAAATAAAAATTCCAGTACCTTTTCTCACTATATCAGTCACAGTGGACAGGTATTCCTGAGCATCTTGTTCACTGGAGATCTGCAGGCACTCGTCTCCATTCAGAGGCACCAGATCCAGCAGTGGGTTCAGACTCTCCACCCCACACAGTAGCACCACCACATGAGCTGCAGGACTCAATATGCGGGCCAGAAAGAATCGCCACATCTGGCAAAGACCCTCTAGCATGCCCTTAGAAAGAATCAGGAGCTTGCAGGTGTACCGGGACAGGCAGAGATAGTCGTCCTGCCAGCTGGACACTTTAGTCATATCAAAGAGGCATATCCCAGCATCTGAGATGGAACCGGTGAAGACTGACTTCAGGTAGGTTGCCCATTGCTCTGCTTCAGTCTCATAGATGATTAGCAGCTCCTCAGCTACAAGAAAAAGATATATTCTTTTGTTAAATGTGTAAAACAACCAAAGTTCTGTAATTTCAGTCACTGTACAATAACAGTAAATCAGCAAGAGTCATATCATGAAGTCATGAATAATTTTCACTATTCCTTAAAAATGTATGTGATTATTAACTACTGAATAAGTAAAGCAAATGGACAGCTTACCTGTGTGGCTCATGGCTACAGTGTTGTTTGTCTGCAGATCTTACTTCGTAGTGAATGGGGAACAGCAGCACTATTGTTAGCATGAACTCAGATAAGAGGAGTTTCCTGCTACACCAAAATGAATAAAGAAATGAGACCATTTTCCCGGGAACAAAATGCCTGTACTCTGTCCTGGTGAAGAAAAGAGCTTGGATTTTTAAAAAATCATTATTATATCAGCTGTTTAATGATACCTGTTCCAAATAATTTGAGATGTAGAATTTAAAAATTATCCATATAATTTCAATATGATGCAAATTCACAGCGTGGTTTGGTTATTCAAAGTTTGTCATCTAAGTTTATTTTGCTGTAAATATATCTCCACCAAACCTGCTGGTAGTTATAGACGTGTGGGCATGGAACATTAAGTTATAAAAGCTGATGGCTGCATTATGTTTATTTAGCAAGACAATAAGATAAAAAGGTCACTATGTGGAATAATTGCAAGGTTTTTCAGCTTGAAAAATTAACTTTAAGCAGAGTGGTTTTTGAGTTTTCCCATATTTTCTTATATTCTCTTGTAGAATATGCAGTGGAAGTAGTCACGACTAAAACTGAAATAGAAACAGGAAAAACATACAAAATGATGAAAAACACAAAGTGTTATTCTTAAAGCTATGCTATGCATATTATAATATTCAATAAAGAATAATACACAGTAGGACTGTTAGACAGCAACTAAACAGAAAATAACAACAAGAAAGGCTGTGTTGGCTGTCAAGCAGAAAACATGTGAACGGAAAGTGAAAGACTTGAGTCACAGACTTGACCAGAGTTTAATTAAGTCTACAGAGTACAGAGAGTACAGAGCTGAGCACTGGAACCTGAGGCTGCAACCAGAAACTAATGATCTGGTGTGAATGTCTCCACTATAGACTGAGATGAAAAGGCTGTGGGATGTTCTGACTTACCGTGTACACACATTAAGGAAATGCGATGCTCAGGGCTTCATTAAGTGCCTCCACCTGCCAAACAACAAGCTCACACCACACTGACATCATCTCACCAATAACAGTTTTAGCCTTCATTTATTTCCTTTGAGCAGCAGTGGGGTAACTGAAATGCACAACTGTTGAAAAAGTCAGTGGGTGAAAGCTGAGGTCTATGTCATGCAAATAGCTGGTGCTGTGTACCTGGTGACTCACTGGTGACGGTTCATGTTGTATTGATGCATGTATGCAGATATACACTTTCACTCACTCACATTTTCTGTATGACTGTTCTGATCTAAACCAAAAACACAGGACATGAAATCCTCTTCTGGGAAGTCTCCTGCATCAGACAAAAAGGGCATTAAATCCAACTTTCTTCCCAGAAATAGTGACATGTACCCAAATAAAGTGAGATTTTTACCATGACTTAAGATGAAACACTGACACAGTGATCACTGACGTAAACTAAAAATAGACCACAAACACTGTCCTGAAGGTGGTGCTGGAATAGAAAACTAAGAGCTATTAAAATCAAAAAAATCAAAGTGGTTTAACCATACGGGAGCATGAATGTTGACTACACATTTTATGGAAATATGTCCATTAAATTCAAATTAAACATCATGTGTGGAGTGTTGACACTTTGTCCTGATGGTGGTGCCAGAGATGAGCGCTTGGAAAATATTATGAAAAGGTCAAAGGGTCACTAAAACAATACGGATTCACCCTGAGGGAAGTCCAGACAAAATATCCAGTATGTATTTGGAGAATGATGAATTTGGCCAAGAGTTTAAATTATGGACTTCGCTGTAACTGTAATTCTCTATAATATGAAACTAATGCAGTTATATATGAATTATTATTTATACCAGTCAAACTAAGAAAGGTTAGCCATGCCAATATGAAAGGATTAGTTGTATAATATAATTTATACTTGTTGTCTTCCTTTTGCAGTCAACACTTGTATCAATTTTGGTGAATAAAGAACCTTTTACTGTTCTGACAATGCAGCGCTGCAGTAAATGTCTGGGAAAAGGTTTTGACAAAATAATTGTAAATATTACTATAAATAAGAAAGGAAAAACCTATATAAATGAGTTGACCACCCTAAATGAATACAGTAATTATAACAGTAATAATCAACTTATATCAATGTGTCTGAGATTGGCTCATGTACTGATTAACCGTTAGATACTAGTAATTATTATCTCAAATGTACATTTGTTGTCTTATAGTTTTTAATTTACTCTCAAATCATCATTAAATCATCAACTGTTAATCTCATATTTAGAAAGAATATTTAGTTGCCAACATCCCCAATACAGTCGACAGTTAGCTCATTGGCAAACACATTTACAGTAAAGTTGTTTTTAAAAAAGAAAAGAAAAGAAAAGAAAAGAAAAAAAAGACTATTATTAATCTTTCTTAACCTTCAAAAATGTCAGAAAATGATACATTTGTGTATAGTCCTAATATTTGTGCTAAATTCAACACATATTCTGTGTATATTTGTGAATACAGTTTAGCTGAAAGGTATTATCATTTTACATCTGTCCTTCTCATTTATTTAATATGGGAATCCTGCTACAAATGCATTATAAGTAATTCATATAGTCATTCACACCAGGCCAGACTGACACAGGAACAGCCCTTTGATAAAAAGTGTTTGTACAGTCAGAGCGGCAGCCCGGCTCTCTGCACCAATAGGAAGAGCCGCTGTGATTCAGGGGGGCGGGCTCTCATGACGAGCAGGTTTGACTGCACACTGCGCTCAGACAACTTGATACAGAGTAACAGTAAATCAGACAGAGCAGCTCCTACAGCAGCAGCAGTGAAATTGTAACCCTGTTGCAAGTATTTTTGGCCGCTGATAGGACCGAGTGAGATCACTGCGGTCTATTTTCTCGGATAGACTCAAGAGTTGTTCGGCAAGAGCAACGCAGGGAGCGTTTTCAGTCTCATTTCTGCTATATCTCAATATTATATCACACTGGAAATGTCCGAAAACAAGCCGAATGATGAACCGAAGTTATCTACGACGGACAGGGTGGTGAAATGTAAGTGTAATTTTTCATGGCACACTGAAATGAGACGCTACCACAGCTCTCCCTCTGACCAGCAGAAACAGACTTGGGAAAATTCACGGTCGTGGCGACACCAACAGCAGCAGCAAATGTAGTCGAAAAATTGTTTGCAGGCTATGGAGGAAGAAGGGTGTTAGCCGAGCTATGACAGCAGCAGTAAACTAGGAAGTGAGGGTAACTCCAGTTTGTGAACCAGAGCAAGAGTTTAGCTTGAAATGTGTCACATTCTGCCCGTGAGGCGTGATACAGCCGCTGTTTTCATTAGCTGCTAAGACAGGCAGTAGTGTGACAGATGCATGGTCATTTTTGATTCATATATACAGTGTACAGTTTTACAGTACGCATGCAGATACTGCACAAGCATTGCATTCAACCCAAGGGCGATTTTCCCTCATTTTGCATGCACCACCAAGCTTAGTTCTCCCAGGGCTTCTTTTTCAGCATTGCATAATACTACTTGAAGTCGCCTGTGTTTTGTAATCTCATATTTGTGGGTGTTGATCGTGTGCTTCAGTGTTCATAGCTTATGGGTTGGTTCTTCCTGCCTTCTGTGTTTACAGGTCTGACATTCCACCTTTGCAGTCTACCATAAGAATGCAATAAAGATCATAATCGAGTCGACCTACTCCATGAACACGGAGCTATGTGGTCTGTCCAGTTTCATGCCAGTTGACTTATAGGCAGTTCTCCACTTAAGTTTCTACGTAAAGCACAATATTCACTTGGAATATTATTCCAAGTGAAATTTCTTTATATTGGAAGACAAAATGCAAAGCTTCTCCTTAGAGGCTATATGATAGAATGTGTTTATTTGAGCTGGCTGATTTTTGATCCAGCACTAGTTGCAACCATTATCCTCTCCAGCTCCAGGTACATCACAACAGGCATGTGCAGCGATCAGTGTGACCAAGCACAGGAACGAATTGTTGACTAATTTTTTTCAGGTTTAGTCGCCAGGGTTCACCCTGTCGAAATGATTAGATCATTGGTGACCATTAATCATTAGGATTTTCTTTAAAAAAAAAAACAGAAGAGGCAATGCTGCAGTGTTCATAAAACCATGACTGGATTTACTGACAATATGTTATATTGAAAGGCAAGGCTGAGCAAGGCTGTGGCAATTACATCTCCACTTCAGTGCCTTCTTAGGCTTAGCTTGTGCCATTTGAAATGGAAAAATGTTTATTAAAATGATAACTGCACAGATTTCTTTTTTTCATATTAAGTATAGAGGTAAACAGTTGTATTATAGCTACATATTGCTCTCAAAATGGGGTTGAGTGTTGAAAGAGCGTCGCAGCATGTCTTGGGTGCTTTTGTAATGAATATTTCAAGAGATCATCCCCTACAGTCTACACCAAGTTGAAGGGTAATGAAAAATAGATATAACAAGTGTGGACTTTGAGGAGATTTGACAGTATCACTAGTCGTTCACATTATGTGGATATGAAGCTACTTTTCAGTTTGTCACATGGTTGTTTTACACTGAGGAGATGCCATCGCATTACACGTCTCAATACTGTATTTTCACTACCTCGCTGCTCCAGTCAGTGCAGGTCTGCTATGGTCTTAATCAGGTTAAAATGTATTGATTAGTCATTAGATGGTGCTGCCAGGGAATCTGAGAGGCCAGTTTCTGGGGCTCACTTCTAAACCCGATGCTGGGATCAACAAAGTAATTTAACTCATTATTCATTCATCAAGTTTCGAGAAGTCAGTGTTTTGGTAATGCATCAGTATTATGACAACACAGACGCTGGCTGTGTACAAAGCACCTCTCCAAAATAACTGCAGGCTATATGTGTGAAGTAATTTGTTTTCAGCTGCCTAGTTTGCCCTGCTACAAGGTGTCAGACCAACTTATCATAAGTGCTTTGCATCCACCTGTTTTCAAATGCATTATCATAACGCTCCTGCAAGGCACTGCCCCATAGTAATTACTCATGAGTCTAATCAGCTGAACTGATACAAACTCACATATCTGACAGTTTTCATTAGATAACACAAAATATAATGATTAATAAATAACAATAATTATTATATAATAATTATTAAGGTATCAATGATTACTTTTCTATTTTATGACTGATGGATTCATAAGCTGATTTTTTTAACCTCAAAATAGTCATAATCTTGCTGCAACCAACATTGATTTTTTGCAAATACTATATTTTAAAATATTTTCTATTATTAGTAATATGTTAGTACTATATCTATTAGTAATACATTCTATTATTACTGCTGATAAATCTTTTTCTACTGTTATATACTGTATGAATGAACACTGTGGCTTTCCTTCATTTCAATATAAAATAAAGTGTTAGTAATATGGTTGTCACGGTGCGCTCATGACAACCACTGCTTTCCAAAGCAAAACGAGCTAAGTAATGGTGTTTTTCCGTCACCAGCTGAGAAGCAGGGCCTCCGAGCCCCCGATGGTGTGCCGGGTCCTTCTCTACGAGTGGGGATGGATAACATCTGACATTTGACTTTTGAGGAGAGGCCCCAGTGCTCAGACATGCGTGGGTTGGAGAGATGGTGGTGGTGACAGCAGCGCAATGCCAGCCACTGATCCCAGCTGGATAGCCGAGTCATTTATAGAACAGAACATTAAGTAATGCCACATACTTGATCTTCGCCTTATGTGTGATCACCTGCATATGCTTCTGCTTCATGTTCATAAGCCGCCATGTGTGCCACCATGGCGTATCGTTCTTATCAGGTGTAAACATAGTGTAATACAGAGAGATAAAATTACCATTTGTTAGGAATTTTCCTCGAGGTGTTGTCATTCTGAGTAATATTTCCTGATTAGCATGCATAAACCTTGTCATTAGCTTTGTTTGCATGGGAATAAGATTGCTATGGAGTGAATAAGATAAGTGAATTATAATCACTGCTGTGGCTATGGTTTTAATCCTGTGCCAGTCTGCTGTGTTTAATTTGTCGAGCTAAAATTTCAGTAGAAATAGTCTGCCATATTTTTGTTGAGTCAGAGGTCCCTCGGTGTTACTAAAACTGTAAATCAACGTGTCAATAACTTCATCCTCAGTTTGTTTTTGGCACATACTATAATTTCTTCTTCTGCAAGGCAGTCATTTTTAATCAAGCACGAGTGAGGCACACACGAGCAAACAAGATGACGTCAAACTGTACTTGTGCATTTAGGGTTACAGTATTCTTGGATGGTTGGGATGTTTTTTATTGACCAGGTGCCCAAAATATTACTGCACTTATTAAGATGTAAAGGTACTGAACTGTTCGGTCTCTGAGGGTTTTTTCCTTCTAATGAACAGGATTGATCTCTGCTTTTTTTTGCTGAGAATTTGATCCTGTCCACATAGATTTTCAGCATTTCTTGACTTAGTTGCTACAAGGGGAAATGGAAAAATGAGGGGCTTGTTTTTCATGTAACTTTGACTAAAATAATTAATGTTATTTTGCTCAGCATTAATATTGTAATCATTAATCAGTCTTTGAGAATAAGTTTATTTTACCTAAACATAATATTAGAGCTCAGATAATTAGTCATTGATGAATTGATCAACGAATGAATGAATCCACAATTTAATGATCAATTCATAATTTTCAAGTAAAGATGCCATAAAAAGATTGTTAGTTCTGGCTTCGAAGTCTAAGTATTATGTAAACTGAATGCCTTTTTGTGTTTGTGACTGTTGAATAGACAAACCAAGCATTGTAGATAGATGTTAGATATTCTATACCAACAATTTATCAATTAAGCAGTTAGTCCGCTGGGTAAGTGTTGATAAAAGTAATTACTAGTTATATTCCTCCATGGGTAACAGCTAAATACAGAGGAGTTAGCCTTCCATAAATATGCAGTTACACTACAGGTGAAGTTGTGAAAAAATCCTTGGTTGCAGCCTCTTACGTGTTAATAAAGTAGACGGTGGTAAATTACAGCGTGTGATTGGTCAGACAGTTGACCTATGAACAGAAGTGCTCGGTTCAATGCACCAGAATAGGTGCTGAAATAGCAAACTGTCAATATTGTGCCCTGTCGAGTTCAATTGTTTGTGGAAGGAAGATGATCCCAATTATTATTAATTGTGCAGTTATATGCCGTTATTTAAACTACTCCTCATAACTTGCTGATTGTCTCGTTAGATTGTGAGAGGTTGTTGCTCGGTGTGTATTGGATGAGAAAAAGTTTATCTAGTGAAAGTTTCACAGGTCTTCGTGGATACTGTTTACTGTCATGTCTCCTCACCACATGAAGGAGTCTGGGTGGAGGTGGCAGGGGGGTTGGGTAGTGAGGGGTGCAGCCACAGGCACCTCCACCTCCTCCTCCTCCTCCTGAGCATCTTTTTACGGTCCACTCACACAGCTCAACCTGGAAATGTTGCAAATCCACAGCGCGAACCTCAATTGACAAGAAGATAAGCAAACAAGTGAAAAGTGAAAAGTGTGTCATGTAGCTGCTTGCCTAGTCTGGCATGAGTTTTGGTGGTTTGTGATAACAGACAGAGCAGGGAAGATCTGAGCCATCTCTGCTGTGATGTGATGCTCAGATACACGGCCTATAGAACCCGAGCATGTGCACCTTTACCGCTCATTAGATTAAAGAGGAATTAGGCTCTGTTGTGGATTTAGGGCACAGCAAAGCAGCGGATTTGGACAGATTAAGCTCTATATAGGGGGATAAAGGCAGCTCTGCTCAGAGGTTGTAATCTGACTCCATGCATTAGCTCCTGCTCTTGCTAATTCATGTGAACAAATGGAAGGAGGGTCTCAACAAAGTAAAAGAAGGGAGAAAAACTGTTTACCTACCATGGCATTTTTAAATTGGTACATAGCCTATGAGCGGAGTCTGGGGATTTGCAAGCCTTTGAGCTCACACTGTTGATACATTTTAACCAGTTGTTTTGTAGCTTATATGTTGATGGATGGCATTTTACTGTGGCTTTGTACTATTATGGCTCTTTATAAGATTCCTTACATGCACCACATGTGCCACATTTTCCTGTTCAACCACCAAAATACTGTTTTGCTGAGGACCAAAGAGGAAAAATTCCACTCTTGATTGCCTGCACCCACAGTGTCATCCATGAGCCATAGATGAGATGTTGTACCGTTGTATTTGGTAAAAAAATCAGCCTCCATATAAACAAAACCTCCACATTTCCTGTTTCATGGCTGGCAGACACCAACATATGGAGCTTTTGTGAGCAACAGTGGCAAACAAAAGCCATTTGGGGCAGAGAGTCGTGTCATTAGATCTGTCTCTGAGGCTGGTTGCAGCACAGTTGCAAATTAGTCAATACTGTGTCTACAACACATGTTACTACACACTGGGCACCCAGTGCAGGGGGTGTGGGGGAGGAGAGGCTAACCCACTGAACTGGGAGCAACTGGGTTGGTTTTCTGGTTTGTATTAGAGACAAGTAGAGTAGTAAATCTGCTTTCTCATCTCAGCCCCCACTCAGAGGGCAGAGCATGGACAGACAGTACCAAATTGAGACGACAGATTCAGAATGCATTTTTACTTGCGCATTAGATACAACATGGGTCATTTTTAGCTAATTAATTCAGAGAGAGAAAACCATCTGTAAGTATCTTTTTATAGCTGAAATTGAACCCTCTCTTTAACAATCAATCACTGAAGTCTAATTATTTCATTCTGAAATAATGACAACAGGCTCCAACCAGCATACATCCGCCTCACATTCACATGGTTTTCAAAAATAGAATAACATTAACTGGTGATCTCAGCACAAGAACAATTGAGGAATATAGAAAATAACATGATTCATTTGTCTCTTTCCGTAATACTAATAATGGAGTATGCTAACTCAGTCAAGTTAGCGCTCTGTTTTTAGATGTTATGTAATGTTGGTGAACTCTGATATGCAAACTGCTGTCTCCAAAGTTTACATTTGGCTTCTGTGGTCATCTCTCTTAATAAAAACACAGCCACACCCACAACTTCTGTGACATGTTGTCAGTTAGTTTGGAGCCAACAGAATAAATGTTCAGGAGAAACAGTGAATCCAACTAGGGTGCCATTAGTGAGGTGACTCATAATCAAAACAGTAGAGTAAACATTATTCTGAAAGAGAGTGGAATTTGTTTAACAGTTTACAAAGCACTAAAGACTCATACGTAGCTTTTACCACAAAAATATGTTAAGACGAAAGACAGTTTTTACATGTATCCAAAAGCTTGATGTGGTTCAATTTGCCACAGATTTCTAAATGCTTTTGTGAGGTTAATTAAAACCATGTTCGCTTCACAACAGGACTAATAATACAGCAATGGTCGCACCAGTAGTGGTAGTGACAGTACCGATTTCAGCTTATTCATATTTGTCAGGGGAGGTAGTGTGTGTAGGAGTGGGCAGGTTGTTGAGTGAAAGCAAATGAAAGTGGCTGAGGGGAGCTGTGGATGAGCATGTGGGCATGAAGGCAGAATTTAGACAGACTGCCACTTCAGATCGTCTATTATTTCTCTGAATCTAGCAGTTTTGACGACAATGCACGGACACGTATCACTGCAAATACATCTTGAAAAAAGACATAATTGTTTTAGTCTTTGCAGTTTTTTTTTCTTTTAAGTGTCAGCAGAATGAGCTCCAACCTCCAAGGTTAATACGTAGAATTGCATCTCTAAGTTCAGAGTGAATTTTTGCATATCCCATACGTTTTTTGGGAGAGAATTGCGTAGGGATCTCTTAACTGAACAGCGCTTTGTTGATCTGTAGCACTTGTTTATCAAATCAGGGTGCTGTGGTGAGACTCAGTACAACGTCAGGCCAGTGGCAGATTTACTTAGCGGCAGTTTCCTTAGAAAATTGCATCTAAATAAATCTGTTTGATTTAGTTTTGATTTATGTCAGAAATCAGTACATCAACACACCAGAGTAAAGTCAGAGAGAGGGAGGGGAGGCATGGTGGCAGGTTCAATTTAAAACCGTTGTCAAGAGCTGGCAAACGTGACAGTGAAACAGCAGCTAACAAGTACCAGGTGTGCCAGCTGATTGTGCAGTTACATCATTTAGATAATGTTTCTTTTTAGCAGATTGATGCAGTTAAAGCTGCATAATTTCTCATCAGTGCATCGGTGTAATGAATGAATCCTTACACCCCTTTATCATTAGCAAAAGAATTTCAGGCTGTTTATATCATCTGAATATTTATTTAACCCCAGGCCACAGATATGCACACGCACAGCTACCTCGAACCACATGCTGAATGAGAACCCAATTTTAGCATTGCTGAATAATGTTTTGTGCCTCAGAATAAAAGATCTCCACAGTAACCTTTTTCTTTTTATCTAGGACAACTCCTCTGAGTGAGCAAGCAGTATTTCGGCCCCAGTTTTCCTTATGCACTGTCACACTTGCCTTTATTCGAAGGAGGAGGGTCCTCTCAGTGAAAACATACCTGCATGCTAAACAGGAGACTTGTCTTAGTGAACCGAGGCAAGCCTCTGCATGCTGCAGTGTGACAGATGCAAACATAGACACACACTCCTGTGTTGTGCCAAGCAGTCGTTTGTATTTAAATATGGGTGAAGGGAGTAAAGCCATCTGTGGGCTGCCTGTAAATGGTAGATTAGTAAGCAGGGAGAAGTCAGCACGGAGGGAGGGGGTGCTGTAACTCATGTGTTGGCTCATCCACTCAGTGCACGTATAGAGGGGGATGACATGAGAAGGGAGCGCAATATTTCACAGTAACAGTCTAGTCGAGATTGCCTCTTCTCTGCTATCATGTAGGCATCTGTACTTGTTGACACCTACACAGACACACACATCGAAGCTGATGCAAATGCGACCTGTTCCTATGAAGAACTGATGAATATGCTGATTTTTTTTTTTTCATTTTTCCAGTACATGAATATGTGTCATGCAACATACTGTAAATGTAAGCATTACGCAACCTCTGCACTGTATCTGACATTGTAGCTTGACAGGTAGTCAAACCGCAGCTATGAGGGAGTTTGTTATGATGTACTTTTTATACAAGAACATCCCAAACAGAGACAGTGAGACTAACAGTGAGACTGGTATGACAACCAGCGAAGCTTTATTTTGTCGTTTGAGTCAGTGTGGGCCAATCATGAGTGTGTTTGATTTACATTTTCCCAAGGGTGGTTGATAAAGCATATCAGCTGTTGGAGCACAACAGGTTTTCTCACTGAATTCAGATCTGTCTTCAGGGTATAATTGTACATTCCACTGTAGGTTTATTTTGGCGGGGCTTTGGTTTGGAAGATCTCTGAAGCATATGGAGCAGGAACAGTATCAGCCAACATGGCATCGGCGTCGCACATTCAGACAAGTTGCCCAGCGGTTCTTGGCCAGTGGGTTCTTGGGCTTCAGGCCTCAGATTGCATTTTGACATTTTTCAGGGCACATTCAGCATGGGTGGCTTTTCTTTAGAAACCAGGAGACCCTTGAAGTGAAGATTGTGTGAATATCATGCAGACCAGCTTGTGCTATGAAAGAATGCAGAGTAGGATTGACTCTACTCCCTCATCCTTTTATTTACCACTTCATCTTTTCAGCTGCAGCGTGAGAAATTAATCTACTGCTCAGCAGGTTTTATCAGATGAGAAAAAAAAAACATGGTCACCACTCTGTTCGTTTTAATTAACAGACCAATCAATACTTTTAATCAAGTGTTATAGATAAACTTCATTCAGCAAGAGTCAGAGTAGTTGAGCCATTTAGTTGTTTTTTTTTTTTTTTTTGACATGGCTGTGTTGAGTATAGTGATTCATTGCTTTCAGGATATTTATAAAATAAACACATGCAATAATTTTAACAGGTTGTGCATGGGCCTTCATAAAGAGAGGATTAAAAAAAAAATCCAAGTTCCATTAAACAAATGAGGAAAAATTTGCTTAATTAACAAAAGCCCTAATTACAAATGGGTAAATAGGAGAATTATATGCCGTGTTGTTTTTCCCCTGTTCATTCACTGTTGAGTCTGCTGCGTGAAATGACAACCCCGGGGGGACTTTTCCTTTCTTACAGGTGTCATTAGCTAACTAGCTAAAGTACCCGACGTGGACGAGAGAGAAACTCCAGCTATACAAATACAGCTGGAGGTGAGGCGAGGCCCCAAGGTTTATTTACACTCATTCACACGCGTTAATTATAGACCACCTGGCTGAAAATTAACCCTCTTATTCCACATGGTAGTGAATTTGGTGACTGCTTATCGTAGTATACCACATAGGGAAAAAAAAAATCTTTCATTGGATGTCAGCATGTTGTATAATTGACCTGACAGGATGTTGTTTTGTGAGACTGACATCTGTGTGATAGGATATGACAGCACTGATGATGGGTGACATACTTTTTATCCACCATTTTTTTTTTAATTCATTTTATTTTATTTTATTTTTTATATCAGTACTTCATTTAAAAAAAAAATGCATTTCAATGTCATCATAATGTATTACTTGTTTATGGTTTTAAAAATGTGAATTTTGCATGGATTTGCCATCAAGGTATTTATTTATTTATTTTTTATTTATTGTGGCTAAAACCTGTTTATGGATCTTTAAAAATGTCCCCATGAGGCAACCAGGCACAGAGGGGTTAAGTTTGCCCCAAGCTAATGATGGCAGGCCACTCAGTCACTCCCGCCCACGTGGAGAGGAGAGGGAGGTGGACCGCTGCCTGGTCCACTCACTCAAAACACACTCTGCAGAGGCTAACTAAAGCTGGAGTCGTGAGAGAGCTGTGTGTGTGCGTGTTAGTGTGTGTGTGTGCGTGTGTGTGCGTGTGTGAGCGTGTGTGAGCGTGTGTGTGCGTGTGTGAGCATGTGTGAGCATGTGTGAGCGCGTGAGAGCGTGTGCGTGTGCGCATGTGTGTGAGAGAGTGTGTCTGTATCTGTCTGTGTGTGTGTGTGTGTGTGTGTGTGTGTGTGTGTCAGTGTCAGTGTCAGTGTCAGTGGGGGGGGGTAGTGGGGAGGAGGTGTGTATCTATTACCTTGCCCTTGCTGTTTTGTCTGCACAATCAGGCCAACTCAGAAAAGACCATTAGGTGAAATTTCATAACTAGCTGCTTGCTCTTAGCAATCAGTTTTCTTTGGGAATATTCTGCTAGTAATTTCAAGGTCAATTGATCTTATTTGAGCTGAAGTTTGAGGTGAAGTGAGATTTGATTTACACAACTGCACGCCCACAATAGACTGCATCTTCACGGCCGTGACCCCTGAAGTAAAGCTAACTCGTAGTTTGCCTTCCACGGTTGCCGGGGTGTAGGTGAGCGTGATCACACTACAAACTGATATCTTGTTTGTCTGAGCTCACAGTGTGCCTCTGTTGGCCAGATTGTGGAGAGGTTAGTGTGTCCCATGGCTCAGATTGATTTTGTGCCTGTCCAAACATCGCCAGGGAGCCATACATTACGATGACCAATCGTTTACACTTTAATACCACGCCGCTCCCTCTCGGACCATTAGGAGTGGAGGGAGGGCTCATGAACTACTGTATCTTTTTGCTGTCAAGTGGGTCTGCTGCTTATGAACGATTGCATTTTGCCATATTGATTGCACGCACAGAGATCCTGTTTTTCAGCAAACTGTGCCTGACGCACTAGTCACTTGTCACTGTTGTGCATGTTCATACATGTGTCCATGTTTTCTTATGCGTGCAGTGATGATTGTAAAGAATGTCAAACTGAAAGAAGTAGTAGGATCCTCCCATTCCTCTCATTTTAGGTTTTGTTTGTGTTAAACTCACATAAAACTGTGGGAGACATGTTGTTTCAACAAGCTAATCTCAGCACTGTGTGAACTCCTGAGCCTAAGATATGATCCATTGTTGGTAATTAATGCCATTGTCACACCCCACACACATAAACATGCTCAGTAGCTGTCATGTTCTTTGGCAGCTTGTCTGTTGCTCTGCTATATCACACGAGCCTTTAATAGTGGCCTGGCCCTCAGAGAAACTGGCAAGGTTGTTGAGTGGCACAGAAGCCCACTTGTGCACAGTTACTGCTGTGAACATAAGTTTGGGTATGTCTGCGTCTGTGACACACAGTCTGAAGAGTACTAAAGAGCACAATGTCTTTGACAGCTTCTCTAGCCATCCTCGACAGTTACTTCAGTCAGCACTGGGTTTTTTTCTGGCCTCTAAAGAAGTGAGACATACTGTACAGGGTCGATTATTTTCTTTGTCACTGGCTCAACTATTTTCTGTCTCTTTGTCATGTGTTCCAGCCACCCTCCAACAACATATTTCTTGTCTTTTTTCCTCTGTTCAGTTTGTGCTGTGGTTCTGCCATCCCTGTCTTCAGCCATGCCTACAATGCTTCCTCTAGGCCACCATCTGCCATTCATTCAGCATTTCTTTTCATTTGGTTTTGTACACTCGCTTGCTCATGCTGCTGCTCAACTGTGTCAGACCCATGTTGTAAGACCAAAACACCCATAATGCTTCAGGCCCATCTCCCTGTATAGACCGTAATCTGATCCCCCTGGAGGAATGTGGCAAGCCTTGGGGACGGCCAAATCGAGGTACAAATCAGCCGGTCGGCTGGGAGATAGTGTGTCTCCAAGTGATTTTAAGCCAGCACTTCAGTGGCAATTGGCAGAATGAAATCAATTTGGAATTTTCCCTCCACAAACCCGAAATCGTGGTTCTTTTCCATCTCAAACACTTTGTGACAGGAACATTATCGGACAATGAACGTAAACAGCTTTAAACATTGGTTGAGCACTGTCAGTTTTGTAGCTGGCAGTTAAGAGGGTAGGGACTTCTTTTCAGCCTAACAGATGGTGTATACAGTACAGAGCTATGCAGTTCCACAGTAGTGGCTGTGCAGCGCCGGTGCTGAAAGTAAATACACCGAGTGTTTGACAGGCAGCTAACTTTAATGCCCTTTGTATACGGCAGTGTTATATGACGCCGTTTGTTTTTGTGTGTCTTCGTTTACATGTAGAGAAGGAAATGGTTACTTTAGAAAAATGTCACTTGTGTATTTACTCATTCAGTATATAAGCAACACAATTATTGGAAAGGGAAAGTCTTTGAAAGTTTTCCAGAGTAAACAATTTGGGAAAAAAAAGTTAACAGTTATATTTGATGTGTGCACAGATGTCATATGCTGCATGAGGAAGTTCAGAACAAGAGAATCTGGGAGTGTAGACTTCCTTCAGGCATCCAAGCTGTTAACTGTCCTTTCTGAGTCTAGACTTTACTCACTGACCTGATCCTCAAGGACGCGTGACCCTCAGAACAGACCAGTTTGGCACGAGCAGATCAGGGCCATGACCTACGCAGCCCGCTACTGCTTGACCCACACTCCTGAACATTACGTGGAGCTTTATAAAGGCCTCGGCCCTTACCAACACTCCCATCTTTGATACGGCAGTGATGCGGAAATGGTTTCTTAATGCGATGCTTTAACTGCCTTTAATCTCATGGCTGCTAGTAAAGCCTGCACAGATGGTGCCTTCAGTATAATACTCCGCTAGTGAATTTTCAAAGTGCTTTCTCTGCAATATGGAGGTCAGGCTGGCGGCAGAGAAGGATGATTTACTTTACAGTCACTTTTAGCCCAGAAGGGTTGCATAATAGCAGCTACTTCAGGGCCTCCGTCACAGCTTTTACTGATATATAGAGCTCCTCCAGGGTGCAGGGAATGGCGAGACGAGATGTGTGTGTGTGGTTGGTGCAGTTGGTGTAGAGTTAAATCCCTTGCTGACTCAGAATTCCTTTGGTCTATAGAGAAATAATTTCTTTGTTGCCCGCCCTCCCTCCCTTTCTCCTATCCTAGCGCGTGCCGTTTTTTTTTTACTATTCTTTCTTGGCAGTGAGGTACCCCTGCTGGCAGGAGAACCCACGACACCCACACAGTCATGGCCTAGATACAGAGATGGGCTTAAGAGGTGGGCGTGGACAAGGGGGAAAAGGAAGCTATGGCAAATGAAGGGGACTCTTAGGGGCCTTGTTGTCCTGGCAAGAGGGAGGAGGAGGTGGCTGGCTGCGCCATCCCATTGCCTCACCACCTGTCCTCTGAAAAACCACAGTCACTCTGCCAGAAACCATGAATCTCTTCGACACACACTTGATACCAGAAAAATGTGCCTTATTTTACTTGAATTCAAATCCTTTAGTGCTTTATAGAATCAAATATGTTTGCTTTATTTACGTATTTATTAATTTACTATGCATATTAGATCTTTCTTGCCGTTTTTGACCCTGCCTTGTCCTTGTGACACAGTATGGAGGAATGCCATTTCACATATGTGATGAGGCTATTCTTGTAGGGTTGGGAGGGTTTGCCCGGGTCCACAGATCATTGTGATAGTGCCTGCGTGGTACTTACTTTCAAGTCAAGCAGGTAACCTTTTCAGCTCAGAGGAGAATGAGGAAGGGATGGGGGTTAATTAATAATGAGGAATGTTATCTACAGTTCAGGCAGTGTTTTATTTGGGTCAGTCTCAGGTCTGGTATGCTCCGTTTACCGAGTGAGGGTGCAAATATAGACTGGCCTCATCCCCTCTGTATGCGTCTAGTAATTGCATTCTAGAAATGCCAACATCTCTGCTGCCAACGAGCCCTCCTTGGGAGGTGCGATCACGCCTGTTGAGGCATATTATCTCAGAGGCAAGCTGTGAATGAGTACAGAAAACACTGAAGTCAGTCGGAGTTTCTAGAACGTAACAACATGTTTTTTTATTGATTTACATACCATATTGTAACATATCAGATAATATTGTATTCAGTTAGATTGCGATAGATGGCATGTGATTTATGTCTAACTCGCTCATTGGGGAGTTGTGATGGAGTACTGCAACTTGGGTCAGGACTTAAGTTCATGTAGGTGTTGAACATAGAGGATTCCCCAAACAGCAGCTCATATTCATAATATTGAAAGTATCCGTTGTAGATTTTTTTCCTAATTGCAGATGATATACTTGCAGCAAATGTGTTCTGCATGTAGAAACTCCTATTCAGTATTCCCTCTGGAAAGTTTATGTGTGATTGAAAGATTTATGTGGTGGAAAAGAATGAGCTACGATGTGGCTCTTGACAGTCGACTGTAACAACATTTTAAAAAAGCTAATCCCAGGTGCAATATATAGAAGTGATGTGTTTACAGAGCTGACACAGTGTGACCAACCAATATTTAAAGCACTTCTGTAAGTATACTGAAGCACACTGTTATATTTTTACTTGTCTGTCATGGTATCATTATAGGATTGGGTTTCACATGTTTAACTTGGTAGTGATGCGTTTGATGTCAAACCTCTGGTTTTGTGACAACGACTGCAACTCCAGCTGAACTGCACACAGTAAGTATGCATCATGTCCAGCCACCCGTCTACATGTCACTACACGCTCACAGAACAAGCTACCAACAAGAACGCTTTGTAAAGTGGCTGCCTGGGCACTGGCGGAGCACTCCAGGGTTAGTGGGGACATATGTTCTCGATAGACGTGTGTCGTCAGTCCTTCCCAATGCAAGTGCCAGTTGACAGCATGATGGAGAGTGGTGAAGGACTCGCACAAAGGTGGTTCTGTGCATGCGCAGGCCCAGGTTTTTAAACAGATAGGAATCCAAACACACTCAGTAATCACCCCTCAAGCTGCCTGCTTAACAAGTTAAATATTTAGCATCACATTATGTCATTTATATTATTTCTTTCTTTGTTTATCTTATCAGGATGATACACAGTGTTAGCCAACTGGTGAGTTTTTCAGGAACCCCAATGTGAATAAAAATTAATGACAGCACATATCACAAGAACAGGAGAAACAGGATAAGCAACACTAAACAAGTGACATCACAAATCCAATGTTCTGAACAGGCCAATAGCCTTTTCTCTCATTGTCCGTAGACTGCCACAAAGAGCGCACGATCTATAGGCGTTGGTTGACCATAAAATGTTCAGCTGTAGTTTACCACTGCCCTATAGCTGAAGCTGTCTGCTTGTTATACCAATGCCCTAAAATTACTAGTGAAGAAAATAGCATGTTGTATTTATGCTGTATTTGTCATGATAGCAGTCTTAAAGGCATAGTACCTACCACCGGGTGGCTATGAAAGTGTCTGGCTCTTATGTGCCACAGGTTCCCTTTGTGGCTTGCATACAGCTGAGCATGCACCCATAGCACCCTGTCTTCCAGATCCTTTCAGCCTCCTCCATTGTTCCGTCTCTGCTATGCTCTAAAGCTGATTACAGCGCCTTCTCTAATGAAAGCTAATCCTGTGTCACGGTATTGTGGAGGAAGAGGAGGGGGGCAGGCCTCAGCATGGCAAAGCTAGCAGGGAATGTCTTCTTCAGAGGCTGTCAGTGGCTTTCAGAGGAAATACCAGAGAGTGTTAACATCTCCACAAACGTGGAAATCTGTGAGGCGTTTTACATCGGGACTGAGTTTTTTTTCTTGTGTGCTGGCCTGGTGGCCTTTAACACCTTACAAATAGTGCTGCCCAAACTTGTAAGGGCCTGTAATAATTCACTCTAACTATGTTCAGTCTAGCCGTTCATCATAGCTTCCTAGTAGCTGGGACTGATGGTTCAAAATTGCTCCAGTGTTGGCACCTTGTGTTTGCTGTTCTCTCACAGTTCAGGTCACTCTGGCCCCTGTCAGGCCTGAATTTGAAAAAAGCATGTAGCATACAAAGTCAGGTGATTCACTGGAAAAACATTTTTAAGTGTAGGACTAGTTGCCATACTTGTCAGGAAAAGCATTGTTGAAAGTCATACCACTAACACCTCTTGTTATTGAATCCTTACTCTTTTGGTTCCATGAGGTAAAAATGCAAACACATCCTGTTTGCAATTACTTTAATTCGCTTAAGTCCTTATTTTAATGTGATTGACTAGTTTCTCTTCTGTAACTGTATAAATAGTTCTGCTTTGATTTATGTGGCAACATAGACATTATAATGGCAAAAACCCAATGTGAGAATTAACAGCTATTTCCCTTTCAGTACCAATTCCAGCACCTCAGTCCAGGCTGTCTTCCATTACAGAAAATCTAGCTGATACCAGTGCTCTCTTTATGCCAAAGCCAAAATCTGTACACTTCACTGACTCAGGCCATTTTTAAGGAAACATGAGGTCAGTGATGGCCGAGGCCCTAAAAACTCAGCTGAGTCAGCTGTCTGACATGACAGAGTGAATGTAAGTGATAGCTGATGACATTGACAAAGAAACTGTATTTAGTTTTCCTTGGTCACGTCATTGGCTGCAACAAGAAGTGCTTCATAAGGTCAGAATCCAGCAGAGAAACTGAACTAGCACACCACATAGTGTCAAACAGTTTGTTTTCATCACGATTTATGAAGTGTCGGGACAGAAGGTGATAAAAACGCCCATCCTCTATTTTTACTTTTTACCATAACGATGTTTAGACTGTTTTAGAGTCAGGTTTTACATTGCTGTATGAAACAAAAGCCACCCAAGCTGCTGAGTGTGTCCTGGTCTATAATTTTCTGGAGAGAAATTGTGTGAAGATGGTAAATATGTAGGGACAGTCAGTTCAGGGAGTAGATCATCTTTGATAGATTGACAGGTGCTCTATTCCCAGTTAGGTTTTTTTCACCCCGACTCGTGATGTATTTTTATTTCATTGACTCTCTGCCTAACTCATGCACTTCCCCACTCCAGCTCCAAATCACTGTTGTCATTTGCCAGCCTTGATCCAGGTCCCTGGCAGCCTCTCACTGTGTCATTGATCGGCTGCTGCATTGATGGCTCACCACACGCCTGACCACCGCGGCCAGGAAACCAGTGCAGGGACATCCCTTTGAAAAAAACCCCTTCATCCCCCAACACATTTCCGCTGCCCACTCCCATCTAGCCATCCTTCCATCTATACATACATTTATCCATGCCTACGCTCACCCACTACTGCCTCCCACGCTTGAGCCCTAACCTCACTAATTAATCAGGGACTTAGTCAGAGTGCTGTCTGAGCAGTGGCGCATTTTGATCACCTGCTGTTGCCAACGCTTTCTGCATTTCTCATCTAAAATCTGTTGAGCCAACAGCAGGATTAACGTTTGCTTGTCACTCACCATCACGCTGCTGTCGCCAAGGCCTCTGAAACACTGCTATGGGCTATTTTCTGTCAAAGCTTGATGGTCTTTGATAACCCTGACAGCCATGGCAGAATGGATGCATGGTCTTGGGCGTATTGTTGCCTTGTTTAGTATACGACCTGTCGATCTCAATAATGAGGATCCCGAGATAAATGTCATTGATGTGAACCTCTGTGCAGACAGCCATACATGTTATAGCAGTGAACAGCTGTCAGATGCACGATAACACACCTATTGTTTGTGTTTCACCACATTCTGCTAATATATTAGTTTTAAAGCGTGTAACAGTAGAATATGTGTGATGAGGCTTGTGCTCATATTTCCAGCTTCGGATCAACTCGGTGCAGAAAGTAACATGCTGCCGGCGACTCATTTTTAAGCCAATATTTTGATGGATGAAAGATTTAGACTGAGACTCTACAGCGCTGTTTCCCTGGCAACCACTTTTACTCACATTTATCTAATATCTCTCCTGTTTGTCGATGCGATGTAAAAGCGTATATCTCTGCAGCAGATGATGAAGGTCAACAACCCTTTAAAGTACAGCAATAGTTTACTGGTAGCATCAAATTAAAGTTATTGTCATTAGCAATAACAATTGATAATGAGACTGACCACCAGTTACAGATTAAAATAGTAAAAATGTGAGTAGACACATATTTTTAGAATAATGCTGGTTGAAAAGTTGTTGAGTATTATCTGAATGGCTTTGTTTTTCAGACCTCATAGCACTGTTTTGAGAACAGAAAGTCACAGGAGTATAAACACGTATAGGCAGCTTCAAAGGGAGAGTTTATGAACATGAATTTACAGAACCGAAATTATATGTTGTCCCACAAAAATATATGTTGGGTCAAACATGAGAGAACAGTTGTTGTTGCAAAACCTGAAATATATAATCAGCTTCTTATGAAAAATAAATACAATGAAAAAACGTGCTATTTAGACTATTTATTTAACTTTTACAGTATATTTTGCTGTGTGCTACACCGGGTCATTTGTTCTCCATGTAGTCAAACTAAGTGAAACAAACGGTGGAGTCAATGCTCAGACTGTGTGAGGAGAGAGTTTCACAAACAAAGATGTATGGAAATGTCTTCTAACCTCATTGCTGTTAATCTAATAGAAATAAATCCAGCAGTTTGCACACATCTATACACTGCAACGCAATCTAACTACTGTTCCCACTCCTACAATATATTGAACTATCGTGCCACTAATTTGAGGGAATGAGCTGAGTAATTTGATGGCACAACTTAGTAATTTCAGAGAATTAATTATTAATTACAGGGAGCAAATTAAGTATTACAGGGTATTCAAGGGAACGATTGATAATTTGTGCACAAATGATTAACTCTGTTATTCCAGCACTACTACAATAGCAGATATTTCAGCACTACTTCATTTTTTTTAACTACTCTACAACTCTTTATGGTGTGTTATCTGTCTTTGTTAGGCCCCCAGGTCTCTATTGACACTCCTGCTCACTCCCTTGTTGCGTTTTTATTTCCTCTGATGCAGCCAAGGGCTCTTTTTCTTCTTTTCTCTTCCTCTCTGTCCGTCTGTCTGTCACTGAGAAGGTGACTGCTGTTGGCTCTGCTCTCCTTCCTGCCTCAACCACAGAGGTAACCACTCCATTCCCATACTGTGCAAAGATATAATCAGCAGACTCAAAAGCACTGAGCTTCAAAGAGCCATGCTCTGCTAAGTGTTTTATTCAGGGCCAGCTTCTATCCCTACTAATGCATGGTAAAGAGGTTCATGCCAGTTTCTAAGTGACCTTGTCACTCTTAGCCCTAAAGCTCGCAAAGCATGTGAATGTCTAGTCTGTCCTTCGTGGCCAGATGGCAGCTGTATATGTTCTGTATAGGTTGACTTCCATTTTAATACATCTTCATGTGACATAATATTGGAAAAGCAGAGTAGTTTCCCTCTTTGCTGCACTGAGTCACATTGCAAATACCAGGTGTATGGATTCAGCTGCTGCTTCAGCTCAGTGACACAGTCCACAGCCTGTTAATACTTGAAAGTGTGCAATAAAGTGCCTGATGTTTAAAAGAGCAGATTTTGGCAAAGAAAGAAATGTGCACATTCTAGAAATGGCTTTTCCCATTTCTCATCCAGACAACTGTTCATACAGTTGAGGATCATTTTTTAAGAGTCAACTGATCAACTCGTCCCTGTGTCGTATTTTACCATCCATACATGTAAACAATATTGCTTTCCTCAGTCACATGAAAAGTGGAGTGTGATGACTTACAGCTATGTTGTTCACTTTATTCATTTAATTAGAAAAAGGGAATAACAAATATCTTCCCTGAAATTATTCTGCCATTTGCTTCTGTTTTCAGTTTCTTTGCTGAAGAATCATGTCTGAACTGAGCTGGCAGCCAAAACTCCTCTCTTAAATATTGCATTGCCTTTCAGTATTATGATATTGCATTTGTAATGTGGACGGTGGGTGTCGTTCTGCAGCCGGAATTGATATTGTGTTAATTGTATGATGAATGCATCATTTCTATGGAGTGCTGACTGAATTATTGATTGACAGTGTTATAGAGGCTTTCTAGATGGGCTGGAGACACAGGTGGAGTCGTACAAAATGGAGACGCCAAGTCCAGACCTGACATATAGACATCAAGCCAGCGTATCCAGTGTGTGAGGTAGACCATACTGCAAATAATTTATCACCTCGTGAATATGATGTGTTATATGGTTCAGCTGCTCCTGTTCTTTGTTGTCGGTGAATGTAGCCATATGATCTCAGTCTCCTGCATTATGCATGTCAGGTAATCATCTTCCAAATGGACTCTGTTGTAGTATATTAATGAAGCAATAAACTGCTGCCAGATGACATTTGATGTTGAGAAGCTCTCTGATGTTCAGTATATGTCCTTTGTTTCCTCCCGCCTACAGAAGCTCGTGTATTCTGCTCATCCTCGACTCCTAAACATATCCACCTCTAATTCAATGTCGTTATGTAACGTAATTAACAAATGCTAGCTATCAGAGAGAGAGTGTGTGTTGCGCACTCTTGGTGCCCTACTCAACACTTGGCAGTCGTGCTCTGTCCACACACCCATTGCAGTGGCTGCTTTATCTCTAAAAAGCTTCAAAAAGGGGAAAAAAGTATCTTTCATGTCATGTGTCAGGGTCATTTCTGCACGGTCAGTGACAGATTATATCTCATTATATCTACACATAGTGCAATTACATTATACTGTTCTTCTGAAGCATAATCTCACATTTGTCAATATGTCAGTGTATTCCCTCTGTTTCTCTGTATGCTACATATTGAAAACAAATACTGCTGCATGCTGCTCCACTTTTGTTGTGCTGTCTCACCTGGTGCTGGTTTTAACGTACCATTTGATCAGATAGTGAGTTTCCACTGGATTCATTAAACAGAGATCTAGCTCGCCACTTAACTTGCCTCAGGATAGAGAGCAGAGCACCATCATTTGAAAAGGCAAATGGATCAGGGCAACAGTGACTGCTGTTTTGTGCAAGTAAGGAAGCATAGTTGTAGATCGGTATCATGCTGCAGATCAGACGCTGCGCCACCTTTGCATAATAGCGTCTGACCATGCAGTCAGATTATTTCTGGTATTCTATGCTTTGTATGAACTGACCTTTGTTGCACTCACAATCTTTGTTCTGTCACATCTCCTGGTTGGTCATGCTGAGATTTCCACTGGTCATGCTGAGTCTCAGGGGAGCTAAATCGCTGGTGTGGTGGCTTGTCTGGTGGAGTGGGGCGGGGACTTTGACGTGGGCAGTGACTACCAGAGTCTTGGCCACGCTTCACGAGGGCTCCCGCTGCATCATGCTCCGTCAGCACTTTCTTGGGAGGGTCAATTCAGCATTTGATGGAAAGATGCTGTGCATTGCAGGACTTAGTTTTCTGGCCCTGGAACTGTAAGAATTAATCATAGGGCGTTTCTTGCCAAGCAGTCTGCTGTATCAGTATTGTTTTAAAGGAATTCATTTGTTTTATCACTGACCGCAACCCCAACTCAGCTCCGACAATGCCGACTTAATGTTTTTCAAACAGGCCGTCTGGAGCAACTAGAGTCAGTGTTTGCTATGTGTTGCTGTGCAGTTGGTGAAAATAAACTGGCGTCACTGCTACTAGTAGCAGCACTAATTAGATAGCAATTGATCAACTAATATTGTGGGTAGAACTGTGTTATTTCACTTGAAGCACTTAAACAATTTCTTAATATATATTGTGACAAAGCACTGACACGTTTTGAATTTTGGAGGTCCAGTTTTCTAAAATCTAGAAATTTCTAGAAATGTGTTTACTCTGTTTTTACCGTTCACTTTTCAGACAGCTGACACGGCCAGGAAGGAAAATGATATAGAGGAATTGTTGACATCTGAACTGTCAGATGAAGCCAGACTCACGGTTGCACTCCATGTTTTTCACTAAATGAAGCCAGGGGCTGCTTGGTGAGCTCTGCAACAGTCTGTCTCACTTTCTCCAATTAAGCTGATCTGTCCAGCACCATATGACTGCACGCCTCCCGCTGTCTCATTCCTCAGAGAGATCGCATTAGCTCTGAACTACACCAACCTGAACATTTCAAGCTGCCTGTTTTCCCACTGCTTCTCAGTGGTTTCTGATGCACTATGCCTGCAGGTGCAGATTTCTTAAGAATCATACCTCAATGTCTCTTTAATCTGGCATAATTATTCCATTCACAATTACTGCATGAACAAATGTGGCTGTTACGGTTGACAAACTGAAGCTTTGTGAATAGTAAGGTAGTGATAATCCTCTGTAGAAGGAAATCCTTGAAATTGCTGTAAACCTCTCATCAGCGCAGGATAGTATACTTTTATTGAATAAATCTTAAATTTGATCTAGCACATCCTCAAACATCTGAGTTTTAGTGGTCTATTAGTCTTTGAGACTAATGGCTAATGGATGGCTTTAATTTCCATCTTGGAAAATTAAAATGCTAATCTGAGTTTTACCAGAGAAAGTTAAATCAGACTCAAGGATTTTTTCATCCTCTCTGACCCTCTCACACTCTCTCCTAATTTCGCTCTCATACTTGATTTGAGGTTGCAGTGCAATTTCCCGGTTACATAACAGAAGGGAACAGAGAATTGGTAAAATTAATGAAGGCAAAAGCGCCTGGCAAATGGAAACCATTTTTGAGTCATACTCGAATTCCAGGCAGATTGCCTCAGGTCACTTTATGCTCTCACAGCTATATAAACTCTATATGAAAGGATGGATAGACACACAGATTTATTTGCAACAATCACACCATGCTGTGTGTGTCAATGCTTTGGTACTGTTGTTTTTGGATGAAAAAGGTTGAGAGTTTGTCTTTTTTTCTCCTGTCTGACTTTGTCAGTTTTTTCATATTTGAATGGCTAATTACAGCACTGACTGAAAAATATGTGGTTCAATATTTAATCCAACATTTGACACCATCATTTATCTTATTTTCTGTCTTTCATTCAAATAAGTGAACATAACAGAAGTTTGATGATTTTTCTCTCTTGACTGAGTCATTAATCCATGTTGTGGTTTTTCCAGCTCAGGTCTTTTTTATTTTGTCATGGGAGTAACGCCTTTTTCTTTAGAGTGCAGAACCTACCATTACAATGTGCCATGTAATGTTTTGGCAGAGGTGGGTGTTGTTAATAAGGGGGCTGTTAGAAATTCCACAAGGGGAAAGTTCACAGTGTTTCCATTGTCGTGGCCGTAGGAAATGGAAGGATGATGTGTTGAGATGTTGCCAGTGTGCCAACAACCACAGCTTCCAATTTGGGTTATTACTATTAAAGAATAATGTTTTTCTTAAATGTTTGACTTTTAGAACATGTTATGTTTTGTCACTTTAGTCGTAGCAGATGTGGCTCAGTTTGTATCCACAGATACTCTGATTGTACCAACTGATGCACTGCGGGAACACCAATCCTCACTCTTGACTCATTACACAAGTTTGCATAACGTCCCATCATCTCTTTATTTGTATATTCAACAAGGCAATGGTCATATTTCAGTAATGTCTGACTGACTATAAAGGCATCATAAAACATTATAGGTATTAGATTTAAGTATTTCCCATACATCCTCAGGCTCCTTCTGAGACACCAGGGTTTTACCTTCAGACAGGCTGTTTATCATTTATGGTCTTTGCAGTGGTTCCTCCACTGTCTCTGCACACAAACAGAATATATTTTTGCAAAACATTTTGTGAAAGAAAATAACTTGGTTTTGTCTCATTAGGTTTAACTTGAAGCGTGTAGCAGTGGTAGGCTGTCTTTTGAGATTACCTGTCATTGCAATTATGCTTAATGGGCTAATAATATGGGCTAAGGGAAAACAGTGATGTCAGCAGCTTACCCTCTGCCCTTCTCTGACAGTAATACACATTTATATGGAGTTTATAATGACAGCCAGCTAAAATCAATACTCCTCATACAGTTTTATTAGTCACCGCAGTGATCTTACTCTTCTGTGGAGTAGTTGTGACATAGTCATGTTGCAGATTCTTGACCCAACTACCATGTTTAACACTGACAAATCTTTCTGCTCAGGTGGAAAATGCCCCCAAAGAGGTTCATAATAGTTCACACTTGTGTTCACGCTGTGCATGTCATGCATCTCGGAGCCAGCACAGTATCGTCGTTCAAGCCCCAAGGCCCTGGCTTCAGGCTAGAGTTGCACAGCAAGTGCTCAGGGGAGGCCAACCTGGGGCCTTTGGTAACTCTATCTCAGATGGGGATTTCTAAATCCTCCAGAAACCTGAGTGGATACACCAGCTTTATATTGTTTCAGTAGATCTCTTTAAGCACATTGAGTATTAATTCAACAGGAACAAAGTTGGTGTCCAATTTTGAATTTTGGTCCTAAGTATGAGGATTCATAAAGGTTTGTTAAAGAGGAAACATACTGACCAGTATTTTGTTTACTTTTGCAGCATCATAATGCTGAATTTCAGATATCATGAATAAGATCCCACAATTTGTTACTTTAGTCACTTTTTGCACTGTAAAATAACTTTAGGTGAATGTGTCAGTTACTGTCAGTTAGACAACAATCCTCCAACTTCATGATTTAGGTTATTAAAGACATAGAAATGTTGAATGTATTCAGGGACCAGCACTTTAAGTCCAGTTGAAACCACCTGTTAGAAAGCTTTAACTACCTCAGTGGAGATCCCAAATATCGCCTGTCACTAAGCACAGTGTGACACAGATAAAGTGCAGGTCTAATTACTTCTGATGTCACCTTTGGGGTGGATGGATGTTAAAGCAAAAACACACATACACAGTTACCAACTCAACAGTATTTGCTGCTGGCTTAGTGCATTAGTCACAGCCATGTGTTGTGTGCAAAGTCTGCAAGTGGACGTTAATTAAGAGCGTCTCTTCTTAAAACTGAAGCTACTGAATTGAAAACTCTACAAGACGTGGCCTCTAATTATGTTCTTTTTGTACCTTTTCTGTCAGTAAGTACTGTACTCATGAGGGGGCTGTGCAAGGGAAATATTAACACACTAGGGTTATGCATAGTTGAAGGCCACTAAAAACCACCTTTTAATAATGGTTTAAGTTTCTTTTTATTTATTTAATGGTAGCTGTTGAATGGCAGCAATACAGAGTCCATTTTAAAGAGCTGTATAGTGGGGTTTCTCTTCTGTTACAAGATGACACTTTTCATTTTCTGTCTAAAGACTCACAAGTCTGTTTGCATAGAAATTGTGCACCGTCTAATTTCTAAGCTTTGTTTAGAATAGAAAGTTCACTGTTTTAAATAGTAAATATATGCAAACAGGATTCAGGATTCTGAATCACTACAAATTACTTCAGCACATGGAAGCACTGTGAAATTCTATACTTAATAAGACACTCATTATGGGAATGAACAATAACAGATTTGTTGTTTGTATTTGGTTATTCTAATTTTCACGACACCTTCAATGCTTAAAGAGTCATAGATAAATTTACTTTTAAGTAACGGCCAGGCATGTCGCACTGAAGATTGTGTCTCTGTTCTTCTAATCATACACATAAAACAGAGCATGTTTAAATATGGAGATAGTAACACATTAAACCCTGCAAGATAATATACTCATGTTATGTAGACTTTGTCCTCATATGAAAGGCTTTTTATGTTAATAAAACAACAGATATCTCAGTTCTCTGCTTCATTTCCAAAGTGCAATCTCTTTTGCTATGAATATTGCCAAGTAAAGTAGAAACTGTGTGGGTCTGTTATAAATATTGAAAATTGAATGACTCACAGATCATAGCAGCAGTCTGGGAAATTATCTCAGAGGGAGGGCTGGAAGCATGGGAGTGAACACCAACTCCCTCTCCTGCTGGGAGTCGATCCCCTGGAAGGTACAAAGTACCTGGTAATCAAACGGCTTAAATGCCGTTTGCTCAGTCATGCGGAATTAACTGCATATCCTCATAAACCCTTTGTCTATGAAAAGTATAATAAAGCCCTGAAAATATCTTAGGGAAGTATATCAACTGTAATGATCTGTAATGATGATGTTTGTTTTTTTTTCTTTAAACCCTTGCAGCTGTCCCGTTCCCCCCCAGTCACCGGCTGACGCCTAAAGAGGTGTTTGACAGCGAGGGGAAGCCCAAAGTGGACGTGCTGAAAGCTCACCTAACCAAGGAGGGCCGCGTGGAAGAGGTGGTGGCTCTGAGGCTCATCGGAGAGGGTGCGGCAATCTTGCGTTCAGAGAAAAACCTGCTGGACATTGAGGCTCCTGTGACAGGTCAGCACTCATACACGGTGCACTGTGTTTGGTCACACATAGTCACGCGCACACACACACACACACGCAAGTAATTTTATATTTTTTCCAACTCATGTCAAGTCATTGCAAATGTGGTTATGATTCACAACATTGTGAATTCTATTATACGTGTTTGTTTTCTGTATTGAAATGATTTACACAGCTTGCAGATGCTGGGATAGAAACACACACTTTGTGCTCCACTAATAGACGAGTGCAAGCGTACAGCAGAATGAAAACTTAATTTTCTTAATGAAGTGAGTCATTGTGCCTTCAGACAACACGTGGGCCATGCAGCGAGCCATAACAGTGTGTTTTACTTCAGGAAACACACACGTTTAGTTCATCCAATTTGGCTTAAAAAACTGCCTTGGTCCAAGCGTATTCACACTCTCTTACTTGCAATGAAAACGTCACCCTGACACGGAAAAGTTCAGTAGAATATTGTTGTTTTAATATAAAAAGAAAAAGCTGCTAACCTTGGAAAATTGTAATACAATATATTTCCTTTTTCTCAGAGCTATTAACTGCTGTGGTAAAACACTAAAAACTGAAACATTTCCCATAATTTGTTTGTAGATACTCATTTTTCATCTTTTTTTATTGTTCTCTGTGAAGGAAAATACTGTCGTAGGAGGCTCGCTGATTCATATGCACAGATCCAGTCCATTTATTGTTGTCTTTCTTTCTGGTCAAGTGCCCTGTTCCTCCATTAGACTTTCTGATGAGGCTTCTTTGATGTTGTTGTAATCAGAGGCAGAGACCCACTCAAAGGATCTATGGCAACCCATCATTTCCTACTACGAGATCATTCCCCAAAATGTAATCCAGAGAGGACTATGCTCATATTTGGCCCTGCTCCGCTCTTACTTAAATTCATGAATGCACGACTCTTTTTTTAAAAAAAAAAAACAAAAGTGTGGGTCTGCAGTGTTTATTGAGGCCATTATGATAAGAGAATATCTTATCAGGTATTGAAGGGAACGAGCTTAACAAAAAGATACAAACATCATAGGACTTGTATATACTACTACATTATAATCACATTATAATCCATATAAAGGGTTGAGACAAATCCTAATAAACATAGCTGGTTTTCTGATTTATTTAGCAATTTAAATCAAATACTATGAAATAAGTTAATATACATAGGGACACAATAGACTTTTTTTTAAAAATTAAACACGCACAAGAAGGATAAGCTGCGATTGTTCAGAGCCAGTCCTCACCATGGCTGTGTTTAGAAGACTCTTACTCTTAAGTGACAGAGTTTAATCTGCAAATATTAGCCTGAAACGATTAAACTATGACACTGCTGGTTCAAAAATGTGCTGTTGGTCATGGGAGAGATCAGATTACTCACTAATGACGTGCATTGTAGTCTATGGCAGGACATGTGAAAACATTACTCGATTTTCCTGCTTTAAGCAGATCACAATCTTCTGTGGTATGTTTAAAATGCTCTTATGTTATGCTCTTCTGTAATGATTAAAATTTTCATTTCATTTCTGAGAAGCACTGTCACAAGTGGTCGTGTCTTGGTTTAAAAAAAAAGAAAAAAGAAAAAAAACATTTAAATGATGGAACGGCCAGTACACCTCCTTCTTTTGTTGTGTTACATAGAAACAGTGGACAGCTTCTGTTCTATGTGCAAGTGGAGGAGCCTGAGGAGCTGTGTGTGTGTGTGTGTGTGTGTGTGTGTGTGCGTGCGTGCGTGTGCACTTGTGTACACGAGCGCAGCAATGAAGCACTTCTTTCCCTCCTACGCACCACCCCCTGTCTCAACCCCTCTCCTACTCAGTAGTCCTTTTCAACAAGGATTGCAGTGCGTGCGCGTGCGTGTGATCCTGCTGTGTTTCTCTCAGACGAACTCACACACCGTTCTTTATAAACATTTCTTTGTCTCTCTCAGCACTCCTCTTCCCTCTGTCTGCCATGTTTTATTTTTCTGTGCCATGCTCGGGGACTGTTTCTCTTTCTCTCTCTCCTGTAGCACACCTCCAATTCCAGCATGACACATGGTCAGCAAATTAGTATGTAAATATTTATCATAGATGCAAAGCACCATGACAGGTCAGCTGCCCCCCCCCCTTCTCTCTCTCTCCTCTCTCTCTCCTCTCTCTCTCTTTCTGTCCCTCTCTCTTTCTTTCTTTCTCTCTCTGCTGCTCACACTCACATAGTCATTTCCTGGTTGGGCCAGATGGCAGGTGGGGTTTGCATGGAGGGAGGGGTGTGTATGACGAGCAGAGCTGGCTTAGGCCACTGAGTACAAGCTGCTCCCATGGCCTTCGCACAAGTCACCCATCAATAGAGCTCCTACAGCCACATCACCAGGCAACAACAGGCTTTTACACCGTTCATGCAGTCGTTTGCAACGTGTGAGCTCGACCCTGTTGGAGCTTCCTCTAACATTAAAAGCATGTTTCATTTACACATGCACAACATTTTTAACGAGATGCTGAGGTTAGCTGCACAGTAGAATATCTTTTTGCTTTAAGTGTTTCCATTTCATAATATTAGATATATATAAAGATATATTAGATATATATTGTTGATCCTAGTATACCTCAAGGAAATGTAAAGACCTTGAATGTGGAATTTCATCTCTACATTCATCTCTACATTCTACAAAAAAGGTGATGATGATGATTTTTTTTGTTTTTTTTGTTTTTATATTGTTTTTATATTTTTTTTATATGCCAGATTACATGTTACCTAAGATTATTTCACTCTTTTACGAAACAACAATTCAAAGGATCCTTTTCAAATAGAGATTTTTAATTCTTTAGATTTACAGATTAGTCCACCAGAATATATATTATTGATTTTTGTCACTGGTCGATTTGAATTTTCAAATATCAACACTGTAATTTGAATTTCAATGGTAAATCAGGCATTTTAATATTTATGTTGCTGCTGTTCTGTTGATATCAGCTACTTATACATTACATCTACGTATATGTTCATAACACAGTACAGGCTCTGCCAATACCTTGTCTACAGGGTGTTAACCCTCAGAGAGTACCATCATAAAACCTTCAGTGTTGTTATCATATAGTCTGAATCAAAACATGATGTGGCACTGTGGATTCCTCTCACTCAATGAGCTCGGCCTTTGGAGTGGCTTGTGTAGGTTCTGACGCCAGGTTGTGTAATGCCCAGCACCCACTCAATAGCTGCTGCCTGCTGATATGCTGCTACTCAGGAAGATCACTTTAGTGCACAAGCAGTAGATGCTAGAACGAATTGCTTCTCACTCCAGATAATGTACTCCCACCTGCTCTTCTTATGTGGGCTTTGGTTCTCACCTCGTTTTTGCGTGTTGTATGACATGAGGGAGGGAGGCAAAGCACGTCTGTAGGTGTTCTGGAGCAGATTGTGCGTTTGCTGTGATAAAGCAGAGCCCAAAGCTGGAGGAGTGAACCGTTGTAACGTTTCCGTTTGATTTGCGCGCTCGGACAGATGAAGTGACTACATTTCACAGTGATCATCACATCGGGTCTTCTCAGCCGGTGATTGAACTCTCGCCATCGCCGTGTCATCCCGCTGTTTTCTTCACCAGCAAGTGACAGCTTTCCAAAAGGTTAGCTGGAGGTGCAGTCCTCCCACACACAGTGTGTTTGACATGTGCTTCGGGTGAAATTGCAGTCTCTTACTCCCTCACTGGACTCCCTCCTGCTGAGCTTCTGAAAACATGTAAATATTGTTAATTTCCCGGTGAAAGCTGTGAGTTTTAAAAAGCTGACTTCTGTGGTTTGAATTTAGCCCCTATATTTCAGTCGCAAACTATACACACAATATTTTCACCATGATTGCTCTCTTGGTCCCTTCAGATAGAATTGTACTGGAGCAGAGTTTAATGTGAATGTTTTCAGACTGATTACTTTACAGAGATGCCTGTTGCATCCATCTGTGCGTTTCCACACAATAGACACATTTCATTGTTGCCACTGGTGATGCTAGCAGAGATCTTTTATCAGGTCAGCAGCAGCTTACATTTGTTTTGTTTTTTTCCCCATAATAATATAAGCTGCCATTTGAATGTTTCCATAGCAATAACTAACCTTAGCATCACAGACCCTATTGGGTAAAGCACAATGAATCACTAGGATTATCTTGTAGTGTTGTCTTAGTGATGGTATATTCACACTTTATTGCATCTCTATGTTAGTAAGTACAATAAGACTAGAGTGTTATTGTTGGCCAGCATAGAAAAAAAGAGGATGTAGATTACTTTTTCAGGAATAAAATGATTTTCTTTAACTGTTGCTTTAAAAAGAAATACACATTTGGGTTTTCACAGGCAGTGGAAGTAATAAGTACACAGAGTACTAGAGATGCAGGTTTTAATTTACTTCATCGAGTGTCACATGAACCTTAGTTTAAGACTTCTTTTTATGTGCTTCACCATCAAATTAAACCATATGTTTTCATCAAAATTATCAAATTAAACAAGCATGTGAATGAAGTGAATTATAAGTTTTTAAAAAAACCCACCTTTCATGACTTAACAAACGGCCTCATAAAAGTCAAAAGAGGAAGCAGAATAATTTTGTCCCCCGGAGGGATTAAATTAGATAAAACAAAATAAGCACAATAATTAGAAACAAAGCTTCACTTTTTCTACCATCACTGTGATGCTCTACAGTCTACACCAAGTGGAAAAATACAAAAAAGCACCGCAATGATCTTCTGACAACAGACCTAAGTCTCATTGATTGTTTTTATTGACAAACTTGATATTTACATGGTCTGGGTGACTCGTATGCACAGTGCAACTTATTAGATAGGAATTTAAGGCTTACAGTCAATTACAATCTCAGTAAATAGGAAGAGTAAAAGTTCAGCTGCTTCAATTTAAATTCAATTAATTTGAGCACCGTTTCAGCCATTTTTGTTCCATTAAATCAATTTTCCAGGAACCGTACAACCAAACCAAAATAGACAAGCGCTTTAAATTTGTAGTAGACTTGGCTTGATTGCAAAAGGGAGTAAGGACATCTTTAGAAATTGGACACAAATAACAAGAATCCTTTTTGAAGTTGCTCCCTACTGTGGATTTAAACCGTTACACAGTGTGGGTTTAATAAAAGACAAATGGTAGAGCGGAGGTTTACGATACAGTCAAGGAGAGCTGATTCTCAGAGCTGTCTCACGAGGCTCGTAACTTGAGATAATTGCTCTCTGACGCTGTCCTCCAGCTCCTACTAATTGGGTATCTCTCTGAAAGACTTTTTTCACAGGCACCTATTGTAATTCTTGCTGCTAGATACAGTTCACAAAGCGACAAACACTGTCACGAAAAGAAAGTCTCTGTCCTTTTCAAATTAGATTGTGATCTATTCAACCTGTTGTTAATCAGCTAATTAGCTGATTGCTTGGATAGATGAATAGCTTTGACAACAGAGATGGATACCACGCTTATCATCACTGTCCGCGCAGTGACAGTCAGTATTGTTGATTGTTTGTTTACAGGCAAAGAAGGTGACATTTTAAACTTGTTTATTGAAGAGCAGCGGCTGACTAAAAAATTAATTATATGTCTGTTAGTGTTAACTGCTTGTGTTTATTACTCTGTCTATATAGATTTAATTTAGCTTTAAATGTCATGGTATTTGTAAGAACCTAAGCCCTCGGTGACAGTGGATCAGAGGTCATGGGCAAACCTTATACCGTCATTAACAGCCTTTAATATACTCGCTCCTTCTACATTACTTAGATCAGGGGTGTGTACTGCAAATTGACCAACATCCACTCAGTATATTTCCATCTACCTGTTCCTCATGTCAGTAGATTCAAACCCAGGTCTCTTTCTGTGTCAAAGCACATTAACCACTTTGTTTTTTATCCACAAATTTAAAACCCAAAATAGCTTAAGTGCGCATACAAAACATTGCCTTAGTAGTTACAACTAATTTGGGTTCATTCAGGCTATTAACACAGTCTTTACGGCATAATATGAAAATTGGCTTGACACTACAGCAGCGGCAGTGCTCAAAATGACTGAAATGAGGAAAAGTTGTTTTGAAGCCAGGTTTCAGGCCAGGCCAGTACAAAGTTGAACATATCCAGTGTCGGTCGTGTTCACCTGTTAAGAACCTGAGTGAGCTGGCGTCTCGTCAGGGAAAGACCGCTACAGTAAGGTTGCCTTGTCAGGAGCTCAGATCCTTGGATGTCTCAGAGTTTTTCATTGCTCCCATTTCCCAAGAAAAATACCTGCAGGAATCAAGGATTTTCAGCACATGGTGTGTGTGTGTGTGTGTGTGTGTGTGTGTGTGTTCATGCGTGTGCGTGCGCCTTGTGCACTGAAGACTACTGGTATGTACCGATAGAAAGACACCTTCGCACCTCATTAACTATCACGTTACTGTCTCAGCTATATTTTGACTTGCAAATGCAGTTAATAGGGCATGACAGCTATATCAGTTTCTTAGCTGAATCTTACAGAAGAGCTTTTACAATTAGATATTGTTTTTTTTGTTGTTCCTTAGACAAAGTTAATCAGAATGCCCATAAGGCACTCAGACTAGACCTTCGAACTAGCGACGAGGTGATTTATCAATAAAAACTAATAAGTTCACCTCTGACCGACCTTTAGGGCTTTAGAGTAGCTAGAAATTGACCAAAGGCTTTTAAATCATAAAACCTCACATGCACCGTGTCAGTAAATAGTTGCTAAGCAGCAAATCTCCAGTGGCCTCTGCTCCCCTTGTCTCCTCAGGGAGTATTAATGTATAGGGTGATATAAGGAGCAACCAAAGCAGGTGGAGTAAAATGCAAGTTGCTGATTTCTGACTCCTACTAAAACAGCTGTATTAGTAGCTGTATAAAAGGGATAGAGTAGAATTGATTGTGTTTATGGGATTAATTGAAGGTAACAGACTGTCAGTGTTGATGCGAAAAGGAGAACATGTTGTTCTTATTATCTGCTGGTAATTGCTCCAGTAAGTCAGATTTCTTATCACAGTTAACTCACCAGGACATGTTTAGAAATGGATATTACTCAAAGTTTTCCAATGCATTCACTCCTTTGGCAAGGATAAGTCTCATTAGCTGAACTGAAACACCTGCCTAGAAACATAAATATAGTGTGCCCTGAAAAATTCAAGTTTGTGCTAAAATGAAATAAAATGTTGTCGATGACACCCGACAACAAAAGGTTTGATGTTTGTTCATCTTATTTAATTTAATTTGATTTATTGTAACGTCTAACACGTAGCTCCTGTCATAGAAACACAAGGCTAAATGCCTTGGCCAGATTTACTTGTCGTTGTAGAGACAGTTTTGAGCCTGTTATTTATCCCCTATAGCACAAATCAGTGTTGTTTATCTTTTTTTCTGTCTTTGTGTGGGCTGTTGAGCTGACTTGCAGCAGTGTTTCATCACAATATCCTTTCCAGTTATAAATATTTACTTCATAGAAATACGTTGCACATTGTTTGATAAGTTCAACTAATTGTAACTAAAAGATTAATAGAGCTAATAGATATTTCTAGAGTATAGGATACAGCTCCATATTCATATATTTACAGGCTTTATATTGCAGGTTTGCTGGGATGTCAGCTCTTGGTATTTGATGGAAGACGTGGAAATAAACAAAAAGCATCTCACTGTGTTGTGGAGACTTTCATCTGTTGTTTCTCAGCTGTAAAAATAGTTGATATGCTTTTGTTCCTCTCTCCATCTCATTGCAGTGTGTGGAGACATCCATGGGCAGTTCTTTGACCTGATGAAACTGTTTGAAGTAGGAGGATCACCTGCATCCACACGCTACCTTTTCCTGGGGGACTACGTCGACAGAGGGTATTTCAGTATTGAAGTAAGTCGTTGCATTCGTTGTAGCCCTCATCGGGGCCTAATCAAGTGTGACAGACACAATGTGCCCAAGTGAAGCTGCGTTTATTAATAACTTTCTTTGATTGCAGATCAAATCAGGCTGTAGACTCTGGAGCGCTAAAAGATGTTTGTAATAACTTCAAATGTAGCGTGGATAGCAAATGTAACAGTGCAGCTGAGGGTTATGTAGATAAATGAGGCGCAGTATGTGTATTTAATCAGGGACTTCATTTAGGAATGCACTTAAACACTATAAATTTCCCACCATCTCACTGTCTGAGATATGATACTTTTATTAATAAAACATATTTTAATGGAGTGTGCTGTAACTGTCCTCCTCTCAAGGCATCTCTTTCAGCAAGCTTGAAATGTGCCACAAAATGTACTTCATGAATGTTTCATTATTAGCAGGAACAGCTTATAATAGGCCACACTTTGAAACTGACAAAGTCTGACTTGCTGTTTCATGTTTCTAGTGATGTTCAGAGATGACAAGCTAACTGTTCCCCACTGTGTTGTGTTCTTCTTTGTTTCAGTGTGTGCTGTACTTGTGGGCCTTAAAGATCCTGTACCCCAAAACACTGTTTTTGCTGCGTGGGAATCATGAATGTAGACATTTAACAGAGTATTTCACATTTAAGCAGGAATGTAAGTAATGCTTTTGAACTTCCACTTTTTTTTTTTTTTTTTTTTACCTTTGATCTAAACTGAGTCCAAGTCTGTGACGCTCTGTACAGAGAGGGAGGAGAATTGAGTTATTCTTTCTAAAAAACTGTTTATTATACGTCCAGCTCAACCACTGACCTCAAACGTTCACTTTAAAGTGCCCTCTGGCCTGGTACAGGATTCAGTCAGATTTTTGCCCTTCCTGATATTTACACATGTCAGAAGTATTTCTGTTGGACTCAGACAGAGTAGGAAAAAAAACACAAAAGCGCTGTGAAAATTGTGCTGTTTTTAAAATGTGTTTGGGAAGTTTTTTGGCACTTTGAAAAGCCTTTCCGTCCCAGACTAGCACACTGCCCCAATGTATGAACGCTGCGTTGTTTGACTTGGCATGCTCTCCTTTCCCTGCCCTGTTTCCCCCCATGACAGGTAGAATTAAGTATTCAGAGAGGGTGTATGACGCATGTATGGACGCCTTCGACTGCCTTCCCCTGGCTGCACTTATGAACCAGCAGTTCCTATGTGTACACGGAGGACTGTCTCCAGAAATCACAAATCTTGACGACATCAGGAAAGTATGTCTGATTTGAGACCTTGTTCTCTATAATTTCATAAAGTTAGCTGTCTGTGTGTGTATGTGTGTGTGTGTGTTTGTGTGCGTGCGTGCGCGTGTGCATGTGTTAGTGCTGGTGTGCATGTGTGGTTAACAGCAGGTGGCCATTAATGGCTTTAAAAATACAGATCATTTGTTGAAAAATTGGAGTTTCCTGTCCGCTTCATTTACTTTTTGCATTTGTTCAAAGTTAATTGGGAAATAAAACTACATTCATTTTAGCATGGTGTGCTTTGAAAATAACAACCTTGCTCGCAATGTATAAAGTGGTTTTCCGAGATCTGCCTCAACCACTGCTCGGGACTCGGACATGGGCGATTGTAAGCGCCGCTCTGGTCCTCGCACTGATTAAAAAATGGTGAAGAGTCAGATCCTGCTTTCAAACTAATTCAATAATTCCAAATGGATTTTGTGGCTGCAATCAGAGGGCATGCATAATAGAATTTGCTCTATTGAAGTGTCCATCATGCTACCCATCCAGTAATCCACAAGCTTTTGTTCAAGAAAGAGCAATCCTCGGCTAAAAGCAAAGTCGTTTATGTTCATTGCTCTAAAGAATGGCTGCCATCAAGATTTTTTCACATCTTTCCAAAAAAAAAAAGCCTTCCAGGTACTGAAAGATGAGTGCTGTCTGCAACACATCATCCGCGCCACATATCCTAAATATTCCGCTCCTTCCTTCAATAGAATTTTAAATCACTCCAGTGAACGTGTTGGTGAGAGTCACGATTTAATTATGATCATAGCGGCAACAGGAGCAGCAGCCGACGTGTCTTTCACAGAAGAAGCAACATGCACTGAGAAGCCACAACTCTAAAAATGGATCCCTGGTTTTAATGTCGAGGCTGATGGCTGTATTATCTCTGCAGTAGCATGCACACTTTATGCGCAATTTTTCCAGTCAAACAGGCTGACAAGAGTGCTCACATTTTCCTCCACAGCTAGACAGATTCAAAGAGCCTCCAGCATATGGACCAATGTGCGATCTGCTGTGGTCCGACCCCCTGGAGGATTTTGGGAATGAGAAGAGCCAAGAGCATTTCACACACAACACAGTGCGAGGCTGCTCCTACTTCTACAGGTGCGTATGTTGTCTCTTACATTTAATCTAATCTAATCTAATATTTGGAGCAACTTATTTTTACTTTTTACTTTAGAAAACTTCGTAAAGCATTCCCAGTGACAACTGGATAGATAATGACTGGTGTTGACTGTTGTCTGTACAACAGTTTCCACATTAAAGTTTGTTTACACCGTCTCATATTGGACCATGAAATGAGGAACATGGTCTTAGTAGCCATATTTCAAAAGGCTTGTATTCTCATTTGGTGCTTTGACTACTTTTAGGAAAAATAAATCATCCACTGATTAGTTTTGGCTGTACTGTCTTGTGGAAATCGTATTACTTAAGTGATTTTCAATACAATGAACATTTTCCAAGACACTGTTTGAACATAAATACAGGTAATCATCAACAAATGTCGTAAAACAAAAAAGGGAGAAAAAAAACATAATCTTGTCAAAGAGATGATAAATCAAGGAAGCCTCCGGCCAAATTTCCATATCTCATCTCTTCATTTTCTTACCCCCACAATTCCTCCACTGTGAGGGGGAGTCCGACAGCTGTTAGAACATGGCGTGCATTAGAGAAGATCCCGAAGACTCCTCCTCAGACAGTATTTATGTAATCCACATTACCTTCAATGGAGCTGAGTAACTGAACAAACAGAGGAAATGCTCGGAGCAGGCAGCTCGCACTGTTACAAAATGTAATGGACTGGCACATTAGCACAAGGCACAGTCCTGTCTGTGAATGCGTGCTTCACTCCCTCCGCTCATTACGGCCTGAGCGATGCTTGCTTGGCCCCGGCGCGCCTGGGGCAAGCCAGCACAACTAGTCACAAATGTCTTGAGGTTCCTGATCTACATTTTCCTCTTTTTGTTTTTCCTTTTTTAATAGCAGGTGTTTCATAACTACTGACTTAATGTCGTTTTAATGTCCACGCTTAAAGATGAGCTCCCAGCAGCGGCTTGTGAAGGCATATTTTGTCTGATCACCCTCACATCTTTTATCACTTTATGTGAGCTATTTCACCGCAGATCCACAACTGGCTCTGTGTTAAAAGAATATGACGTTGCTGTTGACAAGAGGCTAAAGAGAAATGTTAGGTATGTGGCCTCTTTGCCTCAAACGGCTGATTTGACTGTCACATGTTTGTGTTGTACCAGCATCCTGGTTAACCTTCTGCCAAATTCCTCTCGAGTCTTGTTTTCATCAGTCAGATGCTCGCTAATTGGCATCACACTGGCATTCAGGATTTATGAGACAGTTTTAGCCAGACTGAGAAAGCACCGTTCCTCCACACCCCTCCCCAGAAACCATCAGCTTCTTTGTTGCTTCTGTCTTGCAGCAACCAGTATTTTTCCCTTGCACCGTAGGCACACTCGTAACACTTTTACAAACACAAGTCAGGCATGAAATTGCACATGTTTCTAATATGGTTGCTTCCATTCTAGCCTCCACTCAGTAGCGCAGATAAATCAACCTAAAGTGATTTTTTTCCCCCAACATTGGTGGTAATGCAAGCTACTGAAATTAGATCAATTTTAAAGCCTCAACTTTAGCATTGAACATGACAAATGCCATTATGTTTGCACATGATGAAGCCATTTCCTGCACAACTCTTCATGTTGTCCAAGGAGCTCATTAACATCTGTGCCCTCTTGTTGGACAGATGGGAGATGCTTTAAAGTCAAAAAAAAAAGAAAAACTGGAAAAAAAAACTAGGCCAAATTGTGCCTTGTCTACCAAGCAGCTCCATATGGTGTGTATCTACATCTGCTATAGGAAATCAAGTGAGAAATAAAACATTTATTCCTATTTTCTACAAAACTCATTTCATTTAATTCCCTCTTGGCAACCGCTGCCTCCTTGTCACATCCCTCCCCGCAGATGCTTGTTGTGATTGTCAGGAACGTATGTGTTCTCACGTCAACATGCACTATGATTGTTAATGAACCTTTCCTCACTCCTTCAATTTCAGCCTTTCATGATGGATTTCCACGCAAGTTCAATTTAAAATGATTTACCTCTGCACCAAAGCGTCATATCCTATGAGCATGCATTAAAAAAAACAAGCCAGTCAAATTAAAGCTAATTTATTTATACAGCCCTTTATTACAAGTCTGCCCCAAAGGACTTTACATTAAAAGATGCAATAAAGCTTCCAGAACGGTCTTCTCAGTATCAGACTCGACCAGAAGTCTGCAACAGCTCAGTGCCGATATCATGTCTAAAAAAAGTCATTTAACAAATGACTGGTTTTGTTGTGCAACAGCTGTTGGGAAGAAGAAAAACAGTCTCTTGGTACTTTTGTTGAAAGGTTGGAAACCAAAATCTATAGCTTGGTTTTGATTGCAGCATGTGGGTGTCGTTCAGTGTGGTACTCTGAATATTGCAGGGGCGTGGAGCTAGGATTTCAGAACCTACTACAAAACCATCATCACGTTTCTTCATTCGACCACAAAGGTTTTGGTGTTTTAGGTTCGTTTGTGCACTTTGATTGTGCTGTTTGTTTAACAACACTGAGAAGAATAACAGCATAGGAAAGAAATACATAATACATTATAACAGAGTCATTTGATTTGTCTTCCACAAAAGCTGTAAAACGACTGGTATGTCAATCAGACACAACTTCTGAGACAAAACACTTGAATTCCACCCTGTTGTGGAAGAAATCCACCCACATTCACTAAGTGTTTCAGATGTAATGCAAAGGCATCACTCATTCATCAGGAGCTGTCGCTCACTTTGTTCATTACACAGCATCCCACAATTCATAAATCCTGATGGCCTCTGGGGTTTCAGTCATTTGTTAGGAGCAAATCTCAAACCAATGCTCTAAAGCCTTTTTCATAGTCTTTTTATTAAGAAACTCCACTTAAGAAATGCTGCGTGTCTGTGAATTATCATATGGCCTTTTTAATCTAGAACAAAGGAAATGTTGAGTGTGTGTTGGTGCCAGTGGATGAAAGGTTGTAGAATGGAAAACTCACTGTAGTTTGACTATTGGCTGTAAGGTTTTTTGGTCTCTGCTCACACACTGAATAGATCAGCACCAGCATGCACTCCCAAGGAATTGCTTTTTTCCTTAAAGAAACAGTCTGCTATGAATCATGTGTCATATTTGACATTTGAGGTTCATTCTGAAATAAAAATGCTCCATTTGAGAGGGATCACACTTACTCCTCTAACAATATGAAAGCCTGTTTAAAAGTTAGGAATATTATGTGTTATTATTTAGATTATGAGTCATCATACCTTAGCTCACAAAAATGTACTCCTTTTTTACAAATTACAGAGCCTGCTTTAAATTTCAGGTGGAAATTAAAGTTGATATGAAAGCCTTCATTTACAGCCAACCCTCTGAGGGAGAATACCTCTTCATGTGGCACAGTGTTATATATTTACTGTTTCTCTGAGCACAATCAATAAAACACATGACTTATTTAGTTATTTCTATTGATCGCTTTTCTTGATCTTCCTGGGATTTTGCTCGAGGTACAGAATGACTAAACCAAATGTTTCTCTCTTTACTCAACAGCTACCCTGCAGTCTGTGAATTTCTACAACACAATAACTTATTATCTATCATCCGGGCCCATGAAGCGCAGGATGCTGGGTGAGTGTCGTGGCATTTCAGCTACTCCCTATCACACTGTCACACAGCGGAGTGATTCAGACCATGGTATTAAGTGAAAAGCTTCCCGTGTGCTCTAGGCTTTTGCTCCAACCTGTCTGGAGAGCAGATTCAGTGCAGTCTGAACTTTGAGAAAAGACGTGTTAATCCAAGAAATGAAAATGAATCAGGCAGGAGGAATGAGTTAGTCAGATGAGATGTGACAAGTATGATTCACGCCATCTTTGACAAGAACTCCAGAATTGTTATTGAATTTGTTGTGTTTCTTTTATTCATGAGATATTTGGTAGCATCAAGAGCAGTAGTAACAGCACACCTTGGATTTCTAACAAAGGCACTGGAAACCCTCTTTCAACAGTTTGGTTTTTGAAACAGGCAGGTGGGTGGATGTGTCAAGTTGATCTCCATCTAAGTGAGGTTAAGGCGGTGGGAGGCACAGCACAGGCAGTTGTTTACCATTGTACTCCCACAGCATGGTCACGTGGGACATGTCGGGACGTCTCAGATGAGGCTGCTGCTTCAAGCTGCTTTAGATGACAAATGTAATAATGCTCTTAAGTTTCATTTTATGCTTTCTTTGTAAATAGTACTTTTTAGAGAGTCAATGTAAATAGTCCTCCATTAGGATGTTGTTTATTTAAAGCTTACTCCTATTCCAACTATGTAAACCACCAAACACAGCACAGAGTGGGAGGGCAAAGACACAAAGCATAGTGGGTTTTAAAGCTGAGTTTGTTCACTATGATGACTATTTCAGGGTATGTTTCACCTGCAACACAGGGATTTTCTCTCCTGAGGCGTTTGCCCCCTTGCTGATGCATCAGCTTACAAGACAAACACAAAGACACAAGAGGCCTTAAACACTGTTGTAGTTAATCATATCTCCAGGGTGGAGGGTTGAAGTGTAATCCATGAATTAAATGTAATATTGACTAATAATTACTTCTCATTTGGACATTTTACCAGATACCGCATGTACAGAAAGAGTCAGACCACTGGCTTCCCATCCCTTATCACCATCTTCTCAGCACCCAACTATTTAGATGTCTACAACAACAAAGGTAAGAGAAACAAATATTTGTGTCATCATCAGTATTCAGTGGCTTTAAACACAAAAACCACCGTGTCATATTCACAAGCTGCCACAGGGCAACATCGCATTACAAAGAGATGGTTCTGTACAATATCATTTTGATATCATAGCAGGAAAGGCTCATGTAACAAATAACATTATGAATGGTTTAATTCATTCCAATGAAGAGTTTTCAAGGACTAGCTATTGTGGATGCCGGTTGACATATCTCACAGAGTTTCTTCAAAGAATGGAGCTTGAAACAATAACAAGTCAAAATGTTTGTTGAAAAAAAAACATTTTTGACCTATCTTAGATCTGGTTTAGTTCAGTTCTGGGTCTCTGCTTTGCTTAAAGTTTAAATTTCTTCTTTCGTCACTCATGTACTTCAGTTCTTTGGAGTTTGCTCTTTTGTTAATCAGAGATTTATATTTGGGGGATTTATGTGAGTTGGAAGAGTCAAACAGAAACTATTCATATTGATCAATACCCATAGTAGTCTATCGAAGATGGTGTTACAAAGGATTTTGAGGACAAAATAAACCTGAAATTTAAAAAAGATGGGCATCCCTTCATGTTTGACACTAGCACAGTGACATAGTGTGTGTTGTTTGGTTGTGATAACCTTCTCAGTGAGTTTTGTTCTTCTTATTATTTATTTTTACATCATTATTAATATCCATACTAGATGTGGTACCAGTAAAAAAATAATATTCAGTTTAATTTACCCTGATATAATTTCACGTCAGCATTGCTCACATATAACCAACACTCCACACCCACGTACGCACCTTCCATCCCACACAACTCCCGACTGTGCTGTTTGTTGTTTGTTGTTGTGCTGGTGCCCCGCTGACAAAGAGCACCGGATGGACAGACGTTAATTCCCAGTGAATGGACAGTCAACAAGAGAGAGATCTGCTCTAGGCTGCAGCTTATCTTCTAGTAGAGAACTATTCAGCCACATGTCAATCCATCTGACACATTTTCATCACGGTATTAGACTAAAAGCTCAGTGACAGTGATTTTAGTCGGGTAAATTCTGGGGCAGAGCAGCTATGAAATGAAGTGGCCTGGTGCCGGTTCACTTGGCACTGGGCGGTGGCCTGTGCTGCGCTACGGCGCCCACGCAACAAGATGGGCTCGCCTTTGTGCTGTGAGTCAGCACTTTTCCCCCGGAGAACAGACAAGACAGTATCTGCCTTGGCTGTGGGGGCTCGTTTGGATGGGGGCGGTGTCGGGCAAACCACAGGAAATGGAAATGGGAAGGAAAGAGCGATGGTGCTGGTGCAGGCAGTTTTGCAATTTCTCTCGTGATGAAATGCCATAACAGAGCTTAATACTGCAGTGCTGCTGCACGTGATGCGCAGGAGAGAATGCTGCCTTTTTTAAATGTTATTTTGGCCCATTTGCAGGTGTGTTTCCTTTGATCTGAGATTAGGATGCATTTGTTTGCTCTTTTCATTTTTCCCCACAAACTGTCTCTATGCTTTGCCTGCACAATAAAGATAGTCAAGAAACCGTGAGGCAGTGTTCCTGTCAGGTTCGTTGTTTATTATTAGGACCTCATTTGTTTCATGCCAACTAATCTTCCCAGGGCTTGCAGTCAACATAACACCATACAATACAAACAAACAAACAAACAAAGTCACATCAGATGCATGTTGTTTTTTGTTATGGCAACCAATTGCCTGGCAAATCATTTGCACCTCATGAGCTCAGTGTGGAATAGCACCCTTGTAGCTGATCCTCAATTGATAAAGTGCCCCATGTTTATTAGAGGGTAAAAAAAAAACTGCTGTTTGATTTTAGAGCTGACTTGATTTAACAGCACAGATACATCTTACCTAGCAGGAATATCTTTATTTCACTCATCATTCACTGTCTGAAAGTGAGACACTTTTCTCTTTGGTTGAATCTGTCTCGGTGACAACATCATTGGCTTAAAATATAAATATAATAGCAGATTCCCAACCAAATAAATATCCTTCAAGTGAAATTTTTTTACCAGAGATTTTATGTTAAAGCTCTTAAAACTCCACACCCAACACACACATCCGCACGCACAAGTCCCATGAAACAAGCACAGTTCTATCAGTCCTGTTGATGCTCTTTTAATCAGTCATGTGGGTGGGGTTCACCGGTAGAAGCAAAGCCTCTGTAATGAATTGCTCTGCTCTTAGCATCTTGCAGGAGCTGGGAGCCCACTGAGCATGTCTGGTGATTGATGGCCAATCGAGTGGGCGCATAAATCTTAAAGGGGGAGGGAGGAGACATCAGCAGGTCCCATCAATCTAGCGTTGGGAGTTGGCCAGACTAACCAATGAGACCTCTCCACGTGGGGGCAAAAGTAGTGAGATGTGCACCTCCTGTTGGAGATGAAGGGGTGGGTGGCGATATGTATGAGGCAACATAAACAACCAAGGAAAACCTCCTCCGCTAGCGGTAAATTGAACTTGTAGCTGAGTCAGGGCAATCAACACATGAATGATGCTTACAATGTGATTCTGTGAAACCCAGCTTCGCACTGCCATTAACCCCCCGCCCCCACACCCACTCTCCATTTCTTTCAAGTCAAACTGTCAGTTTTGTAGTAAGTGTCAGGCAGTGACCAGCTGTCCATCACGGCTCTGACCCCTGCTCCCCCTCAATGACATCAGAAAAGTAACACAGACACTTGCGATCTGGCAGGAAAGCTGCGGTAAATGAAAGCACAGCAGCAGTGATTTAGCAGTTTGCACTGTTCAAGCTCTCACTGTTTGAGTCGTGAAGTGACTGCAGTGGAGAGAGAGAGGGAGATGGAGGGGGGCGGGGGGTAGCTGGCAGTCGTACACTTTGGAGTTCGCTTGTGGTTTTGTATTAATGGAATGTTTTCTGCTGCGTCATTATTGACTGGTCTCGAAAGCCAGCAACTGAATCCTAATGGTTATGGTTTTTTGATGGAATAAAAGCTAAATGACAGTGATGCTGCTAATATTGTAGGTGCTAATCTTTCAACCCTCCACCACACAAGACAGTGAAGGACTGGTTGGTTTAGATCCATTGCAAACCTGCTAAACCCTTTATAAACAAATTATGGAATGGAACAAGTGGAAACTAGGATGATTAAAAAAAGAGGAATGTGCTGCTGCAACAAGAAAGACATCACTGTGGTTCACTCACAGGTCGGGTTGGACACAGAGCCCTTTATTTTTACCATTTCCTGCCGGTGGTCATGTGCTGATTGGTAGGTAGTAGTAGATATGGGTGATTTGAAGAGAGGGGAAATGGAGTGGCATGATTGGCTCCTGGCCCTGCCACTGGAATAAATAGCAGGATGTAAGCGAGGGCAGTGATGACGCCAGCGCGGCAGGGAATTCATTTTTCCCCCCCGTCACGAGTGCCAGTGAGAAGAGTATCCCTGGCTGCAGATGCCCACCCATCTGTTATCACTGGTCATTACTGGGCTTCCCTTCAGTTTTCTGTAAACACGAGTAGGTTACAGAACATTTCATGCTGCATCAAACAAGAAAAACAAGCAGAGACAGAACAAGAAGAACATCATTAGAACATATTATCAGTTATGGATCATTATATACACATTAGAATACATTATCAGTTATGGACCATTAGCAAAGTGTCCATGTTTTTGGTTGAGCATTGTTAAGATAAACTTACAGAAATACTTTTTCTCAAGTAACTGAGCAAACTCACTGCTCACTGAGGAAGACCATAGGATGAAGATGAACCCACCCTCCAGAAAAAAGCCTCAATTTTGTTTCATCACAAAATATTTTGAAATCAAAACCATCCTCCACCCACTGAGGAGGACCTCGACTTACGTTGAAATGTCAAGGAAAAACTGGCAAGTCAACTTTGAGGGGAAGTTTCCATGTCAACTGTCGACTAGTTGCAGTCTCGAGAAACTGCTAGTACGAGGAACACAATCAATGACGAGATATTTCATGATTTTCTTTTTTTTTTTTTTTCTATCATACAGCACATTGTTCAAAATGGTCGCACTTGCATTAGCTGTCGCTGGACATGATGACGATGAGTGTGGACATGAAAAGAGCTGCATTCTCACACTAAGCTGCTAACCCAGTGGCATTTCATACAAGAGGCCTCAGAGGCAGATACGCCGTCAGCATTTAGCGTCCGGGCAGGACAGTGGGGATCTCCCCCTGACTCAAAGCAGATTTAACTGTCCTCGTTACCGGGGAAACCGGCTCAAGGCACTCCCTTATGAATAATTAATGAGCGGGCGTCGCCTGGCAGTTTCTGTGTTACCGTGGCAGCAGGCCTTGGCCTCAGCTACCCCGTTAGCACCGTCTGAGCAGCAGAGACATCTAGTGGCTGTCATGCAATGTGAAGTGTAGCAGTTCGAGTTGAACACAGCTGGTCGCCACAGTGGCAGTACCCCGCTGCTGTCTGAGAGATAACTTTGCATATAATTGTGCATTTGCAGTAATGAGTGTTCTGATAATAGGGAAGCAAAGGTCTCAATGTGTCTCCTTCATCTGTGTCTTTGACACAGTACTGTGAAAAAGAAAGTTGTCCTCGACCTGCTCACCCAGAGCTCAACAAACACGTTTGTTTTGTTTGTACAGGAGGGGGGGTCATCGTTGGGTGTCTCTGTACCTTTAAATGGAATCCGATTTGAAGGAGTAAAGGCAGGGGAGCTGACCTTTTCCCCCTCTCTGCCTTTTTCCCTCCGGGCTTCCATGGCTGCATTCAATCAAGTGCCTCGACGGTGTTTATGCAGTATGTGATGTTTATGCAATGGCTGCCCACGCGTACGATTGCTTTCATGGACGCCAACGCACATGCATAAACACCCACATCCCTGACAGAGTGCAGTGTGTCACAATAATACAATGACTTTCTTATTGGACAGCATAGTAGTGCATTGCTGATATTAATAATAACGACACATTAATTATACAGTATATGGATGTTCGCCTTCAGGAGATTTTTCCATTTGTGGCGTAGAACGTGTGTTCATTTGTGCAGCCTGCAATAAAGAAGTGACAGCAGTGGAATGTAATGCTTTGCAATACTTAAGGGACCATTTGAATCGCATAGTTACTGCACCATATGCATTACCATGCCTCATTGATTACACACACACATAGACACACACTGAGGCAAACCCTAGGCTAGCAGGATGTTTTCTGACTCACTTTGTGCTGCGACCGAGGTTATAGCTGCTTGGGATGCCAGGTTTGATGACTTGCTATTCCCGACCCTGAGAGGGGCCGAGGCAGGAAAGTCCCCCACGGTGACCCAGACACGGTGTCCGCTTTCTGCAGATCTGGGCCACCAGGCTCGCCTCGTGTGTGAGAAGAGGGGGGGACCTCTATATACAGCAAGGATATTTTGGTGTTTGGCAGCTCCCATGTTTTCCTCAGCACCCACGTTCACACTGCGCCTTAATCATGTGTGAAGTCACATGGGGCATGCCGTGGTCAGTGTTTGGGAGATGGTTTCTATGTCAGTGCTGCACAGAGACCATATGATTATGAGGCTTTGTGTAAAATAAAACAATATTCTGAAGGTGGCTCAAACAGAAATATTGGATATGTATTCTGAGGATTGACATTGGCTCCATATAGTGTGTCCTTATGGACTATGTGAAACTTCATGCATGTCCCAGCATGACCACGAGTACATAAGGAGAGGGTCAATTGTCATTCCAGCTGTCTTGTGCTCTGTCAGCTGTTCTCAAATGGATGCTTTGGTGCTTTTATCCTGCTCGTCCATTTTCATCCTCACAGTGAACTGTACCACCCATTAAAGTCTTATTCAATCCAATGCTGGGGGGATTCGTTGTATTTTGTGGAGGAAAATAAAACTAAAAGTAGAAGTGTTGTAAAAGAATCAGTTTGTATTTTTTGAGATATGTGCTTATTTGCTTTCTAACTCAAGTTTTATGAAATGCGATGATACCAGCCTGTTTCTATTACACATGAAGCTATAGCCAGCTGCTCATTAGCTTAGCACAATGCTAGTTAGCTTATTTCTGTACAAAATCCATCAACTAACACAACTGAAGTGTGTCATGTTTATTTAGTTTGTGAAAAAGTTGTTGTTTTAAGACGTGTTCTGTGTTGGACTGTGTTGTAGCTCGGTGCACTTTTTTGTAGTTCAGTTATTATCAAGGGGTTGCCAGGCAACCAGAGGACCCTGCAGGAAGTCACTGCTAGCGAGCTGTTTCCCTGTGTTTACAGTCTGTTTGCTAAGCTAAGCTCACAGGAAACTTGCTATAGCCTCGTATTTAATGGACAAACATGTATGGTGTGGATCTTATCTTCTAAGCCATGGCAAGAAAATAAATAAATGTATTTCTCAAATATCAAACAATTCTTTTCAAAGCTTGAAAGCTTGAGAAAGAAGAAAATACTAATTGAATTTCATCATCATGTAGGGTGGTTGCACACGGTGTCTATCATGACTTACTCTCTCCTGCTTGGCAATAATTGATGCTTTTCTGTTAACTAATGAAAAACGCTCAAGCTGAAAGGGCCTGAATGCTGAGCCATGTCTTTCTGTGATGTTAGTCATGTGTTCAATCCTGGAAATGACAGACATGATTCACCAACTGGGGGCTGTAATCAATACACAGAGGAAATGCTCCAGTGGGGTGAAAACAGGGGATTGATTGTTTCCCTAAATGGTCCTTACCTTCATTTTGATGTTGTACATTTTTGCAGCTTTAATTTACAGATCTCAGTTAACGATTTAACAAATACTGTATCTTAGCCGCCTTGTCTGGATGAGAGGTTGACAGATGCTGATTGTTTACATATCAGCCTAAATTGTTCTTATTTTCTCCATGTTTTGTTTTTTGTGTGGGTAGTTTTATACTGAAGCCTTTTATTCCCTGTCATCAGCTGAGCTTGACTGACGGCGTTTGACAACATCTTGAGTTACATCCAAGCTCCAGTGTTGGAGTTGATGACAGTGTTTGGGCGACTTCGCACTTTTCTTGATTGTTTTTTTGCCAAACAGTAGCTCTGAAGAAATTGGTGGTTTTCATTTAATCGCAACTCGTGCAGCACTGGTACCCACAGCTAATGAATCATTACCCTAGAAAGGTAAACAACAAAAACACCCAGGGATTTTTCACAGTAAAGCACACTTTCTTTACTAATGTAATTTGATCATTTAAAAATAAAAAGAAAAGAAGAAAAGCTTTGGGCCACGTGTCTCCCTCAGGGAAGAACGTAATAAACCAAATTATGAACCAAAGAGAAAGAGAATAACACCTTTTTAACAAAGGTATTATTTGATCTTATGTATAAATCATATTTCCAAAAGCAATTACCCATTATTACTTCTTTATTGTGTATCCGGGAAGATCTTCAGCTGAGGATATTCTCCAGTAAGTCTTTTCTCTTGGCTCTTTAAGCTAAGTACTTTGTGGGTAACTTCCCTCGGGCTAATAACATGTTGGACTGACAATATGGTGCATAGAGTATGTACCTTGGTTTGTACCAGCTGGTGAGGGAATATAGTATTTCTGAGTGGTGTTTGGGAACTGGTAGCAGGTCGTTAATTGATTTGTATCTTAATTTCATATTGTGTTTTTCTTGGTCTCAAAGCATATGGAGTGAAATGTCATTGACAAACATCTGATTTTACTGCCACATCAGTACATAAAACCTTAACATCATAGAAGTTAAAGTTGTTGTTGTTGTTGTTGGATGGTTATTTACTTTGAGACGTTACACATATTTTAACATCCGCCTCCCCAGCGGCAGTGCTGAAGTACGAGAACAACGTGATGAACATCCGACAGTTCAACTGCTCACCTCATCCTTACTGGCTGCCCAACTTCATGGACGTCTTCACCTGGTCCCTGCCATTTGTGGGCGAGAAGGGTAAGCACGAATACACATAACGGAATTAAGATTATTGACTACAAATCATTTTTAAAGATGTTTTGAAAGTGGACCCCGTCATGAGAAAAGTAACATACACTTGGTATATTCACTTATAGTTCATAATCACAAAACTTACTGCTCATGATTTATGAGCCACAAACACTCATGTCTAACCAAGTAACTTAGACATGCTAATTAAAAACATCTCCATATTGTAAATCAACAAGGCAGAGAAAGTTTAGAAGCCAAAGTTTGAAGTGCGCCGCTGTGACACATCTATGTCAGTTCATCACACAGTAACTACGTCTAACACACTCGCTCCAGGAGTGTGACCCTTCCACACAGAGCTTTTACCAGCAGGGTTGCAAAGTCACTGCTGGTTGGGTGTGTGAAGGGTTCACTCGGGTGGACATTTGTCTAACAAGCACCGCATGATGATGATGATGATGATGATGATGATTTTCTTTTCGTTTTTGTAACTGTTACGCAGTGACTGAGATGCTGGTGAACGTACTGAGCATCTGCTCCAACGATGAGCTGACGACTGACGAGGAGCTGGACGGTGAGCACGGCACAAACACTACAGATTTCACTGCAGTTTTCTCTAGCTACACTAGAGGGAGTCCTCTGCTAGAGGGAGTCCCAGACATACACACACAAACACACACACACACACTTGCATACACAATTTTGCATACGCATTCCCTGTGTGTTTACTCATACCATGACTGCTCTGCCCTGTTTCCAGGACATTCAATCTTAAAATCTGAAGTTTTTAGACATTCCTAAGCATATTTGTCACTATTTGTCACAAGAGTCTGCTAAATGATGAGTCATTGTCACATTATCTTCAGCAGCTTCAAAATACTTCCTTTAGAAAAGCTTGGACATCATCAGAACCATAGAACTCTACAATAGTCTAAAAAGGTCTCAATTAAAATCCTTTAAAGTGTTGAAAAGCTTCAAATACAGAGGCTCAATATGTTTTGTTCTACTGGATCACTCTGTACTGCATGTCCCCATGAGTCCAAACAACACAGTATTCATGCTTTTTTATCTTCACATAATAGTAGAAAGTGTGAGTCAATTGTTTGTTCCCAAGTTACAGTTTATCTACAAAGGGATGACCAGTTTTCCTCTGTTTGCCCCACCCCTCGTTCCAAACAGGAAATGATCTAACCAGTCCTTCCTGCTCCTCCTCTCTCTCTCTTCATCAAATCAAATTTCAACCTTGTGACATTTTTAAAGATATTGAAATACTAATTGTTCCTCCACTTGGCTGTCATGAAGTTCAGATGTATAATTAGGGAATATAATTAGGTAGTTAATGAAAATGGAAGAAAAATACATTCAGGTCCACACATTTCCTGTAAGAACTGCACCGCTCCACTCTGCTGTTGATAAAACCAAATGTTCTGATTTGTAATTGAGTTCATTTGGATTTCAATTTAAAAAAAAAAAATGACTTCAACTATTCATCATTTCAGATACATTTTTGAACAGATAAATCAAATTTATCTTATCTTAATCAAATTTATATTTAAATAAATCAAATTCAAATTTGTATTGATTCTGTGAATTTGGCACAACTCAGTACAATACACGGTCACGTGAATAATAATCTGTCTTTTAACATCTCATCACTGACCACCAGCTAATTCACTCATTGCTTTTTTTTTTTTTTTCCAACTTCCTTCTTCTTCCGTCTTCTTTGTCTTCACTTCTTTCACTGTTTCACTTTTTGCAGTCAGCTCCACTTTCATATATTTTGTTAATTTTCACTATTTTGACATTTGTGTTTTTTCTTTCCTTTCTTCTTGTCTTTCTCATTCATGATTTCCTTTTCTCTGGCCTTTAATCTCTGATTATCTTTTTTTGCCCTGCTCTTTATCTGCTATTGTTTCCATGGTTCCGGTGATATTTCAGACCTCACTACTATTTTTTTTTAAATACATTTTTCTTTGGCATCTCTCTCCTCTCTCTCTCTCTCTCTCTCTCTCTCTCTCTCTCTCATGCTGTGATATTGTCACTACCTTGAATTACCTCATCTAATTTCTCTTTTCTATGTTTTCCAGAGTTTTGTGTTCAAGGCATCACTTTTTCTTTACACTTGTTGTGCTTTGTTGCCTCTTATTTCACCGTGCGCCACCTCTCTGCCGCCTCCTCTTTCATTCTACAGCCATCCACTGATCTCTCTGTCCTTTCTCTTGTCTTCTCTTCTGGGGGTGTTTTCATGAGAAGGACAGCTAATATATCCCCCCAAAAAAGGTACTACCGGTGTGTGCTGCAGTAGATAGACTTTTGCCCGGTGCTTGCTCGGTCTGTCAACTAATGTCACTGCTCAAAGCACCCTCTAACGCCTCTTCTGAGTCTCACTGTTGTTCTTAATTATATCATCTTTCAGAAAAATGTGTCAGCAATGCTACAGTTACATGCTCCTGCTTCAGCTACAGCCAAAACTGACACATGAATAAAAACTAGCCTCAGGAATTCTCATTATCCAAAGGAACATATTTCCTGTACACAATAAAATAAGCTCTGCTTCTACAGGGGCTCAGTCCTGTGGGCAAACATATTTTTAAGTAATAATAACGGTTTATTCAACTGAGGATGAGAGGAAGAGTCTTAAACAAGACATCAGGTTGTCAGCTCTTTCCTCTGCCCCAGTCTCTCACCACACACCAACTTCATTTCCATCTCTCATGCTCATACATTTTCCACACGGGTTCCCTGGGGCCTTTGAGCTGTTATTCTGCAAAAAGGTCTCTTAAAACAAAGTCTTGTTTTCCAGTCCAGGAAAAATCTCTGCAACCAAAACACAGTGCAGGGAAAATTCATACAACTGTGTTCTCAACAAACTCGTTGAAAAGACATGTTTGGACAAGCAACAGATTTAAAGGTTTTAAAAAGCAACAGATTTAAAGGTAATGCTGGGGGTTACTCAGGTGTTGTGACGTGTGGATGGACTGAAAGTATGTTGTATAATCTGAACTTCAGGCTGCAATAACCACATTGTGTTTGCATCGTGGTCTTCTGAAGCACTTGTGGATAAAACTAATAGTGCAACAAACATGCTCTGACTTAGCACATTCACTAAGTTTCATTGTAAAGAATAAACGCACCTGAAGACAAAACATTACACACATGCAGACGTCGTATAGCAGGTGCCATAAGGTGCATAAGGTTGTGCACACCGTCACACTCTGTATGACTTTTTTTTAGGTGCCACAGCTTCTGCCCGCAAGGAGGTCATCCGCAACAAGATCCGTGCCATTGGAAAGATGGCCAGAGTATTCTCTGTGCTCAGGTACGCTAACGTGAAAACGCTCACTGTGTCCTGTGTGTTCTACTGTTGTACTGTTAGCTTCAGTGCTACAAAGGCCAGAGACCGATCAGTGTTTTTATGGGTCTAATGACCATGTGTGATGTGAAAGCGATGAAAGTGATGTTTATTTGTTATTTTTTGTTTTCTCCAAACTTAAATTGCATCTAGTGTTATTATAGAAATATGAGCTTGAAGGAAATGACACAGTAAACGATGATAATATCTTTTATATATATATATATATATATATATATATATATATATATATATATTTATATGTTTCTTCATAACAGAGAGGAAAGTGAGAGCGTGCTGACGCTGAAGGGACTGACCCCGACAGGCATGCTACCCAGCGGAGTGCTGTCCGGTGGCAAAGAAAAGCTGCAGAATGGTAAGAGTGTCACCAAGTACCCCCAGACGTCAGACTATGGCCCCCACAATGGAGTCTTACACACACACACACACACACACACACACACACACAAAATCCCCTTACACAGCAGTATCCTGAGTTCCTGAGTCAAGTGCTAGCTGTGCTAGCAGTACTTAGGGTATACTGTATATACACACTTCTTCCCTCTCCCTCAGCAAAGGTTTTGGAATTTCAAATTGCTGCCTCAGAGTAATACTGTACGTGTAGTTAAATATCACTGGCAGCATCAGTCCGTATCCTTTCTATACTGAATGTTCATTTAAATACTACTAAGCAGTAACAGCAGCCTTATGCAGTTTCCTTTCCCAACTTAAATGCTGTTCGATGTTCCAGTTTTTCCTGGATAAATTACTGTAAAATATCAAGTTATTTTTCCTGCAGACAGCGTCCTCCTTCCAAACAATTACAAACCCATTCAGCAGATTTTCTTTGTCCCTTTGTTTTCTCAAATGTGTCTCGCCTTTGATGTCTCGCATTAATACGCTGTCTCCCCGTCCCTGTCTCTTTCTGTATTCCACTGGTTTTATCTCAAATATTACCTGTATCTTTTTCTTTCTCTTTTCTCCCTAGAAACTGCAGGTATAATCGGTTGTGCAAGTATTCTGTTGTCTTTTTTTTCCTTTTCTATCTGTGAAGAGTTTAGAGTTCAGTTCACCCTCTCATGTTGAATTCCAAACACTCCCTAAATGAGTTTAACAAGCCGCTGCAGCGAGGAAGTAAAGGCTTTCTGGAAAAGCCTTTACAAACACTTCAAATTTAGTTGGACTCCTGGCTGAACTGCCACCGTATTGTTCAAAATTGAGTGCTCGTGGACCTGAGCAGTGCTCCATCGGGATAGATGTGGGGCTCTCTGTGATTCAAAGGATGAATTGGAATTGACACGACCAACTGTGAATGAAAGGGGAAATAGCTGCCGTCCGTCCACCTTTTCATTCACAAAGTGAAGCAGAAATCCAAGTAACTTCCCTCTCCTCTCACAGGTTCTCACAAAACTTCAGCTAACACTTTCCTGAATAGAAACGATGGCACAGTACATCCAAAGCCATTAAATTAAAAGCCACTTGTTATCCTTCAGGAATAGCAAGTAAAAGTAGTGTTTGCTGGACTGCTAAAATCATATGGGGTCTCTGTTAGTTGTCTGTCAGTGAACTGCCTCAGTATTGTCTGTTACTCAGAAATACATATCTAAAGTTTGTGAACATTAACCACCACAGCAGGTTCAACCTAAAATCCTGTGAGGATTTTATTAAGTTTTGCATATTAAACTCCATTTTGGAGGATGCAGGTAAAGTAGTTGCCTGTTGGTAGAAGAGAATTAAACAACATTAAAATCTTTGGTTATTTAACAGTATACTGGTCGGTTACACCATTATGCAAATTTTGAACCGGGCCCGTTTGATTTGTGACCTCCTGTGGAGGGAGAAGTTACCAGAGTGGAACTAAGTAACATCTGGTTAAAGTTGACAAAATTCAGTTAGGGAGCTCTTCTCTGATGCTGCCCCACTGATTTATATTGAGAAGACAGGGGTGCTGTTACATCCTGTTTTACATTCAGGGGTGTGTTAAATAATAAACGAAGAAGCTTTATCTTTAAGCATAAAAATATCTAGCGAGAATCTCCACTTTTGGTCTTTCAGTCAGAACTAACTGGATATGAGGAGTTCCTAAAAAAAAGGCTTTGAACTACTAAACATACTTCTACCTCTAGATTTATTTATCTGCTGATCACTTAGATACATACGTATATATTTATATACCGGTGTGTGTGTATATATATATATACATATATATGTGGACGGTAAAGATTATTTGCTTTGAAGTCATTTGGAAGCAGCTAACTCTAAAGAGAACCCGAGTGGAGACAGAGCGATGTTCAGAGATTCCTGTTACAACATTGGTAGAATCACATTGCTCCCCTCCTGTTGGTAGACGCCAGTGTGCTTCTATTGTAATGTTGACTCCCATCAGCCATTCTCTTTAAAGTTTGTCCCTTGCTCTCGTGCCTTTTTCGTAATTTCTTCTCATCCTCATGGCGCTGTGTTCTGTAGTCTTCAGTGTCGTCTAGTCGTTACTTTGCTGTCACCTTCTCACTTACACAGTTGCACTGTACGTTGATTAATAATCTCCAGGATGACTGGTTAAAAAAAAAAAATTGGTAAGTGGTTGAAACACCAACGTTTTCCTCTGCTCACACTCCACAAAAATAAGCCGGCACTTTTGATATATTTTGAAATATCAAAAGCTGCTAATCTCGCAGTTCCAGATGTTGCTTCATGCTGCACAAAACGCAACAGTAACACTGCTTTGAATGCCTACAGCACTTTTACATCAATAATTAAACTGCAGCCATAAAACCCACAATCACACATGCACTTAGACCTCTCCCTGTTCCATTTGTCCTATTTCAAACTCCACATTTGCTGTTTTTAGTAAAGAACTAAACCATTTCCAGTTTTATGGCGTATGCTGTCAGTGTTTGTCCCTGCAGTCTTCATTTTTTTTTCTATCGCTACACTTACTCATTTGTCAGACTTTTTCAAAGTTCCTCAAAGATACAACCCTCTCCACGAGGTTGTTCGCTGCCACAAACATGAGTCACCTTCCCTTTACAGATCTGGAACTCATCCAAAAGCTAAGGCTCATCCCTCACTTCTTCCTCCTTTCCCCCTCTTTGCTAACATCCATGTGTCCTTTGTCATAATATGTGGAGATGACTTTAACCTTTGTTGTCGGCATTGGCTGTCTTTGCTGCTCATTGACTTGTTCCTGGGACAAAATGAACTCCTCTGCTCACTTCTCTCATTCGTTTTGCAACCCCCCTCTTCTTCTCTTCAGCTACTATTGAAGCTATTGAGGCTGACGAAGGTAAATGGGTCTGGCTGCCCTCTTCTGTTGCTTTTCATGGCAATAGACAGGGGGCTCTGCTGGGTTTTCATCCATCTCGCTGGTGCTTGAATAGAGTGTGTTGGGTGTTTGGGCTAACAAAATGTGGCATAGTATTAACAGAGAAAGAGACGTAAGTAATTAGAAAATCCTGTGGTCACACATGTTTTAAAGGGGAACGGATTTCATAGCACAGATTTCATAATCACAGAGAGGATACTGTGATTTTGAGTGAGTGCAAAGCAAATGCTACACTAGATGTTAAGTTGAATTGTGTTTAGTGAAAGCATTTTCAAGAACAACTGTACACATACTTTTATAAGTATAGACAGCATGCTAGTTGAGTTCTAGTTTCCTTTTGGATAAGTTTCTGCATCTTACACAGAAAATTCAAACAATCCAGGAAATGCACATTCACACTCACATTATGTGGGAGGTGTAAATATATTGGTATTATCAGGTTATCTGGCAGCTTTACCAAGTTTTTACCAGAAAGCAGCAGCACCGGCTGCACCAACATACTGTAGTCAGTAAAGTTTGTCTGCTCATTTGGCCTAACCTGTATATTTGGCTGATATTGTAGATATGCTTGTATCAATGTATATGTCAGTAACACAAAAATATTTTGTTTGATTTAGACATTTTAATATATTTCAACTCACAAACATTGATATCAGCTTATAAAAGCTCAGTATTACCCAGGCTGCATGTATTTAGAAAGCTGTACAGCTTTGTAGCATGTTTGATCTAGTTGTAGCTCACACTTGCTCTCTTATCTGAAGCTGTATAAAGTTTGCCAGAGGAAGCAAGTCGCTTAAACAAACAAGTGTTGCACTTAAATCACTCAACATGGTATTTTTCCTGTGGTTAATCTACTTTCCAAGGCTGTGTACCCTGTGCTCTACCCTCACACAATACAGTGAAGTCTTGCTATGAAAGCTTATAATGGTATTTCCCCTTTGAAACAACTGAAGCAGTTGTGCATTGTTGTTGCAGTTCTCTCAATAAAATAAATATCTAGCTTTCCTTAGAGTTGGATCTGAATTGGTAGAAACAAACACTCCACGGGAGGCTTTCAAATCCAAATTGGATTCTCCCTAAAAATCATTTTTTATTTACACCGCCTTTGGCGCAAGAACAACCTCAACTGCGCGCTAAATAGTAGTTTGCTAGCTGCTATTTACGTTAAAATTGTCCAGTACTTCCTCTTTAGCCCCACAGAGGACAGTCCATTGTAGTGTCAAGACACTTCTCTGCTTCTCTCTCCATGTGGATCCTCTGTGGCCCTGCTGTGTCGTGTTCTTTCCTGTGAGCTGCTAATAACCTGTGTCTGACGTGTGCTATGCAGCAACACAACTACACTACCCATCATGCCCCTCACCACGCTCCCCAATTCGTCTTCTAAAAATGGTGACCCCATCCCCCATTCTCGTAAAGGGTCATCTTCCTTCCAATCATAGTTTTTATCACCATCAAGACCCCCAGCCTTTATGAAAGGTGGAAGTAACAACGTTTGAACTCGTTTTAGTGAAAATGGCTGAAATGAATATAAAATGATTCTTTAAATTTTTTAACTACTAAAAGTAGCCATTGACTTGAATAAAACAGTCTTGATCCGACCAGTGTCTTTCTGTAAAAAATTTTGATTTGAATTTTATTCATTTCACTGGTACTTCGATACATCAGTTAATGACTTCATGTAATTCCACCGTTCAGTTCAGTGTAAATTGGTCCTGTTTTGATTTAACTCCAATTTAAATCATATTGTGACTTCCATCCCTCATGATCTCCAGTGAACCCTTAATTGCTGCATGCTCCAAGCAGACTAAACAAGTCGTTAGCACCCCAAAGTACCTTTGTAGTGTCTTTGTACGTGAGCTCAGTCTCAACGTGGTTCTATTTTGTGGAAGTGAATGTCTTAGTGGGCTCCACTCTAGTGTTTTTTTTCTTCCCCTTGTTCTTTTGTTCTTTTTTTTGTCTCTTTTGATCATTCTCCTTCCTCCCTTTTTGTCGTTTTAAGCTGTGACGGGGTGTTGTGGATGTTTGGGGTCCTCAGGTGTTCTTGAATGTGCCTGCTCTCAAGTTATTCTTAATATCAGCCATATTTTTTGAACCCATACAATGTTCAAGATTTACAAAGCAGCAGTTGAAGACGGCCATTAGATGGTCTGCTATCATAGACGTCTTTCATTACAGCATGGTTTGATGGCACAGTGAAAACCTGTTGACCCTGATGCCAGAAGTGCCCTCTATAGATTAGAAGGATTATTTAATCCTTTTGTCTGTCAAGTTATTTTTTTTTATAAACTCCAATAAATGGTGTTAATGTGTTGTCATTTCATAAAAATGAGTTTCATCCTTCCTATTGACTGTTCATCTGTTGCTAAACTACTAAACATCCAAAATGTTTAATATGTAAACATGTTGTACAATATACGCTGCTGTTGATTTAAAAACATAACAGATAGTTAATTATATTAAACGACTGAAGAGAGCACATCAACGCACAGATGTTGGGTTCAGTCGAGGGAACAGTTTGACTTTTTGGAAACTGCGCTTCACGTCCTTGTGTACAGTTTGATGAGAAGATCAATACCACTATCGTATGTGTCTGTTCGGTATATGGCTACAGTCAGTGTCCCTAATTTAACTCCACATTAAGTCACAAAGTATTCTTCTCACACATTGTATGTTGTACAGATTAAACACACGTTTGAAAGGGGTATTTTAATAGGTTATGTCATGTTTATTATGTAGTTTTAAACTGTGATTATTGGTCACCTTCAGATATAGCCAGGCTAGCTGTTTCCCCTGCATCTCAGCTTGCATGCTAAGCTAAGCTAACTGGCAGCAGACTGTAGCCTTGCATTGAACAGATTGTGAGGAGAGTGGTAGTGATCTTCTCATCTAATTTGACACAACCGAGCAAACAAGCCAAAATGTCAGATTGTTCCTTTAAAGTGAGATCTGTAGGGACAAGCACCATGCAGGTATCATTAGTGTTAACAGACTCCTCAGTCACTCATTTTTCATGGATGACTTGCAGTTGAATTAGCCAACAGCTCTTCAGATGAAGCCTCTATGTTGTTGTTGTTGTTCTTTTTTGGTAAAACAAGCTTTTGTTACAACAACTCAAACCAAAGATAAGCCAAACCTGGTGTCATGTGGGTGAATGTGAGAAAGTGTGACCCCATTCTTTTCAACGTTTTCATCGCTCCTTGGTAGAATCACTCCTGATTTCTCCCCTTCTTCCCTTTTTCTTACATCTCAACAGCTATCAAGGGCTTCTCACCCCAACACAAGATCACTAGCTTCGAGGAGGCGAAGGGTCTGGACCGCATCAATGAGCGGATGCCGCCGCGACGAGATGCCTTGCCCTCCGACGCCAGCCTCAACTCCCTCAACAAGGCCCTGTCGTCAGAGACCAATGGCACGGACGCCAAGGGAAGCACCAGCAGCGGCAGCAACATCCAGTGAAGGCCAGCAGCAGGCGTCACCTTGGCCGACGTGGGGTTGCCCCACCCCCTGCCTCAACTCGGCCCGCCACCGCAGAAAAGGGGCAAAGGGTGAAAGAGTGGAAAAGAAGGGGGGAGTGTTGGAGTGTGGAAGGGGGGGAGGCATCTATGGCTCACACTGGGGGGACATCTCACTTGCTAGTCTTTGGATATGCCTTCAACATCTTAGTTCATAGTCAAATCTGCTAAGTTATTGCCGGTTCACATTTCTGAACGGTCAGGCCTTTAATGTGCTTGATGCTACACCACACCACAGTATGTCGCAGAGAGAGAAAGAAAGAAAGAAAGAAAGAGAGGGATAGATAGATCCTAAAGGTGATTTATTTTCTTTTTTTTCTTGAAAGACCCTTGCTCATTTACACCGAAACGGAAAGTCGTGTAACTTCTTACTAACTATTATACGTTTACAAAAATACAGCACTAAAAAGGACAGAACATGAGATAATGTTTTTAACATATAAGGGTGTACAAACTAAATAAGGACTATTTATTGATAACTTTTTTTTGCTACTCTTATAAAATAGCTCTGAAATTAATTAGGCAGTCTTAAAAAGAATGTTGCAATGTTGTCGAAATGCCAAATAATGGAACGTTTTATGGTTTTGTACATATTATGCTTACCTCAGGTTCTTTTGGTGTGTGCTTTGACCTGATTTTTCTGTATAATGGCTAAATAACTCGGTAATGAATACCTATTTTCTTGAGTTTCATAACTGGAATTTACATTTACCTATCTATCATTTGCAAATATGTTTATTTTTTGTCTCTTTTGGAAAGGGGGGGGGGCAGATTTATTGTGGCTTGCTGGAATTGAGTGTTAATTTTTCTCTTTTTAAGTATTGCGAACAAACTAAAAATAGAGAACCTATATTGTGTAAAAAAAAAAAAAAAAAAAGAATACAACTTAAAAGTGTCTGCCTATGCATGTTTTATAAAAATCAAACAAAGGAAATAGAAAATCTGAATACCTTGGCTGTGGAGGCCTGTTTTGAAATATATTGCGCTTTAGTGAACATATACTGGAAACGTATACCTGCATACTTTCAATTAACACCATGATGCTCTATGCCTTCAACTTCTTTTTGTAATTGAAGCATTTAATTATCTAAGATGGATGAAAAATCATATTTTTAACCTGCGCTTGTAAGTGCACACAGTCCAATTAAGCATGTTTGACAATTCTTGTGAGGTGTGTGGTTACATGTGGAACTCAAAAATGCATGATTAGCTGTTTGTGTCATATAACAGGTAAATCGGTTTTGTTCTGTTTTGTAAATGTGCCACAGAAAGTGTCATTTGATTATGATTACTATTATTATTATTTGGAACTCTGCTTTGTATATCAGTTACAGGTTTGATACTGCTCAATACTTTAAGATGAAACAAAAAAAAAAAAAACTTCAATCTTTTTTAAAGAACTGCTTAAGTGCCCAAGTAATTCACTACACGACATGAAGCCTTGCTTTTGTAATTTAACTTCAGAACTGTTGGCAGATGAGGCATGCACTTGCAACTATGAAAAGTATTTTATATAACTGTTCAATAAAAATGTGCATGAATTTCAACTTGAAATGAACCAGTTTCTCCTGTGTGTGTGTATGTGTGTGTGAGACTCAGGCTGTCCCACAGTCCTCCGCAATGAATATGCAACCATGTACAATAAAATCAAATACATATAGTGCACAATCCTTTGGCCGTTTTCTGAGTCGCCGGTAAATGAAGCCATGTAATGAGGCTACGTGATGGTCTGAGTTTTTCAACAACACTGCAGAGAAACGCCCTCGCTATTACCCATAATTTAAAAAAACTGAACTAACTCAAATACTGAAGGAAACTAACGATGAAGACAATGAAGGAGAATATTACCTTCACACAGTGGGAAAAGATACTGAAAGAAATGGGAAAGAACTTTTAAGGCTCCCCTATACCACACAATATCTTGATGTGCATTATTATGCTACGAGTGTTATACAAGTGGAGATTCTGGAAAGTGATAAATATTTTTGCTGTAGAGCATACGGTTCATGTCGGCTGTGGAGCTTGTTGTTGTATGTGGGTGGGAAATTGCTCCCTGGCAATTTCACAGCAAAGGTGTTTCCTCTTCATCAACCTTAGTGACTTCTTTGATTAAACTTGGAAGACAAAGCCAAGACTGTGTAAGAATACCTGTAAGAAACAAAGATCTACAGGCTTCCTGTTTTGATAAAAACATAACAGGAGAATTAAATAAGAGCTCAATTTGATGGTTTGTAGAATTAACCTTCCAACTTACCAGTGCATGAATGTTGAAATAGTAATCAAGATGTCAGAAAGTAATGAAATAATAAGAAAACTTAGAATTTAAAGTCACAAGAAAGCAGTCTGCATGTTTTTCTCAGTTTGTCTTTCTTTGGTCTCTTGAGCTGGAATCAAACACAATGCTAAACTGAAAGGAAGTAAATGCTGACATCCTGTTTGTTTTGGGATGGGCAGGACCCTGAATTTGTGGCCTCAGAGGGATAATATGTGAGTCTGATGTCAGACTAAAAAGCCTCTGATTAAGATTGATATTACACTGAGCTTAACAGTCTGACACACTTAACAGTCTGAGCAACTCGCAGCTTATCAGAAATAATGAGATACTCCTTTTTTCATTTTTCATGAAACATTATCATTCTTCCATCTTCCTCTGTCATTTAATATTGAGCCTCAGAGTGAGAACTTTCATTCATCTGCACTTTGATTAATGTTAGGTCATCTCCATGCTGTTTGGGGGAACTGCTCCATAAACAATGAAGAATAGTAAAACGTCATCGATGGTATTTGAGCTGCTCCCTTGGGTTGTCAAGACAAGCCTCTTTGTCATGTGTTCCAGTTACTACTTAACAAAACAAACTTCCAGTTCTGTAAGTGTACCTTTTAAACTTTGTTTTCTTGATGTGACAGTTGGTAGGAATCTGAAATACAGAAGACACTGTCTGTATCTAATGCATACAGTGTGTGCGTGTGGGGTGAGTTGGGGGATGATTATTCATGATTTCTGATCATACCATTCATTTCAACATCCTGTTCTTTGCCTGACATCCTTTTATCTGAATGATCATGGATGAAATTATTTTCCTACCGTCTCCAGGAAGACACAGTCTCCTCCCAACTAGTCAAGTGGTGTCAGAGCAGGAAAAAAAATGATGAAAGACAGACACACGTTTTAATACCGTAAATTCCTGTTAAGCAGACTTACATTTTTACCCACTGGCATCCTTGAGCTAGTCTCTGCAGCCACCTACTTTACATCAGGAAGAGAAGCCAATGTATTTCCTCCCCCTCTTTATCTAAAGGAAATGCCAAAATAAGCATCAGCAGCGGAGCGCCCCCGAGCTCAGACACCTTTTCTACTGGTCACACAGTTGGAGTCCTAGGGTGAAGTCAGACCGCAGTATCAACATGAAGATTACCAGCGTTCTCGCTCTCCTTCTGCTAACAACGGTCCAGGTCTTCACTTCAGGTAAGAAAACCATTTGTGTTACTTTTGACTGGAACACATACTGTCACATTCAGAGTAAAGGTCCACAGCTTTTCCTAATATCTAATACCATTGTGTTTCTCTGCTTCACTAATTCAGGGATGATCTTTTTTTAAAGGCCTGCCTCACTGTCAGAAGAAAAAAAACTAAATCCAGTATCTTATATTGTCAAAACATTTCTACATTAAAGGCTTTTTTTTTATCAAGTTCACTGATCCCACAGTCATAGGAAAATTAGAGCATCTCTTCACTGTTTCGTTTTTCAGTAATTGCTCAGATTGATTATGTTACATGTTTTAGCTCATATTTCCTCTTGTGTAATTGTGTTTTGTTTTGGTATGTGCAAAGATTAACATCTCAGTGTTTCTCAAAAGACACTCACACTTTGAACATTACCTCAGGGACATCCACTCAACGTATATTCCCGTTTATCCAGGCTGAGATAAGTTTTGTGTGTTCTTGACTCCATTTGTCCACCACTTTTATTGATTTTTATTGATTTTTTTGGCCACATTGAGTTCAAGTAAAAGATTTCTTCTTTTGTAGTTTTTTTAATCACAGACCTATAGCATTAGGCACAAATGTAAACCTCAGGAGCAAAAGACATGAAGTGCCAAAGTGACAAATGAGGCTACGTTGGTTGAAGAAAAGGAAAAAGAGGGTGGCTCTGGATTTATTTGTTTTCCTTTAGCAGAGCCAAAAGAACTTTTAACTGTTCTGCACTGGACAGATAGGTGATCCAGTGACAGATAGGCAGTGGGAACCAAACTGCCCCCTCTCTCACAGAGACAACAGTGCATTGTCCTGAGACTGAAACGCCCCAACTGGCAGCAAACCTATTTCCAGCATTTAGCTGTAAACATCTTGAGGAAACACCCTCACCCTGGTCACTGACTGTAAGCGCCAAGCTGAACATTAGCCTCATACTGCATACAACTGACTGAAATAAGTCGACTATGACAAATTAACTCTTAGTTTTGAAATAGCAATGAGAGGGCTGCATAAAAATATTTAACACTGCTCTGTGAATGGTTATGGCTGCTGATCTCTCTTGTCCACTTCAACCTTTGAGTGGTTATAGGCTTCATGACTGTGGTTGGACATGTCTTAAAGCTCACTGTTTTTTTTTTCTGTTTTATAATTTCACCAGATGAAACAACCCAAAAACCAACAGCAGCCTTAACACCAACACCAACCATAAAACCAGCACTATCCGTAACACAACCAGCAACAAAAATTTCCCAGGCACTAACAACAACAACCAGAACACTCTCGGCAACAGCAGAAAACCAAGAAACAACAAAAGCAATAACTAGTAAGTAAATTAAAGCAACAGATGGACATTTGGAAAAACTTTCTTGTTTGCTTTGTTACATAGAGTAAGATGAGAGAATCAGCACCACTTGGACATCTCACTTATAAAAACATGTAACTTGTCATGCATAGACACCTTTTTAGACCCAGGCTTGTAGGCTTTCTCCAAAACACCAGACTATGACTTGTCTCAAAATTAGTTATTTGTAAATAACTGCTTAAAATAATGAATTATTTTAAGCACTTGGGTTAAGCACATGGGACTTGTACAAGATAACTTAAATGATTTGAGATTTACTCTGAAATACATGAATCCTGGTTCCAACTTGTTTCAAAGGTCATAAAGGAATCAAGACTCACTTGCTCCAAACACACACAAGACCTGATTTTGAGCACTGACAATCTATGTCAGACAGTGCTGCATTTTGTCGAAGCAACACCTTTAGTGACTGCTGTGGTGTGAAATATGTTGAGTGGAATCACAGCTGACAGCGGTGAAGACAGGAAGCTTGGCTGCACATGCGACAACAATAGCGTGTCCTGGACAGGATGCAGCTTCACACTGCTGCATCGTTTCGAGCAGAGGATATCCACCCCAACACTCCACAAACTGTACAGCTATCTTGACTTCTCATCCCCAGTCTGACACTTGTAGTGGGGGCATGCCTTTGTCTCAGACTCTGGCTTTTAAAGCTGTGCCAAACAGGAATGATGCAAATATATATCTGTGAATCTAAAATAGAGAATCTGTCAAAGGAAATGTTTTACACAGACAAACTATTACAGGTAATTTTAAATTCCTAGATAAGACAGTGTGTTGTGAGTCAGGGCACTACTCACTGAGTGGACACTAGTCTCAAAATCAACAAAAAAATAGCTCCATGAATAAATATGGTTGCTGATTTTATTTTCTGTGTTTCTGCTTTGTAGATCTAACAAATGAAGAAACTGCCAAAACCACTGTGCTGAGTGAGTATATTTAACATTTAACACTGCTCTATGAACATGGTCACTGATTGTAGTTGTGATAAAAAAAAAAAAAAAAAAAAAAAACTCTTCAACTTTAGCGCCAATAACAATATATTACACAATAACATTATATTAAAGCAATGCTGAGAACACTAATATGACAACTGAAGCTGGAAACCAAAAAGGCAAAGGATAAATTTTTTAATTTTTAATGGAACTGTATGTATATATATATATATATATATATAAGGTATAAGGTAATGTCCACGGTACTAGATCCTTCTGAAATTACCAACACAACCAGCCCATCTGTCAATGAGATGAATGCAACTCAGGCTGCACCAGGTAGTACATCAGCAGTAAATGGTTACAGATGAGTCAGAAGATGTGATAATGCTGGAAAGATATAAAGTTTAAAAGAAGAAGTGAGACAAGTGATATCTCAACTGTTTTTTTCATTATTTAAAAGTTTAAAAACGTTGCACAACAGGAACAGGAAGTATTAGCTGTATCATGATTACACTGTGTTGTGAGTCAGGGCACTACTCACTGAGTGGACACTAGTCTCAAAATCAAAAAAAAAAAAAAAAATAGCTCCATGAATAAATATGGTTTCTGATTTTATTTTCTGTGTTTCTGCTTTGTAGATCTAACAAATGAAACACCTACCAAAACCACTGTGCTGAGTGAGTATATTTAACATTTAACACTGCTCTATGAACATGGTCACTGATTGTAGTTGTGAAAAAAAAAAAAAAAAAAAAACTTTTCAACTTTAGCACCAATAACAACATATTACACAATAACATTATATTAAAGCAATGCTGAGAACACTAATATGACAACTGAAGCTGGAAACCAAAAAGGCAATGGAACTGTATATATATATATAAGGTATAAGGTAATTTCCACAGTACTAGATCCTTCTGAAATTACCAACACAACCAGCCCATCTGTCAATGAGACGAATGCGACTCAGGCTGCGCCAGGTAGTACGTCAGCAGTAATGGTTACAGTGTACAAATCTCAACAAAGATGAGTCTCAGAAGATGTGATAATGCTGGATGGATATAATCTATTTTAAAAGAAGAAAAGAAGAAAAAAAGGACAAGTGATATCTCAACTGTTTTTCATTATTTAAAAGTTTAAAGACGTGGCACAACAGGAACAGGAAGTATTAGCTGTATCATGATTACACTGTGTTGTGAGTCAGGGCACTACTCACTGAGTAGACACTAGTCTCAAAATCAAAAAAAAAAAAAAAAATAGCTCCATGAATAAATATGGTTTCTGATTTTATTTTCTGTGTTTCTGCTTTGTAGATCTAACAAATGAAACACCTACCAAAACCACTGTGCTGAGTGAGTATATTTAACATTTAACACTGCTCTATGAACATAATCACTGATTGTAGTTGTGATGAAAAAAAAGAAAAAAACTCTTCAACTTTAGCACCAATAACAATATATTACACAATAACATTATATTAAAGCAATGCTGAGAACACTAATATGACAACTGAAGCTGGAAAACAAAAAGGCAAAGAATGAAATTTTTAATGGAACTGTATATATATAAGGTATAAGGAGGTATAAGGTAATGTCCACGGTACTAGATCCTTCTGAAATTACCAACACAACCAGCCCATCTGTCAATGAGATGAATGCGACTCAGGCTGCACCAGGTAGTACGTCAGCAGTAATGGTTACAGTGTACAAATCTCAACAAAGATGAGTCTCAGAAGATGTGATAATGCTGGATGGATATAATCTATTTTAAAAGAAGAAAAAAGAGACAAGTGATATCTCAACTGTTTTTCATTATTTAAAAGTTTAAAAACGTGGTACAACAGGAACAGGAAGTATTAGCTGTATCATGATTACACTGTGTTGTGAGTCAGGGCACTACTCACTGAGTGGACACTAGTCTCAAAATCAACAAAAAAATAGCTCCATGAATAAATATGGTTGCTGATTTTATTTTCTGTGTTTCTGCTTTGTAGATCTAAAAAATGAAACATCTACCAAAACCACTGTGCTGAGTGAGTATATTTAACATTTAACACTGCTCTATGAACATGGTCACTGATTGTAGTTGTGATGAAAAAAAAGAAAAAAACTCTTCAACTTTAGTGCCAATAACAATATATTACACAATAACATTATATTAAAGCAATGCTGAGAACACTAATATGACAACTGAAGCTGGAAAACAAAAAGGCAAAGAATGAAATTTTTAATGGAACTGTATATATATAAGGTATAAGGAGGTATAAGGTAATGTCCACGGTACTAGATCCTTCTGAAATTACCAACACAACCAGCCCATCTGTCAATGAGATGAATGCGACTCAGGCTGCGCCAGGTAGTACGTCAGCAGTAATGGTTACAGTGTACAAATCTCAACAAAGATGAGTCTCAGAAGTGAGACAAGTTAAAAGTTTAAAAACGTGGTACAACAGGAACAGGAAGTATTAGCTGTATCATGATTACACTGTGTTGTGAGTCAGGGCACTACTCACTGAGTGGACACTAGTCTCAAAATCAACAAAAAAATAGCCCCATGAATAAATATGGTTGCTGATTTTATTTTCTGTGTTTCTGCTTTGTAGATCTAAAAAATGAAACACCTACCAAAACCACTGTGCTGAGTGAGTATATTTAACATTTAACACTGCTCTATGAACATGGTCACTGATTGTAGTTGTGATAAAAAAAAAAGAAAAAAAAAACTTGTTTCAACTTTAGTGCCAATAACAATATATTACACAATAACATTATATTAAAGCAATGCTGAGAACACTAATATGACAACTGAAGCTGGAATCCAAAAAGGCAAAGGATGAAATTTTTAATGGAACTGTATGGAACTGGGAAATATGCTACTCAACCATCAAACCCCACTGAACCTCTCTACTTGACCAAACAGCCTCCCAAAGTGCCTGGTAATATAAAATCAGTCATATTGACAGTTTGTAAATGTCAATAAATTCCAGTCCAGCAAGTTCTGATGATGCTGTTGTGTATTTTTAATGTAATTAATTGTTTAATTTAATTCAATATGTTCACACATTGAATAATTCCATAAGTGACAGAAAATGGAAAGTTGTTTTTCTTTTTGTTTTTCTTCATATGAAACCATGATTGAATAATGAATGTAGGTGAATTATAAATGACATTTAATTATACTGCATATTGATAAGGGGCAGGAAACTAACCAGAAACACATTATTATAACAGGTTCTCCGACTGAAGATGATAAGAAAACAAAAGGTAATGAACTGAACTATACCCTACAAACATTCACTACTGATCTCGTCACCGTAAGTGATGCTGCAGCACTCTATGTCCAGCTACTTTGAGCTAAATGCTGTGTTTCTGTGTCCAATGTTTAACATTTATCTTAAATGTTAATGTTAAAGATGTTTCGGGATCAGACAAAAGGTGGTGGTGGATTTTGCTGCCTGTCGCCCTGGTTGGAGCTGCCGCCAGCATTTTCATGAAATTCAAGGGCAAGAAGGTCAACGATCACACAGGTACATGTAAAAGTAGCCTGCACATCTATTTCTATTAGCTTCCAAGATGCTCATTGTTTGATTTTTGACACCAAAATGGATGACACTATTAAATGTGGTGAAGACAGTGAAAATAATTTGTGTTTGTTAACACCCTCTCTTGTTTTTATCTTACAGAAACCCTTGATACTGGAACTGAGAAGTATGTTTGGGATTTTGTCATTACTGACAGGATTTTAAAGTTGCATGAACCAACAAAGCCTTCATCACTTTGTCTCCCTGACTCTCCACAGTGCATCTTTCCAGAGCAGACCTGAAAGTACCAAAGATGGTGTCATGCTCCTCGGAGTGAAGTCATCAGGTGGAGAAGAAAACGGTGAGTTGCCTTTCCTCCTTTCCTCTGTTTCCTGCAAGAGTTCCCTCTAGGTTTCTTGTGTTCGTGTATTCTTCCACCGCTTGGTAAAGCTGTTTCTCCAGACACAGATTTGCAACGATTCCAGGGAAGTCACTGGCTTTTAATATCTCATTGTGCTGTACGGACTGTTGGGGCTTTGGCAAGGCAACAGAAGGTGTTTCCTGTGATTTTGCACCACCACCCTCAAACAAGCAGCAGGGCCTGAAAGATAGTGACTTCCTAACATAAACACGGATTATTTTGGACAGGAGCTATTGTGTGGCCAGTAAATGTCAGCGTGGGCCAGGCACTGCTGCGGGTGTGTGCATGTTTGGTTGGTGAGGGTGAATGCATGTGCACATCCACGGGTGCTCAAGTCACATGTAGTTTGAACACAGATGCACTACTCCTTCACCCCACCCATAGAAAAAAAAAAAAGAATAAAAACTGGGCACTAAATGTTCTGCCTTCCTTCCCTAACGCAATCAGGCCTCGGTGACTCGGCTGAGAGCTTCACAGGGAAATGGAGTCATGCTGTAAGAATTTTACTAAGGAAGAAAGTGTTTATGTTCTTACAGACTACTGAGTTTCTTTTATAAATTTTTAGAGGAGCTTCAAAACTTGCACTTCAGACACTGCCTTAAAACCCCAAACACATCCTCAATCCATAATCCTCAAAAACAAAATCTGCATTTATACTGACTTAATGATCTTTAAAAGTCTTATCAACAAGTGTCACCATAAAAATCCTGTTAGTCCTGACTATATTGTAAGATAAGGTGGTTTTAGTGTCAGGAAACAGGTTTCAGATTAACAATCAGAGAAATGGCATAATGGTTACTATTATGTCTTGTAAATATAATGCATTCTGAATAAATGTATTTAATACATGTCTATTACTTTTCTTTAAACTGTTTTTAAACCTGAGCAGTTCATAAAATTGTTTTGATCATTTGTATAACTTTCTCATTTTTGATCACAGGGATTTAGTTTAATCTCCGCGTGGTTTCATCTGTCGTCTCTGTTGTCGTGTGTGTTTCAGCTGCTGCAAGATAAAAAAAAGTGCAGTGATGTCGAGATCAGCTGAGAGAATGAGTCACTGCGGCAGTCACCCACACACTAACCTTGTGGATTAACACTTTGGATGTTTTTATTTTATTTTATTTTTTTCCCGTGAATTTTATGAAACATTTTGTGATGCAGAAATGTATTGTATAGTGGTTTTCATGTATGATTATGTATGCTGACAACAGTTTTGTAAAGCGATGTGTGTGATTGTGATCATGAATCAAAGTGTCAACCTGTAAGAACTTCATCAAGTCATCACTTTGGATATGTTCACTTAGGATACATGTTCAGTATACTGTTGACACAAACCCAAATACAGCTGCATGGCACATAGGACACAACTCCTGCACAGAGCATTGACCTCAGATCGTCACACATATGATGTAATAAATCACTGGTAATTTCATAGTTTTATAATTATTCTTTATTTGTGTTTGTAGTCTTTTTCTTTGGACTACTTAGTAGGGTCTTGCTGCGCCTGCTTGTGTGTGTGTGTGTGTGTGTGTGTGTGTGTGTGTGTGCGTGTGTGTGTGCATTCAATGTCACGAAAAAGAAAGAAAAGAAAAACAAAACAGACTCTTTGAGGTCCAATTTTTACATTTTTAAATGTATTTCACTAAAGTATTTTTTAAAGGGCTCTTAAAATGGAAACATTTATAAGCCAACAATTCTTGCCTTACACAACAACACACTACATTCACCAGCAATTTTTGTGTGTGCATGTAGTTTAACTCATAATAAGTAGAGTTTTAACTTAGAGGGGATAAATATAACATTCAAGCACAATGATAAAGCAAAGCAAATTCAAAGTATTATATAGTCACTACAGCTGCTTTTTGGCTTAAATGTTTTTGTTCAAGTTGCTTTTTCTCAATAAATCACAGAAAACAAGTTTGTTTTTTTCTTGTGTAACCATTGCTCAGCAGATTTTATTTTGAACTACAGACTGAAAAAAAAAACATGCCATGTCAGTGGCAATACTCTGATTCAGACACTGGAGGGAGCACAGTCACAGCACAAGACAAAGGGGCAGTCATGGTTTTAACCTCAGTTTGTAAGCCCGTGTTTATTGCAGAGAGGTCTCATGAGGTTGTCAACAGAGCAGTGAAATTTAGGAAAGTGGTGTAAAACTGTCACTCTGCTTCATCTTAATACCACAGCGTTCATAAAGAGCAGAGTGTTTTTGTGACCAGTGTGAATACAATTTCTAGCAATGGTTTATACTTCGAAGTAAAACATTTGAGTGACTTTTGTCCGTCTGTAGTCACGGCCTCCATTTTGAATTTGAAGTGTTATTAGCACTGGCTCTACCTGTGGTCTTTGTAAGCTGACACGGGGTAACAGCTTCGACTGTGGGCACACGTCCATCACAGAGACAGTGAGCGGACTGGCAGAAGGCCGATCGCACACAACTATAACGCCTGTCAGCTGTGGAACCGGCTGAGTTACATCCAAGGATATCATGCCAGGCCTGGTCTACTATCTACTCCCAGTGATAAGTCTTCCTGCACAAGCCAAATATTCACTCCAATTTCAATGTGGTGCTGGTCCTGTCAGTGAAAGCTCGATATAACAGCTACCCTCAGGGTGCCTTTTTCTTTTACAAAATGGAACCTTGGTCGATATTGCCTGCGTAAGGAGGCAATCTCGTTGACTGAACACTTCAGTGTGCTCCAGTAAACTGATGGACGTAATTTCCACATATTAAATCACTAAATCTGTAATGTTAGCAGTGAAGAAATAAAAAACAGAAAAAAGTGCAATAGAGCAGGATGGGAATTGCTCCCTTAGTAAGAAAAAAATAACACTTGACTTAGTTAAAATTTCCACCAGGTTATTGGATCCTTAGATTTCCTTGAATAAATAAACAACATAATTACTGAGCTGTTTTTACTGATATATTAATGCATTTAAATTGCATTATTCCATTAGTTTTACAATAGACCAACAGAGTTTGGTCTATTATGTTGTTGTAGCTTCAACAACTTCCTCAGCTCCAGCTGACATATACTGTAGGAATGTTGTTTAAAAGGACATTGAATATACATTAAAGCCAAATGTTTCCAGTACAGAGATTTTCATACGAATTTACCTTTCCAAATATCAAATGCTCCATTTTGAAAAAAAAAAAAAAAAAATGGGTCTGTGGTGACCTCATCTGGAGAGTCTAGAGAAGAGCAGGAGAGATCAGAGAATAACACAGAGGAATAGAACGCAATAGATATAAGTAAAAAATGATAAAGTGAAAAGATGTTTTGCTCAAATAAAGAAGTTAAATCTGCTTTTAGTTTTTTGTCCCACTTTGTTACTTTCAGAGCCATGCTTCTTTACTTAAAGACATGTCAGCTGTGTGCACAACGTGCAGGATTACTCCTCCACATGCAACCAGCTGTTGTATGTGAATGACAAATGCATCAACAGACAAATGCAACTCAGCAAAAAAGGCCTGTGTTGTTGACTTTCATGGGGGAGTGCAGTGGACACAACGAGAAGCACGTTTCACCGATCAGAGGGCGAACGCCAGCCTGTCATACCAGGCATCTTTACAGGGTTTAACAGAAGGTTCATCTGAACGCTGATGGCTTAGTAACCTGAAACACAACATCTTTTGCCTCATTCAGGGAAACAGGAGTTGACACATGGACCAAATTCACGAGTAGATTTTGGCTGACTCATTTTACCAACAGGGAATGAAGGTCGCAAGCAGAGGCTCTTCTCATTACTGGCCCAGTCTCTGCTCTATTTTCTTTTTTAATGTCATGGCAAAAGAGAGATTGACTTAGCTTTATTTAACAGTGAAATCCAGATGAGATTACGAGTCTTTATTAACCTCTGGACGTTGTGACGACAGCACAGAGGGCCACAGACAGATGATCAAAGTTAATACAGAGTTGGAATGTAACACACTGACATGGGAAATATCTTAAGCGCTGACAATAACGAATGGACTGATCCTGCAGAGTTCTGACAGTGGCTGAGACATTAGGTTTCATGAGGTTTTAGTTGGAGAGTATTATTTCATGCATACTAATGGCTCTTTTTCTGACCTCTGAGCTGTAAAGCCCATCTAAAAAAAATGGCACTTAACTTGAAAAGGTGTTCCAAATAATGTCTCTCATTCTGCATACTTAAAGAAATCATGATCATTGCTATAATGGTTGCATGCAATGGAAAGTTTTCACAAGAGCACACATCGCAAGACAGCATGTTGGCTCCTAAATGATTTACATTTTTATGAATCTTTGGTAATGCATGTTTCTCTAGCAGCTAAAGATAGTTGTTTCATTGCCCTGAATTTACTGCTTTGAATCTGCTACAGACATCATGCTATTACATTTTCACCCAGTCTGCATAGTTAACCCACATTACTGCAAAGTATGACAGCAACTGCAGATAAGACGTTATAATGAAGGGAATTAAGGCACTGTGTCCACTATAAAAAATGTTTTTTTTTATTCTATTCAGTAGAATAAAAGTATTTTATAAATGCCCACACTCAAATTTTTTGTTTTATTAACAACATAAAAACATTCCTCTTGCTATTATTTTCTGCTTAACTTGATCGACCTTACATGCTGCAGATGTCATTTTATACTTTCTGATTCTGCTCCCCGCTTGTTAAGTTTTTATGACACAGTGTAAAATGTAGGTTGCCAGGTCTGAAAGAAAGCTTTCTCAGCAATTCTAGTGACCTTGTCTTTTCAACATAAATTCAGGTCAAAACCTGATTATACCAACTGACATAATGAAATCTGACATTTTTCATGGCTGGAAAAGCACATTTTTGAAACTTTTCCCTTCTCTGTTAACAGTGAATGCACTGAGACCCATCAGATAACAAGATGTCAGATAAAGACAGCGTAAATCATGATCATTTTTAAAATACAGTTATTTCAATTAAAGACAAAGGCATCAGATAAATATCATGAGCATGTAAGCTTTTGTTAGGGTTATATTCTCTTGAACTATTCCCACACTTATAAAATGTATCAGATAGCCTGAATACAAACTTAATACTTATTCACTGTTCATATCAGTGCTTTTTCACACAAATGTAACAGCCTGCATCCACAAAGGCAGTAACACTAGATAAAGCATGTGACTTTTTTTGGGCGACATATCTAGTTCTCCCCATGTGACTGTCTCTCTCTCACACACCCTCTCACCCTCTCTCTCTTGTCCACTGGATTCCATTACCCTTTGGCCAGCGGAGCTGCTGGGGGTAAGAGGAGCAGCTCCAGTTACTGTTGAGACAGAGTATGATGAGGGGTAAACTGCTGATGAGGGGAACAACTGTGCTCAGTGTTTTTACCTGCCAAATGTACACAGACACATACACATACAAACAGTACTGTGACAGTACAGTAAGATGAGACATTTTGATTCAGTAAACCTGATCTTGACGGGGCTTCCTCCTGCCTCATGTTGAAAAGAGCTGGAAATAAGCCACAGATGTCTGTTTTTATTTGCTTCAGACATCCGTGTGGGGAAATGTTTGCTTATTTAGGACACAATTACATCCCTGTAGGAGGTGAATGCCACTCAGAACAGACATCCTCTCAACGTCTATTTTTTTATACGTCAGCCACTATTATAATAATACTTAGTTTTGCTGCAGATCCTGGACTAATGTGTGATGGTTCCAATGAGATGTAGTGGAGGTCAAGCCAGGAACGTCATGACCAGTGTACACTAACAATGCTGAAAGATTAAAAAATTGAGATTAAAATTAAGACAAAAAAAAAAAAAAAATCTTCCTCAACTCTGTGTAATCTGTGTAACTGAAGTATGTAAACTGTTGCATTTATTTATTTGCATCTATTTTAAATAGAGTCATTAAATACAAGCAGTAAACATGACTCGATGGCACAATATATAATAGCTGCAAAAAACTTAACAAAAACATTTAAGTGGATTCATTCAACAACATCGTTTTTCTAAATTAAATACTAAACTTCCTTCCCCCAGGGTTGAAATTCCAAATATCCCCTCGTCCGTGTAGCAACATAGGTATTGTCACCGAGTATTGGTCAATTATTTCATTTAAACAGCATCTCGCAGCCAATCAGAGAAGTGCTCCTTCCCTGTGCTCTGATTGGTCAAACCCTCAGGTCAGCTGAGTGGATGAAGGTATAAATATTCCTCAGAAGTTTGTCCGGTGCAGTGAGTGTTTGTGTGTGTGTGTGTGTGTATGAGATCGTGAAAGAGAGAAGGAGACAACGGTGTGAGAGTGACTTTACTTATGAGAAACCGTCGAAACTGATTATTTTTGCACTAAATAATATTTAAGGTAAGTGATTTAAAGCTCGTCTGTCAGCTAGAAATGAATGGTTTTTGTGTTGAAGTTGTGTTTTGTGAGGAGAGTCAGGAAAATGTTGACAGTTTGAAGCTTTTCCGTCTCAAACAGCCACCTGTCTCTTGTTTAGCTCAAACCATCCGCCTCAGCTGTCTCACCGACGCCGCGTCGTGCTTTTTCCAGGCAGCTCTGCTGAAAACCAGAGGAAAAGCAGCCTGAAACCAACACTGTCACCATGGTTGCCACAAGCACGTTAAAGGCCAAAAGCAACGAGTGTATTTCGGATTTGGTTGACCGAAGATTTGACCAGGCTTGTATTGAGAAAGGTACGATATCTGCCTTTTTGTGCGTGTGTGTGTCTTTGTCTGAAATAGCTAACAGCTAGTTGCTGGATACTTCTAGTTGTGTGCTTGTTTATGCCTGTGTGGTGCATGGCTGCAGCAGCAGAGGGAGGGGGAGTCAACAGAGGATGAAGTCATCCCTTTAGTCTGTCTGCAACACAGCAACATGCATGAAATAGCCAAGCTAACAAAGCCAAAATGAGATTATTGTGCAGCAAAACATGTAAAAGATTGTTTTTTTTTTTCTCGTGTAATTGGTTTGACATACACTGAACACAAATATTATATATCTCATAGAAATGCATTATGTATTAAATTTGTTCATGCTCATATGTTCAAACTGTCGTTTCGCCCTTTGCATTAATTTTGTTCGTTCATTTGAATAGAAAAGCTGACGTCAGTTGCTAAGATGTACAACTTGCTTTGTTTTCTCAGAGCTGGATTTCTGGGATCACTGCTTGGCTGAGCCTCAGAGGAATGGAGATCTCACAGAGGACCGAACCTGTCAACAGCTGGCTAAGATGTTTGAAAACTGCCTTTCACGAGCCAAGAAGACCACGCTGCACTGCTCCTCTGTGCTGGTACCAGAGAAGCTCACACGGAGGATAGCTCGCGAAGTCCTGCGGCTGGCGTCCGGCGAGCCCTGCGGCCTGCGCGGCTGCGTCCTCTACGTCCACCTGGAGCTGGACAAGGGCTGCAAGCGGCTGGAGCGCATCGTGTACGATGCCACCGTGGTGCCCACGTTTGAGTTGACTCTAGTGTTTAAGCAGGATAGCACCGCCTGGCCCAGCCTACGGGACTTCCTCTTCAGGGGAACCTGCTTTGCCCCAACTTTCAGGCATGTACTCAAACTGAGTCCAGGTTTCCGGCTCGTCAAGAAAAAACTGTACTCCTCCTCGGCTGGTACCGTGGTAGAGGAGTGCTGAACTATGGGAGAGATAAAAATGGGTTATCGGGTTTCCTGTGGGTAAACGCACTTCTGCCCCAATGTAAATGACACCCCAAGTGGTGTCATATTTTCTACAGTGTTTTTGTACAATATGGTTTGTCAGTTCAACTATTAGTAGCCAGTCAGCTCAGTTTGGAACTTGAGATTTAAAATTAAAAGCTTCACATAAATGAGCCTGATAGTTCTGGGTTTGGCTTTGATGTTTCTAAAAGTGCATTTTAGCAGCAAAATTGTTATATCCTGGATGTTTTTTTTTTTTTCTAATAAGCAAGTTTGTTACTCAAACACAATTTTAAATTGTACATTTTGCAGATGAATGTAAAACTATGTTCACATCAACATGTTTGAGAGGGACATAATTGTGGGTACACTTTTGTTAAAGACACTAGCCACTTTGTTGATGCGTCTGTGTGTTTCCAGATACATTGAATGTGTTCAACGACAGAAAACACACGTCGGCTTGAATAGGAGACTGAAATGTAGTCTTTGGGGGCCATATGTAGCTAATTGTACAATGCTGTATTTAGGGCTACAAATTGATTTTACGACTGAACATCTTGTGAAGATGCTGCTGTCTTTGTGTGGGCTTCTCGCACTAAGGGAATGTTGGATGCCTTAAATGTCATAAGAATGTCCTTTTTGTTCACTCTGGTCACGGCTGAGTATGTGTTTAGTGTAAATGTTTTATTGCATTTTTTTTTTTTTTTATATATATATATATACCTTCCTCCCCCAGATGCGCCTTTTCAATGCAGAACCTTTTATAGATTATCAAAAGGATGGTCCACCAAAATATAAAGGCTTAGTAGTTTGTATGTAATTTGTTAACTGTGATGTGCACATAAACGACTGGATGTCCAGTTACGTTTTTTTTTCCCCTAAATTCCTTACAATTTTTCACTTTTTTGATGCCATTTGAACTAGATCTTGTCTATTGGACAATAAAAAAATTAAACCTGACATTAGACTTGTGCTGTGTACTCTGTTTGAGTCTGAATAAGTGTTTGTTCGGCAGCCACACAACATTACTGTACATATTCTGGAGCTGTGACCAAGCCTGTTAGAGTGTGTGGGCAGGCAACAGTGGGACAATGCAGGCTTTCTAAAGAGGAGACAAAAGGCACAACAAGATCTCCACAAGAATGTGATGTGTTTGTTATTCATGATCCTGAGTAGTTTGACAAAAAAGTTTGATGCTGTGGCCAGCAGCACTTACTGAACTTCATATGCTTCTATAATGTACATTATTGGAGTCAAGTCTAAGGTCTGAAAATACAGATTTATTCACAGGGTTAACTCATTTACTGCTCTTGGCACTAGTATTTGATTTCCCAAGGCCTTAAACTTATCAATGTTAAAATGATATTGATTTTAGCTGCTGCTACATTTCCCTGCAGCATTTTCTTGCTCTGTTGTTGCTGTTTATATGAGCATATCAGCTGCTTGTTGTGTGGAGCTGCAGACTTGGTGTGACATTTCTCTCACTCTCTTTAATGGAGGTGTCTCCATAGTGATTTCAGGGCCTCTATTTGTGAACCATACCAGTCAGATGAATCAAAGACTTTGACACTTGTGTGGGACATTTGTGCTCAAGAGCCTTTTCTGCACTTTAGCCTCTTATTTCTGTAAATGCAGTTAGAGGCTAAAGTAAAGTAAGTAGGCCACTGACATCATAGTGAACTACTTTATGTTGACTGTATAAACGTTTTGACAAATACAATGAATGTCATTCTTGCACAAACAAGTGAACATTCTGACGTGGTTACAATAAGTTAATGGCAGAAGCACATGATCTTGTGCAAGCTGCATCACTGTTATTGTGAAAGGACAAAGCACCAGTGATCATTTACCCAGTGTTACACGTACGGCCCCTCGCCTCATCTCTTTGCCTCTCTTTGCTGAAGTGGGTCAGTACTACAACTTTACATTGTTGAGCCCATAAAAGTATGTAACAGAGTGAACATCTGTGCAGACTCACTAGTTAACTCTACTATAACTGTGGGCTTTATGATCAAATATGTTGTATATTAGAGGTAATACTGATTTCTATTTGGTTTAACATTTCATTATGTAACTGATTTTTTATGCTGGGGAATAAAGTTAATGAGGGAATAATTTTTTAATCCCAAAATGTCTAATTTATCTAAATTTGTCACATTTAAGTGAATGAAATTAAAAGTCATATATATGTTACATTTGCATTTTTTATTAATTAACTATGGCACTTAGCATATAGAAGGACATTTTGGTTAGTTCACCTTGTTGCCAAGGTCAAACAATGAAGACTGATACAAATCTTATATCTGTGCATTAAGGTGGATCTGGAAGCTGACTAGCTTCTCTTTGTGTAAAGACTGAAAACAACAGAGCGGCAGTGGCAGCTGGTAATACATCCAAAAATACATTAATTAAAGCAAGTTGTGGTATTAAAGAGAAAGCAGTGTAACAGACTAACTCGTAGCCATGACTACTTGCAGTGTTGTTGTCACCGTTAGGCAGTCAGCGTGGACTCAACAAAGTTACTGATCCAACCTGAGTTATAGCCTGGTTCATAATTCGAATTTGTGTCAGTAGGTGGATTTCTAGATGTGCCTGAGCTAGCTGCTTCCCTTTATTTCCACTATATGCTAAGATAACTTCACTGGCAAGAAAACAAATCAATCAAACACAAAATATCCAGTTATTTCTCCAGAAAACAGTGCATGACTATTCAGTCTACTATGCCTGATGAGGATCTTTGTCAGTGAGAACCTTTGAAATTTGACATTTAAGTATATTACATCCTGGGTTTGTGCTGCATGTCCAAAGAAAGGCAGAAGCAGTAAATGTTCCTCCCAAGGGACACTTCAACATAATTAATATAACCTCCAGCCTCATGGAAAAGTACTGAGGCCTTTTCATGTTGCTGCAACCCAAAGAATCTGAGCTGCACTGTACTGTGTTGGCAGCTCATGCGCTGGAGCTCATGCATCTATTGGTGGTACTTGAGATCCTCAGTGTCAACATGATTCATCGTGACCTCGCAGTGTGGGGTTTCATTGACAGTACCATGTTGTGAAGTGGGTGCTTCCCCTGCCACACCTGCAGACTCAATCACACTGATTAGAGATATCACACATGACCTCTGCCTAAACTGCACACATTGTCACATAGACAGCCTGCAGATGTTTACCGGCTTTGAGTGGCCTCCCCACCACCACAGGGAACCCGAGTCACTGGATAAGTTTGTTTGCTCCCGTGAGATTAACTGGGCTTGATTTCATCTTTTCTTCTGACCCAATGAACAGCCTCTTTCTGGGAAGATGGAAATCTGATGAACTTGGCTAAAGAGTGCATGCATGTCACACTGGTTCACATGGTTTATTTTGTGATCCAGATATGTTTATCTCTTCCCTGAGTTCCTGGGTATAATCTACATAAACAGCATTAATTACATATAATGATTTGCCTGGCATTATCATTTTTCTTTGTGATATTTTTTGAGATATTCTCAGTCAATCCCATCAGATTTGGCTGCATTTGTGTATCTAACTTTTAACTATTGATCTAGTGTGGAGATAGAAATAGATTTGTTTAATATTCACATTTGGTGGTTGATCAGCGAGCAAACAGCGACTGTTTTTGTATTTTTCATTTCACACACACCCCAAAAAAAAAACAAACAAAAAAAAAAAAAAAAAAAAAGGAGGCCACAAGTGTGAGATATTATGAGATGGAGACACTGATAAGAGTCTTCGTGTTATTTGACCTGTTTTATCTGAAATATGATGGACTGATTAAAGTTGTTTTCTTTGAGGTGTGGTTGTTGGGTAACTAATCAAAACACTGGGTTACAAACACCAGTGAGTGGAATCCTCTTCCACAGAAAGTTGGACTTATTAAATGTTCGTCTTGGTAAACATGAGCTCGCTCTTTGCTCTTTACTGACGTTATATCACATGATTGATTCCTGTGTACTGAAATTCAAAGCTGGCATACACACATCTCCTGCTGCTATTGGAGCTGCCATCTTGTAATGTTGGTGAGTGGAATTTTAAAACTACTCTGCATTGCCAAGTGTCACTTTAACACCTGAGTGCTGAGGGAGATCTCACTGGAGTAAACACAGGCTGAGGGACAGTACCTATAATGCATCAATGCAGTCATCAAGTATTAAACTTAATCCCAGAGAGAAACACAAGTAGAGAGTAAGAATTTATACTATATAGTTGGAGTTCAATGTCTTTTTGTTGATATGTACAATGTTATCATATTTACACACTTTACTATCACTGTGATCATGGTAAATATACTCTCAGAATGTTAGCTTGTATTTAGCATTTAGCTTGCAGCACCACTATAGATCATTATGGCCCCACAGGGCAGCAAACAATGTGCACACAGTTAGCATATCCTCATGTATGCTGCAAAATGACCAGAACTATGGAAACAATATGATACTATCAGGATGAATAATGCATCAGACTTAAATGTATTTTTATTTCATCGACCTCATTTTCCTACAGGTGCAGGTCCAAAATATTAGAAACACATTTCAGTATCACACAGGCCACTTCAGCAACAATGGAATGAGCCAAATCAGTCCACATCTGCCTGCATTAAATGCACCGTGACTCCTGTTTTTCTGATTATATCATATACTTATCCCTAACTTTCTATTTACAGTTGTCACTTCAATACTTTCTATGCTTTATGAGCTGCTGAACAACTTGATATTTGAAAGACTACCCGTCCTCTATATACAATGTTAAGCAGATCGTGAGCACATGATTTAAAAATTGCTTCGAGCATGGAGAGCACAGGTAGTCCCTGGCAGTCAGACTTGCTTTTTCCATTTTCATGGCTAGCGCATGTTTTGACTTCCCTTTTTGGTTTAACATATGATGTTCAGAACTTCTTGCTCTCATCAAATTACATTAACTTGAGTAAGATGCTCCAGTTTGGGCGGCAAGTAGACTACAATTTTAAATAAACCTTTGCTGCTGCTGTTTAATGAAACAAAATATCTCTAACAGACACATGATGCATGTGTTAAAGAGCAGTGTATTCCTAAAAAAATATGGATATTCTGAGATGTTGCTATGCTATTTTCAGCAGTGTGGATGGAGTTTTATTTAGGTGCCACTACAGTGTTTATCTGGCTGGTGTGTGACCTTGGAATGATGCTTCCTCTGGAAGGTTTGGAGCTGGCATGTCCTCCACAACTAATACACTGCTGGCTTCAAACATGGATTTCTCTGGCATCTGACCCGTGGGTGTTGTCTCGCTTTTGACCTTTTATGGTGGAAGTAGGTTGTTGCTTGGGTGATATCACCTTCATGACAGTGGTCCCCTTGCATTAATAAATCAGTGCCAAACCATGACTTTGGTGTAGCAATGTGTTACAGATGAATACTAGGTTGCAGTTCATGAATTCATTTATATTGAGTCACCATTAACAGAGGCCCAGTGTATAGCCTACTAATGAGTCATTAATATTTAAACAGATCATCTTTTCTGGATTAGATATACATCACTGAAACTGCACAGTCTGAATAAGCTTCTGTCAAGTAAAAGGAAAACACTGCATAGTCTATTAAAAGTGTTTGTGCCAAGACAAACTTATCAGGAAAACATGAATAAAAAGTCTGACTCTTGGGAATGGTCAAATGCTAATCTCTGGTGTCAGTCTTGCTGATTATCTCTCTTGAAATTTCAGATGGATTGCACAGACACACATAAAGTAAATCAGGAAATGCTTCACTGAATAACAGGACTCACAGCAACTCTGTGGAAACCGTCAGTGTTTCATCCTGTTTTGGAAATTTGAAGTTCTATGACAAATTAAAGACAAATAGAGGACAAAAAGAGCAGCAATGTTTCTGTTTCATTTACAAAAATGAACAACTTCCTGGGCTTATTTTACATTTGTACTTAAATCAGCTATTAAGGATGGTCTATTCTATTTTTAAGACTGAATTTTAATCATGAGCCAAATTAAAAATGAGCACATATTAACATTATTAAAAAGTGTTGTCACTCATTTAATTGCCTGAGAGTGTGTCAGAGTGGTGAAGTGGCTACAAACCCTTTCTTTCCTCGCTCTTCATTATCATTCATTTAATATAGTATATTTATATTTGCTCCACTTCAGAATTCACTTGATTAGTATTCAAAAGTTTCCTGTCTTTAAATAAAACATGGTTAAATCCATTGCGCTGTATTTTCTGCGTAGTGGTTAAGATATGTTTATTTTTGACTCTAGATCCATAGGATATATCAAATTAAAATATTCTTTTATGAGTTGAGTGTTGCTATAACTGAACCTTTCTTGTTGTTTGGCTCTTTATTATGTAGATGGAATAAGATCAAAGTGTATGTGTTTCTATGTGTGTTCTACATTCTCATTCACGGGATGCTTTGGGTCATTTTTCATTGGTTCTGGCGCTGATAATAAACCAGCTGTCTTTCATAATGCCAATCTGTGTCATAGCTCACATTCTTTATTTGGGGACCAGGCCAAGCAGGATGACTACTCATGGCTCCTGTCATTAAACCTGTGAAGGGGAGTTTAAGTATGTGTGAATGTTGGAATATGACAGATGGAAATAACTTGTGTATAACTTTCTCTCTGGAATGACTCCACTGTGATCTATTAGAATCATATGCTATGATCACAGTTCGTGTAAAATAGTGTGTAACATATGACCATAATATGCTGATTTATACGATGAGGACGTTTGGAGTTTTCCATCCCAGAGTGTCCTCCTGCCACCTGGTGGAGTAAAGGAGTGATAACATCATTTGTCTGAAAGTGATCTACAAACAATTTTAGCCGAATAGAAAAAAAAAGAAAAGAAAAAATACTTTGTCACTGAAAGGGGATACTTGGGATCAAAATTTTAATATCTTTTACTATGGATAACTTCATTACCTTAACCATGAATGCTGAAACAGTAAAAGCCTGCGTTCCTTATAGCTTTTATTTTGAAAATTTACCGGAAAAGTGACTTTGGTCTCAGGGTTGCCAAGGGCAACACAAGCACCAGGCGACGCTAATAAGCAAAGTCACGATTAAGTTTTTAACTGCTTATTTAATTTAATTCGTTAAGTCTAAGACTATTTGACGTGTGCTATATATTATGTCATTTTTTTTAACGTAGAGAAATGTTAGTGAGTAGAAATGCCACCAAAAGCAGCAAAAAAGGGCTCAGCCAAGAAGCCCAACGCAGCAGGAGCCGCGGTTGTTAAAAAGAACTGGGAGGTTGGACTCAGCAAAGAACAGTTTGAAGAGGTTTGAGCTCTGTCTTTGGTTTAACTTCATTCTTGTAATCAAAGCAAAATTTCTCCTTTACCATACATAGTGAAACACATATAGCGCTTTACCAGTGTTACGTGCGTAAATACTTAACTGTCTAGTAGAAGAAAAGTAGGATTCAAAACCAACAACACGTGTTTCGTTAAATAACTAGTGTTACATTAATGAGGTCACTGGATGATTTGGTATAAATATAAGACACATACTTCCTGTGACATTTGTCACTATCAAAATAGGTTTATCAGGTAAGCTCTTATTTTGGAAGCTAGGCGACAAACAGGAAATTTGGAGTAATTCGCATTTCTGTCCTAATAAACTTTTCAAGTTTCCTGTCAGTGAGTAATGTTTGGTTTTCTTCTCTTTCTCCGTCAGTGTTAAGATGATATGCAGATGATATACAGTGTCTCTAATTTATTTTTTTTCTGTCTAAATCAACCTGTGTTACGTGAAACCATGTGACCTCTGGCCTTTGACTCGGATGATGTCCGTGTATTTCTTATGTTGTGTTGTTATTCTGAACTTCCCAGGACTCGTGGCAGGCCAGTGTGTCTTTTGTGGTTGGGAGAACTTGTGAGGATGAGGAGCTGATCCAGGCTCTGGCCTCGGCCGTTCAGCGACCACAGCGCAAACTTTTCACCTTGTTGACCTGGGACGACACCCTTGCAAAGGTACTTTAAAGTATAGTCAATGTATTTTTATTTATTTGTTAGGTTTCGTGTCCTTTTTGACTGTTGTGCTTCTGTTGTTTCTGTTCTTTGGTATTTTTTCCTTCCTCTGGCTCACATCTTCAAATACATGTAGAATTTGAATGTTATTTTATTAACTTTTCATGAAGTTTAAAGTTATTATTTTGTAAAATGTGTAAACAATTCCAGTATCTATTATAACATGGAGATCTTTTTTCATCCATATACTATTATTCCACAGTTAAAATACTAATTAAATGAATACTGTGATTAGTGCTTCCTCATCTACATAATGAGATATCCAAAGGGAAACATTATTGCATTAAGTCCATTGAAAATCTTCTGCTGTCTAACTTCATTACAGATCCATGAACTAGGGAATCCCAAAACAAAGAAATCTGATGATGGTCCCTTGTACTATGAGGTACGTATGTTATAGATTCATATACAATATTACTGAGAGATCATATATTTAACATATTATTAGCCAGTGTTCTGGTGTCTGTGTGTTTGTGTTTTAACATTTGTGTTCTGGCTTTGCTCTTTTATGTTTGTGTCATTTTGTCTTACATTTTTTGGTGTCTGTTCAGGTCACAGAGCCTGCTAAGGTGCTGCTGGATGCAGGAGAGGAGATTCCCTGTGACCTGATGGCAAAAATATTGAAGTTTCAGCTGCTTCAAATCAAAGCCAATGATCAGCAGAGGAGAGAAGCTGAACAGGTGAGTCTTTTTTTTTACATGTGTTAATGATTTAGTCTTGAATTAATATGGATTTCTACATGGGTGTTATTGTTAAGCTGGTAAGCTGTAACAAGTTAAAACTTTTTTTTGAATAATTTTCAAAAGAGTTATTGAGATTTTCTGTGGGGGTTTTGTGCCATTTATGTCCACTTCTGCCTAAGGCTGTGGACGATAAGGGAAGGGACAGTCTTTCCTCTGCTGGCAAGGAGAAAGGAGGGGCCAAGGTCTCTGACAAAAAGGGAAAGAACACACCTCAACCTGTGGAACCTCCCAAAGAGAAGAAGACCAAACTTAAACGCAGAGATGAAGTGAATCCACCTAAACTCAAAGGTGAAAAATAAAATTCAAATTAACGGTGCTGACTATGGCAGTGGAACATCTTTACACTGTCTGCCACATGCTTTTGCAGAATGCACATGGAATTAGAGTTTGTTTTTGTGTAGAAATGATCTGATTACTAATTACTATTCTTTTACATTACTTTTGTGTTTTGTGTTAATTTGAATGTGAGCACAGATGACGAGCCAGATGATGGTCCGCAACACTACATTCTGGTGCTGGGCTTCTACCAGCCTGAGCTGATTGGGATCCTTGATACCATTGATGTACATGTTTCCAATGTCATCAAATTGTGTTCAGAGGACAGACAAACTTGTGAGGTGCAGGAGGAACAACACATCAATGAAGACAATGAGCAGAGCCAGAGAACATCTCCTGGTTTGGATGCAGGTAAAAAGCCTTAAGTATTTGTGTATCTCATTTACACAACTAATTAATTATATTATAAATGCACATTAATAACTCTTAATTTTCACATTTATTATGTATCAGATCAGATTACATTGTTTTTGTTACATTAGACAAATACATTGTTTCATTAAAACACAGATTCAGCCAGTGTGGAGCAGGCTGGACGGGCCAAGAGCTTGGATTTGTTCTGGTCAGGTCTGAGACCAGTTTTGGACTATGCACCACTCAACTCCAAGCTCCACAATGTTGCTGTACTGAGTTACACTGTCCCAGATATCTTATCTTCCTCCCACTTACAGGACACTGAGGCTGTGGTAAGATATATTCATAATATTCCTTTTTCATCACTTTCAACTTCTGTATTCTCACTTTTTCAGCCCCCTGTAGTTTGCTGCTCAGTCAGTGTTACACTGCATTTAACTTGGCTTTGCTGTGTGTTCAGCTGGAGTTGGGAGGCACAATCTTTGATGGTGTTGCCAGACTCATCTATGACTGTTTGGACTGGCGCAGGCAGCATAAGCACTATCTAGACAACATCAAACTCATCAATGTACCAACTGTGGTTGGGGTGGATTTTCAACCCATAGAGGTACGCATTTATACACATGCGTCAGTCAGTAGACCTACATAGAGCTGCAACTAAAGATCATTTTTAATATGAACCTGCTGATTGTTCTGGAATTAGAAACTAATATTCTAATGTCCTAGAAAATGGTTGTTTCATTCCCTCAGCATAAGTTAACGTTCTCAGATTTGTTGCTTTTTCAGCAGCAGTTATAAACTATTCTTATGATTTATTTATTGTGAAAAAAACTTTCCCTAGCAGAGGATGGTTTCGATCCATCGACCTCTGGGTTATGGGCCCAGCACGCTTCCGCTGCGCCACTCTGCTATACATCCTCTCTAGCAAATGAGTTCACAATACGTGATTCAGGAAGCCAGTGTTTTTCCCCATTAGGCCACAAGGGCTGCTATTGAACCACCGAGCCCAAGTCAGTGCTCAGTACCACTGACACCGTATTTGTTGATTTTCCTTTGTGTGATACAAAATCAAAGAATCGTGACAGTGTGCTGAGCCTGCCTGCTGTACACAAATTGTTGGATGTATAAAACTTTCAAAAAAGTATACAATTCTTACTGCAGGTTTCTAAGACCCCTTTAAGTGTAGGGAATTTAGATCACAGAAAACAGCAATAAACAGCAACATTGCACTTTCAATCACATTTAATCAGTGTTTCAGCTGCCCTGCACTAATTCACACTATTCATATTGAGTATTAAAGGGTGTTTGAAGTGTGTTTCTCTTGCCAGGTTGTACCGACCTCTCTCCCCAGGACTCCACAGTCTAAGAAGAAGTCAGTGGAGAAGGAAACCCCACTGAACCAAGGTAAATCCTTTCTTTTCCCTCTCATGTGGATTTGACACAACCTTGTGTGTGTTTGATTTAAAACTGAAATAAGTACCAGCAACCATTTTTTGTTTTCTTTCCTCATTTCTCTGTGGACAGAGATTGTGCCGCCTCCTCTCTCTACAGATGTGGACATGCGTTATTATAGCAGCCTATTGAACCTGGTTCCACCTGAGGCCTGTTCAGTGTCCCTTATCCTGCACTGCATGCTGGAGCAGGTCTGGGCTAAATACATTAGTTTAAATAGCATTTCTTTAACAGCAAGTCAAAGAAGGGAACACAATTTGTTACAGCCTCTTTGTAAATTACCCTGATCAGAGAGGTGATTTTTACTCAGAATGCCACAGAGTGTTAGGTGTTTAACACAGTGTTTCCCATATTTGTGTATTTGTGTCTCTAGGTGGTGATTTCCACAGAGCAGTCTGTCACCACACGGTCTGATGTGGCTGAGAAGCCCAAACCTCATGATGGCCCCTGGTTAAACTGCCAACTAATCAGCCACATGGTCCAGAGCTTCCTGCCTCTGGTGCACACAGACGAGGAGAAGTGCCACATGTTAAACAATCTGCTCATGATGGTGCGGAATGAGGAAGACAAAGAGGTATTGTGGCTATACCAGCAAGCTGCATGTATTCAACATGTGGTGGGTTGGAATTTCAAAAATGTAAACATACAGGTCTTGGTATATGCAGCATTGGTGGTTCAGTGGTAGAATTCTCGCCTGCCACGCGGGAGGCCCGGGTTCGATTCCCGGCCAATGCAGCAAGCATTTTGAGCACGGGGGAGGTGTAGAGCGTTGAAAGGAAGCACACAGCATGTATGGCAGTGGGTGGGGTGTGTGGTAGGCTGTTCCCTGCAGGAGCCAATCTCCATGAGCAGTAGCTCTTGCGTCATGCCTGGAGGGCTGTCACTGCAGCACACAGTGAAAGGAGTAAGGATCAGATTTGCAGTGGGGAGGGGGGAGGAGCAACACTGCCATTGTAGAGCACCCGTACAGCATATGTGAGGCAATGAGCTTCCTTTTTTAGCTGTTTTTATATTTTTTCCACCATGGAAAGTTTAATAATATGAACCCAAACACATACACTATATTTTAATAAATAAAAAACAACTAACAATAAAACAAATATATATTTATTGCATAATAACACCATGAATACAGCACTGCGTAGATGAACAGAAATTTACTTACAATATATGTCCACCAGGTGGTGCTATAATCACACTGTGAGTGTGAGAGTGCGTGGAACATAAACAGTAGCTCCAGAGTCAAAGATCTGCAGAATGAGGACAGTAAGAGAGAGAGATGGGGGGTGTTCCCAGCAGCCTAAGGCTGTAGCAACATAAAAGGATGAAAGATGGTTCATGTCTCACCCGAGCTTCACCCAGAGGCCTCAGAGACAGATACTGAAACATCCTGATAGTAAGGAATTACAGAAATCTATTTGACAGGTCATTAATATGTGGACCAACTTTTCAAAAATCCCTCCGAGATAGGATGTTTCTAATTTTCACAAAACTGCCTAAATCCAAGAAGACTGTCCTAGATTCTTGTTTTATGTGTAAAGAAAAGGACTGGTCAGGAAGCGTGATGACAGTAAAATGACAGTAGTAGTACATTAGTAATGCCATTCAGAGTAACTATATTACACTTACTTCACACAGAATTTAATAATTTGCTACATGTTTGTCTTTTATTCATTTTGTCTACTGTGTTAGAGGCTGTTAGAGATGTTTGCAGCAGATGGGCCTCAGAAGAAGTCAGATAACCCTTTGGTCATCAGACACCATGATGAGAGGACGTTGCGCTTGAGGGACAAAGCTGTATGTGGATTTTTATTTTTTGTTTACAACTATGAAATTGATTGACAGAGGAATATATTAAATAGTTGTTATAATGTTTGTTTGTATTTTACATCTCTGGATCAGAAATGTGACTGTTTGCGTGGCTTTCTTAGGCTGTCCAGAGTTTTGATCCAGTAGAGGTGGAGTTGTCCATGATGAAGCTGTCTCCAGTGTGGAAGCTGATCCATTCTGTAGCTCATCCAAGAAAGAGCAACACCTGCTGGATGGCCGTCAGACAACAGCTGCAGCATTACTGCACAGATGGTGAGTCAGACTGTCAGACTGTATCAGTCCAAGTAATTATTAATCAGAATTGTTTTTTTTTTTTTTGGAAAAGCTCTGAATTGGCTGGGTTTGAAATGACGTTATGAGGTTGTGTGGTGATAACCCACAGACGCTGTGCCATGGCCCAAGGTGGAGCGTCTGTTTCATCAGAGTGTTTTTGAGGCTATGCCACTGACCAGCCTGGACCAAAACGGTGTACTACAGAGAAGACTGGAACCAGACCAGCAGCAGACACCCACAATAATTCCCTGGGACAACCCACTGTCTTACGCTAAACAGCAGCTTCATAACCTACAGACCAAAGGTCTCTTACCCTTCATTTCATCTGTTTCAACATTTCTCACTGACGAACCTGGCAACACTGAGGTACTGTTTACATCTTATTCACTGTGACTTCTTACATTTGTTTTGATTTCCCTGTTAATAATGTTACATATTATTGTGTCTCCAGCAGTTCAGTGGGAAAGAGTGTAGCCATGTGGACCTGTCTGACATTCAGAATTGTAGGCTGAGATCTCTGTTTGACTGGCACTATGCTGAACACCATGACACCTCTGTCTTCCCACAGGTGAACTTTCTTATCTTGTCTTTGTCAGCATGAGGAAACCACTGTACCTGCCGTGTGTCATGTACACTATACTGATTGTCTTAAAATCTAATCTAATTAAAACCATCACCACAGCTGTCAGATTAGACATAATGCTGTCACTTCACGTTAAAAGTTCTCTTTGCTTGGGGCCTTTTAATGTACAAGGTCAAAGCAGCGTGCTGTTCATCTCAGGAATTAAAAAAAACACTGGTGATTTGAGTGAGAAAGATAAACTTATTGTAGCTGAATCTTTTACTTCCAGTGAACATTTTTGAAACCTGTAAACTTACTTGTAAATGTTCATATCCACAGGTACTCCAGTTAGCCTCAGAAGAATACCGCTGCTTGGACACCTTCAGAGGAAACCAAAACAACATCCTGTACGTTTTTTGTCACAACCCCACCAGTCTCCATTACAAATGCAAGGAGCTGTGGGATGTGGCCCTTCACACTGATGTCAAGTTCAGGTCAGAATACAACTTCTTACTGTCAAATATTTTCCTCTCACAGGACATGGTTTGTACAACTTTTTTTTTGTGTTATACTGCAGAATAACAATTTCTTTTAACACTTTTTTTTTATCAGTTGGTAGCCTACATTGCTTTACTAGCGGTATACTGTATATGTGGTGTGTTATGTTTATATTATGTTTTTAATAGGACATATCTGGAGCATGTTGCTGATAAGATTTCAGACTGGACAAAAAGTATCAGCCATGTTGAGTCTCCAGAAGGTACTGTAGCTAACAACAGAAAGCTCTGGCAATGAGATATTATGTAGCAGTACATCATTCTAATATGCTGTCTGTTTCCTTCTGAACAAGAGGAAAAAGCTACAGATTGTGCAGATAAGATGGAGGAGGAGGTCACTTTAGAGCCAGTCATCAGAAAAGGCTCTCTGAAAGTCAGTATCAACTAATGTTTAAATGTTCACTAATGTTTTTAGAACTTGTCAAATTAAAGAGAAGTTTGAATGTTTTATATTTCATTTCGGGCATTTTAAAATTTATTTTAGACACTTTGTTCAGTAAAAGTCTTCACATGAGAATTTTGGTCAATGCACTAATTTAACCCAATCAAAAATAAAAGCCATGACATGATAGTAATTTATACCAAGTATTCACTATGTCTTGAAAATAGAACAAACCCAGATTGACTTGCTCCGTGTCTCCAAAGCTGTCAAAGCTTTGTGGTCCGTAGCACTTTGGCTGCCATTTCATCACTGTGTGCATGATGTTACAGGCCTGGAAGTTGGAGCAGGAGCAGCTAAAAGAAGAGGAGACAGCCAAAAAATCAAAGAAGGAGAATACACCAAAAGGCAAGCAGCCGAAGGGGGAGTCTACATCGGCAGACAACAAGAAAAGTAAATCTTTGTCTGGTGACAAGAGGAGCAGAGCGGGGTCAGCAGACAGCTCAGTAGTCACATCCAAAGAGCCCATTCCTACCGAAGAACCTCCTGTGGAGGAAAATGAAGTCCTGCAAGAGACAGAGGAGCACTTTAATGTGAGGGCACACACAGAAAACCCTTGATCAGCTGACTTTGTGTTTGTATTATTAAATAAACAGCAGACAACAGATGGTAATTTACGTCTACTTACAAACGATACGTCCTTATGTGCATATGGCTTTCTGTGTGTGATGTGTAGGCTTTCACAGGCTACAGCATGGATCAGAAGTTGATCCATGTGTCAGGTGGTCTCCAGTATCTTTACCCTTCAGATGGAGGACAAATCATCGTGGAGAACATCCACTATGTTGGAGGTATATAGACAAAACTGAGGTTGGAGAAAATGCTCTACAGTTTTTTGGAAGTATTTACATACAAACAAAACCAAACCTCATTATTTCCCTCCCCTCTGCAGCTACATTTGTGTAATAAAGGAAAAAAATGCAGAGAAGCAGTTCATTTATATTTTTTGTTGTGCTCCTTTATAAGAAATCTAAATCAGTGACCCAAAGAAAAACAATGTCAAGCCCAGTCACTCACTCACACCAAGACGTGTTGACAGGGGCTTTGGGTGATTTTCCATGTGGACTCATTCATTCTGTGCTGTTCTATCTAGGTTCCAACCTAATGAAAGTAGCTGTGAAGAAAGATGGACATTATTTCTACACACACATCAACCAAGTTATTGATCTTCCAAAACCTCCCCCTCAGCCTCATGACATAGAAACCAATGAAACAAAGGAAGGTACAGGTAAAAATGCTGGACACAATACAGACTTTAAGCAGTTACATGATGGCCTGTTAAGTCATTTCAGATTTCCTTTTTCATTCTTTGCAAAATGTTACTGAATGATACTAATGGACAAATTAAGATGAGTGAGTGTTTCTGTGCGTGCAGCTTTTCCAGCGTCGAAGCCTGTGGAGGTGAAAAGAATGAAGCAGGGCTCCCTGTCAGCAGTGCTAAACAATGGAATCCACCTCTCATACAGTTTCTACGGCCCCACAGGAGAATTCTTAGGTATTCCTCTTACATCACATCATTAGACTGTCAGCCTTTGTGAAACTTTAATTTGCTTCCATGTATTTTAGTCTTTACTTAAATATGAAAACAGTTTGACTATGTTATGATTGCTACATTATATTAGGAGTGAATGAGGTTGAGTCATCTTCACAGTGCAGGCAGTCTTAATAGTTTTCTGTGGTTTCGGTGTTGTTTTAGTGAATCCACAGGAAGCAGAAGTGGGTATTGCACATGCCTCCACCGTTGCTCCCATTCCTCTCTCCTCCTCCACCCAGCGCTCCAAGGGAACAGATGTGGATTCAGATCCCTCCAAGACAACATCCATCCAGAGCAGACCACAAGAATCCCAGGTTTCACAAACATGTATACATACACAAAATAATACACACATACAACCACACATATGAAATTGTAACTCATGTATTTCTTTGTAGTCTGAGGTGTGTGGAAACCAGCCAGCATTATCATCAAAATCATTCAACAGTCTCACCCTGTCTGTTCCAAATGGCCTGCTGCTGCAGTTTATGAGAGAGGACTCTCAAGGTCAGTGATACACACTTAGTATATACACACTAAAACCCAGGTGTGTGTATACACTCGCACTGTTACAAAATACTTGTACTTTGAGATGAGAAAAACAACCATCTAAAAGAGTCACTGAAGTGGAATGGCTGCAGTATATCATAGCTGAGCCACATAACTGTCTAAGCTGTCCCAGCATTTCCATTTATGACTCCACACATACGTTCATTCTCAAATACTTATCACACAATGTGTGTTTCTAGGAGTGTCATCAGAGGTACAGGGTGTGCTGGTAAGACAGAGCTTTCCTCTCCACTGTAGAGGAGAGGTGATGCAGCTCCAGGACCCCTCCCTCTCCAAAGAATTATCCCGCATTATCACCAGCCAGGGAACAGTGATTCGTCTGCTCAGAGACAGGTCAACAGAGGTACACATTTGCTCAACTCATACTCAGAGACACCCTGTAACAAATATATAACTGATGAATGCAGGCATGATTACTACATCAAGAATTCCTATGTTAACACGGTGAAGATGACATACGGACAGATAGGCATACAAATGATTAGTTTGGTCTGTGTGTATTGTAGGTGCTGTTTGCAGATGGCTCAGTCAGTTTCAGTCAGGACTGTGGTCCAGTGTGGGTGCCTGACTCAGAGCTTGAGGAGGAAATCAGTCCCCATGAAACAGAGGACAGCAACAAAGGTCAGACTGCAGTGCTGCTGAACTAAAGCAAAACATTGCTCTGCCTTCTAATGCTGTATGATGAAAAATATCACTTTCAGTGACTCAGTGTCATGCTGTCTTTTTGTCGTTTGCTTGTGTCTCTACAGAACAGAGCTCAGGGAAGGCGGCTGACGCTCAGAGAGGATGTTGGTTAACTACGACTCCCTCTGGAGCTCGCATCTGCACTGTTGGGACGACACACAAACACATACCCACCACACCTCTTCTTACCTTCAAAGCTACAGACCCCATCACCCACGAGGTAAGTAGGCTGCAGTATGGTTATCTGTCTTTTCAGAGTATAACTATTGATTTATCAATTAAACTTTGATGTTCCCATGCTGAAATCACCTCATGCTTTTTAATGCTGACCTCTCTAGCTTGGCTTGTGTTATTGTGTCAGGTGATGCTGACCCGGGAGGATCTGGTGGTTTCTGTCCAGAGCCCAGATGGATCACTAAGTGTGGAACATGCAGATGGAACCAGGATCACCACTCTTTACCAGGATAGACCACCAAACACAGGTGACCAGCAGACAGTTCATTCACACAGCAGTCAACATTTGGTTTACATAAGCTCACAGCAATCAGGAAATGAAAACTGCACCCAGAAACTTCAGGTTTTGACCTGAGTCCCTGTGTCTTTTATCTTTCAAGGGGAGCAGCCCGACAGTGTGATTCTTAAAGCCACTTTTGAATGTGCATGTGGCTGCACTGAGTGTGTGTGTGTCACACACCACACTGACACCGTCGATGAGAATATGCACACACAGGATACCTGTGACACTGGAGAAGAAAATAGCAGGGATGATGCAGGGAAAGCATATGACAAGGAAGATTTTTGTACAGGATTGAATGAGTGTGAAGACATGTGCAGTGACCTGGAGGGTGCTGAAAATATGTTGGATAAGAATAATGAGGAGAGTGTGCTTGCAGAAGAAACGGTGGGTGAGAATGGTAAGAGAAGTGCAAGTGAGAGTGATAAAGGGAGTGTGTTGACCAAAGAGCGGGTGGTGTTGGTGGAGAAGGAGGGCTGTGCCACAGTGGTGATGTATCCAGAGCGACATATGGCTCATGTCTTCTTGGCTGATAGAACTGTCATCACTGGGAACAACCAAGGAGCCTATGAGGTTGGTGGTTCATGTTTTTTTAACTTCTCATCTTGATGGAAAGGCTGTTTTTAACCTATTTGTAGCGGAGCTGTCAACCACAGTGTCATTCATGACATGTAGACACTCCAAAGCGAAACATAAATCCTGCATACAAATGTATTTTCAAATCTTTCGGCTTATTTACATTTGTGTGTTTGTTAATATGTCAAAGGTTTTCCCATCAAATGCCGGAGTCCTTCTGATCCAAAGTGATGGAAAGTGTGTGTACTCGTCTGAGCCACTTGTAACCCCCAGTCAAAAGGGTGGCACTCCCACAAACCAACCAGGATGCTACACCTTCAGTCACACAGATAAAGTAGCCTGTGCCATAACAGACCCAGATGGAAACCATTTCCAGGTGGGTTAGCGGTTTTATATGAGAAAAGTTCAGTGTCATGATGCATATGTTTCACAGTGGCTGGAGTTTAGCTGGGAGAGACAGACCTTTACAATATCAGGTTGTCAAGGAAAACTCTTTTCAGAGGAAATGAAGGAATTCACTACCTGTTGTTCTGTATTATAACATGGTGTTGGGTACATTGACAAATTGTGTTGCAGGTGATGGAGGATGGGCAGGTATCTCTGCTGAACTTCAGTCCTGCTCCGAGCACATTGAAACAAGACGAGGAAGAGCTAGAGGAGGAGGACAGAGAAGTGGCAACGCTTCATGGAAAACAGAGTAAACATTGTCCCAGGTGGGCTTCCATTCGTGATGGCATAATAGCCAAATAACAAAATCCCACAATATAAGTAACAGCGTGACATATCTGGTGTTGCAGGCTGTTTATGGTACATGAAGATGGCTCAGGTACTGAACTGCTGAGCTCTGAAACTGTAGAGGAGCTGCTCTTCCAGGTGTATTCTGACCCTACAACTGCAGTGCTGAAGGAACCACTGCCAGAAACGCAAGGTCCACTGCTCAGTATCTTATGATATAAGAAATATAATTCTGATAAAATAGAACTGCAGAGAGGACGATTCAATTAGAATTGTTTTATTATGTTTGTGTCTGTCTTTCCAGAGAGTATGTGTTTAATTAACAGACTAAAGTTGAGTGTTGTTGTATACATTCTGTTATGTGTTAACAGAAGAACAGAGAATCTAAATCTAATCTCCAGATTTTTTTGTAACGTTTGTAGTTGTTTTTTGTGCTTTCAGATGAATTTGGTGTCACCATAATAAAACCCAGTCACGAGAGTGTGTGGTCCCAGTGGATACTAGAGAAACAGAACCCAGACATTACCCCACCCAACCTCAGGAATCGCAGCTGGCATGACTTCCCTCGTGTGGAGGTAGGGACACATAACAACATATTGTACACATGTAAACCACACACTCAAGGTGAACACTGACACTTCCCTGTTTTTGTGCTAATCTCTGTTTCAGAAGAAGAGTCCAGGTCCTCCATTTGGTACCAACATGGGACGAGGTCTGACTCTGAGGGAACAGTCTGGTGTTTCTTCAGCACAGCACCAACCAGTCAGGAACTGCCCTAAAGTCCTGGAGATTAGAGAACTGTACGAGCACCGACCAATAACCATGCCACTCAAAAATACTATAGATGCTCGACTGAAGGTAGTACCTATCCACCGTCCTTGATCTCAGAAATGGTTGAGAGAGGAAACGTTTCACTTGCAATGTTTAAATTTTAGGTTGTGTGACTACATCTTAATAGCATCTAAAAATGATTATACTTTTGTCACTTTGATCATAATTTTGTTGCTGTAAATTGTGACTTTTAGAGATATTTTTGATAAGAGTCTGACCGATGATATGTGGCTTTAACTGCAGGAATACATAGAGAGTTTGATTGAGAGGGAGCAGCGATCAGAGGCGATGAAGGTGAAAGACCCTCGTACGGAGGAAGAGTGTGTCAGTGCCAGTGATCTACTCAATATGGTTCTGGTCAGCACACACACACACACACATACAAATATTATATCTCTAAAAAATACAACATAACACAAATAGGAATATTCTCTATTTTAACTGACTGTTATCGACTGTAGCAGACTGAGTCGTGACAAATTAATCATGTAATTCACAGTCTTTTGCAGAAGAAGAGGATGCAGCTCACGACATTTGTAAAAGGACTTCAGGTGGGTGACTACCTCTTTGAATGTGTTGATTCTCTTTGCCATTCTCTGGTTTTGCTGGACACTCAGACACATCTATATGACATAGGATAAATTTAAATTTTGTAAATTTAAGGTGAAAATGAAGTGTAGTTGAGTCAAGTTACATTGTTCATAGTTTGACTTGAGTCCGTGTATTTTAACAGTGGACATAGGCACTCTGTATAACCAAGGTATTGGAGCCCAAGCAGAACAGTCAGATGTTTCAGAAGATTCAGTTTCAGTTGCTAGTGAAAGGTAAGAGGTATTAAAACATAACACTTGAAGATATACTGTATAAATATGTTAAATAACAGTTTCAAGTATTAAAAAGGTTTAAAAGTGTATCAATAACCTTTGAAACCCTTTTTCCTATCCAGTTTTTCTAATGGAAAGGAATCGAAATGGACTGAAAGACTTGCACAACACAGGTAAATATAAACGTACAGGTAAATAAACATCTCTGCCTGTGAGGTGATGATCGAGTGAAGATGATTTAATGAACTAATGCATTACATTTAAAAAACGTATTCTTTTTTTTTTAGTTTTAGTCACAAGGGCATCTTCTTGATTTTGATTTTCTGTATGGCTGCTGCTGTGATTCTCCTTTTAAGGGGATTATTTGGAACAAAACTACAGGATCTACCACAACTACTGCAGTAATACTAAGAGAGTGTTGGGAAATAGATAGTAAACAGACATGGGAAATGATAACAAGGCCACGGCAACAAGTACATTTAATTCGTACCTGTTACCAACGTCATTGGTGACTTTGCACTACAATCATGTGCACTACAGACAGGAGCTGTGTGAGGAGAAGGCTTGTAAAGTGGATTTGAGAACGAAGAACATTGTTCCCTATTTCCACCCAGAAAATATCTCATTATACCAGGTACAGTATGTGCTCACTTAATTATAAATACATAAATATATATACACCAATTCTAAAATTTATATAGACAAATAGACAGTAAGAGGCACATTATCATGTCTTGTTCAGGATCTGCTACAGAACCAAATACCAGACATGAGGAGTCTGTCCATGGCCCTTCCTCCGATCCCCAAGTCAGACAGCGCTGAGGCCTTCCTGAGAGACGCCCCACAGGAGAGCAGTAAGTTATTATGGTGTCAGTATTTACTAAGAGCCAGTAAAATGAAACTCATTTTAAAAGGTGTCCTGTTGGGAATGTATAGAAACAGAGGCTGTATTAAACATAACATAAAACACAATTCCACTTTAAAGCAGGTGGTGAGCTACATAAAAGCAATAATTGAAGGTTTGATTGATAGTGTGTGATATTCTGTACTTGTCTCTGTCACTGCAGCCCCAAGACCTTTAAACCCAACACTCTCTCAGTCAGCAAGGTAATAATGAAAAGGATGTTATGAATTACTTGTTTTTCCTGTGTTTAATTCAGTTTTCACTTGGTAGAAGAGGACGACAACATATATTTTTCAATTTCTTTCATGAATTGCTTATTTAATTCATTTTTACGATTGCTGCTGTGATGCTGCTCAACATCTGGTGTTTTATTTTCAGTCATGTAACAGGAAGTGACAAGACACCTGAGAGGAGACCCACTAACCCCACACCACAGACTGCTGGTTTGTTTCATTTTACTTTATATTTAGATGAATATTCTCATCAGAAAGCTCCCAATAATGTGCCAAATACAAAGTGTTGTGGAACAGATTAATAAATCAGGAGCAACTACTACTAGGACTATTGCTGGGACATTTTGAGGGCGTAGTCTGAGTTCTATTTAAAGCAGGCAAGTGAATACATTAAACCTGTCCCATTTCTTGATGCCATGGTACAAAGACATACAATACTGGTAAAATCCTAGTTCTCTGTTTAGTTTGACGGTGTTTGTCATAATCCCCAAGAATGCTCAAGACTCACAATCATACTTCGGTTTCCAAATAAATTTCCAGAGTGTAATTCTAGATTGAGTCCAGATTAAAACTGTATATGAATGAATAAATAAATAGCTATGTCTTTGTGTGTGTCTGTGCCAGTAGAAAGTAGTCTGAGGGGTTCTTCAGGGCCATACAAGTCAGTACAGGTGGATGTAACTGGAAAGCCCAGGATGGCTAAAGTCAGACTACCACCCTGCATCCTCAGCTCTAAACCAAGCAGTGTACCAAATCAACAGGTACGCAAACACACAAAATCTGCAATGTATCACTTAGATATAAATTATATAAGAACTTAAGTGACTAAATACTAAATGAGTGCATTTATATTTACATTACATTGATAACTAAGTGACAGGGTTTTCCTAGCACATTTCTGTTCCAAGTGCTTTAAATAATGTATCACAGGACCATATTTTATATTAATCCATAATCATGTTCCCAGCAGCCACTTTTAAACCTCTACATACTTTAAAAGTGTACCGATAAATATTGCTTACATCAGGTGTAGGAATATGTGATGCTGACATTTCTAGGTTTGACTTTTTTATCTTTTAATGTGAAGAAGTTGGGACATCTGGAAGTGGTGATATGTCAGTGTCGAACATGTTTGAAGAATTCACTGACTATTAATATTATTTGATAAAATATTTCTGCAGTGTAGTCTGTGACCTGTTTTGCATGTGTCTCTACCTATTTCCTCTGTTCCAGTTCCTAGAGGTAGAAGAGCCAGTGAGGAGGAAGTGTCGAACCACTTCTCTGACTCATCCAGATGTTGTGGTAAGAGGCTTCCAGCTCCTCCCAACCAGCGTTGACTTTGGCACACTGCAGGACGGTACCTGTTCGACCATTACTGTGGTGATGAAGAATGTGGGTGTTGACACCTGCAGGTACGGATGATGTTGACGACGGGTGGATAATTAAAAGCATGTGCAAGTCTAGACTTAAGATGCTGGTGCTTGTGATTTGTGGGTCATTTTCAAGTCCAGAGGGAAAACTTTGACCCATAGCTATTCATGGTTTGTTTTGATGTGAAGGTTCCATGTGAAACAGCCTCCTCCTGACACAGGCCTCCGGGTCCTTTACAGTCCTGGTCCTGTAAGTTTCCATCTAGATGTTATATCATATTAAATCTTTATCGTCTTTTGAGCTTTTATCGCGTTTATACATTTAAAGATATATGTTTTAACTTAATAAAAAGAAAAGTTGCTTCATTGGAAATGACAACAGACTCAAAATACTGTCAACTGTATGTCTTCCCAGGTGGCTGCTGGTTTGCAGGTTGATCTACATGTTCAGCTGTTTGCCATGTTCACAGCCAAAGCAGGAGAGGAAGAGCCAAAAAAATATATCTCCCAGGATATTGTCATCCACACTGAGACAGACATCCTCTACCTGCCTGTCACTGCTAATATCCTTTAAACATTAAAACAGGTACCTTATTCTGGAGGAGACAATCATTTATTGTCTGAGTCAAATCAGCTACCATTCAGTCTGCTTGCAACATCCTTACTAAAAATGTGTTATGTAGGCTGGCTCATATTCAGCCTTGTTTTCAGGTTTTTAAAATAAACGATGACAGCACTGACACATGGGTCAAGTTTCAAGCATGCTTAACAACTAGTGACAGAAAAGAGATGAGTTAATGAGATTTGCAGAAAAGGGGGAAACTGAGGTAATTCATATTACACTGAAAATAACATGCAAGTGTTAAATATCCACAGATTCAACAGTTTTCAGTGACTCAGGTAGGAAACACACAGTGATATTGGTCCTTAAATAACTTTACCCATCCTTCCTGAGAGATTATATGACATATGGCTCAAGGACCACACCAGTGCTCACAAAAAGAAAGACTCAAGAGGAACTAAAGTGTCTTCCAGCCTTCAAGCTGGGCCCAGAGTCAAACACAGACGACCCAGTACCCTGCCGGCCAGTCCTGCAGCGAAAACAGGTCAGTGCCTTAAACCGAAAATATACCAAAATCTCTCTTATCTTTTTGTTGAGAGTGTCAGTATTTAAACTGTTTTTGTTTTCACATTACAGGATATAATCACACCACAAGTAAATAAGGAATATACAAAACCATCATCATCAAGCGATTTTCACATTGTTCATGTCTTGAGTTTGATATTTTCTTCTGAATAAAATCTTTTTTTAACACTTAAATCGTTGCAGCGGGTTAAATTTAGTCGCCTCTGTTCATATGTTTGGTGTGTGTGTGTGTGTTTTAAGACAGCTTGACATACTCTAGCTGCAGCCATTTTAATTCGGATAATTTGGCAGGGTATGGATGTGTACTCAGTGTGCGTCTCTACAGGAGAGCCTCGCGCATGAGCGTGTGTTCAGGTGAATAGATGGGGGTGGGGATGTTGGTATATGACGTCAGCGGAGACCCAATGCAAAGTGCCAAACAGCTAAATGAAGACAGTCAACCTTGCTGTGTTTTTCGTGTTTCGATGTATCGTGATTTTTTTCTACGTCGCATGTGAAAAACCCAATAAGCGCGTCGGGCTCACGAGCGTCTTCCTTCATTAGTGCAGCTGCAGTAAGTGAGATCCTTAGCTGTGGTTGGCTCTCCTGCGCTGTCGGTCACGCGCGCACACGTGCACAAACGCACGCTCGTAACCACAGCATCACGAGAGGAGCAGCATCAGCGGCAGCGAAAACGCTTTTGGCAGAGAGGGCGACGGGCCGTGACTTTGGGTGCTTAGTCACATTGTGCTGCGAACAGTGAGGCTGAAGGATGGAGCGGCCGGAGGTGAAGCACTGAGCGGAGACTTGAAGCGGAGGAGGCGAGAGGAAGGGGACCGCTAAATCCGGACTAGATGATGCTTATTTGCCGCAGGCCCTGCCATCGTGAAATTGGATACCGACTTGCGGCGGATGGGATGACCGAGCTCGCTGCTCCGCCGGGGAGGTCCCTGCTTGCGGACGGTACCGGGGAGGGAGCTACCTGGTTCTAAGGGAAGGAAGGAGTGGCAAGAGGGGACAATGCAGACGGAGGAGGAGACGGCCACCGCAGAAGAGCCCATTTTGGAGGAAGGGTCAGGACGAGAGCAGGTAAGGAAGGACATTGTTTTTTTTTCTATCATTTCCTTGTCTTCTGTCACGAGTCTATGCGATTGTTAATGCGCGGATCAAAGAATCCACCGAGCGTAAAGTTGCGCATAATTTGTCTCTCGAAGAACCACCTTGTGTTTTTATTCCCTCTGACTCCTGCTCTTTCATTGATAAAACATGTCATTGCAGTTGTTGACGTGTAGAAGTGCTTTTCCTCTGAAGTCCTTCATGTGTTGTTCAAGAGCAAGGACGCGGAGCTTATTGGCTCTAACGTGGATGAGAAGAGGCTAAACACTCAGAGGAGGCGACTCTAATCGCCTGAAAAATAAACACGGTACCGATGTGAACGTTGTCTGAACAACGATGTGTGATGTGTTACTCTCTAGAGTCTCCCCAGTCTGTAGTAGAGAGTCCATCTGCCAGCTGTCACCACCGAAATACACTAAAAAGGTGACATCACAGACACACACCCACCTTTCTGCTATACTTTGGTGAGCAGCATGTTTTAATTTCAGCGCATCATATTTGTAATTCAAACCAGGACAAATAGAGAATGCATGACAAAACATTACGCAAGTCAGTTTGCCAGGAAAATAAAATAACCATGGAAACCTAAAAGATGTGGTCATACTGTATTCTCACATTTTCACTATTTCTGTCAGAGCCTGTCAGAGTGAGACTTGTATGCACGTGATGATGTACAAGGGAAGAAATTAACAATCTCTACACCAGAGGAGTTTGACTCAGGGGTTTAGCACCGCCTGCTATTACATATGATCCACAGGGAGCAGTGGGTGTGTTTGGTGCATGGTGTGTTGGTGTCACGCTCGCTGGTCAGGTGGGACACCACCGGGTGCTTGCTTTACAGACAAGCAGCTCCATCGCACCCTAACATCTACAGTAATGTCTTCACTGTCACTTAATCACACTGATATTTATTTTTAAGTCTTTGCGATAGTTTTTATATTGACACACAGCCATGAAAGAAAAACAAAAATCAATACATTTTAAAATCTAGCACCAGTGAGTCATATGTGTTTAATTTTGACAGATATTATTTTTCCATTAATCTACTATTTTGTCCTATGTTTTACATCAAAGAAGACCGATCTAACTAAGGCATGACCGATAAAAGAGACAGAAATAAGGATTAGGTACTTGGGTGGTGGTAATTTAAAGCCTTAGGCTCATAATACTGTATGTGAAGTCACTAAGCCTGTTAAATGATGCCGTTCACTTTATTCTGCCACTCTACTCTGTCTTTATCCAGACAGCGCAATGAAATGCAATGAATTCCATCTGTATCTGGTCTCCGTCTCCATTACTCTGCTCTCGTCTCACCTTCCCCTCCTGGTCCTCTTCCTGTTGAGTGTTTGCCCGTCGAGGATTATCCAGCAGCATCCTCCCATCTCTGTCGACATGACTCATTCTTAAGCATCTTGATTAGGTTTACTCTCTGCTCCATATGCGTATACATATGCGCTAACTAGTTGTATTGCAAATGTAGAGCTGATTGATATTCAATCAATCTCAGTTTTGATTCTGAAATATGTCTGTTTCATTCACTCATTTTCAACATTCTTCAAAATGACAGCGCTTCTGTCATATTTTCATGAGCTAAGAAGCCTGTTTCATTAACAGATGACAAGTTTGAGTTCAAACAAATGATAAACTGTGCACTGGTGCATAGAGAGGTGAGGAAAAGATAAGTCTGTCCAAGGATTACATGATAGAAGTGAAGTGAAAGTCAAAAATAACAACAATAAAAATCTAAAACAAACTCCTTCTGACATGTTGAAAGTTGCATCTCCATTAAATAGACCTGGACCAGATTTATTCTGATGAAGACTAAGCTCTGTTTCAGTTTTAACCTGGTTTGTTCACAGCAGGAAAAAGTGTGTATCACCAGACGTATCCTGTAAAGATGGTGATGATAGTGAAAAACACACACACGTTGCTTTGCTAGTGATTTTTGCTGTGGCTGGGGAATCTCAGGGTCACATGAGGTCTCTGCAACTATCTACTGTATAACAGCGAAAATGTTACTGTTGATATTACAGCTGCAAACAAGCATGAAATCATAACTACTTGACCACGCTAACATCCAATTACACAGAACAGTGCCTCACCACACCTGACAAAAATAGTTGCACGAGGAAATGTTGACGGAGAATAAACAGCCTAATTATGAGTGTGAAATCACACTTGTCATTTTCTGTAGAAATGTGTAACCTGATAATGAAGCCATGCACACACACTGAGAAAATTATTGATGTTTTAAATAGCAAATGCAGATTCTTGAGGAGAAAATGACTTTAATAAGATGAATAAGAAGCATTCTCCTGAGGAAAGGTTATCCTTAGAACATTCAAAGTGAAAACGCTTGATCAAAAAATGAGAAACAGCCAAGTTAGTAGCAGTTGTAAATCTTTGTCTTTGCCAGCAAAAATAATATCTGTTTATAAGTGATTCCACCGAGGTTTGAAATGAGCAGCAATTAATAAAAGGGCATTGATATTCAGTGTAACCACGGTTGTCGGTTCTTTTTAAATGTCTTTCTCTGCTTCACAGGTGTCGTCAATTAATTTTTGATTATATTTCAACTTAATTTCCACCTGTCTCTAATAAGGCAGCAGATTGACCCATTACTTCAGCATTAGATTTATTCGTCCCTGAATACATATTAAATTTAATACCTAATCCTAGTCCTTAGTGTGTGTTAACGAGAGACAAAAACTGACTTACAAGTGATTTTTTTTAGCCGTATATTGACAAAATTATGAGCACTGGAGATGGGCAGTACAATTATAGATTATACTGCAGGACTTGTTTAAGTGCTTTAATACTTTATTCCACTGTGAAAACACTGGTATTTGCAATACTGTTACCAACACTAATTCAAGCTGACAAGTAGACTGCTGCTGCTTTCACTGATATTTCATTTATGAGTTGTCGACCAACACCTCGCCTTCTGAAAACTGTTATTTGTGACCAATTATTCTCCATTGAAGACACTTGAAATCAAATTATCTGTAATAGCTGAATGATGATGATGTTGTTGTTGTTGTTGTTTTTCCCCATAGTGAGCATGCAGTGACACATTTTTATTTCCCCTCGCTCATCAAGTGCTAACGATTCATTTGTCGTTCCAGCAGAGGTAGTGGAAACCTGACGTCCTGAACGACTCTCTTCAGTTGTGTTGAAATGACACATCATTTTTAACAGTGCACTGCAGGCATCAACAGCACATTTTCCTTTCCTTACTTCCTCACTTCATTTGCCACCCACATGCCAGGATTGCTAATTATAGCTGCTCCAGTCACACCTAACCAGCTGAATCAGTGTGAGCAGAGACACAGAGGGAGAGAGACAAATACATGTTTTTACTAGATACCTTAATGCAAGAAGAGATTTGTAAAAACAAACAAAAACAAAACTCTCAGCCCAGACCAGAAAATGTGAGGTGATCCAATACCTAGACATTACACAGTTGCCTTAACACTATCACTGCCTCAATAAACAGCTCACATTATTATCTTCACATAGATAATACTATAGAGTTGCAGTCTCACCCATACATATAAAAATTCAAAGAGGCAGTGACTAAATGCAACCCCATATAACATCAAATGCTACAAGACCAGATTATAGAACAATGATTCAATTTCAAGACATTTAGAGGCTGAAGCAAATCCAATTAATAAAAAAGCCTTCGTGTCAGTAGATGCAGGAGATAGCAATGCACAGGATCCACACGCCAGCACAGCTTTCAAGTGCTTCTTTGAAAAGAATGATATGCACTCAAAAAATAGCCTGTGGTCAAGGATTCATGTAGACTGTTGTCTCAAGTGACTGTGGATGCTAAAGATTATACAATGACAATATGTCTGAGTATCAGCATTTTCAACCCAGTATCAGAATTCAAGCACTGACGAGTAACTAATTAAACAAAATTTGCCAAGATGTGCTTCTGTATCAGCTGATTTCAAAAAGAGCGGTCCAAAGTTTTGATATGATAAAAAACGATAGAAAAAAAGAAAAAATGAAAGTTGACACCCTCCAGACTCGGCTGTATAGATTTCTTTTCATAATGAAGGGGAGCGACGTTTCCCTTTGATCGCTTCCTTCCTGACACAAGAGCCAAGGCTCATCTGAGGCAGCTGGAACACAAAGAGCATCATGACCTGACCAAAAACATGCTGGTTTGCACCAAGAGGTGGACGTAGGAGGTGTCGCTGGAAGCTCTGCTTATTTCTGACAGTAGTGATTGATAATGCTTTCACACATACACTGTAACACTGACATTACTCGATATCAGTAGAACGCAAATGTGTGACTCGGTGGGCTCAGACATTTGACAGACTTTATCCTGCCAGCTCTCTGGTGCAAAGTCTGTGTAATGTCGGCTCGAGCAGATGATGGAGGTGTTCGTTGTGAATTTGCAGAGAGCGAGTGGGAGTGTTGATGACATTTCAGTCCTGCCTCTCGGATGCTCTCCCCAGGCGCCGCCCCTTTCCTAATCTAAATGGAGTATTTCCACTAGAAGACAAACTCCTTTTGGATGCTCTGTGTGTGAAACATTGTCCAGAGTTATCAAGAGAAAACAGCTTCAGTCTCTTACCCAAAGCAGCTTTAAATGCTGTTTACTGTGTACTTATGCTGCATATGTGCATTGTGTGGCTCTGAAGACTGACTAATTAGTTGTAGCACTGCTCCAAAACCAAGTTCATTTAGCTGCAAAAGCCTGACTACGTTGTCTTCTGTCTCGGGGCTGATTTCCTCTTCACTGGGCACATCAGCTCCAGAGCCTCGATGAAAACGTCGGCTGAGACCCTTGCCGGTTGTTTTGTTTTTTGTTTTTGTTTTTGTTTATTTATTGCTAGAATATTCTCTCTCCTTTTGGCAACATTATTCTGCAGAAGGTAAGAGCAAAAAGCGAGGAGAGAATTGGAGCTAGGGAAACAAAATGAGAGATGGAGAGGTAGAGAGGGCAGAAGAAGGACACGGAGGATAGATTTTGGCAGTGGACTTCCCTGGAGAGAGGTGCAGTCTGTCACTGCTGCCATCTCTATAGTCTCTCTCTCTATCTCTCTCTCCCTCCCTTCATCTATCTCTAATTTTGCTTCCTTTCATGCTTGCATTCATGAAAAGTTCATGACCATTTCTCTGTCTCTCTCATGCACCTCTCTCTCTCTCTACACTACACTTTTAGTCCAATCAATCCACTTAGAGACAGACTTTCAGAGAGGATGTAACAGAGGAGACAGTGAGGAGGGAGAGGGGTGAGGAGGAAGGGCTGGGCTGAGGTTGGGATGGGAGAGTAAATGCTTCGGAGGTGGGAGGGAAGATTCAGGGAAGGAGAAATTATGTAAGTGTGTGTGTGTGTAAGGAAAGGAGGGAGGATGTGGAGGGAAAAAAGAGCAGATAATGTGAAAAATTTGATCTTGATTTGATACAAGTGATACCAGCATTAGATGTCCAAGTGTACAGGGAGCAGTTGCACAGATTCATGAAGTCACTTCATTCACCTTCACTCTCCTTTTTGCTTACTTGCCCTTGAAGTGCACTAGCAAAAAACGTGAAAGGCTGCATGTGATCGTTGCAGCCAGCTGGATATGCTGGGGGATAGCGAAATATGGCTACACTGTGCCGGACAGGGAGACAGAGAAGGAGATGAGAGTGTGTATGACTGAGAAGGGGAAGGAGGAGGAAGGGGAAAGAGGGAGTGATAAAGAGAGAGAGAGGGGCATGTGTGTTAGATAGATGGAGGGAGTGATGTGCTGACAGGACAGGCAGACTTGGCGAGAGGAGGATAGGACACTGGTGTCATCCCAGTTTTTTTTTTTTTTGTCACCTGCTTCATCGCAGATTCGACGTGTCGCATTCAGCGACACGTTGAGGATAGAATATATGTATGCACACGTAATGAACTGTACAGGTGTGTGTGTTTCTGACACACAGTTTCACACATACCAAATACTCAAGCCCCCTCGCTCCCCCCACCCTTTCCTCATTCATACACATAAATTGCAGCAACAGTGATATGCCTCTGATGTTGGAATGGAGTCAGTTAGCTAGAGAACAGTCTAGAAGCATCATTCTCATCTAAATTATTCACATTCTCTATCTGCTGGCTGCGTTACAACGCTGAGAACGTGCATGCTGGTGTGTGCATGGATCAAGAGAGATGGCGAGAGAGAGAGAGAAGGGCACATCAGACCGTCTACGTCTGTATCTAATGCATACTGTGTGTGTGTGTGTACTGTAAAATGATGTCTTTGCGGTGCAACTGAGTCTGTGTCAAAGTGTGCACTTACAGAGAACTGTGTGTGTGTGTGTGTGTGTGTGTGTGTGTGTGTGTGTGTATTATGCAGCACTTGATCCCATGATGGGTTGATGATGGCTGTGGGGTGGTGGTGTAATGCATTCCTTTGGTCAAGACCTCAGCTTACACACTTGGTCTGAAATATGACACTGTTTACCAAACAGGAAGTGTATGATTATTAAAAAATCACTGGGGTGGGGGGGTCAAGTGTGTTTCTTCCTTCGCTGAACATTTCCATCTTAGGGTTTCCATTTGTGTGTTAACATCCTGAACATACTGTATCATTTACTTTATTCTTGACTCAGCATAGAAATTTATCAACCCTTCTTGCTCAGATTTGTGGACAGTTTTTAATCTGAAGTGTTAAAACAACTTGTCACACACATGGTATGTGTCATCGCCTTGAGTTAAGAAATAATTAGCTCAGAAGCTGAGGACTGACTATAATTATTGCATAAAAAAGATCAAAACAGAACTCTAATAACCCTAAAACAAAATGTATAAAAAATAATAAAAAATATGCTGAGGATTTGCTCGCGGCACTATTGGGGCATCTGTGTAAATAGACTGTAGCTTCCATCATGGCTAGGATAGGGAAACAAATTGGTTTGCTCCCGGAATACATTAGGGCCACTGCAGGGATTTTGTACTCTCATTATCTTGAGAGACAGGATAAAAAGTCAGGTCAAGATACTGTGACTTCTAGTGATATGGGTCAAGCTCCAAAATCATTACACTACATTTCATATCATGCAAATCAGTTGTATTTTAGGTTATGCTACATCCTAATAGTCAATTTTAGGAGTATCTTCTCTTATACCCACTTTGGCCTCATATTCATACCTTTTAAATATCCTAAAATATCTGCTTTTGCCGTATTAAACATTTAAATGATGTAGAGGTCTTTTTAACTTTGTTGAATGGGTTATATTTGTGTCAATACTGGTTAATTTTTATTCAAATGTAATTGACTTGACATTTTCCCAACTGTTTGCTCTTTTAGACCAGTTGGATATACTGCAGCTGTGGAGCATTTTGAATATGTCTGTTTATAACTGGGAGGCTGATGTGAACAGCTTTTCAACGCGCCTGCTTGTACTTGCAGTCTGGACGACACAAAGTTGGATTAATGTCTTTCAAGCTCAGTGTCCGCCAGGTTTTCTTTGAAATGTTCAAGTCTCCAGGCCAAAGCCGAGTCATTAACTGAGAACTGACAAAGCTGCTCCTTTTCTATATTCAGAGTCTGTAGTAAATACCACGACTGGTAAATTGACCGACAGACATTGGCTGACACTGTTTTCTTTGTGCTAGATTTATTTCTTTTTCGATGCAGAAAATGGACATGCACAAGCTTTTGGGTTAGTGTTTTCATCAGTGAGTGGACAGCAGCATCTCAACATCTATTTGCTCTACCTGTGTCTTCACAGCAACGGCCAGTCCAACAGTCTCTGGCCTCCTCCCTGTGTCGGGAGTCCCATTGGAAGTGCCTCCTCCTGACCCTCCTCATGTACGGTTGCTTTGCCACTCTGGCCTGGTGCGCTCTCTGTCGGGTCCCCGTTCTTGGCTCCTCCTCCATTTCCCTCGGTGCTGACGACGATGCCACCTCGGCAGCCTACTACAACGACATCCTGCACTTGGAGAGTCCGTGTTCTAGCGGTTACGTGTACATCCCTCTGGCCTTCCTGGCCATGCTTTATGTGGTCTACCTGGTGGAGTGTTGGCACTGCTTCTCCAAGACAGCTATGCTGGCTCATGCTGAATTCCAGGTATCTGGGTTTTTTTTTGTCTATTTGCAAGGTGGGGACATAGACTGAACACCAAAACCAGACACCCAGCAGACTGTAGAGACTAATGCTGCAGTAGGTCTGTGACCTTGAGTAAGACACTGTTTACTCATTGAAACTTGTTCGGCATGACGTGTCAGCAAAAGGGCAAAAATAAAAAGGATAAATAGATAAAGTGTTGAGGTATTAAATGTCTGTGCACAGTCACTGGTCAGGAATAATATGGGGTAATTAACAACATAATTACATTATGATAATTAAGCAGTCTTTTTTCATGCAGCATCAGAGAGATCAGAGTTCTGCTCTACATCTAAATCCTACCTGAGTGTGGGGAAAATAATACTTGCCCACTCATATGGAAATAAGCTGACCTGGGGGCAACCGTCTGCCTTTCGTCTATTGTGGTCTGCTCTGTCTTTCATCAGGAGTTTTAAAGCACATTGTTCCAAAGGCACTCTGTGTACTGTTCATCTGCCACTGCCACAACAATGTGATTACTGTTTTATACTGTACAGATTGTCAGAGGCACATATCTGATTTTTTAAAATAGAGAGTTTTTTAAAGAATTTTAAAAAAATCATGTCATAACACCATAAAGAAACCTTGCAGGAACTGTTTTGGACCAGATTGCATCACTTTCAGTGTTTCAAACAAGAAGGAAGTTAATTGTTTGTTTCTGCTTGTGCTGCCATTACAAAAACCGCTCATGTCATTTTAAATCTTTATATTTCATGTTGCCCACAGAGTGACCTGTTTTTGGTTGCACATAGTCTGTCTGACACCGTCATTATTTTAAATGTGACAGTTAAATAATTTAACAATTTGCTCATTCTTTGACACAGGAAGTGTACGAGCGTGTGCAGAGACTCCAGCAGGCCACACCCTGTATTTGGTGGAAGGCCATCAGTTACCATTATGTGAGGAGGACAAGACAGGTGACAAGGTACCGTAATGGAGATGCATACACAACCACACAGGTGAGGAAGACTCTTCCTTACACACAAACACCAATATCTTTCTCTTACTTTTGCTCTTTTTGTATTAACAGTTTCACTGTACAACCTCAATCTTAATATACTAATAACTTATAGTGAAATGTTGCAGGGCTCTGTGCAAATTAAATTAATTGTGCATTACGAAAAGTATCATTTGATTTAGTAACCATGCTCTATCACTGTTGAAATGCATACGAAAGTTAAAATGTCTACCCATTAACTTGAGTTTTCCTTTCTCCAATTTCCCATCTCATTTCCTTTCCACTGCCTGTCCTTCTATGTGTCCCTCCTCCCTCAGGTCTACCATGAGCGGGTAAACACACATGCCTCCAGTTCAGAGTTCGACTATGCCCGTTATGGTGTCAAAGACGTGTCGAAAGAGCTGCTGGACCTGCAGCTGCACCCTGCTGTTCGCCTCCGTTTCACTAAGTGTTTCAGGTCAGAGACCCTCCACTACTGGTCAAAACACTGTTTAGTGAGTGTCAGTATTATTATCTTTGGTGATAAGCGAGGTACTAACTGATCTTTGTTCTCTTTAGCTTCTCTAGTGCACGTGCCGAAGCTGCCTACCTCACCCAGGTAATATGTGGTAAAAACAAAAAATCTTTTTACATATCTAAAACAGCCAATAATACTCTTATAATGCAAATAATGATGATTTTATCAAAGTATTCAGTTGATTATGTTTCCTACTATGTTAAAACATCAATGAGGACAAATACATAAAGTTTTGAGAGTTCAAGGTGTGACTGTTCACTAAGCTTGCCCTTCCTTTTAATATCCTTATTTATAGAGCACTTTTCACATAATAAGTAGATTGTAAAATAAAGTAATAAGCACATAAAACAAATAAAACCAGCCACAGAGTCACCGGCAAAAAAAACGGCAGTCAATAAAAATCAGGAAAATCTCTACAATAGAAGTATGTTTTTAGTTCTACAAGGGGCCATTGATTCTCCTGACCTGATTTCCTCAGGCAGCTGATTCCACAGCCTCAGGGCTCTGGTTGAAAACGCTCTCACTCTAGTTTTGTCAGCTGTGCCTCGGGAACAGATAAAACTCCTCTGCCTGAAGAACTCGGGCTTTTTATTGGCTCGTATGCAACTACGAAGTCATACACACAGCTTGGAAAGACGCCACAAAGAGCCTTAAAAATAGCAGTAAGATGTTAAAATCAATTTGAAATACTTGGAGCCGATGTAAGGAAACTAAAACAGGGCTGATGTGGTCACTTTCCAGGTTCTTGTTAAAAGCCTAAAAGCTGTGTTTTGAACAGTGTAGAGGCGATTATTAGATTATTTTTTTTTGAAGCAGGTGAAGAAACTGTTGTTATAGTTGAAGCCTTAAGAGATAAAGACATGTTATAATCATTGCACATATGCTGTTTACACAGACACTTTTTTTTAATAGCACCATAAGAAGACATGCAATAGATAAATTGTCCTTGATATACAGGTTAAATTTTACACTTTTCACTTCCTTGCAGCTTTCTTACAGGTAGTAAACTCATCAGTCGAATAAAGACAATCACACTTTTAATTTTTTTAAAACTTTAATTTTGTGTTTTTGGTTTTAGAGAGACTGCAAAAAAGACACAGCCCTCTACTTTTAAATGCTGAGCATATCTCTTAGTAAATCTCTATGCTCATCCATTATTCATTAAAACCAATTAAATAGTAACTGTTTAGGGCAGAAGCTTAGTGAATTAGTTTTGTCCAAAAAAAATGTTAAAAGAAAAAGTACAAACTACAAATAGTTTCAATACACTGAAAAGTTGTGATTGAAAACTGTCAGTTGATTGTGAGATAATTCTTACATAGTTAATGTTTCATCTTTGTTTTCTGTTTTTTTTTTTTTTTTTTTTATTCCAAGCGAGCACGCTTCTTCGGGGAGAATGAAGGCCTTGACGACTACATGGAGGCCAGGGAGGGGATGCACCTGAAGAATGTGGATTTCCGTGAGCACATCCTGGCATTCCCAGATCCTGCTCATCAGCCGTGGTTTTCCAGACACAGGGTGTTCTGGCTAGCCTCGGCTTTCCTCCTGTCGTGGCCACTGCGGGTTGTGTCAGAATATCGCACGGCGTACGTCCACTACCATGTGGAGAAGCTGTTTGGGGAGGACGAGGATACTGGTGGAGGAGGAGGAACAGGTGGAGGTGGAACAGGTGGAGGTGGAAGAGGGGACGGGACTGAAGGTGGGACTGAGAATGGGATCCACCCAGGAGGCATAGCTATTGGCATTGGTCAGAATGGGACGAGCTACAGAGCTATCTCTCGGGTTAACACAGTAGACATGACAGAGTTGGAATGGCACATCCGCTGTAACCAACAGATGGTCCCGAGCTACTCTGAAGCCCTTCTTATGGACTTGGACACAAGCGGGGGGACAAACCCCACCGCCTCTACACCTCTCTCTGGGCCTCCGGGCAGCACCCCCAACCAGGTGACCAACCCGCCTCCTCTGGCTCTGCCTGTGGTGTTTAACTCAGCGTACCTCCTTCAGAGCTGCCCGCGATGTCGGAGGACAACGTCAAGTTCCAGTCTTCCCTCCAGGCTAAGGGCCCCGATGGGAACCACAGCCCTTCTGAACGCAACCGTGGCGGGGATCAGAGCTGCAGGGCCAGCAGGCGCAGGTATAGGGGGAAGGTTGGTGCTCAGTCGTAGTGGATTCTCATTGGGGAGACTGGGAGCAGGACGCCAGAACAGCCTGTTTCATTCAAGAAGCATGGGAGGAGGGCTGGGAGGAAGTCGAGATGATGGAGGAGGAAATGCAGGAGGAGGAGGTGGCGGAGGAGGGGGTGGTGGTGGTGGTGGTGGTGGTGGTGGTGGTGGTGGTGGCGGCGGTGGCGGAGGTGGAGGTGGAGGATTCCTTGGGCTAGGTTCAAGACAGGACAATGAGGAAACCAGAGGAGTGCTGGAAGGAGAAGGGGATGACGATGAAGAAGAGGAGCAGGAGGAGGTGAGGAGAAGAGAAGACAGAGGAAGAGGAGGTAGAGAGAGGGATGAGGAAGCAGAGCAAGAGAGTGGAGGAGGGGGTGAGGGGAGGGAGGGTGAGAGGGATCGACCTCCATCCTACCAGGACGCGTTCTTCTTTCCTGTCCTCATTATACACGGAGAGGAGAGCTGCCACGCTGGAGACGACATGTGACAAACAGACAAATCAACACATTAAGAGAAAGAACGTATAGGCAGAGGCTGAGGGAGATGAAAGGACGCACTGAACAGAGAGAAAAGTGTGGATCACAGAGGGACGGGAAGAGGGAAAATGAGATTTGACAGACCTGTAGAAAGAATTTAATGGGAGTTGAATGAGGTTTAAAGAAGGGAGGTGGTTGACAACAGCCAAAGAAACAGAGAAGATAGGATTCTGCCAAAACAAAGTATGAAAGGTAAGAATAATGAGGAAGGAAGAAGTAGAGAGGAGGAAATGGAATCTAATATAGGAGGAGAGGAGACAGAAAAGTCTCAGAAAGAGAGCAAGTAGACAGCCCTAGAATCAGTGCGTACTGTAAAAAAAAATACAGGACACACTGGTTGCAGAGGAAGATGAAAGCTGATAGCACAGGAGCAAGATAAGATGGAGTCTGAGAAAATAAGTGAAGGCAAGAAAATCCTTCCAGTTGTAGTCGCACACAGAGATTGTGTAAGAAAGAGGGTGACAGATCAGATACCTGGGAAGAATGGAAGGACTGAAAATTTGTCTGTTTCCAGATATATCTATGCAAGTGTAGGAGTGGGAGGAGTAACAAGTCTAAAGATAGCAACTGGAGAGCAGTGGAGAGACTCCAAACCAGCTGAGCAGTAGTGAGTAGTTTTTCAAAAAGAAACAGAGAAAAGGTATGTTGAAAACATGACGGTTCAATTTAATTAAAATACATAGAGGCAGACTAAAATATGGCTTACTTAGAAATAAAGTGTAGAAACAGACATGGATTACTAATTATTTCTGATGAGGACACATGAGATCACACTGCACTGTGGGAAGGCAGAGGGACAGAAACCATGATATGTTATTGGGAAGGTACATATATATATATATATATATATATATATATATATAAAGCAAGTTAGGGGAGTAGAAATACACAGTGAGACATAGTACTGACCATGGCAGACCAGATTACACTAAATCTTGTTAAATCACAAAATAGAAATAACAAAAACTCAACTCAAGAGGAGGAGAAAACAAAGATAGAAGATTTATCACAGAGACAAACACTCTGAGCAGCAATTCTGACCTGAGATCAGAAAATCTACATAACAGAGTCAGATAATTTTCCTAGTAACATTTAAAAGACAGATTGTCCTCAAAACAGATTAAGTTTCTCTCAAGTATTTTAAGATCTATACAACTTAAATCACTGTTTGACTCACAACCACAACAGTTACAGAACCAATAAAAGAGGAGAAATGTGATTTCCTACACATCTCATGTCATTTTATTCCTCATGTCACCATTGGCTTTTCCTCCACTCTGTCCATTACTGATGTGAAGATGATAGAAAAGATTGCTGTGAAAAGCAGAGCGATTACTTTCCCCATTCCACTTTCCTTGCGCTGCTATCTGCTCTCTTCCTTCCATTTGATCAGCTCCTCCGTGCTCTTTCTTACCTCCTTGTCCATTTCTGCACCAAAAAACCACAAGCTACAAGTGCAGAGCTGTAATTCTCAGCAGCACATCAACTGCAGTCACTGTAGCTTGGATGATTATAAGTGACAGGAGAGTCTTTCACCTAAATAGGTTCATTGTATCTATCATTAACTTTTCCTCCATCACCTCCAAGCTCATCCCTTTCTTCTTTTTGAAGTGGTGGGTATGTGATACACCTCCTCTCTCTCTCTCTCTCTCTGCCACTGGAGATCAGATTTCATGTCCACTTACTTGACAGATCACATCTCCTCTAGGCAGAGCTTTCTCCTCTTCGATCGGGTTTTATGATCCAGATATCTCCCACTTATAGTCTAAAGTTTTTTGACCTCTTTTTATGTCTACATATTTAAAAAGAAACAGAATGAGATCTGAGCAAATTCCATCTGTAGACTAAAATGTTACCAGTTATGCCTGTGTAGTTGTATTCTAGTTTCAAACATTTCTACCCAAAGATGATTCCTGTGCAATATGAAGAAAAAAAAGACAATAACCAGAAAATTCTCCTCCAATATCAATACACTATATAACACTGTACCTGTTTAAGCATGAAAAAAACCTCTTAATCTCATTTATGTCCATAATATTGGGCTGCATGGGAAATAAAACTTGAGCTGATAAGCTCAGCTTCTCATAAAAAAACAACAAGTAGAAATTTGACCTTTTATTGCTTTGTATTTTTAGTGTAGACAGCAAAAAAAAAGTGCTGAAGACAGTTTACCATATCAAAATAAAACCCACGTTATGATCACAGTGATCAGTGATTTCCCAGCCCTTTGACGTGCCATGCTGCTGCCTCCTCCTCTTGAACAATCATCTGCAAATAAAGTGACAGTGCTCTCTAAAAACATCGCCTCACTATGAAATGTGTAAACGTTAGCTGGCATAGAGATGCATGTTACTTAATAATAGCTATTGTGCAGGACCTACTAATAGTTATGTGGCAAAAATGGCTGCCACTGCAAAATGCGGTGCCAAAAAAAAAGCAGTGATCCATGCTCAGTCAACAGAAATGTAGATATTTTAGACACATCTAGACAAGGGCACGGGGGGAATCCATAGGGATCAACTCTTATGTCCTGCTTTCTCAGATGGGATGTTTTCAATAAATATCAGCCTAGGGAGAGGCAATTGGCACTGACAACACAACCATCAGTGCTTTGATGCATAGACTTTACAAAGCACACTAAACCTGCTAGAGTAGTAAGCTGTTAGAGTAGTTAGATGAATGATTCTTAATCATCCCTGCATAGAGCCCTTCACAAGTTACTTCAGCCACTTTGTTGGATGTTGGAGGGGGGGTCTCCCTCGTTCTCTACCTGCTTACTTTGGACATGATACTGAAAAGCACACTGACAGAATGAAGTGTAAGAGAAATTTCATACGGGAAGAGTTTCCTGAAAATGGGGCAAAAAAAAAAAAAGATGCTTCATTCTCTTTATGAATGATCAAAATAATGGACAAGTTAACACACACACACACACAACAGCAAACATCCAACCTGGATTCAGCAGTGACAGCAGGAATGTCCTCTTAATGAATCCTTCTGGAAAGAAGAAAGTAGAGCATGAGTGCTGACCTGGTTTGTTGTATGGGACACATGCACACACGCGATCGCACACACACAGAAACACACACACACTGACACATATTCACATCCAATGATTCTGGCCGACGGATCTTTGGTGGCTTTGGGGGACATCAAGTTGAACTGGGCACAAGAAAACCAATGGACGAAATAATTACTGGAAGAAAAATGGCAGAGAAAATGAACAACTGCAAGGACAAGTGTTTGTGTGTCACTGGAGAACTGGAAAATGATGAACAGACAAACAGCCGCTGAAAGGCCGAGTGAGTGAAAATGTGAGATTAAAAGACTTTTTTTTACAGCTATTAATCATCATCTCACTTGACTTAATTGTCTCAATTAATGTCCCTTAAAAAAAACACCTAAAAGCACTGAACACACCTCCTTGTTAATCCCAAGATCATGTTGCTTTCACTAAATTTTAGTCTTTGAATTTATTATTTTGTTGAATTGTAATAATTTTCTTCATGAAGTTCTGTCCAGTACATGTTTCTTTTCAAGTTGCCATTGCAATTTAAAATTATTTGAAAATGTAACTGCTTTTACATTTCTACATGTGTACCTTTGCACCTCAAGTGACAAAACAAAAAAACAAAATACAAAAAAAAAAAAAAAAAAACATTTCAGTCTGTAATTTGCTACTTTTATATCATCTGCATACTTGATTAGACATTATTTCAGGTTGTTTAAGTGATGTCTGAAATCTAAATGCCTTTGTAAGCTTCAGAAATTTCTTGTGTCTTCACTGTTTCATTTTTATTTCTTATTTTTGTAAAAACAAACTTTTCCTTGGCTTCCTGACGTTTTATTTGTTTTCATGTGAAACAGACAGGCGTTATTTCACTCGTATGTGTTGTTACTGGATATTTATACGGTGTTTTATTATCTCGGACTGTGTCAAAAGTGTGTCCTCAGTTGCTTCAGGTGTGCCAAGAGAACTTTGTGCCCATGATGTCTTACACAGTACCACACACATATGCGCTTGCATGTTTAGTCACAGCAGTAACAGCAGCAGCCATTATAAGAGCTTATTTTAGACTAGTGACATTTATCCAGTAATCATAATCAGCCCACACACACAGCGTGTTAACATCAACACACACACACACACACACACACACACACACTGAAAGCACGGAGCTGTCCTGCTATGTTGCCTTTGTGTCCAACGTTGCCAACCTTTTTGCTCAGGATTTCAGTTAGCGCTGCGTTCCTGTGTCAACATGAGCTCTTTTCTCACACACAATCTCATTGACATGCCAAAGTTTAAAAAAAAAAGAAAAGAAAAAAAAAAGAAAGAAAATAGAGAAAGCATCACAGAGAAAAAGCCTCTGCTTACACACATGCACACAGACAGGTAATTAGTACAAGCAATTGTGTCAAGTCCACACATGGTGCAGTGGTGTGATCTTTACATGAGGTGGCAAACAGGTGGATTTACTCAGGAGCAAAAATCAGCTACCTGAATGCACAGTGTTGTCTGTTACTGAAGTTATTTACTTTGTATATTGACAGAATGACTGAGGAGCAGTTGTAAATCCACCAGGTGTGTTTGATGTTAAATATGGAAATATGGAGGGTTTTTCTTTGTCCACATGGTGGCAGCAAAGCCCCGACTGCAGTGACAACACAGACATGTGGAGCTGTGTTTAACAGCTGAACCAAGAGCAAACCAGACAGGGTAAAAAACAGCTGCTGCCTTGCTCTCTGTGGGTTGAGACTTCAGTATGTTGCACATGTGCACGCAGTCAGTGATGTCGAACCAGGTAATTTGTCTGGCAGCTGATAAAAAGCACCTGTCCTGACATCGCCAGTTGATATGTGGCCAAAAGTGCAGCATATCCAGAAGGTTTAAATCCACACAGAGAGGTGTAGTTTGATGTGAATGTGCATTTATCTCGCCTCCACTGATCTTATTATTTTCCTTTCACTGTGACTGAATGTGTTGCGAAGCAATATTGCCCATATCCCTGCTTCCTGGCTGGACTTGTATATGTTGCTAAGCAGCTTTCTCAACCTATAACCACAAGCAATGGGAGCTTCAGTCATTTAAGTGAAAGCACTGTTAAAAAGAAAAGATAAAGGGAATTTGCATTTTGTGACTGAGCCTCCATTTCTACTGCATAACTCATAGTCTGGTTGTGTTTCTCTATATGACACAAACTACCAATAAAATGATGAAGAGGAAGGTGGTTTGGTTTGTGATAAAACGTTTTCTAAGACCATCTTATTTGTGCCCAAATTTAGTTTGTTTGTGTTCGCGTGGGCACAGATTTCAGCTCGTTTTCCACCTTTTCATCAACATCGCCACACTTGACTATCTTATAAACTGCTCTAGCAAATATGACTGATGTATTGTTGTCAGTACTGTTACTGTTTCTCTTGTGGTCATGGGATGAGTTGAGTAGTCATACAAAGTTTGTCAAACACTGTAAAAAAAACATGTCAAGAATTGGTTTGACTTGAAATCACATGAATTCCAGCTGCATTTTTTTTGTTTGGTTTGGTTTTGTTTTACTTTATTTGTTTTCATTTCCAGAAACACTTTGATAGTCTAATGTGGATACTACAAACTATCAGGTAACAAATAGAAAAAAATGTGACCCAGTGACTACATTTCACACTGTTGTTGTCACTGTTGACATTGGGCTATTGCACTTTCCACAGAACATACTTATATACATTTATATTAAGTAAAAAAAAAAAAATTGATCAAAAACAGAATTCAGGGTATTCCTTTGACGACTGACCTCAGACACTTTAATGTGAATTTGTGTGCATTAATAACTCTTCCCTCAGAACTGAAAACAGCAGCCAAGATTACTGTCTGTTCTTCTCCACAGACACTTGTTCTTCCTGTAATGAGTAATAGCAATTTTCCATTGTGCAAAAACTGTATTGTACCTGTACTGAGCCTTGTATCTGTGTGATACAGTATCAGCACCCTCTGTTTTTGCACTGGAATAATGAGCAGCTGTGTGTTGCATATCCTCCACGGTGACAACATGTCACCACCTGTAGCCAGTGATCTCCTTCTGTCCTGAAGTGGACACAAATTTAATATAATACCAAAATAATGATTGAATGTAAAAACTCAAATTGATATCACATCACTGTAATGTGTAAATACATTTTTGTCTGAATTTAAGGCAATGCAGATATCCACTGTCTGGGTCAAGGCTAATTTTTATGAACAGGGTCAGATTATGTTTGTTGTCCAATATGAAAATGTGATCATGATTAGCTGTAAAGATGCAGTAACTACTCGAATAACACCATTTACTGTGTCACCTGATTGTTAGACGAGTATCATCATTGGAGAATAAAGCTTAAAGCTGTAGGCTATTCATATAAATAAATCACAGTGGAGTTCACAGATTGTTACATAGCTCTGTTGAAGCAGCAAGAGCCCCAGCTGTCTCCGTTCCAACCTCAAAGGAGATGATCATGTTCTCATGGCATTTCAGGATGTTCATTTTATGTCTTGCTAAATATTTAATGCTGCTGGATTACTTGTGAGCTGTCGAACAAATGAATTGTTACCACAATGTAGTTGTTATGTACATGCAGCCTCTATGGAGTTAAAACAATAATGTCACATACAATGCATTATTGTCTTACACAGTGATATGTAAAGTCAGGAATGGGCTTTTCTGTTCAAGCACCGTCAAGCAAAATGTCCTCAGTATTTAAGCTAATTAATATGTAACTGATAATAAGATTGTCAATATCACACCAGATTATAGCTGTTGTCACTGGTTCACCTGTTTGAGATCATGTAATTTGAAAGGATGATGTTAATGAAGGTAATGGTGGAAGGTAAAGGCAGCTGGTGGCAATAAAACTGTTAAGTGATGCGATCATGGCGATGATGATGACAATTAATTATCATGGAAGATACAAATAAAGTCAAACTGCTTGGTATACCAGGGTTTGGTCTACTGGGATTTTTTTCTTTTAAATCCCAATAATACCTTTAAAGTTATAAAGACATTATTGGGTTAGTCTGTAATTTGCTACTTTTATATTGTATTCTTTAAAAAATGTTTGTAACACATATTCTTTTTTGACAAATCCAAACACCTAAGAAAGACTAATTTAATTTCCACAAGCATACGCAGCAATAACAGACAAATGATTAGTCATTATGATAATTTTATTTATATACTTTTTATTTGTAAATATACCTTATATATAATATTTGTAATACTTATTTGGTGGAGTGTAGCTTATAGAAGATTAGTGTTAACATAGTGTTAGCATTAGTTTAAAATGCTTAATTCCATTGTTTAACATGCTGATGTCAGCCATAACCACAGAGAGCTGTCAGTATGTTTGTCCGTCCTATTCTCATCATTACGTGATTGTGACTAATCAGATTTTGTTGGCCCAAGGTCAAAAGGTCAAGATATCTGAACCTCTGATACAAGTTAAGTGCCTTTTAATATTTTATTAGGCAGCAAGAAATAAAGTGAGGGTTAACACAATTACCCCGACCCAGTAATGTACAAACAGGATGATTTGTGTGTTTTGGTTCAAGTCTGAGATTCCAGCTTCAGTGAGTTTTGAGGATTAATTATGATGAAACTCTACAGCTATTTGGTCAACTTTGCTCAGTCTATTAAGATCATCTGCTGCATAATAGATCATTTGAAAGGTTGTTGTATTTGTGTTGATTGATGATCGTGGCTCAGAAATGTGCAATCAGGGTGTAATTTTGGGTTTCTCATCAATCACAGGTTGGTCTGATGCCCATAGAATATTCATAAAAGCTATTCAGATCATTTCACCATTCACAGGCTGAGTATGACAGCTATATATATTACATATATTGTTCATGTTTATGGGGCATTTCTGTTGTTATGACTTTTCGCTGGATAGGATATCCTGTGTATGCATGTTCATAGTGAGCGCTTCCATCATGTTAAACTGATTAGACATGGATTGTTGCTTCTCTTTATCATTTTCATAGAACCATTCTGCTGCATTTAAACTATCTGTTTACCTCCAGAACAGTGCACGTTTCATCCCTTTTACATCCTATAGATAGCGACAGGAAAGTCTTTCCAACAAAAGCTTAAATCAACTCAAGGATGTAGGGAGTCAAGAGGCAGAAAATTTCACTGCATCAAGCTACAATCTCATGTTTTCATCTCTTCTTACATATAAATAATCAACGACAAAGTCTTTACTGACCTTGGGATCAATGCACATCAGATATGAATTGCTTTTGACAGAAACTTGACATCCTCAGTGAGCCAAACCTCTCATTACGTTTCTTCCACTCCAGTGACACCGTTGCTGGAAAATTGGTGCTCTCATAACACAAGCTAGTATGTCTGACAGCAGAGGGCAGCAGAGTGTTTGCATAGTGACACTGCTTGTTTCCTGGCCAACAAGATCAGTATATGGTTAGCTGATTTACAGTCCAACTACACTCAAAATATGTGAAAATTATTGTTACTTGATTGAAATATGTCAGTATGAGCAGAATTGTTTTTTATGGGGATCTTATTTATATGGGGATTTGATCAGACAAATATCATAGTGTTAAACATAAGATGTCCATAAGTAGTTTATGCTAGAATTAAATATAATGCAGTCATAAAATACATATTTTTTTCATTTTCCTGCTAACTTTTGATCTGAATTCAGGATTAAATCTGAAGCCAATAATGAATCCATACAGCATCTGATCGGTAACTCCAGTCAGCTGCTAAATGAAATTTAAAGTCATTCAGTTGATCAGAATATCTCCACAGGCTGCATGCTGCTTCCTGATTGGCTGCAACAGTGTTAGATCTGTCTTCCTGTCATCCAACATAGCAACATCACAGACAGGCCAAGCCTTGTGTCCTCACTTTTTATAGCTGTGTTGGCACTGATATGGGCGTCTGTTTGCAGGCGTCTGTTTCTCCTCCTGTCACCGCTATCAGCTGCTGGTGTTGACAGTTTCTCAGATGCTTGGTGTTCCTGTACAGATCTGTCTCTGTTGTCTCTGCCTCACTGAGCTCCTGGCTGCACCTGCGGCTGTTTTCCCCAGCTCCCTCTCCTGGACTAAGAGGAACCGCGAGGGGAGAAACAGAGGAGTCCTGTTCACTGTTGGAGGCAGGTGGAGCTAAAACCTCCTGGAGGGGATGTGATATAGAGAAAACACAGACTACAAGCAAAGACAGGATTTTCAGATTTAGCTTTACTGTTTCATTGTAATTTGCAGTCCACTCGTGTAAAATGTTAAATTACTCTGAGTAGCTCTGGGCAAAAATTCACATTGTAATTAACATTTAAATGGTGATATACTCCCAGTATGCATGAGTGACTAAACAGAACTCAACTTAATAATAATAAAACTTTATGCATTTTAGTCTTTTGTCTTTACCAATTTGGACTTTTATGACCACTTGGTGGTGCAGTAGTTCCACAGCCTTGTGTTGAGTTTAAATCAAACCTCAGACAACAACATGAAAACCACTTCAGCTCCACATCAAGGTTACAGCTCTTGATTTCTCAGAAATGCCCAAAAGACAAAACAGATTAGTAGACATTTGGAAAAGTTTATTTGAATAAAACTCAATTAGATTTGGTAAAAAATTAAGCTCGATTTTACAGGCTTGGATCCAGAACTGTGTGCAGTGAGAAAAAAACAGAAATTCACAAATGTGTGAATTATCATGTGTGTTGAAAATCTTTCTGTATCCTCTGTGAATAATGTAATTTATAGAATTTCAACTGGGGAGGTTGAGAATGTATATGAGCCTAAGAGAGTAAAGGGCTTCTCATGAAAATAAGGATTAATTGCATTAAAATGAATTAAATGTTAAGCGCAGCAGTTAGACTCGAGGGAATCTTCTTAAACTTCCAATACTGGTGGAAAATGTAACTGACATAATTAGGTGCTGAGTTGAACACTGTGTTGAAAATACTGTCAAACTCCTTTTCAGACACCTTCAGTTGTAGACTTCTTTTTGTTAACCTGAAGTTTTTTTTTTTACATTCTCGTCAGCACAAAAAAAGCTTTCAAAGCGTCTCTTGGGGTGTAGCGGTAAAATTTGTCCAGAATCACAGAACAACAGTCAATTCTGGAAAGAGGAGGCGGAGAGGAGGGGAGAAAGGAAATGGAGAGGAAAAAAGGAGCTGGATGGAGAATTGTGCTTTCAGTTTTTGCACACACAAACAGAGCAGGAGCAGCAGCAGCCTGCTGTGGAGTCTCTTACTGAGTGAAGCTGAAATCATTGGAGCGAGGGATGAGGTGAAAGGAAGCAGGGAAAGACTCAGAAAAGGAGGAGTGAAAAAAGTATGGAATACATCTCAAATTTGAAGTGACATAACTGGACGTGCTTTGGCTCGCCCCGCAATAACACACTGATCTCTACCTCCTTTACATCCCATCTGTCTGCTGCTATTTTTGCTCCTCTGGTTTGCTTACAGAGGCTTATCTCTTCCACCGTGTCCCTTTTCTCCCTCTATTCTCTCTTCCTTTCCAAAAAAAATATGTACTTTCTGAATTTGTATCACTCAAAGTTTGCATATATCCACAGATCCACACATAGGCATTCATGCATTTGTTCTCATCTCTAAGCTTTATGTTGTTACTACCCGCCTAAATTCTCTCCTCTCCCCCTCCGTCCTCCTCTCCCTGTTCATCTTACAATCCCACCTCCCCCACGCCTGGTCTACCTCTCCTCTCTGTCTAATAATAGCCTTAATGTGTTATGAGTATGCAGCCTGTCTTGCTTGCAGCAGCTTCCCTCTCCATCCCTCCCTGCTTCTCTCTCTCACCCATTTTCACTCTTGCCACTAGTATGCTATCTTTCCCGCCTCACTTCCATCTCCCCCTTCCCCCTTCGCATATTTTTCCTTCCCCTCTCATTCCATATGCTCTTTTGTCTTCGCGGTTGGTGTCATCTCACGTCTTTTCCCCTCCTTTTCCTCTCTATTCCTTCACCCACTCCTCCATCCCTTCCTCTTCGTTTCCCTATGCGGCACGGACATGCTATGAACATGTGGTCCTTTTCTTCACCACTCCCACTCTTTGGCATCATTTGTCTCTTTTACCCTTTCATCTAAATTCTTTTTCTCCTCATCTCCCTGTTTGTTCTCTTGTTTACGTAGGCTGGCTCTTTTTTAGCCATGTGAATATGTGGTACACAGCTCTCCACCAGACCTCTATCACTGTTTTTTCTCTTTGTGTTGTCTTGTCTCTATCACACACTCACCTCCCATCCATGTGCATCTCTCCCTCTCTCTTTTGTTTGTGCTTTTCTGCTGGAGTGTGTACCATGCAGACTGTCTGCCTCTCTCAAAACTTTGCAAGCTTGTCTCATTATATTTCTGCATGTGCTCTATTTGTGTCCATGCATGTAAGTGCTGATGTGTGCATTTTAGTTTGTATTAGTGCTTGTACGCGTGCCCGTGTGTGTGCATGTACATTGCTAACTTGGGCACACACACACACAAATGCAAGGGCAGACATAGAGATGAAAGCGGAGACATTTTGTTGTTAAGTTCTCTGTGTTGCTGTATGGACCTCATTACTGCACTCAAGTAGAATATGAAAACAGGAGGTGGGTGGGTGTTTTCCTTTTCTCACAATTAGACAAGCAAGCAGACAGTCAGAAGGACTCTCATAGCTGCAACAAATACGACATACCCAAAATAAAGTTTTTACAGAGGATTGAAACTACTGTGTCAAATCACATCTTCAAGATATCTTTGTTGATGTTTGTGTACTTGTTAGGGATATGAGCCTGGTGCCCGCCAGCCATTAACCTATTCAATACTAGTGTGTGTGTGTTTTCTAATTTAAGTCTGAGGCAATATTAGTTCTAGAGTTTCTTGAGATGCAGCTCAAACATCCAGTAATAGATAATTTAATCAAATAAATACAGGTTTTAAAACTGAAAGAGAAATGGAAATCTGCAAAATAAGCCATATAAGTTATCAAAATTGGTTGGCAGTATTGGTTAAAACTTTATTTAAAGCATAATACATCTTCTCTTGATAACATATTTTCTATTTCCAAACTATAGCGCAGTAAAACTTTACTGCCAGAGGTCTCTGGAGACGGTCAGGTAGTTAATGTGTTCACCTCTCCAGGTGAAATCTCACATTAATGAGTTAATGGGTAAAATACGTGAACATTGATTAGATGTCTTCTTTATGTATGATGTGTCATCAATCATCAAATAACTCTGACCCAGGATCAAGGTTAGCAAAACAAATTTCACTTTCACATAAGAAAATTAATAAAATTTAGATTTTTTCACTTAAATCTGTTGACCTGCAACTACTTGTGTTCAATACGATTAAGCACAAATAAGGAGTATTTTATCTGAGATCAATGTATTTGTATTTGATTTCCATTTAAGCCAGGTTCCATGAACAAATACATTGTAGTGGAATCTATTGTAGATCAATAAATACTTACAACTACCACATCTAGTGGTGAACAACAGATCTTCCCGACTAGACTCAACAAACTTATGACATTAATTCAAGCCTGAAGTGGGAAATAGGTCAATCTTGGAGCGAATTCAGATGTGTACTACATATACCAAGCATACCTTTTGAAATGGACGAGTCATTTAATTGACCACACCCCGTTTCCTGCGCGTGCAGTCTTTACTGTGCACACCTGTAGTCGCTGCTGGAATTACTGCGGTCTCCTGGTTCATAGAGTAATAGGTTAAGCTTTTGCAGGAAGTTTGATGTTGCAATTTGAAGTGGAATTTGACTTCATGTTTTTTTTTTTTTTTTAGCGCCTCCCCGAATGTGTGCGTGTTTTGGACCAGAATTGCGCACTTCCGGTCGAAGAGTTTTTTGTTTTGTTTTGTTTTGTTTTGTTTCGTTTTTGTTTTTCCCCCCTGCCTTGACCTGTCTTCACAGAACCACCTCTTCCCTACAGCAGGGTAAGAACAGCTTGCTCAGGAAACAATGTCTCAGTTATGAGTGTGCTGACTGTTGTGTTGTTGTGTAATGGCTTTCGTGCTGTTACTAATGTGAAATAGTTTCACTGTTATTAATTGCAAGCTGAGTTGTTGTCTGGAATATTCATTACAATGCTTTTTATGCTGTTCATGTTTGCAGTGTTGAAATGTGTGTGTTTATATGTAGAGTCAAGTGCTTATTTGTGTCATACATTTAGTTTAATATTGCACTATGTATCAATATGTCTGCCACAGCTTTCCCTGTAGTACTGGCTTAATAGGAGATCTCAGTGCAATTTGTCACACAGTATGGTCCTATTAACGGTATTTTCTCCATATAACCTCCATTTTGCAGTAAACATGAGAAGAAGAAAAAAATCACACCAAATCAAATCAATTATGTGTCAAGGTTTATGTGTCAATATATGCTCTGTTGTATGTTTCATCTGTTTGCATTTGCTCCTGTTATTTAGTGTATGCTGCTTATTTATCCACATTAATCATGATCACACATGCGTGCTTGTGGTCACGTATATGTTAAACTTATCAGCTCAGCTATTGTGTTTATTACTGTTACTTCAAAGTCTTTGCTTAGCTAAACAGTTCAGAGCATATACCAGTGGCTAAATTAGTTATACATTCTGAACATTTTCTGCATTCTTGTTTTAACTCTGTCCCACTTAGTTGTCTGAAATAGAGCAAAACGGGTGACCTAGTTCAAGTTGTGCGCACTGCTGCATGCATGTATGTATGATGTACTCTATTAACGTATATATCCAGCGCACCAGGTAGAGGACTGTGTTTGAGTTCTCAGTGCTCCTCTCAGTATTTTGCTCTCTCGTGCTCACTGCTGCACTGCTCAGCTGAAATCTTTGCAGGGTTTATGAAACTCTACTTCCCACCTTTAGGCTTTGTCTGCAGGATCTAGTCTAAGTTTCTTTGGGAGCGTGGGGTTATTATCAAGTGAGCCACAGCTGTGCTCTGTTGCGTGTGGTGAATTCTCGGAAGAAGTAATGACATGACAAATTCAGGGATGAACTCTGTTAGGATACGTTAAACAATGAAAGAGGCCATTGGTTGTCAAGATGACCTGTTTGGTTTGGATTGTAGAACTACAGAATCAACAGACGATGCAACAATACACCAGTTAAGTATCTGTATTCACCAGTGTCAGTGGCTGATGATCTGGTTATTTACCGATGGATGGTCAGACTCAAATAGAAGTAGCATCAGCAGCAATGTTGGCCTATTGGAGCATTACACTGAGACTAATCAAGATATTAAAGAATAGATGCTGAATAGATGCTGCATTTATGCTTGATCAGACAGTGTAATGATAAGCTGAATAAAAAAATTCAGCTATTATTTTGGAATGATTTGTTTGTTTCTCTGTGGAATAAATAAGAACAAAACATAATAACATTGCAAAAAAAAAAATAGTATCAGTATTTTCCTTTTTTATTTTATTGGTATCAGTATTGTTATTTTATTGGTATCAGTATTTTTTCTTATTTCAAAATCTGTATTAGCCTAGAATTTCTCAGTCAGTGCATTCCTTAGTCTTTACAGTGTGTTGGTAATCAGGGTTAGTAGTTAGCAACAAAATGACAGCAAAATACAACCAAATAGCAAAGGTAGACAACAGGAAAACGGCTGGAGAGCTATGTGGACCAGACAACATAGACAGTTTGGTAAATGGAGTAAATGGTGCCTCGTGGGTATACTGAGACTACTGGGAAATGAGTGAGTCACCAGATGACATGGTTATTTGATATGCTGCAGACAGTAACTGCATGCTGTTATGTTAGAGAGACAGACATTATTCTTTACGTGGTACAAGTTAAGTTTTTCAAGTTTTGTATATATGACAGCTGAAAAAGAAACTAACATGTTTCCCACTCACCCATTGTAAATTATTCTTATTTAGCTCTTTCCAACCAGAGAACATTTGCCCGATCGTAGATAGATGCAGAGGTACTGCTTGTCCATTTACAGTGTATCAATATTTTAGCAGATGCAAAGGCCATAACCAACCACATGCTATTGAGCTGATTTAGAAGCAGTAGAAAACACATTCCTACTATTAAATCAGACTAGAATGTTACTTCTTTTAATGAGTATTTTCACTAAGTACTTGATCTGATCTGATGTCAGATGTGTTCTGTTTGCTCAGCCATATAGAAGATGAATTTATTTTTCATGTATCAAGTCATTTTGAATAGTGTCTGTCCAACAATTCTACAGAAAACACAGACAAACAAGGTGCTTTTCTTTCTTGTATTTGACAACCAAAGTGTGTTTAAGCTGTGCAGGATGTTACATTGAATATTGATTTTATGCAGAGTGAATGCTTAATTGGGTTTTGGATAGATTAAAACCTTCTTTATTTTGGCAGTGTTACTGGTACTGTTTGATATCCAATTAACTTCTGGGTTTATTTGCTTTTTTATAGAAATATTAAGCACATGAAACAGCTCGAGACCGGCCATCATTTTTGTGGAATCTGTTTTGCCCCAGAGGAAGAGGTTGTCCTTTCCACCTTTCAAACACACTTTTCATTTTCTCCAGGATAGAGCTAAAGTTTACTTTCAATATGGTCTCTCTAACAGGGGAAAATATAATACCAGGGTTATGCCATCAAAATTCAATATGACAGGCACAGATGTGAGATCAGAGAGAGGGAGGGCTGAAATGGGCTCAGTCAAAATGTCTGAAGTGTTTTTAATGCGACCAAATATTAAGGTGCCTCACCTGGGTCTGCTGTGCTTTCTTGGAAATTTTAGGCAATGTTTCTGCCATATACATTTTTGCAAAGCTAGCCTGTCACTGCAAAAATGATAGCCACTGCTGCAATGTCATGAAATCGCTATTACACAACTCAGCAGAGAGCTTTTAATTTGGATCGATAAATACAGGATGTGGAGTCCATAGAGTGAGAAGGAGAAAGAAATAAAGACTTAAATACTTTTTTTTCCTAGGTTCTCTTGGACACTGCCTGAATCTAATTTCTTTATGGTTATTCAAGTCTGGCAAACCAGTTGCTGCTGGTTGTTGTGGGGCACAACGCTTACTTGTGCACACTACAGATACTATATTTAAAGCTTTGGTTTACTGTGAAATTTGGAGAGATTTACCTGCTGCTAGTGGGCTTAATAAGCATTGTGTGAACTTGTGTGGTAAATACAGTTTTCCATCTTAAATCCACAAATGTAAGTTTCACAGAGACCTTGACCAAATCAAAAGGGAAGCTTAAATATGTCATGTTGTGTTTGTGTTGTTTTGATTCAGGCGTCAGTATTCAGCAGCTAACCCACCAGCGTGATGGACCACCAGGGGTTAAATCACCTAAAGGTGTCAGTGAAAAGGAAGGATATTTTTAAGACTGCAGTAGCCTTAAAACATTGCAACAAATATAATGCTAGAAATATACATTTTGATTTATCTTCAGGAATGGCTCATCATACAGGCTACAGCCTTTACTCCAAATATAATTGGAGAAAAAAAAATCATCCAAAAATTATAATTCATTTTTTTATGACCGCATTGGATTTCATAAAAACCTAATAGAGTAAAAACTAATTACACATCCATCTGTCCTTTTTATTAGCTAATTATGCGTGTTTAGGTTACACAAGCAACAAGCTTTTCCTGAGCAATTTTCTTCACTGTCTTCTGGGGGATCTGCAGGACCTGACAGAGAGGTGGCTGGAACAAGTCTATTATGCTGTCTGAATATGAAAACCTCTACATGAATATGAAAATGTCTACCCGCCTCAAATGTTGATGGTGTCTCGCAAAAACTATACCATGTTGTAAAGATATAGTGCTGCTCTAGGACCTTTATAGTAACTGAACAAGTGGTTTGGAGGATCACTTCTGCTTATAGTCTTTTGTAATTACATCAGCAGTTATGTTTTCTGTAATGCAACATATGACATATGTATGTTCTTCTAAAAACCATCATGGAACAAAGCAAATGTGATCTTTAAAATTTAATGAATTACCTCTTAATTACTCAGGCTGTGTCTTGTATACCAGTCTGCCAGTAATATGTAGCTGTTAGCTGCTTGGTGACATTTCACTAAGGCAGGATGCAGCATATTCAAACACAGCTGAAAATGACTCATCTGTGTGCAGTCGTTTGATTTTCAGTGCTCTAGTACTTTATGAATGCGAGTTTCCATTTCCTCAGTCTACTAAGATCCCAGTTTGATTGAAACAGATTAGGTGAGTTCTTTGTTTAATTCATTCAACTGTCAAGCCACATTAGAGCCAAGATGGTGAGCAATAACAGTAAATTATAATGAGACAGATGGAGAAACAATACAAGCTACACAGTTGTGTTGTTGCTTGTCAGAGAGCTACTGATTATAGGCATTACTGTGCATAATAAGAAAGAATGTTATAGGAGCAGCATAGGTTTGTGCTGATCTTGTGTGTGTACCAACATGAATAGATCCAAGTGAGCAGGTATTATTTCTCTATGAAGGAGCTTTTGGGTTGGTAGTCTTGAATTTACTTGGACTCATGAATGTTGGATAAGTGATTGACATACATATGAACATATACACTAGATAATACAGAGCTCATCAGACACTGTAGAACTGATCTGTTTTTGTCTGGTCGTGCCATTTTACAACACTCTGTTATAGAGGGGCTCTTATCATTAGTCCACTATTAGTCTTCTATACTAACATTTTTTCCTAGCAGCAAAATTAAGAATGTTATACAACCTTTTGCTTGCTAAAATGAGGAGGTTCAAAATCAAAGACACAGGATCCATTTCTAAACATTTGAGACTCAGAGGAGAAAGTGAGGGTTTATAATGAAGCCAACATTAGAGGATACACACTGATCAGCCAAAGCATTAAAATGAACAGCCTAGTATTGCACAGGTCTTCCCTGATATTTTCCATATATTTCTGCCCCACCAGGGCATGGACACAGGACCTCTTGGGGCGTTCTGTGGTGTCATCGCAGAAACATTGGCAGCAGATTCTTTGGGTTCTCTGGGTTGTGGCCTCTGTGGATCTGTCTTGCTCTGGTACATCTCACAGATGCTCGATTGGGATCTGGGGAATGTGGAAGCCAGGTCACCACCTCAAGCTCTTTGTCATGTTTCTTGAGTCATTTCTCACTGTCCAGCTGCAGAAGGCCACGGCCATCGGGGAATGTGTTTGGTCTGCATTGATGTTTTATGTGGGTGCTATGTGAGTAACCTCCAAATGAATGCCTCGGCCTGAGGCTTTGCAGCTGAACATTATATTGTAAAGGGACGATTCGTGTTAAAAACTTTATCTATCAGTGGTTTTAATGTTGTGGCTGATCGGTTTGTATTCCGTGTGTGATTCCAAACGGCTTTACTTTTTCTCGAGGGCAGATTGATATCTTTTTTGTGTAACTCCAAATGTCATCCCATATCTTCAGAATATCAGAAATGACTTAAAATCCTCTCTCATGTCTTTGAACAAAGAAATAGCTTTCTTGTTTGTTGAAAGAAAACAGATTTTTTTTTTTCATTAGCAGATATCTTGGGGTGACATATTATGTAGGTCATACACTTTTTGTAATTTGATTATAGTTTTGTTATCCCATTGGTGGAGGTCCACATCCAACATTTCCTGCAAAAAAAAAACAGGATTGTTAGTTGTTGGAGTGAGTGAGAAAGTTGATCTCACTTCTAGAGTGTTGGTTATTGTTGCAGGATTGATATTATTTATGTCTTATGTTGTAAATAAATAAGTTGTGTCTTTACCCACCTCACCACACAGCTAGTACACTTTGATATTTGGAAACTCAATTACCCATATTTATTTTTATTCTAGGTCTTCATTTACTTAATATGAAAGAGTTGAACCAACTTTTTAAATAATTTAAGACTCTGTTTGAAAACAGAATAGCAATCATTTGAATGGGATAAAACGATCTGGGTAAATTAAATTTTCCAAATGTGTAAAATAAAAAAGACCACTTAACTCAATCAAATGCTTTCTCTGCATCTAATGAAAGCACCAGACCATCTATAGATTTTTCTTCAAAGGCAGGAATGGCATTAAAGAGACGTCTAATATTATTACTTAGGCCTGTTATAAAACCAGTTTGATCTTATTTAATTAGTATGGGCAACAGGTCCTTTAAATGAGCAGCTAACATTTTTAGAAAGCAGATCTCTTTCCACAATAAGCAGAAGTGTCAGACTTGGACCATTTTCCTTTTTTAATGTAAGTGATATGTTAGCCTCCTTAAGAGAACATTTTGTAGTTGTAAACGAGTGATTAACATTTCACGTGATGGTTCTCAGAGCAGGTCCTGAAACTCCTTATAAAATTTGCAGCAGAACTCATCAGGGCCATGGTTACTTCCAGCTCTGGAGATTTTTAATAACATTAATTACTTCATCTCTTGTAATAGTGCCATTTTAATAGACTCTTCAGGGTTTTGGCAGTATTGGGAGATTGATCAGAGCAAATAAGTTTAACATTCCTTGTCTGTCAGACTTGTACAAATCTGTGTAAAATTCCCTGAAGCTGTCACATATCAACCTATTTTCATGTATGTCTTATGTCCTCAGCATAAACAGTAGCTGCTATAGACTACAATTCTTTTTTATAAAATGACATTTTCCATGCTTATCTATGGAGTGTTTTTTTCTGTATCAGGTATAAGAACAATTTTATAGCTGATCCAACCAAGGACACATATTTTCTTTATATAAAGTAGGTGAGCTAATGTAAGCCTTTTCTTCATCTGGTAGTTTAATCTTTCCAGACTTTTATTATTCCAGCCTTTTGACTACTTTTAGCGCCCGACTACGATATGATCAACACGATTGCATAAAGAGGATTATCTATTGTTTGTAAGTTAATGGACAAGAATATTTTAAATTTAGTGGGAATTTAAGATGTAAAAGTTTTATCTTTAATAATAACAGTGTTAAGTCTCCACTTTTGTTACTTATTTTTATGAACCAAGTGCTATAAGCAGCCTGTCACAAACTCACTCCATTCCTCATTGTGGGGTGACATTGCTCTCTATATAAGTATTCATACTAGCTGTTGAAGATAATTAGTATTGTCCCAAACAGTTTAGCCCAGTGCTTCTATAAAGGCCCCTTCTGTTGTGTGAAACCTTTTTCTCTGTCCACTTGATTATCATCTTAAGTGTGGTTGGATGCATCAATGTGTAGTTAATGTTTTCTTGTTCAACCAGTCCTGAACGTTATCAAAGGCTTTGTGCTGCTGCTGAATACTCATTGAGGAAAGAAATCCTTGGTCTAGTTTGTGTGGGATGATTCAGTTCTACATCAGGATGGTGCGCTATATTCTTGACATATTTCTTGTCTGTGAAGTTGTGAAACTTAATAATGATCCGATAGATTTGTTGCTGTTGACATCTTCATACAAACAGTTCTGTCAGACTGACTTATGTCAGAATTCCCAGCGCCTATTATCTAGTTGTTTGATCTCATGTTGTTGTAACTACAGTATTAATAACTTTTGTGATGATATTGGTCTTTTTGCACTTTGCCTTTGTTGTTGCCAGCATCTTCACATTCAGCTTCTTCATTGGTATTGATGTCTTCTTTCTGTTCTGTTTTCTTGGTTTTGAAGTTTGTTGGGTATTTTCAAATGTGACCATGTGTCGCCTTCATCACATGGGCAGACAGCTGCTGTAGTCCAAAAACTGTGCTGTATTAATTTGTTTTGATTGTTCAGTATATTCAGCTGATACTACTGATAGCTAAAAAATTTAAAGTCGAACCCTGTGAGAATATTTGATCCAGTCTGACTCAAACCTCTGATGTTTTTGAAAGACTTAGAAATCCTCTGTAGTAGGGGATAAATATCAGTCTTTGTATGCTTTATCCTTAGAGAAAAAGCAGTACTAGAACAGCAACACAGAGCAATACCAAACAGCATCAGTGCACCCTTGGAGTCCAATGCCTGTGCATTTCATATGAAGTTAGTTTTTCACAGCAGATGCATGATTATAAATTCTCTCTTCCTGCTCAATACAATTGCATCACTTGCAGCTAGACTGAGCAGATGTCATGAGAAAACAAAATTCACAGTTTACAGAAACAGAAAGCTGTCTCAGACATATCTTCATTGTGTGTTCTTAAATTATGTGTCCAATGGATCATATGTACATTTCAAATGTGGCCAATCAAACGCTGCATATACATGGCTCTTTATCCTCTAAAATTAATGTAAGTAATGTAAATGTATATATATATAGGCCAGTGTAGTTTTTGATGAAGATATTACTATATTGTTTAATGTCAAATGATTTCAAATTTCTCCCTATCACCATGATGAGAAAAGTTAGCTATGATGTGAAAAAAATGTATATGGATCGTCCCTTTTAATCAATTAACACTCCTTACAGACATGATTCTTGCAAGGGTTTTTTTTTAGTAGCACACTACATCTCAAGGTGCTTGTTGTGATCTTTTGTATCTTAACACCTGCTGGAGTGTGGTTTTAAGTAGAACATGGCTAAAAAAAAAAAGCTGAATGGAAAGTAAAAAACAGCAGACAAGTGAATAGGGAGTCAAAGAGATGGACAGAAGAGAGGCAACGGGAAGAGAGGAACCAAAAGCAGAGTGTGTGAGAGTGGGAGAGATTGTATGTCACCTTAGCTAGTCAGAGGAGTTTCCCTAGAGCAGGAGAGGACTAAAAATGCACTGCATGGTTAAGACTTGAGGTTTGCTGTTTTCTTTATTTATACACTGGAGAGTGATGAGGAGATGGGTGAAGAGGAAATTAGGTGTAGATCACAGTCGAAGCCAGTCCAGAGCCAGATTGGACCCTCAATCTCTGTATAAACACTACATGCCTTGGCATGATTCAGCACGACACTTCCTCGACTTTTCAGCTCCTAGTCTGACCCATCTCATTTCCTGCCCTACCTTGTTTGCTGCAGCTTCGCTTCCTTCTCTCCCCATTTTTATTCTTCAACAATGCGAACCCTCCTACGCACACAGTATTTGCAATTGAAAACACCTTGCATATTTCCTGCGAAGAACTGCACATACTATATGGAGGATGGTGAAGATATTCAGTGACTTTATACTTTTTATCGAAATATTTGCACAGAGCATGAGATAAAAAAACTGGTTCAGTTGACCAATGTAATGTAAAAAACAGGAGATAAATAACATCTGTAATGTTCAACTGAAAACATCCTCAGTCTGTACAGTTCAGACTGTATCGATAGAGGTTCACTGTTTGTCACCTCTTCTCCACCATCTTCTCACTCCTCTTTTATGCTGATCTCAGCTGCAGTGCTGGTGGTCGGAGGCATTATGTTTTCAGGTTGCTCTTCGGCCCATCTATCCATCCGTCTGTCGTTCTGTCTGTCCTGTTATAATAAATGTGATACCTCGGAAACATTTTAAAAGAATCCCTACACATTTGGCTGGAACGTTTACTTGGACTCAAGAATGAACTGATTAGGTTGTTTTGGTCAAAGGTCACTGTCGCCACAGTATGTAAATTTACAAGCTAATTAAAGTGAGTTGGACTGCTTGGCTGTGCCATACAACAGCACGCAGGTAATAACAGTTTACTTTTAATTTCATCATCCATGGCTCCCAAAAATCAAGCTCCTTCCAACCACAGCCTCTCCTGCTAATATTTGTTTTTCTCACTACTGCAGTCATTTTTTATTTTTCTTCTGCCCTCGCTGATCGCTTCTTCCCCCAAGATGAAAAACGGTAAATTCAGACAAGATTTCATCATTTCTTAACAGATACTTAAGACAATGTATGCTTTATCTGTGTGTTTGTGTGTGTGTGTGTGTGTGTGTGTGTGTGTGTGTGTATGTGTTCGTGTTCAGCTTCTTCAAACAGGAAGTTGCAGAGTTTATATCATCGTTACAGCTGATTATGGCTTTAAATAAGCGTTCCATTATGTGTGAATATGCCAGAAGTGAAGTGCTAAACTATATGTTACTGTGTAAGCATGAACTTTATGTGTCATTACTGAGCATATGTAGGTGGCACATGTATTTTTTTTAAAGTAGGTGTTTGTTCTCTTCGTGCGAATGTGTGCGTGTGTATGTTACGATGTGTTTGCATGAGCTTTGTGAGCCCTAACCAAGCGGAAATGACAGTAATTAAATAAACAAGCTACATCTGCACCTGAGGGGGAGAGACGGCAGCGAGAGAGAAATATAATTCACAAATATGTGAAGCTGTTTCTGTACAGAAAGGAAAGGAAAACAAAGAGAAGAGGATGGTTTTCAAGGAAGAGTAGAGTATAAGTATAGGGAGGTAAAAATAAAATGATGAGGGAGTCGGGGAAAGACAAGTTTCATCAAACTGTGACAAAAAGAAAAAAAAAAACCTCTTGAAACATAGAGACCTGTGCTGTTTCTATGTTTTCTCTCACATTTTGCACTGACTTCTCCTCCCACTTTGCCCATTCTCGTTTCCTCTTTCCCAATCCTGATCTTCATGAGCCACAAATGAGGAGAGGGAGGCCTTCAGGCTCTGTAACTTAAAGAGAGTCAGTCCTCCCTTGACAGACAGAGCTGCTAGCTTGGGCCTGAAGCTCACACTCCAGGTCTTCCTGATTCAGAAAAGCTAAACACATCACAGCTTTAAGTGACCTAGATAAAAATAAATTAATAAAAAACTTGTCAAATGGAAATAATTCCTTCTAATTTTATGTTTCCTGATGTGACAGCCTATGAACTTAAGTGGAAACATCAGCACAACATGAATTTCTCTTTAATGTTAAATAAAGCAGAGATGCTCTGCACTTAGGGTTACACCCTGGTGCTTCAAAGGCTGGGGTGATACTTAGGTTTTTATTTCCTTTTAATGAGCTGTACTGCTGATACAGTTGAGATTAGAACCTATTTTTATTATACACATCATACACATACACGTATAATAATGAATGAATCAATGAATTAATGGTTTCAAAAGATTTTCTGCACAGAAAATAATAAATAAATAAAACAAAATATCCTTTATTTAGCAGTTAGATTGTATCTTCAGTAGTTGCAAAACAGGTGAATACAGAGAGGTGGTCTTGGTTTGCTCTTGGTTTTTTCACTTTTAGTAATATTTGCTGCTGAAATTACAACAAAAGCACTTAATACTTAATTAACTGCAATAATAGTCAGTCACAATGGTGCAACACATTTCGTCATAAATGTAAAGGTTTGTTCACGTAACCAGTGATGCTATAGAAGTGGAGTTTATAATCCTTTCAGAAAACACTAGTGTTCTAGGAAAGACAATGTTTTTGCTCAAGTAAAAAGAGGCGTAATTAATTAGTTTCCTTATTACTCTGACAGCAAACTCTTTCAGCAAAACTTTTATCAGTAACTTTTTTAACATAGACCTCGATGGACTAAATCACTGAAACAGTATGAAGTAAGTGTTGCCAGATGGTTGTATAATGACTTGTCAGGTGTTGAACGAGTATCTGTTTCTGTGTTTCAAAAGATGAGTGAATGTCCATGAGGGGAGATTGTCTGAAATCCCACATTTAGAGGATTCTGTTCTAAGATAGCAAATTCTTGCAGATGTTTATTTGTTGAAGGAAAGGATTGGTGCTCGTTAGTGTGGGATGTGGGTTAATGATTCTGTCAATAACACCCACCAGTTCTCTTATGTGAGTAAGCACAAGTCTCGTGTGTGTGTAGGCCTGGGCGACTAAATTGCTTACATAATGTTAAGTATTGTCATACAGTACCAAATTTTCACTTGTGAGACTTCTAATGAGCAGAGAAGATGCCTGAAAATTAGTGTGTGAAAGTGAAATATTGATTGGGTCCAGAGCTGAGTGACTCTGAGTTGAGACATTGAAGTTGAAGAAAAACACAGATGCACTTGCTAATAATCATTAGCACCTGGTACAGCTTTTCATTTTAATGATGCTGTTATTAGTTAATAACAAGGTCAACTTTTCACCACTTTAATAATTGATGTTAATTTTATCAGTAACTTGATGACAGGCCTGACATTCACACTGTTGTTGATGCTTGTCAAAGATAGTAAGAGTGTTTATTATATATAACACTGATTATTATCAGTAATCAGTAATAATTTTTTTGCTGTGGAGTCTTTTACTTTACTTTGGAATGAAAATGGCAAATGAAAATGTTGATCTATAGTAGGTACAAGGGTTTTAAATGTAGACAAATATGATTTAGCACTTGCTGAAGCTCTCAAGCAGCATCTTCTGTTTAGTGGCATATAAATCCCACCTCCTTCACAGGTGATCACCGGTCTTGTTGAGCTGTTGCAGCCTTGGAGTATACACAGTTGCTGCTGGTTGATGTGTGATTTTGTTGTTTTCTTTTCTGATTTCCAACCAGCCTGAATGATTGAGCTGAGAGTCAAAGTGCAGGCTATAAATATGGTTCCTTTACTATCTTTTTGACCACTTAAAGAAAATGACTCCCTCTGATTTTGTGTTTGCCTGTCTGAATGGTTGAGTCAGGCATCCATTTGTAGTTATAGTTGTTATCTTTTGCTTGTCATGCCCCAAAAGCTGCAGAGTGAAGAGTAGTTGGTCGAGGCAGAGCAGCTGAGAAATTATCTCTTTATGGTCTGTGTGTATCAGACGGCTCTTGCTGGTGAAAGCTGGTGTGAAGCAACACACTGAGTACCAGTTCTAGATGTAATCAATATTAAATTGTTAAATGTAATGTAATATCCATATACACCAACACATACATTCCTTTGGGCAGGACTGCACAAAAAACACAGACTGGACTCCACAAAACAAATAATTCTAACATGTATTAGAGGAGAAGCTGAGATGTAATGTGCACACATGGCAAATGAGCCGGAGCAAAAATGCCACACTTACAGTAAAACAAAAACATTAAAACATTACCAGTGCTCATGATCAGAGAACAGAAGTAAACACAGTGTCATTATGGCAGGGGTGTGGAACCTATTCCACAAAGGGCTGTGTGGGTGCAGGTTTTTGTTTCACCCAGTCAAGATTAAACAGTGTCTGAAGACTGAGATCAGTTAATTAAATGAGTCAAGTCTGGTATGCTGCTGCTTGGTTGGAAAAAAAAACTTGCAGCCACACGGCCTTTTGTGGTATAGGTTCCCCACCCCTGCATTATGGATTTGCTGAAAGATGTATAGCAGAAGCAGCATGAACACCATCATAGACTCATGACAACAGGGAATTTAACACCTGCACACATCTCAGCAGTGCCCAAATCCACAATTACATGTCCACACACATTCAGTTTCACACACTGACACACAACCCACTGCACAGTAACACACAGCACAGTGAGTGGAATGTTTTCAGTGTTGGACTTCAGCCACAAGTTCACTTCTTTTTAGCCAGCAGCTGAAATGTATTGACAGTTTATTCACACATATTTTTAAAATTAATCTTGAGACCTTATTCCTCAGACAGCTGCTTCAGATTCGGGCCAATCAGTGCCATGTTAGCTTGTGTTGAACAGCTTGTGAAGATAAATGTTGAATATTTCATGAAGTAGCTGTGTTTTTTTGTGTTTCAACTCCTCAACAGGTACACTGGTGTTTAGGCTGACTGCCTTAGGACATGTGAATATGTGTATAGTGTTGATTTAATCACCAATTAAGGCAGTAGCAAAGGTAATTAGTAGCAGTTTGTGATTCTTCCTGAATCTACAACTATTTCCTCTGACAGCAAAAATATCACTTGTCCAAACACCTTAACTGTGTCATAATGTTGCTTCTTTTCCAGCCACTAGATGCTGGTGAAGAAAAGGGAGGAAACATTCAGATGACTTTCTTAAAATACAGCTCAGGTCATAAGAGCTGATATGTCTTCTTGTAATTCTTTTTATAGTGCTGCTGCACTGCTAATAGTATATATTAATGATTAATCTGTATATTTTGTAATTAATTGATACATGCAGTGAAAATGTCAGAAAACAGTGAGATGCAAAGGTCCCAGAGGCCAATGTGAGCTTCAAAGCTTCAAAGCTTCAGAACTTCATCTAAAACATTTAACACATCAGATCTGAGAACTGTCTTACTTTTCTAAACACCTTAGTTGTGTCATAATGTTGCATCTTTTCTAGCCACTAGATCCTGGTGTCAAAGTGGGGACACACCCAGTCACTTTTATTAAAGTACCTTAAAATACCAAGGTCTTGGAGGACTGGAGCTTCAAATTGGGTCTAAAACATTAAACACATCAGACTAAACATTGTGAATTCTGTAGAGGTTTCAACATTGGGATGTAAAGGATAATGTTTCAATGAGAAAGTGTCCAGTTCTCCCTGACACCAATACATCTGTAGAAGGAAGTATGAAAAAAAAAAAAACCTACAGACAAAAATCTGAAAGCCTGGACGTCAACACCGTTGTCAGAGTGCATGTGTGAAGGATAAATCTTTAAGGAAGATGTTATAAAAATGATTCTCCCCTGTCTTCTTCTTTTGAGTGTTTACACCCAAATGATCTTTCTTCCTCTGTAGTGCAAATGCACGCGAACCATGAAATGTGACCCTCTGCCTTTCACTGTCAGTGGACTGACAGCTCTGCACATCACATGGTTGAGAACAGGCTCTGAATTGTTCCTGGCTTTGGGAGAAACTCAGTCATTCAAGTCTACATTCCAACCAGTTTCAAGGTCACAAGAAAATTGTCTATACACTCTGCTTCTTTCTCTTCAAAAAAGCATAAACGGTCAGCCGAGGAGATCTGGGTATTTCTTCATCGACCGAGCCCGACCTTTCCTCACTCGAATTATTTCACCATCTACCTCTGTATTAATCTCACTGTCTTTCCTATCTCTCCTTATCGTCTCACTCTGTACGTCTGTCGCCTCTCTGCAGTCCTCTCCCCTGATCTATCTATCTGTCAACTCTTCCTCTTCTGCATCTCTGTTTCTGTTCATCTATCTGAATCTCTCTCTCTCTTCGGGGGACACAGGCCCAGTCAAATCGATCACATCACCCCATCCGTGTCCCCTTTGCAACTCTCCTCCTTGTACACCTCTGGCTGTATAGACAACCCAATCCATCAGTCTCTCTCTCTCTCTGTCTCTCTGTCTTTCACTCTCTCTCTGTCCCTCACAAATACACACAGCTCTATTTGACATACAGAGGAATTCCTGCACTGCATCTGTCCACTTGTCTTGTGTATCTGTCTTTTGCATTGTGTACTTTTTTCCTGTCTCTTTGTCAATCTGTCCATCCATCTGTCTCTTGTCTGCCTCAATCCACACATTCCAGTCTGCTGTTTTTGTTTCGAAGACGATGCAGCGATACAGGTCTGTTCCATCTCTGTCGTCGTGCCTAGCAACGCTCCACTGCTTCATTACCACGGCAACAGAAAACTGTCCCCTTTCATTACAGTGCTTATTAATGCCGCATGCACATATGCTCAAGCACACACATGTACACACTGAACTAAAATGGCATCAACAATATGTGTGTTTAGGCATGCACACAAACACAACAGTCATTCAGAGGAAGAGATGAGATCACTGGATGCTTTCTCACAGAAATTAAATTGGGCAAAAGAGGGATGTTTGGACTCGAGCTTCAATATTAACTCGCTGTATAACTGCCTGGCCTTATTATACTTGAAGCTCCTCCTCCAGTATGTTAGATATTCCACATACTGCAGGACACGCGCTGCTGGGTTCAACTTAACAGCATTAAGTGCACTTGAATGCCTGGCCAAGGCCTCAACAAACGACTGCATGCACTGCTGAGTCTAAACTAAAGGCTCAGTTCACTGTCTAACCACAAGCTGAAGCTGCTCCCTCACAGCAGAATGCACAACACATGAACATTTTCAAGATGCTTTTCCTCTTCACGCAATTCTCGCATGAAGAACTTTTCCTGAAGGAAAAGATGTGTATTGAAAAAAACAGCCTGCGTCTTTCTCACTGAAATTGTTCTGAATACAGCGGATGTCACATGTGAAAATGTAATTTGTCAACCAAAGATATGCAAAACAAAGTTGCTTTAGTTTGCTGTAATTTTGAACTGCCAATATTTATTTTATTTTATTTTTTTTTGGTTTGATCTGATTCATGAGGAGAGAATTTTTCAAGTAGACGTGACAAGTTTTGAAACTGTTTGTAAGCAGAGGAAACAGCTTGCACAAACCAACATAACTGAAAAATAAAATCTTTCACTGATGATCGATTCAGGTAATGTTGTCTCGCTTTGACAGACAGATGTGTTTTCCTTCGGATGTGAAACTCCTTCAGAGTGTGTCTTAAGTTGATGATACCACTTTTACACAACTCAGTGGTCAAGTCAGTTGTCACTTTTTCCCTTTTTGCTTGGCTGGCCAGTATGAGCCCTGCCAACAGAAATAGGTCTGAAAACCGTTACAACCCAGATTACAGGTGTCAGACTACTTCAGATGGCTGACAACTGTAACATGCAGGCTGTCAGGGGAGCTAAGGCTGTCTTAAATGCCCTCACCCCACAAATCCTCACCCCTCACATTCCCACCCCAACCGCCTAGCATCTCATTTATGAGAGGTTAGAGTGATGCCCCTTAAAGTTCACTTTTTAAAATCCCAGGTCAAACAGAAAGTCAAACACACAGTGGTGGTGGTGGTGGTGGTGGTGGTGGTGGTGGGGTAAACTAAGTCTGTAGTGTGGGTGGCAAATTAAAGAATAGTTCTGAATAAATGAATGGATAAATACAATCGAAATTCTTCTAATGAATCAAAACTTTGGAAGAGGATGTTTCTGTCTTAATGCTGCTTAAATAATTTGCAAATAGGAAAACATTTCAATATAGTAACCTAAGCTGTAACAAACATAGGCTGTCTTCTTAGTTGAGGTCATGGTTAGACAAGTAGAGTAGGTTTCCAAGAAACTTAAGTCAATATAGTGTCTTTTAAAGCTATTAAGACACAACTGTGTCCTTGCTGTACACACACACACACACACACACACACACACACACACATATGCTCAATGTCATGTCTCTTTCTGTTGACACCATGGTAGCTCAGTGAGTTGTTTTACCCTCCTGTTCCTGCTCTGCTTGCTTTTTGGGTCTTTTACAGTGTGTTTCTATCATCACCACTCTTTCACAGCAGCAGCCATGTTACGTGAGTGGAGTGTAATGTTTTTATTCCGACCATTCAGACTTGGCTTGGAGTAGGAGAGGGCCATGGCCTATTTTGTTACTTTATCTTTGACTCAGTAAATAATGAAGTTCAGAGAGAATAATGTAGTTCAGAGATACAGAGTCAGGGGCTAAGCAGCAACTGCATCTCTTTTCAGATGCACTTAATCAAGCCAGGTAGGGGAGTTTGTGTTCATTCATATGTACTGTACTTGAAATCTCTATCTTTTAGCATTAGCTGGATCCATTTCGTTATATTTTCCTTTGTTTGCAAAACATCCAGGGCCAGCTGGCTTTTCTCCTGTAGATGGAACGGATGGTCTCGTCTTGTGGTTAAACGACAAACATCACAGATTACATGAGCTAACACTGATTCCATAACGGCTCAAATCAAACATTTGGCTGTTGTCGAGTTACTGTGCCGTCTGCAAGCCAATGTCTGTATTTAGCCAAAGATCGTCTGTCGACTTTAATCTACTACTGCAAATAAATTTCAGGAGAATATTCTTGTTAAACTTTATTAATATAATCAATAGTTTTTAGCTTGATAATTAATGAATTCTGCATTCGGGACATCCTGCATATGGAACGAGTAAATCTGTTATTTGAATGTGTCACATAGTTATTCAATATTTAAATCTTCTTCAGATGCACATCTCATTATCACATTGTACATATTGTCAATCAAAACTCTACTGAAAGTAAATTCTCAGAAACATATGGCAGAGTGTTATATCTGCATGTGTTGAAAGGATTTGAGATTTTTCATGTTATAAGTGGATTTAAAAGTATATTCAGACTTTAAGAATACTAGAGTCCAAACCCCTCTACTATCTTCCTGAAAGCAAAACACTCTTAACTCTCCTGCTTTCTTTTATCTACACCGAGACAACCGCTAGAGAGAAGATAACAGACGAAAGCTTCACCTCACTTGTTTACCTCATGAAAGGAATATGCTTCCCTAATGTTTTGTATATCCACTGTATGACTTAATTTTCATTCCTACCCTATGTATATTTTGGTTAATGCATTCAACTTTTTTCAGCACACTGTCAGTTGCTTCCAGCTGACATGCACATCTGACACGCTGTTTAAGCAGCAGCTGATACAAAGAGAAGCCGCTTGTGGTGACTGGTTCTTGTTCCTTTTCTAAAAAAGGCTGATGGTCAGGATTAAATATTTCTTTGGTATGATCCACATTAAAACCCTGAGCCAAAGCATGACTGTAGAGAGAAGACATCAACCTCATTGAAATAAATTGTAATTGAATCTATACTATAAAGATACAGACTGGAGGAACCTGTCTACAGGAAATGGTATATCTTGCTTTTTCATTAGCAATTAGTAACTACTTAGAAACAGAAAACTGGCCAGCAGCAGCAGCAGTATGGTTTAATGAATCTGAGACTCATCCAAGGCCAGGAGCCTGTCCAAATCACCAGCTGAAGAATGTGGGTCATGGGTTTAAAACACATTAAGAAAAGACCCTGACCGAGGCTTTAATAGTAGCTTTAGTATCACTTCTACCCCAGTGGCCATAGATCCATTCTAACTGGATCTATTCTGCATCAGTGAACTGCCTTCATTGAGATACGTTTAATGTGGCTGCTACATGGTTCCAGTCTGGATTTTAGGAGATTTATCTCACATCCTCTTCACCCCTCTCCTCCTCTCTCTGTGGTTGACAAGGGGCTTGTGTTATGTTTGTTTTCCAGCTGGGTGTAATTCAGCATCGATAGCACTTATCTGTGCTTCGCTGATCTTCCCTGGCGCTGAGACGCAGACGGGATCACCCCTCTCGTGTGGCATGTCTGGCAGGCAAACCTCAACAGTCGCTGGATCTGATCTTAGGAAGGGATTTTTTTTCAAAGTTTGGATACAAAACCAAAAAGCAATGGCAGGGGAGATTAGTTCTAGTCCCCAAGTAAATCCAGTGAAAATGAAGAAAAGTTTTTAATCTCTATTGTGTTGTTTTAGTATTCCCAGAGCTATACAACACAAGGCAGACTGGAAGTTTGTGAGCTAGTGGACTCAAAAGATGAGATTTTTGTTAGATAAGCCCAAACTGCCTAACCAATCACTTCAGCCAGGGAAGAAATTATGAGTGTCCCAGTGCTTAGTATTGGAAAATAACAAATTCTACAGTACAGTGCTTTCTTGTTTCTTATAATTTCAGTCAAATGAAAGTTTCCTGTGGGGAAGTTGACGTTTACAGCTGCATTTCTTTACACCTGCAATTGCTTTTTATTTGGCAGGTGTGGAAAAATGTTTTGTTTGCCACAAATAAAAGTAAAAATAAAATAAAATAAAATATTGCCTTTGCAGAATGATGTCTTGGGCACTAAACACATAGCTCTCAGCTTTACGATATTCATGAATAATGCTTATTATGGCTCGTTGTTCCTTGCTTTGCTTTCACTGCCTTCAGATGTTGTGTTTTGTGTTAATAGACTCAGTGTGTGTGTGAGCGTGTGTGTTGTGGCTGGGCTGGTATGTGGAGGTGTGAGTACAGTGTGTTAGCAGTGGCCTTGATAGTTACTGAGGCACAGGTGGTTGTGAAAAGGCATTTTAGGGAAAATATCAGTGCGCTATTGTGCCTGTGTTTTTCTGAACGTTGAGGGAGAGAGAGCATGTTTGATGTACATCGAGTGAGAGAGGGTGTGTGAAAGGACAAAGGACAAAGCCCCACTGCCAAGGGAGCTCTGTCACACACACACACACACACACACACACACACACACACACGTGCACAGATGCATACAGAACAAGATGGCCTCGTAACCTCTCCTCTCACTGCTGCTCATCCATCACGTGCCTCATCCCTCACTCCAGTCATCTTTCTTCCTCCCATGCTTCCCTATGCTTCCCTCCACTCCACTTCTATGAGGCTGCTGTCTCTCATACCACTTTATTTTCTGTTGCTAGACAAAAGGGGAGGAGAACATTGTATCCAGCATGCACACACACACACACACACACACACACATACACATATACACATACATGCACACCCCAAATGAAAAAGACCAAAAAAGTAACAGAAAATAGAGGCTGGATAGAGATGATTAAATTCAAAACCAAACATACCTCATATGAAATGCGCTTTTCCTGTTATAGTATCTATTTAGAATATCATATTCATGTTATTATAACCTCTACTGTACACACATTGATACGAAAGGGTTTCTTTATAGCTGTGATAACCTGAGTCAATGCCAGAGACAAAGAGAAAACACTTAGTCCCCGTGACACAAAAATAACACTTCAATAATTCGTTAGACATTAGCCCTGCATGTTTTGTTTTGGGTAAGTGGCAGACTCCCCGAGGTACACTAGCAATCAAATATGAACATGGCAGCACAACACTGCTTCAATATTGATTATGTTTGCTACAGGCCTTCTTCATTTAATAGCATCTTTCCAAAGGATTTACCACAGACTTCAAATGTAATCTTTTAAAATGTAAAAAGTTGGTAAATATTGATGAAAATTTTGACAGTGTGGCATCTGGGTGGAGGTTTTGAAGCACTGTGAGGGCTTTCTTAGAAACCCTGAAAAGCGAGGACCATGAAACACATCCTCGTGGTCTCAGCCCATGGTGTTGTCTTCAAGTGCCACTGTGTAAATGCTTTTGAATACAGCTTTTACTCTTCAAAAGCAATACATATGGCAGTTTTTCCAACAGAATTAGATTCAGTCTGTGGTGCTGTCTGTGTTATCCCAGTGAAAGGGCCAGTGTCATGCCAGATTCAGCCTGTCTGCTGACAACTGCATGCCCATTGCAGTAATTCACACCACTAAAGTGGAAACTATCGGTGTTATGCTGAGTTCTGTCTGCCTGCCAAAGATGGTAAAAAATGTTATGGATTTTTTGACGGCCCACCAGGCCACCGATGCAGTAGGATTTCTCTCGGTGCTCCCGATGTGTCAGTGCAACTATGACAGACTGGTCTGTTGTCAACGTGATCGTAGGGGAGAGAGAGAGACAGACTGAGATAGGATGGGTTGAGTGAATCAATGTGTTGCACCCAGCTCCATAATTATGATATTTTATGTATTTGAAATAGTAAAAAATAAAAACAGAAAATCAATATGTGATGGTCAATGTTGACATTGTGGCAGACTGCCACAAATAAATCAACATATGGGACACACCGATGTTGAGTTTTATGACTCAGTTCGGTGCTTGATGGTTTGTTTAAAGGTTTGCACCGCAGTTGTTTTGTTTTGACAGTCGGTGCATTTAGCAGATGGATTTTCTATTTCTGAATTTCATGAACTATTAAGAAAATTCTGAGGTTCAAGAGTGGTCCGTGAACCCACAGAGACATAATGAATAAAAATACTTTGATTGGCAGTTTATTTATGATAAGCCGTTCCTGTCATTCTTCCCTCAGACAGATAAAGGATTTCTTTTATGCGTTGTATATAGCATTGGATACCCACGTCATTAATTGTATGGCTCAGAGGTGTTATGTAAAAGACTCCATAAAACATTGAAATACTGATTTGAATGCAAAAACTTTCACATCAGTTGCTAAATTGCTTCTGTGGAAAGTGTCAATGTTGTCGCCAAATATATAATGTCACTGAGCTGAACACTCTGCTCCCCAGCTGAGTCTCTCCACAGTGTCCTGCTGTCTTATTGGACTGTTTTGTGTGAACTTTGTCTTCTGTACTTACCTTCAGTTGTCTGATGGCGCAAGTTTAAATCTTAGTTCTGCATTTAGCTACAGTATGAACCATTTCCCAATGTCCTGTGGAGATCTGCATGTTGATAGTCTATTTAAAAATGGAGAAAATAACATTGATTATGTCATGGTGGCAGAAATTCTGTGTTGGGGGCATGGAGTTGTAAGTGTTTAAAAAGGAAATAGAGGAAATATAATATATATATATATATATATATATATATATATATATATATATATATATATATATATATATATATATATATATATATATATACACACACACACACACACACAATATAAAAAAGATGGTTGTAAGATCCAGGCTTTTTGTATCTTAAATTAATCCTTCAGCTTCAAGGAGATGTTGGACTAAATTGCTGGAGTAAAGCTTTGTGAGTTTGGTGTCATAATGAAATGACTGTATCCAAAATATATAACCAAAGGAAGTGTCTGGTTTTATTTTAGGGTTTTAGTAAATTACTGTGGGGATATAATCTGGATTATCCACTGCAGAGAGTTCATTTAAATTTTTTTAACACATGTTTGGGCATAGATAGTTTATACTTAAAGGTGACAGAGAATCAAAAAGCGTTTTTACCTCATCTTTGTTGAAGACTGGTAGTCCACCCACATTCAGAAACATGTGTTAAGTGCTAGAATTTTTGAACATCTCTGTTTCATAGAAATTCCTCTTTTAGAAGTGTCCGGGGTCAATTTCAAAAATGGTTGTTTGTGACATAAAATGTATGTCACTGCCCCCCCACTCTGATTCACTCTGATCCCTCCCCTTCAAAGGTGATTAGCTGTAAAAAGACAGTCTGTCCATGTTCCAAAGCCGGCGAAGTTACATTCATTTGAGTGGCAGTGAAGGAGCCAATCAGTGTCAAGTGCTTGCATTGTATAATGAGGTTGAAATTCCCCCACCCTAAAACATCTTTCTGAGAGGTTTTTGTGAAGCTTCTGAGGCGTTACACATCCAACCAACATTTTACTGTGTTTATGTCACATCACAGAACAAGGATCAAAAACCCGTTCACCCATTCTCTGACACCTTTAATGAACATAAAGAGTGAAATGACAGGGAGGTGAGGAATCAAGGCATCAACTGTGGTCTGTTCTTGTTCTCATTTATAATCTTGGAATTATTGAAAATCTTTGAGTAAAAGGTTGAATAAGAATAACGCTCAGTGCCAGAGTGGACTTTAAAGTTTATGCAGCACCATTGAAAACTTGTGTGTTTTCACTGCATAAAATGTCCTTTGTGTCTCAGCAGTCATCATCTGCATGAAGGGACCATTGTTAAAATGGGTAATTTGACTCTTATTTCTTATTCATTCTTATGGGCCTGTCTAAAATTACAGCTATTGGATGGTATTCATTTTTCTGTCCTGAAATTGAGAGCGATGTGGCTGAAATCTGTTTGTTATTATTTAATGATGTTTGATTAAATTTTTTAATTTAATGACGTGGAATGAACAGCTGCATTTTAGTAATTGTGATAGCAAGTACAACCTTTCAAAAAACAACAAGCTTTTAATATTTAAAGACACTCATGTCTCAGAGCTGAGAAGTGCCGCTTTCAAACCAAGTCTATTTGGATTTACACCTCTAAACTTTGTGGTTGGAATGATGCAGTTGTTAGGAGCCTGGAGTAGCACACAATCTTCACTTCACCTGGTTCACTGAGGCTGTCACTGCATGTGTGGAGGAGCAGATGAGAGGACAGAAGCAAAGCAACCACAAATGACAGCAAGACGTGTCTCAGCATATTTTTTTTTCTGTTCATTCAGCTGCACCCGAGTCTGTTGGTGAAAATCTTGTTGCTGCTTTTAAAACGAACAATTTTGAGGTCAGCATGTGTTGTACGAATAACGCAATTATTGTGACAGGTCTAACTGGGACAACGGCTTCAATAAGAAGACACAAGCTCACTGTAAAACATGAGCAGTAAATAAATTTTACTATTTATTTCAATTCATTTTGACATTAGACAAACAGAACAGAAGACTGTTTGCAATAACCTTTTTGTTTTTTAACAAAAATATGAAAGTATTTTCCCTTCACCTTTTGAATTTTTCTTTTACAAAATATAAGTAGTTTTTACTGTGAGGTTCAGTGGGTTTCTGATCTTGTGAAAAGACTGTTTCTATGTCAACAATTAAAAGATGTCTTCATTAGGAAAATTATTGCAAATTATTGGTATTTTAGCTAATGTCTTCAATACCATAGCTCTCTGTAGTGGCTACAGGCTCCAGTAGAGTCCTGTTGGTTGACAGAAAAGTAAAAATAGTATGTTCTGTGTTTCCTCTGCTATTTTGGATGACCTGTTATAACCTTCTGTGGCCTTTCTTTCCATAAGACCTGGGATGTTAATGTTATTGTCAGTAGAAGTCACTGTTAACTTTTGAATAATTTGCTTATAGCTGCATTAAGCAATTTCTGACTGCATGGCAGGCAAAAAGGACTCCAAAATAAACTCGGAAAGAAACGCTGTCATCAAATTCTTCATTGCTAAAATGGTCACATTTTCACTGCTTACTTACTCATTCAGCAAATGTGTTTATGCCCATTTGACAATTGTAAGTATGAAAATCTAAAAGTCAGTCCACAGACAGAGCCTTTGGCATGCAAGGTGATTGCCTTTTTTCTGGTCAGACAGGCGATGAGTGTAGATGTTTATGAGATTTTGTGCTGGAAATGGCTGATAGTGATTTTATCTACATGATTGCTTACAGCTCAACCATATGGTCTCTGTACAAAATACAAAACAATGGGCTACATTTAGCTGAAAGCTGCACACAGCTCCAGTTGAGTAGAATATTAATTTTCAGTGGGTTTGACTCATATGACCCTTTCACATTAAACAAAGCTGTTTTATTCATTGTTAATATCAAAAATATTCCATAATAGAGTTTTAACATAGACAGCTACTGATTTGAATAATTTTGTTAGAATGAGATCTTTTGCTTGAGAGTGGGAGTGAAGTGTGAAATATTCAATCTTTGCTTACCAGACTGTCATAGGGACTGGTTGGATTCACACAGTCATGCAGCACAGTCACATGAACATGTGCAGACACGTACACAGTAATGACCTCCACCCGGCAGCTTTATTTGCTGGGTCATTGGGTTATCTTAACAACAAGGGGGTTTAATTTACCACTGTCAATACCGCTCTTCAACCATCTACATGAACGTGTGCTGTTGCCAGTAGATGTCTGCTGTCAGAACATGGTCAAATCAAACAGTGATTGATCGGTTAAAGCAAATAAACAGATGTCAATTAAATGATACCGATGCAAAGATATGTGTTAAAATTGAAAGCGTTCCTTTAAACAGAATTATTTCAAGAGAAGAATTATTTCAAGTCCTTTCTTCCTACGCATTATAAGAGTAGGAGTACCAAGGAGAAGAGTAGCTTACATTGTGATTTATCATTTCTGTGCAATATCTGTGGCAAGTTTGAGGAGTTGGACACAGTGTATTGTTACACAAGTAGCACAGCTCATTTCAGGGATAACTCGGGTAAAGCGGGTAGGTTGTCTGGGAGAGAGAGGGCGAGTGATGTGAACAATGCAGAGAAGTGCGTGTGTGTAAATGGGCTGAGCAAAGTAACAGTCTGTGGTTAAATGTAGTGGGAATCTGATAAAAATGAACAGCAGCCATGCATCTCATGCATTTCTTTAGCTGGGGGGTTATGAACACTTTGTACACAGCCTGGCACAGCACACCTAGGAATGCAACTTCCCATTTCGCCTTAAACTTTGCAAACGCTGAAGCAAATTACTTGTCATAGGGGGCAGGAAGGCAGATGTATATGTTTTGAAGGGGGGGACTGGTATCAGAGTGGGGGGGCAGTGAGATACATTTTATACAGTTTTTCAAACAACTTTTTTTTTAATTGACTCAATTTCTAGCAGACATTCCTAAAAGGAATTTCTGTGAGATGTTAAGAATTTCACTTTTCGCATAATCCTGAATGTGGGTGGGCGACCGTTTTTCAACAAATTCGAGGTAAGTCACCTTTAAGTTAGTCGGTCAACTCCCACCATAGAGCAGAAGACAAATCTCTAGACTATGGTCTGGATGAGGAACCAAAAAAGGTTAACAATATAGTATTCTATGTGTCATTGTCAGTTTATAGTACCATTAGTAATAGTTTGGGATCATTATATCCTCACATTTATTGTGTTTGATGAAGATAAAGATGTTGTCTGGGCTGAGATTTGCTGCTATAGCATCGTCTAGTTTATTGTCTCCATTGGTATAGGATGAAGTAGGACGTGGACAGCAAAAAAATAATTTTATTGTACAAGGGTTAAATGTTTTTTTTCTGTGCAAATGACAAACAATTTTAGTCTTGAATCACAAATCTAAGGTATAAGGAAATAAGTCTGAGACGTTGAGACGTTTATATATGCATGTATGTGTATGTGTGCTTCAGTGAAAACAGTAGGGATTGGCATTTGCTGGCATTTAGGCTGCTGACTATCTTGATGTGGAGAGTCAGGGATAGAAAATCAGATTTTTAACAGTGACCCAGATCTGTTGGCTTTTCCACATTCAGCTGGTAACTGATCATAAAGAGTGGCATCAGAACCAATATCCAGAACTTGCCAGTAAAAGATGGTTTTACCTGGATTATGTCATGGTCTTAGAGCCAGACTTCTGCTTTTTTAGTTCACACAAAATCCTCGACTAATAGTGACATCTTTAACATTTTACATCTGAAGACATTTTGGCCGTGCAAGACTAGGCAAAAGATTATTTGAACATGACCAATACTGAAGAGACTAATAGCCGACAGCACAAGGTTCAAAATATCCCACAACAATTACTTTTGGAAATGATAAGCTAATAATAAGAAAAGAGCTAGAATAAGTCAGTGAGTTAAAAACAAGAACTGTACTGTGCAAGATGGTAGAAATAATAGTATGATCAGTCAGGGGGAAGGTGGTACACAGTCTGTAATAGAAGATGGGTTGATACCACTGTATGGACAGGAGGAACAGTGAGAAGATGGAGATACAGGTTGTAGAACGTGAAGATCAGGGGTTGTCTTTCATTTGATTCATTTCATTACTCAGCTTGAATCTTTTACCTTTAAGGACTTTTTTTACTACAAGTTACTGTGGGAGTAACTTCTCTTTAAACAATGTCCATAAGCAATGTTTGTTTAAATGTTCTGTTCCTAACAATAAACCAACAAATATAATCAGCAAAAACATTAGAATGAAACCACAAATTCATTCAAAATCACCTAGTTAACTTTTCACTGTGCTAAAAGTTTTGAAAGAGAAAAATGAAGTGACACTGCCTGGTAAATGTCTTGAGTTTATTCTGTAACATTTAGTCTGTTCGAGCACAACTGTCTAAAGAATGATTCACACTGAGGCCTGCAGCATTTTGTCTGCTCTACCAACGTTGGTTTTGTCTTTCATGTTTAAAGGGTTGTGCAGTCATTCTGTGTAAAGATGAGAGCTGTTAAATCATTTGTACATTTCTGTTTTATTTAGAAGTGCTCTTACTTAGGATGTGGCTGCATAGGTTGGGTCTGGTGTTATTTGGTTTCCTCTCAGTGGTTGCTAGTGACATGACTGATTTTATACATTATACTGAAGATACTACATGGTTTGGCCCCTAGCTACGTTTCCTACCTTCAAACTCTCTTCAAACCAGTCAGCCCTGTTCAGTGTTTGGGCAGAGCCATTCTGTCTGATCCTCAGTCAGACTGAGGCAAGAAACAGCGTATCACTTTGTAATAGCTCTCTTTAAAGCCCACTTCTATGACAAAAATGTATTATTCAGTCTGTTTCATTTATTTATTTTTTTCTACTTCACTGGTGGGTTGCATCTTTGTTAGCTAATACACAGACATCTCCAAAATGCCAGCTCTTTTTTATATCAGTAGCAAAGTTGTCGGTTCCCAGTGAGAAAGATAATCTTTGTATTCTACAGAGGTGAGAGGCTTCATTTAGAAATCCAATCGATTCCAGTAAGAGCTGTAGACCTCCAGTCCAGCCTCATCTGAAAGCTCTTAGACAGAGTGTAGCTCTGTTAGCAGCCTGTGTGTGTGTTATGTTATTTCATTTCATTTCCACATTCACATGTGTAATTTGGATAGGATGCCATTCCTGGCGCAAGTTGTACAAATGTGGCTTAATGATGTGCTGTTGTGTCTGGAAGTGTTTCATGGTGTGAGCTTTAACAGGTGGTTTAGTCAAAGCTTAACAACAGGAAATAATTAGTGATTTTTGACACTTATAGGAGCATGTGTCTGTGTGTGTGTGTGTGTGTGTGTGTGTGTATGTGTGTGTTTTAACGGAGTTGGGTTAATTCCATGTTATATTTATATTTAGTGCCAGTGTCTGCTGTGCCCGCACTGTAGGCGTGGGCATGTTATAGCGGCTAATGGTAGCCAGTGTCAGGGAAAATGAGAATCTCTCTGATCAAAATCTGGATCCTTTTTAGATACTTTATATTTTCACATATGTTCTGTGTATGTGTATATATATATATATGTGTGTGTGTGTGTGTGTGTGTGTGTGTGTGTGTGTGTGTGTGTGTAGTCACAAATCTAAACATTTTAATAGGCATGAAGATGAGAAATATAATGTAAGATAATTTTGTTGGTCTTGTTTGATATATTTCAGAGTTCCTGCAGTAGCTGGAGACATCCTGTTGCTCCATGTGCTGCATAATCAGACACCAGTGGCCATAATGCCCCATTACAGATGACTGATGAGGTGCACCACAGAAAGCCATCTGCATTTTGTGAATCGACGTAAAGTGAGGACTCATTTGTCACTGAGAGAAAACCAACACGTTTTGTTAATTAAAATATATTGATAATTCAACCATACATTCAGTTGGAAAAATCAATTACTTCTGTCTACCTTAGTGACAAAGTTTTTAAATTCAGACAGTCTGATCACATTACCTTCACTTGACAATCACATCAATAAGAGCCACGATGTCAAGAAAACTGTTGCAGTTTTTGTTAATTTGATAAATGGTCTAAATCCTAAGTCAATCTTTAAACAAAGCAGATATAATGCAGCCTTACCACAATAATGTATAGCAGACAATATTTACTGTATTGACCCATAAAGAATATGTTTCCTTTTTAGACAATAATAGACAAGACAGATTCATTTGAGATGAAATGTAAAGTCAGAATTAATATTATTGTTTTAAACAAAGAAATAGTGGCTGTTTTTCTATCCTCAGTCTTTTATCAGTGATAAAGCTGGAGCCAAAAAAAGTTGCATTTAATAGAAATAATAACCAACTACTGTGGATCAATATCACTTTTCTGAATGACCTCTTTGTCCATGAGTTTGTCTTGAGGGAGAGTTGTTTCATTGAAATGTTATATATCATCTGTCAGTGACAGTGATGACACCTTCTTTGAGACATTTTGTGATGAAATGTAGTAATTTACAGTTGTTTTTGTATCCACTTCAGCCTCACCTGCTTCCACTTGTGTTGTTGATTTCCTGGGACCACTTCTGCCAGCACTCACAGAACAGTTGTAAACTTCTTCCATCCAGCTGTGAATGAATAGTACAGTGATAACTGAAGAGTTTTTTTCTTCCCAGTCTTGAGTCACAGTCAGCACTTGTAGAAAAACTGGTCTTATAGCTGTTTTTACATTCTAATGTACTGACATAGGTGGTGAGTATCAGTAAAAAGGAGCTGTGATTGGGTGGGGCTCACACCAAGATGTTTTTCACAACTCAAAACAGTTCTCATGTGAAGTATAATTATAGCTGAATATTTGGACATGTCATGATGTCTCCAAGGGGGTAGAAGAATAAAACATCTGCATCTCTCAAAAGATTTAGAAACTGCAGTAGGGAGACCAGCACAGAGGTGTTTTAGGTCTAAATCTTCCTGTAGTTGTTCCTTTCTTCTTTAGAAATGTAGAGTTATCCAAACATTTGCTCTCAAACTCTGAAAGTGATTTGGTTGCTTTCAGTTATCAACAAAATGGTGCATTACAGCCTCCATTTAGAGGAACAAACTGCTGCGGATCCTCTGTTCTATCATGATGTGTTGACAAGTTCACTCAACAAATGTAGTTGTCCTCATTGTTTGTGTATTTGTGCTGACACCGACACACATAGTTGTGTTAGATGAGATGTAACTAGTATTATTCACTAAGCACTAGTGAATAATGGAATGAGGCGGCGACGTTGGAAAGAGACACAGTAAAAATAGTATTTCATGTGCTAATGAGCTGACACCTATATTGTGTATTTGTCGTGTTATTGTACAAAATGAGCATTAACAATAACAGTTGGAGGCACTTTTGTTTGGGATCAGTGATAATTTAGTGTTATTGTTAATTGAATAACTACAGTTATTTAAAACACACTAACACACACACACACACACACACACAGTCTGGTTTCCATAACTTCCACGGACATTTGATTGACTTGCATTCATTTCCTGGAGACTTTCCTGGAAACCCTAGAGATCTCAGTTGTTGCTACTACTTGCCTAACCTTAACCCTGATCTAAATCTGACCCTAACCTTGACCAAACCTTAAGTCATGTCTTCACCTTAATCTTTTGTTTTTCACATCATGTGGACCAACTTTTTGTCCCCAAGAGACAGGCCCCCACAATGTGAGTGTGTAAACAAGTCCCCACAATGTATATAAAACCAGGTAAACACACACACACACACACACACACACACACACACACATCCCGTCGGAACACATTGATATTGTGGGAAAGTTTTATTAATAAAACTATTACATTTATTCATATCTCATTCATAGAATAGCATGGTTCTGATTTACCACATTGCCTTGCTGCTCTGTGGGTGAATCCATTTCTGTCAAGACACTCGATTTGAGGTTTTAACCACTTATAGAAACTATGATATAGATTTCATTTTATCTGATTGTGCCTGCTCAATAAGAAGTAATAACCATTGGACATGTAATCTAAAACCTTCATATAGAGCTAAATGTCAGTGCAAGATGGGGCTGAGTAGTCAGAGGGAGTTGGTGAAAGTAGCAGTGGAGTTACAGAGAGGATGTAGAGCTCAGTGTTGTTTGTATGTAGAACTGGCTGCAAATTTATTTACCTTTATGAGAACAAACCACCACAAGGCTGAATTCATTCACAAAGCATTATTTTTTACTGTGTGAAGTGCTGTTTATTGAAGGCGGTGACATACCCTCCTAGCCTTGAGTCTGATCTTTCAGAGGCTGATATTTGCCACAGGTGGAGCTTCCAGGCTGCCAGCACAAGTGTGACTTCCCCCATGCTGAGCCTTGGATTAATAGGTGTGACTCAGCGCTAATGTGCATCGCTTGTTTTAATGCATATAAAGACCGAGCATCTGTGCACGGACAACTTTAGAAATCATATACGCAAGTGGCTGTCAACCCCGGACGTGTTTCTGTTTTCCCTCTGGCACCTGCGGGACAGACGTGTTTGTGCGTAAGAGAGGAGATGAGAGTGATGAAGACATTACTCAGATTGTTTTGTAACGTCTCACTCTGCCCTGACTGCTCCTGTTTGCCACAGTGCGCTGCTCTGACACCGAGATGGAAGATGCATGTGCACTTGTAGACATTTGATGATTGGCACCATGTCTCTGATGCACGTGACTGAGAAATAATGAGTGATTTGGCTCTCCTCCTTTGATCCTCTCCTTCTCTTTACTCTGTGATTCCTTAATTCCTGTCTCGGCTGTGTGTCGCAGTCGGAGCCGCTCTCCTCCTCCTCTTCTCTGTTCGCTCACTCTGCCTCTGTCGCATTGAATTCTCTCTGTCTGGCTGAGTGTGTGTGTGAGAGAGTGTTTCTGCTCTTCAGCTTCCTCGCTCTTATATTTGCTGCAGTGCTTTGATTTGAGCTGGAACACTTTAAGCCCACAGTGGCAAAGAAAGGTCACACACACACACACACTAAAAATCCTCGGTGTGTTAAAACAAGTAACAAAGTGCATCAAGCTGTGTTTGTGTGTATTTGTGCCCTTTGTGAGACCCGAGGCTAAACCAGTTCTGTGGAGCAGTTTTAGTACTTAATGAGATGTCTCATCACACACACATTAACACTCTTTATTTCTTTTCTGCCTTCACATTCCTTCTCTCACTGAGTCTCACTAGCTTTAGCATCAAAAGGACTTGACAGACACTGACTCTGGAGTGGTGACAGGAAATGATCCATGTGGTGGCTCACTACTAGCCATCAATTGATGCATTCAGTACAAACTGAATTTGTCAGTGTGGTCAGCGTGCAGCATTGATCTGTCTGGTTAACTGATGTGTGAAACTGTGTGTTAACTTGTCACTTGTAACATCGCCCATGGCTTAGCAATGCTGCTGTGCTGCTAATAGCGTTTGATGATGGAGACCAGAGTAAAAGCACAGGCAGATACTTTCCTGTCTCTCATCATTTTACCCGTGTTCACAACCGGAACGCACACTCCATCCCAGACGCCTGGTGGTATGCACCTTGCGAGTTATGAGATCATTGCGTCAAGAAATTGAACGGAGCTGAGTTACATGAGACGTGCTGTCAGGGACGTTTCTGTGTGGATGTGGGCTGAGAGGGTTTACTGCCCTGTGAGCCCCTGGCTGCTGCTTCTCAGGCAGGTGGAAAATTGTCCCCACTAGCAGTTCAGTCTTTGAACATAAAGTAATGGAAAAGCACCAGAGATAGCCATGGATCACATGCACAGCCAGAGGAGCGTTCATATGGTGAGGTGTGTTTTTGATGTTGTAGGATTTAATTTTATTTCTGCTCTGTGCTCATCAGTGTTGGATCAGTACTTTTTTTTTAGCATCCATTTAATTCACAATTACAATTATTCAGTTTATAATCTAAGGCTTTTTTTCTTAGAGTCCAGAAAATCAATAGTCAGGTAGTTTTATTGCGGATGGATCAGAATCTGGCTGTGGTGATGGACAGGAAGCTTACAGGCTGACAGTGCCGTCCATCCGGTCTGTCTGAAGCACTGTGTAGCCCGTCCTTCTCGGCTATTCACTCTTTATTCAGGCAGGAGGATTACAGCAAAGAAAGCAGCAAAGCAAGCAGTGAAGGGATTATCGAACAGCAGCAAAGGGATTAGGGGGGAAAGTTGCACCTCGACAGAGCAGTGGACCCCTGTGGCCCATGAAAGAGACTCATGCTCGGGTTAGAAAGTGGGCTCCTCAGCCAGCCGCTGCCACACGGGTCTGCCAACATTTCACAGAACTTCTTCAGTAGGTGTTTGACACAGAGAGATGCCAAGGCTTCATGCCTCTCCCCAGTGGGTATTTGCTATTCATTTGGCCAGTGGAAAGTGGACAAAGAAAAGCCACAAAGGGGATTTCAGCTCTGGCACTCATTTATAGATTAGAGTCAGGAGTTATTAAATAGTTTCAGTCAGAGATCCAAATGAGAAATTTAGTCTGTGACCTCAGGACCTAGGGAAATGAAAACATTTGCTTCCTGTGGCCCCATCAAAGCAGGTCCTTGACCCATTTTGAGACAAAGTGTCAGCTGCAGGAAGGAAATGCTACAGAGAAGTCATGGTTTTATCTGCTTGTGGCCATATGTTGACACAAAACCGAGCAGCTTTTCTCTGAGTAGCTTCATGGATGTTTGACTTTCCCTGGAGCTCATTAATCTAAACCTCCTAGCTTTAGCTGTGAAGTAAAATGAGTTATTAATTCTGAAACTTTAGTTGACTGACACACTACATTATTTAAAGGTACCTGTAGAGATTTTCACGACTAGTGGCGCTCTGTAAGAAGATATCTTTAGTTTCCCAACTGTTAAACTTTTCAGCTGTTCTTTGTCTAATGTGACAAATAATTAAATGTCTTTTACGCCGGTGCCAATATCTTCGCTTCAAAATATAATTTGTGGGTTTGCGAAAGTGATTTATCTTTTCAGAAAGTCTGTGCTACAAACATGAAGTTGAGCCAAAGTAACGTTAGAGGAACATTTTTTATTTTATAGAATAAATGATTTATAGTTGTTACATGAATGTCTGGAGTCTGGACTGTGGATCAAGCAATTAAAACATGTAGGAAACTGCAACAGGCATTTTTTTTTAAAATCATTTTCTTAATTTTTATAGACTTAATTCTATTAATCAAAAATTACCATCACCAGATTAATAAAAAATAGTTGTTAGTTGTTTTCATCTTAAGAATTTAAATGTCTATTACCAGTTTAAATATTCATTATGTGTGAAAAATGTTGAATAAACAACACAGTTTGTTTACAGTGAAAACTCCACAGGGTACCTTTAACAAGAGCAGGCTTCGTCATTAAGCTTCTAAGCACCAAATTATCTTCAACAAAACGTGATTACTGGTGCCCACAACGGCGACCAAAAAGGCATTAAAGCTGTTAGAAAGTTTAGCCTCATTGGAAAATCCGCTTCCTGTCTCTATCACTTTGAGATTTTTTAGCGTCACTTCCTTTTGAAGTTTAGTCCCACACATCAAACACTGGAATTAAACATTCAGAACAATCCAATATGACTTTTTATCTCCATTGCCATGGGAACAGACTAATCTGTTATTGTAGATTAGTAAACCCTACATTATTGTGATCATTATTACTGCATAAATATTCTGAAACACAAATAATTGCTTTGACCACAAGGATGCCACCAGAGGCCTCATTAACAGAGAACTCAGGACTCTTCTGTTGTAAATATTTGTCTAAAGCACAGGCTAAATCTTGCACAGTGTGACAGCAGTTGAGAGCCACATGAAACCATTCATAAATGTTAAAAAAAGAAACTCTTTTTTTTTTTTTAAATCTCTGCCACGGCTCTGCCAAATTGTTCAAAAGATTATTTTTCACTGAGCTGCTCACTTGAGGCACATGAAAGATAATCAGAACAGGGAAATGTGTGACATTCGCTGCCTTTGTGTGAAAAGTTTGATTAAAAGCACAAACTGAGCAAAACATCAGGTGAATGATTTATGACATGGGTCTTATCGCAGTTTTTATCACCACTTAACTGAAATCGGATAAATTCAGGTGATATTTTTTTTGAAATTCAAAGTTTATCCATCATACATTTTGTCTCCACTGATATTAACAAACCAGTGGAATTCATAGCGAGAGGACTTATCCCCAAGAAGACCTCTATTCACAAATGCTAATTTGATTTAGTTATTAATTAAAGCTGTTACACATGTCTGTTGATAAGTGGGTCATAACATCCATTGTGCGACAAAGTAGCTGCAGTGATTTAATCTGATGACAATTAAGTATCGAGCTATTCTTTTCTCCTGACACCGTAGCATCACTTCCTCTCTGTAAACTGGGTTAACTGAAAGTGACCGAAGTGGTGACGAGGTAGCCATGCGTGATGTAGTGAGGCATTATTGTAAGTGATGCTCAGCTTCCTCCAGTCCACACCACCTTTAATCAGTCTCCTCAGCTATCACACGCCTCACAGAGGAAGTGGCAGCTGATCAATAATGCCAGTTGAGCGTCAGACTTGATTGATTTAGGGTGGTTAATCAGTACTTAATCAGATCTATAGAATCTGCTTAAAAGACAGCAGGCTGACAGGGTAGGGTCCGCATTCAACCACACAGGAATGAACTTGTTTGGAAAGTACCAAACACACACAAAAAAAAGACTTCAACATGTTCAAATCCAATAGAATTCTGATGCGCAGAAAGGGAGAAAATAAAATGAGCATGTTCGTGTGAAATAACCCATAGACAGTCCAGCTCCAACAATCCAGCACATCCCTGTCACATTTTGATGATAAATGTGAGAATATTGTACAGACTAAATTACTTGCATTGATCAGCAGGGTTTTAGCTTGTGACTTAAGTCTTTTCACTTGAAAATGTATTGTTGAAATCTAATTACTAGCCTGACACATTATTCTGAAAGAGCTGTGATTTGAAGGCTTGATATGTAGCACGACTCAAATGAGAGATGTATATTGTCTTCTTTGTACTGAGACCTTGACAGACGGGATCATTCCAGGTTGTGATGACAATATTTTTTAAAGCATTAACCAAAGTTGGCCTTCACTTCTCTGTACTCTTCTTGGAAAGAGCGGAAAATATGCAACACACACCAACACAAGCCGATTCAGTTAGTTCAGTTACTTTATTTGTAAGTACAGATAGAACACGAACAATTATCACTTTTTTTATTGGATACTAGTTCTTTCCCTTTTGTGCACTCCTGCTCTTAGTTGCTCCAAGGAAATAAACTAAACTACAACAGTAAATTTAAACAATTAAAGGAAACTGTAGCTTTAAGACTAGGATTATGAAGAAATACCAAAATTGAAAGAAACACCCTGACAACTAGTGAACATTTTTTGATAGAAACTCCATAGAGGCATCTTTGAATCTGCAGGTAGTCATGCCTACCAAACTCAAAGAGTAAATAAACAGTTTGGTTGGTTTCATAAAACACACAAATGAAAGCAATAGAAATGTCACAGACCCTACTTTCATCCTCCCCGTGACAGTTCACATCTAGATTGCATAAGCTCAGGAATAGGTCAACGTTATATCCTCCTTACTGAAACAAATAACATTTTCCAGCCATATGTACTTTTTCTTTGATTTATTCTTTTTTTCCCTACCCAGACACTGAACAGTAGTACATTGTCATAAGCACAGTCGTTGGAATCGCTGCTGGCTAAGACATAGAGAAGCACTGTGAAACAGTTTACATTATTGCATGAGTTCAAGCCAACAACTTGCATGTGCAAATTTACAGAGTGGAGGGAGGGGGAGAGGAAAACATGATGACAAGGTAGCTGAATAGATGAGGCAGGAAAAGCAGATGCATGAGGAGAGTTCAAAAGGAGAGAAGGGGGACCATTGTGTCAAAAACACTTATTCATACATCGTCACTTTATCTCCATCTTTTTTAAAAAGATTCATACAGACTGATGCAGCCAGGAGGTACAGTGAAGCATGGCGGTGGGCTGGGAGAGCGAGGAGACGTATCAGTGTCCTAATTAAGTGTGGCATTGCTGCTCAGTATTGATGCATAGTTCAAAAGGGGACTCATTCTCTGAGGTAATGGTGCAAAAATTCTGGAAATAATCCAGTCGAGTACAAACTGACTCGAGTCTAATTTTGGGCCTCAGTTGATGTGCTCTGTTCTGACTCGTTGTCCCAAACCCTCCCTGCTTCACTGTATTACAGTGAGATCTCCTACTGTGACTGATATGTGACTTTTGTGCTTTTACTGATCAGGGCAGGTGCACATACAGTTTAGCATAGATCACTTTAAGGTTTAAGACCCTCGTCTGACATAAGTGGAACCAAAGTCTCATTATTTTCAGTATTTAACACTTTCATTTGACATGAAGTTGTCACTACACTGACGTTAAATGTTAAGAATTGTGTTACTATGGAGATGTAGACCACCGAGCAGCGCGTGTGGCTTTGTTTTATTCTGATCCAGGCAGTACTCAGGAGCCTGGGGTGTTAGCGTGAATATTTTGCATCTGTATGTGTGTGTGTGTGTGTATGAATATTTCATTTGTTTTAGAAGGTTCCAGCTTGGGAGGTGCAGCATTAGGGGACCTAGTTGACACACACACACACATATATTTAGACTCATTTATGCAAACACACACACACACACGTATTAGAAATATAAAGCTGAGTGCTGCTACTGGGAGTCTCTAGAGTCTCTTATTAGTCCGGCTAATTTCACATCATTTGACAGAGAATTAATTCATAAATTAATCAGCAGAGCCTCAGAAAATAACACCACATGCCTCCATTACACCACCATGTAATCCCATTTACACCTAGCATTAAAGTCCCAACGCAGACAGAAGACCATTCACCATAATCTCTGCCTGGTTGTGAAAAGACAGGGTGGTTCTGCTCCTCTGACAACGTTTCCAACATCACACTATTAAACCACAGACAGTTAAAGGCTGTGGAAGCCACCTTAAGACTGTCTGACTTTATACCTCTGAAATAATACAGCAGATAGAGATCAGCTGGTTTAGTTGGGCTGCCCTGCTACTGGGGGGTTGGATAAAACCAATCCACATTTAAACCAAAATACTTTGTAAAATCACATCTCTAGTCCTTTTTGGACATTTCCAGGTGGCATACAGCTCAATTTTTAACTATATTGTGAGAACTTCCTTCTGCTTTGGGGTTTTACAGACAGGTATGAATGGAGAAACTTTTTCTACACAAGCACACATCTTAAAAAAAACAAACAAAAAACATCTGCTATTACTGATACAGCAATAGGATCCATTTTTCACTGTGGTGCAACTTAAACATTTCTGGGGTGTTTATGTGCGTCTGTGCAAACCTAAAATGGTGTTCTGTGGTCTTATCGAGGTATAATATATTTTTATATTTAACTATTTTACCATATGTTTTTTAATTACATAATTATTAAAATTTTAATCAGATTTTTTAATCAAGCATTTAAATTGTTATTCAGCCCCTGTGATTAATTTGATATTTTTTATATACAAAAATAAAAGTGAGTCTAAACAGGTGTACATATAAAAAAAAAATGAAAACCATGTGCCTATGTGAAAAAACTGATTTGGTGATTTGGTACATCCTCAAGCCTGTTCTGTTCTGTTCTGTCTGAACCCTGATGATTACATAGAAAATGTAGTGGTCATTGATATAGTTTTTCTCACACAGTTTGAATATATTATGCAACAGCAGCACAGAAATGGAAATTAGTGGAAAGTAGATGTTAAAGACCCTGCTAGTGTCACACAAGGTGAACTCATCGTAATACATCACATTTAAGACTAGCATTTAACTTATGGAATGCATTGCAATTTAGTTATACTTCTTCTAAAATACATGTTTTCTACCAGTGGCGTTGCACTTCATCTAATTATCACATCTAGAGAATTAAGTAGCTCTGGGGAGAATAATATTGGGATTGAGTTGTGGTACAGTTCAACAAGAAATTCCAATCAAATTGTATTTTTGCTTTTCTTACACCCACCAGGTCAGGATGTGTATGTCTCCAAGGTGACCTGACACAATACGTTCAAACTGGAGGACAAAATGTGATGCAGTACCACCAGAGGGGATCTACATTTTTAAAAAGATTCCCCTTTTTCCTTGTGCTCTTTTTCCCCTTTTTACCCCTTCTGTTGCTTCACCCCTCTCAATATCTAGAATCAGATTGTCTAAACTCCCATCCCCTATTACCCCCTCCCTCCCTCCTGCCCTCTCACTCTACTCCTCTATTTCCAGTATCAGGTCATCTCCCTCCAGGGAGGCGTCAGCCACAACATGGACTGCCTTAATGGTCCCAGCCATCGGGGAGTTGACCACGGTCTCCATCTTCATGGCCGAGAGGACACAGAGTGGCTGGCCCTTCTCCACCTTTCATGATGATAGAGATAGTTCACAGAGCATTAAAAACACCAGCCAGAGGTACAGATCACTGACCAAGCACTACAGCTGAAGGTTAAGTAAAGTACAGTCAGAGACGGGCATGTCAAGCTGTTTTACTTGAACTAGAAATGCCAGAATATTGTTGCTCATACTAAGCAGGTTTTAACTAGCTCAGTGTGGATGTGTGTGTGTTCCTGTGTAAAATCACTTTCTCAGTAGCTGAACTCATGGTTTTGGTCTTTCTCTCTGACATTCTGACTCTTAGATATCTGAATCTACTTCACTACATGAATGGAAATTCACTAAAAAGTAACAGCGCCTCTGTCATGCACAAACATCAATGAGCAGTTTTCATGTTTCTGTTTGGACTTTTTCTTCGGTTGAAAATGGTTGTGTTGAATTTTTGTAATGTAGCTTTTAGTGCTGTGAGTTCAACAAATGAAACTTTAATCATCTCCTTGGGGCTGGAACCTCAGAGCTGTGGTGGTACCAACCACAACGTATCCAGAACACAACATCATATGCTAAGTACTTCTACTCTGAGCACACTTTCCATTTAAATCACTATTTTCTCACAATACTAAGATTTGACACGAAAAAATATATTTAAAGAGATTTATTTATATTCCTCAAAGCAAGGAATCTGAAAAATAAAATTTTTGGTATGAAAACTAAAACAAAGACACTGCAGCACTGAAATGTTTGGAAACAGTCTGCAGCTGCATGAGGGTAGAGGCAGAAATTTCAAGTAGACGTAGAAGTTGCGACTTCCAAAATGAATTTTATCTTCATCAATAATAAAAACGTTAAGCTTATTGCTTAGTGTATTGCTTTTATAAAATACAGTTTGAGAATGGAAATGTTTTGATTTATATCAGGAAACATAATACAATCATAAATTAACAACAACAGAGAAACCCAAACCTGTCAGCACGGCCAGAATTGTTTTGATCAGTAAATGAAAAATTGAGAGAAAAGAGGTAAACAAACTGACCTTAGCTCCAACTTCCACTTTGACCTCAAGGACTTTTCCAGGCATGGGCGCTCCCACCTGACCCTTGATAGACTTCTGAGCCTTGGGGTGGAACTTCATTTCCTGGGTGGACGGACAGAGAGATTCATCCGGTCAATCATTCACACAACCAGCCACTGATAGAGCTGTTTAATCACAATCCTTGATGAGCCTCCATCTACCCTCACAACCTTTTGTTTCTATGAATAAAAATCTACAGTGATTTCCATGTGTTAACACATAAAAGTCAATTTGTTCAGATTAAAGTTTGACTTAGTAAACATTATTCCTCTCCACCTCCAGCCAACTATTTATTCACCTGCACTGACATCTATCCTCCTCTGAATCATCCATCATTTATCCATCTACAACCCATGCCTCTCCTCTCTCATCAACACTTCTCCCTCCATCAACACTGCCGTGCATCAACCCATCGACTGCCCCTACATCACAACACATCACATCTATCTCGTCTGCATACCTTCATGGCGACTGTGTCTTTAACCAGCACAGATCTCAGCTGCCCGTTGAGCTCAAAGAAGACCTCTCTCTGACCGGCCTTGTTCAGGTCGCCCAGTGCCAGAGCTTTGATGTGGAGGGTCTTCCCTCTCTCCAGCTCCACCTGAGAGGAAACGAAGCCAGAGTGGAGGAAGGATGGAGCAAGAGGAGAGGAAGTGGAAGGTGAGGGAGACCGTGACAGAGGAAAGGACAGAAATGAGATTAGACAATTTCAATTATTACACAGATGCTAAGTTTGCAAACAGACTAAAGAGTTTCCCATTTCATTACCATAACTCCCAGCATGCACTCTGATGAAGGCTGAAATAAATGTATCAAATAATGTAGTGTACGCATGAGAAGTTCATATTTTACCCTGATGGTCATGTCAGTGATTTTCTATCTGCTGTTTTGAGCTGCTCATTTGTGTGTTTGACTTCATGGTACAGGACAGACGTGTTGAATGATTAGCAGGAAGCTTTTTTCACTTTCTGATTTGTCATAAAGTGAAAAGGAATGTGTCCCAGCCTGACGTGAAACAGCATGGACAAAACCAAAACCCTGAAACAGTAGCAGCTAAATGGATGCAGCTAAATTCCAGCCATTATTTCTTTCATCATTTACAGAGAAAAAGCCCACAGGTCTGGTATTAATAATGAAACATTACTTACTTTTGACTGAGGCGTAATTTTGATAACTGATGGGTTAGTTGGACTAGAACTGCCAATAGACCTGGATTTGGACATGAAGATAAATATATAACACCACTTATAGAACCTGGTCAGGTGTTTAATCGATGTTCAAGCAGCGCAACTTTTATCAAGTAGAAATACTTAACATGAGCTAAGGATATTTTAAGATTTGATTTGAGGTTAAGCAAAGTCCAGCAAACAGACTTGAAAACCTGGTAGCCTTGGTGATATGAATCTTATTTATAATATGTGTTTAGACAAACAAAGTTGCAAAGATGGAAGTTATAAAAAGTATGTAAACACTACTGTGTATGTGTGGGGGCACTGTGTAGCGTCACTTGCTTCCTTTGCGAAGTAAAACAACAAATGTCTGTGTGCTGTGACACCACACAGAGGGAGATGTGGTCGTGACAAAGAGACGGCGAGAGACAGAGAGACACTACAGCAGATTAAAGACCTTAAAAACATTTAAAACTGTGACTTCACCTGACAGCTGTAACAACTGTTTTAAGACAAAGACATGACTCCATCAAAACCACACAGATTCTCTCCTTCTCATATCAATTCTGATCACTGCTGTGTTGCCTTCCTGGTCTTTCCCTCGACACCAGCCACTGTACTTCTTCATTTATCTCATGCCTCTTCTCGAATCTCTGGTCTCACCGGTCAGCAACTCATTTTTTTTCATCTTTCCATTTGTCCAACTTGCTCTCTGTGGCTTTCAATCTCTCTCTTTGTCAGTCCTCCCATGTGTCACAGCTTTCCATTTTCAATTGTTATTGTGCTTCCTATTTCGGAGGCCACTCTCTCTCATGCTGTTATTAATTCCCCTCATCTGGCTCTTTTGGCTTCTCTTTTATCTGTTGTCTGGCTCTGTCTTTCCTCTGCTGTGTCTACCCCCCTCTTTCTAGACCCTTACACTCTCATCCTTTTTGTATTTCACATTGACATCTCAGCTGCCGAGTCTCCATTGATATTCCAAACTAAGTCTCAGTGCAAAGACAAAAATACACATTGCTGCAGGTATGTATTGATCTCCATTTCATTCTGCCTCCCTCTCTCTCAGGGTGCTCGGACTCTTCATCCATTTCCCTTTCTACGTATCTGGTTACAAAACCTTTCTTTGCATGCTTTTGCCTTCTCTCTAGCACTCAATCTTCATCTCTCCCCATCTCTCTCCACCCTCCTTTACGCTGAACTTCTCTCCAGCTTGTGCTGTTTTTATCAGGCTCTTGGCAGCTCTTTGCAGAAAACAAAACTGCCTTTCCTTTTCCAACTGCGTGGCTTCAACACTACATCTCTTCACAACTGCTCCCATGAAAAATACAGTATGTGTCTCTTTGAAGAGTTACAAAAATGCATAAATCTTTTGTAGATGATTTTGTTGAAGATGTAACCGTGTGTATGCATGCCAGTTGTAAACAAAGATAAAGACATGACTTTGGTGCATTGTGTCAATATCAAAAACATCAGATATATATTGATCTGAAGTTAACTCCTGTCTGTTGCACACTGATGTCGCTGGTTAAACCAATGCTCTCTATTACACACCTCCTCTGTTGGCTTCAGTTCATTGCTTTTCAACTAAAATACCAATATTTAGTTCCAAATATTTGATGTCCTCTATTACATAGCAAAACACAAAACATTCAGGCAGTCATTTAGCTTAACAAACATGTCAGGACATAAGGCTGTAAAGATTAGAACACATTTCTATAAATGGCTACTACAATTAATGATATAATACAAGTACATGTCAACTCAGAAACTGTGCAGTGATCTCACACCACCACTACTTTATACACCAATCAGCCACAAGATTAAAACCACTGACGGGTTTAGTGAATAACATTGATCATCCCATCACAATACAATGTTCTGCTGGGAAGATCTGCATCTTGGCATTCATCTGGAAGCTACCTTGACACATACAACCTACCTAAACAATGGTTCATAGCAAACACAATGATGGTCCCCCACAAACCCACCCAGCTGACAATACTCCCTGCAGCACTGCAGATACTGATGAGGAAATAGCCAAACTACCCAGATCCCTGTGGGATGAGCTAAAGCAAAATCCATGGAGGCCCTGCCCCCCCACACCCCATGGGACCCAGAGAGTCTGCTGCCAAAGTCCTGGTACCAGACAATACAGGACACGTCAAGAGGTACAGTCAGAGCTGTTCTGACAATACAAGAGAGAGCTGATCAGTGTAATTCTCATTCTAAATTGTTATATTTTTTGGATTGAAAGATTTTGTGTACTTAAAAGGAAATTATGCAACAATTAAAGAACAGATATATAGTGCCACTCTGAATTAAACAAAAATGTCAGAATGCAACTTCTTTCAATATCTTATTTTGTCTTTGTTGCTGTTTCACCCTAGTCTGTAATATATTGATATTTGCAGCTGTGGGTAGATCCTCCACTACCCTTTAATTACTCTTCTTTCCACCAGGGCTCACAGCAGCAGTACACAGTATGTGAACCCTTCATGTCCTGGTTTTCTGCTATAATTGATCATATTGTGTGAAATGATCTCTTAAGCCAGTAAACATGCTGGTGGTAAATAAATTGAATATAAGGACTGCCTGAGCTTTTTTTAGCAGCAATAACCTCACAGTAGTTCTTCCAGTAGCTGACATGGTTGTGGAACAGATCTGCACCACTGCTTTTCCTATAGAAGCTGCCTCCACTGAGCCATATAGTGATGATATCTGCTGTGAACAGTTCTCTTTAAATCATTCCACAGCATCTCAGAGTGAAGGTGTAGGCTCTGGGCAGGCCACTTCAAAAGACAGATTTTCTTTGTTTGAAGTTCTTCTGTGGTAAATTTACTTTGATGTTTAGCTTCATTGTCGTGCTGCATCACCCAACTTCTGCTGAGCTTCAGCTGGTGTTCAGCTCCCTGACATTATCCTGTAAGATAACTTCATAAAGTTTGGAATTCATTTTTATGGTGGGTCCAGGTCCAGAGGCAGCGGTGTGATTGCTCTATCCATTGAAAGTCAGTCTTCTTTTTACACTGTACGTAGTGCTGCATGCTCTTCTCAAACAACATTTTTCCAGTAGTGTTAGGGAGTGTCAGTGCACCACGATGCTCTTCAGCAGGTTGGCACTGATGTTTTTTTTTTTTTTTGCAGTCACTTCCTCCATAATCACTGCCGTAGAAAACAGATAAACGGGCACCAGGATTTGTGTGTGGTGGACTCTTGAACAGAGTCTTAACAAGCTCCAGTAATTCATTCAAGGCTTGGGATTTTACTCTCTCTCGCTTCATGTACATCAGCATCTTGATTCTAAGTCTTCTGAGTTTTTTTTCAGTAGTTGATTGCTATAATTGGTAGTTTTAATCCAAGTAGTTCCATCACACACTCTTCAAATCTGGTTTCATTGATTGGACTCCATGTTCATAAAATCCTTTATATTCTGCTTTTGATGTCATTAGCCTCTGGCTTCAAACAATTTCCAACCTACACAATGAATATTTGAAGTTATGTTTTCTATGTAAAGAACAGCATCATCTTCATAAATTAAAATATACTGTTTGTTCATAATTGATCAGGTTTTAAGACAAATTGATAAATGGGATATACATTTTATACAGAAGTGCAGTTAAATCCAATAAGTTTCCACTCTTCCCATTTCCTCACCAGCTGCTTTGGATTAGTATGTAATATGGCGTTTGGACAACAGGCTCCACTTATTTACTAGACTGACTGAACATGGCAGAGTGTCTGAATGTGTGGGTCGCTGCAAAGTAATAAATTGTTTCTAAGTCAATACATTTCTATCGGACCCTACCCTACCACCCAGCATCCTTCTATTTTGGTTTCTTATTACCATAGTTGTGATAGCATCTCTCTTGCATTATGTATGTTCCATATCCTTACCGTCTATATAGCCCTCGTGTGTTTACTCAGGGAGAGAGTGCCCTGAAGCTCTCTGTCAAGTTCAGCTAATTATCCACTTGGCTCAATAGTATCTTTTGAAATAAGCTTCACTTTGTGCTTCACATGATTTTGACATGAGTTTATTAATGACTTTTGAGGTCTGAGATCACTGTAGTGAAAAGAGTCTCATGTTTTAGTGTCTGAGCACATTAGCACTGACAGTGTGTGTGTATGAGTCGGTCTGGGTCCATGTTTGTGAAAATCTGTTAATATTTCCATCAAACATGATTAATGCCATACTGAGTCATCAGTACATGCCAGATAGGTCAATGTGTTTTTTCTTCTGTTTGTGTTGTATGTATGTGTGGGTGAGTGACAATGATGGCAGAGCTGTCACACACGTGTAGGCGTGTATTTGTGTGTATGAATGCACTCTAAATAGTCCTCACATGCAATTTGACAAAGTGGTGGTTTGGTCTTTAAAAAGCTATTTCAGGGACATGTGCGTAAGTGGCCTTTGTTCAAATTAACAGGCTCAAATCTGTCAGAAATGGACTGAAAGAATCAAAGATGAAGTAAAACTCTGAATCTTTATACAACAATAAATACTGCATTAAAAACCTGTAGTGGTTTTGTCCTCCCACCACATTCAGAACACAAAGAGGAATCTTCTCGGCTCGTTGTTCACTCTTTGTCTTCTAAGGCTGTGGTACTGGATTTGCAACAGGCTTGAAATGAAGAGCTAAACAATACCAAATGATTACTGTGAAAGTCTTTATATCTACTTCCCACTACGTCAACAGCTCAGGACTATAGGTCTAGCTCAGCGCTCAAAAAGATTTGGTGCTTAAATCTGTTTTGATCAAGATTTCTGCTGTGTGCTACATGTACCAGCTGCCAAGAGCTCATAAACAGCTTTTGTCCAAATATACAGTTAATAGTGTGGTTGAATAAGTACTGCAGCCGTCATCTATAATGGGCAGTTGCCGTCTTTTGCTGCTGTCACTGCAGATTTACTACACACACTGGCTCAGGCTCACAATCACACATTTAAAGGCTTTTTTCCTGCTACATCTTGTGAAGATCATCTTTTATAGCACAGATCATTGAACAGAAAATACAACTGAACTCACGTTCTATGATCGATGAACGCTCTGGCTTTTGTGTATTTATGGCAATTACCTTGTTAACCTGACATTACGTTTTCTGCTTGTCTGTTGCTTTAGCGGTGCATGTTACAGTGTCAGATTCTACTTACACACTTGCGTTCAAATTACAGAGGTGTTGTCCAGGTGAAGGACAGTGAATGTATAATAGAGTGAGTGATACTACTCCAGCTGTAAAAACGGCCCTAATTTAAAAGCTGGCCAAATTACTTTGGCTGCTCAGTGCTCTTTACTCTCCTCAGGGCTACTCACTGCTCTGACTACAGCAGACAATTGCAAAAGTTGCAACACTTGAGCGGAAAAAGAAATGTGTCTCTCATGAGCACCTAACGGTTACCACTTCTGATGTTTCTGAGTCAGCCTGATGTACCACAGGACCCACCGCTACCTGCCTCTATGTCTGATAACAACTGTTTCCTTTTTATATGAATCTCAAAAGTCGGCAGAGCTGCCATTCACAACACTCAGCGGGTCTCAAACATAGTTAACACTGACATCATACTGTCATGGCTTTCACATATATGCGCTTCATGTCTCAAAAAGTCAACTTGTCAGTAACGGAGGCAACAGTTTCCATACAGATGTTTGTATGTTAACACTGGTCAGGAAAGTCTCACTACTTCAATGCTGAGAGTCTTCACTGTAACTTTATCACTGCAGTCTGCTCATCATCTACACATTCATACAAAGAATATATATATATTATATTGTAATATACTCTCAGTTGCCTCTTAGTTAGGTACATGTTGATAGATTGACTGCAATGTTTCACACAGTCATGTAAAAAGTGTGTCACAGCAAAGAGAGGAAAATGGAAGTCTCTTGCTCAACAATCTGCTACATGATTTTTGGTAACATCGGTGCAAACAGCAGTCTCACAGTTCAGTACTTCACAGTTATACATTACGACCTCAGTAATCAAACATGTCATGTAACCTCTGTGATACATCGGGTAATACATATATTACCTGAAAAACCTCAAAAGCTGAATATATATACATATATATGTGAATTAATGACCTGAGCCGACATCATGAACAGGAACTGAATTGGAAATAACAACAGTTCACTCAATCATTCAAGGTACAGGAGTGTTTTGTTTTTCACAGCAAAAGAAAAAAAACAACTAAATAGAAACCTCTCGCTGCATTTGATGGCTGACTTTTTTCGACGTTTTCATTCTATCTGGTCTGGTACTGCTAATCGGACCTGATCCGGAGGGAATATCCTTCGTCATGACAGCAGGGGGATGTTTGTTTCTGTGGTGATGACTGATGTTGAGCAGAAAACAGCTGAATGTTCTAAGAGTGTCAACATTTTGAGATTAGACAAACAGCAGCAAAGGACGGTGAATGCTGAGAGAAAAACATTTTTTGAAGCTTTGTAAGTGCTTTGATGTTTATTTAGCCCTTTTTGTTTATAAACATTGTTTGGACAACAGAACTTTTTACAAGCCCAACATTTAGTATGTTGTAAGAAATGGCGCTGTACACACTAAACGGTGGCTTCAAACCAAATTAAAGTCTCAAAAAGCTGCGATAGCTGCCAGGAGTCTTTAAGGATTTATTGTGATCAGTGCTTGGCGATCCCACTATGAGTCTGGTGCCAGATCTCTAACCTACTGCATTAAATGATATGTATCCTGAGGCGGCTGACATGAAAGGAGGGTGAGGGGTCTGTGCATCTTTCAGGTCAGTGCTGGATCAGTGCAATCAGTGCAGCTCCTGATTTCTTTGATAACAATACCGTACTTCCTCATGTCCCTCATAATATAAAAATCAATCATCCACACGTGCCTGGAACCATAGAGCTGTGGTGAAATGAAGCAGCAATTAAGCACAGTTGCCTTTGGTCGCTTTGAATGTCAGTTAGATCTGTATGCCTGTGTCTGTGTGCTACTCATTTAATGAAAGAATCATGAAAAAAAATATTGAAACAAAGGGATGTGATAGGAACAGATGAGTCATGATGAATGATGTGTTTTACTGCTTTTAACTACTGTAGGCAGAGATGAGAATTAGTGATGCTGACTGTAGGCGAGGAGTCTTGTCACACAAGGTGAGTCAAGTGATCATAGTGATCACTTCCTTTTAATGTTGTACCAATTTTAATTTCCTCAGTGCAAAAATGCTTTGTTCAGTCACGTTTCATTCAAGCCCAAGTGTCCCTGTGGCAGCTGAACACAGTCCTTGCAAATGGAAAAAGGTAAATATTTTTCAAGAAGTTGATTTCAAAGCACCTTAGAAAATAATCAAGTTCTTATGGTTTGTATAGAGGATCCTGAATTGATATATTTGTCATTTGTCATATATAAGTCATCCAAGCCAACTACATCATATCTGTTATACAGGGTGGTGTTGGAGCTGCAGGTATGAGCTGAGAGTGAGATTTTACAGGGTAAGACCAGGCCATGGATCAGAAAATCTCATGGACAAGCCCAGTCTGCCAAACTTCTTCAAACTTCCAACTGTGCCCAGCATGGGAAACACTGGCACACACGCTGAGCTCCTGGCTCGAGGGCAGGACTGTTATTTCTGATGCCAGTCATCAGCATCTGAATCAACAGCTGCAGACAAGCACGCCCGTCCTCACAGAGCACTGCTTTTGGTAGACACCATTAGGGGTCCTGGCGGTTATGTGTACATCTGGAAAAGCAGCTGAAGTTGCCATGGCACATTGTCACATCTACCCTGAGGCCACATATCCTCCTGGTCTTACAGGCCACCAAATCCTCCTCCTAGTGGAACTGACAGTGCTGTGGGAGAATCACATGGAGGAAAGACACGAGAGGAAGAGGGATACATGAAAACCTGGTCACTGCCAGAACCAGAGAAGGAGAAACCGCATGTCCATAAAGGTTGGAAGTCGTGAACCAACTTGAGAGTCAGTAGAGTCACAAGGGGCAGGAGAAAGGATTAGGACAGTTGACCCATGAGTTGACCCCGGCCGGTGTCTTACATCATTATCTCCTCATTCAGACGCAGAGTTCCCCCGTGAACATTTCTGCCATTTACCCTTCGTGAAACACACCCAAATAAAACCACTACACTACAGGTCTCCAACAGAGCTGCAGTCTAACGTGTCACAGCTATAATCTCCGACCTGTCTCACCTCCTGTTTGAATGTTTGCTTCAAACTGCCGCCATTTGGTGGTAAGTTAGAGTCCTGCTGGGTAAATACAGACTCTCACGGCATCTCTTTTCTGATATCACACTAAACTCACGATAATTGCCCTTCTTTACAACAACACGTCTTGCTGTGACTGTGTTCCCTCTGTCAAGTGTTAATGGTTTGTACTTGTAGTATCGGAGATTACTCAGCGATAAATAAAGCCCAAGTCTAATGGAATACTATTAACATTATTTCATATAGTGTCATTTATATTTCTTCACAATCTAATATTAAATACAACGCTTGATTTTGTCACTGTCTGTGTTAGAAAGCTGTGAAAAGTCAAATGCAACACACAATATAACAACATAACATTAAATCTACCATGAATTTGAGATCAATTGGATTTCTTTGACAGATGCGGCTCCATAAACTGCCTCATCCCTTGTTCTCTGAAGTAAATACATTGTTTGCAAAAGTTGTGCAAACTCAGATCACAGATAACACACAGCCCGTTTTTCCCCTCAGCTGACAGTAGGGGGGCTCCACAGATACTGACATCTGTTGCAAATGTTACTGTTGGTAGTTTCAGTCACTTTAGTTTGAGTTTCTCATCAGTGGATATCCCTGTCATTTTCACCGAGTGTTCTTTGTTTATGCTTCACTTCCAGGACACAAAACAGCAGCTTTCAGCACCTCGTCTCCTGCTCTGAGACAAACTTAAAATCAGCACAGCGGACATCTTAAAATTGTTCTGCTGACTTCCTTATTCATGTAGGTTAAAAACATTTTCCATCCTGCTGATTCTGCTTATGTAACAGTTTGGAGACATCAATATTCTCCCTGAATAGATCACTCTGACTTTTTTGCGGCTTTGCTTTTACAAATAACAGACATCATCATCAACACATTTTCACACCAAAAGTCTGGTGCATTCCTGTGGCCAACTAATCTGTTTACATGGAAAGCAAATGCATCTGATTGTATTCCTTCACTGGACAACATGTTCAAATGCCTCCCTGTTGGAAAATACACAAACACGTCCACGCTGTAGAAATACGCACCAGTTATATTTTGGTCTGAGATATTGGCCCTCAGTGCTTTTCACTGGCCCTCTCTCAAACATGATATGACAAAATGAATCTGTTATTTCTGTGCAGGAAGGCCAATCTGATGGCCTGAGGGATCAGAGATGCTGTTTGTTGTTCCCTTGATAAAGTGTTAATATCTCTGTCCTCCCCACTGTGTTATCAGCACTTCACTGTGCCTCTGCACCAAACTGCATCAAACCTCAGCCATCTGCAGTGATGGGAAAAGCTTTTCCTGCTGATAATGTCTGTTCTTTGTGGTACTGCTATTACAGCAGAATTTATTAAAGCACTGCATTGATAACTGAATGAATGACTTTATATTTATATTAAATGTGTTGCTGTGTATGAGGGAGAGTTGTTTCAAGGTGCTATGTGTGTAATTTTTGTGACTCCTAGCCATGGTTAGCTTCAACAGCTGTTTATCAATCTAGACAAAACATGGTGAATTCAACAAAACTGTCTGATAGTGAGTCACTGTAGAGTCCAGTCTGTAAGTAATGCTGCTAATAGAGAGTATTATAACCTCTTCTCTGGTCAATGATGCTGAAGCTCTTGATAAACAATTATCACCATGACCTGCTCCCAGACATGGACCAAGTAGAGCAGCGAACAAACTTACACATGGTCCCTTAACAATACTACACCCATCAAATCTTTCACCGATGTTTTACAATTAAATGTAAAATGTTACTGATATCATGTTTTTCACTGTTGTAGTTTAGATTCTGAAAAAAGTCAGAATTGGTAAATCAAGGAACATAACTTTATACATGATTTAAATGAAATCATCGGAGGGTAAGACATCATTATCATCATCATCATTATTTGCCTAAAAAGTAAAAAAAACAAATAAAAAAATAAATAAAACTGAGATATATGTAGCATAGTTTACCTCAAACTCTTCTGCAATCTTGGGCCCATCCAGGAACAGTCTGGTGCTGAGACAGTCCACCGGGCCAAAGTTAGCTGAAAAAAAGGAATAGAAACACTGAATTAGAAAACACTGAGATCAGATTCAGTGATATGTTGAGTCATGCTTGTCTGCATCAAAGCTGAAGTATTTCACAAATTAAAAGTCCTAGCTAAGCTGAAAGATGCTGTTGCTGCTTTAAACAACTTTCAGTCAAGTTTGATTCTTGAGGACTTGGAGCATCAGTCTTCTACCTCCTGTTCACGCTGCTGCTGACTGAGTGAACTTCAAACTCGCACCTGCTTAAAATTACAGTTTGTGGTTATGCTGATTTCTCCCTCTAGTGCCTGTCTCCTTTGTACATTATGTAAATTCACCATCTGAGTGACAGGTGATAGCCACTCTTAGTGTTTCTTCTCCTTTTGGGGTTTAACAACAGTCCGAGCTTCTCAAGCATGTGACTGGTTTCCAATGTGTAAGACTCCTGAACTGCCAAATACGACATTGAAAAACATTTCTACCTAATGACTCAACTTTGTAACTTTGTTCTTCTTGCTAATTTCAAGCCTGAGTGTGTGCGTTTGTGTGTGTAAACCAAATGCCACGATCCAGAACTCAAATATCAAATCTATACTCACAAGTGAATTCCTTAAACTCTTGGAACACCTTGGGATACATGGCTGCTGACATCACATCCTCAGGGGTGATGTCATCACCATGTGAAGCGCGGAGCCCCTCCTCCAGGGCCTTGAAGTCCATAGGTGGCAAAGAGGCACCAGGGCGACCCTCAATACGGGGGAGAGACTTCAACACCTGGAATTAAGAGGAAAAAAGAGGGTTGTCAAGCAGATGGAGGGAGGAAATAAAAGGTATGAAGGCTCATAACAGAAGAGAAAAAGGAAACAAACATGTTGTGAAAAGTTTTTTCTATTTAAAGGCATATAGTCTTTCTAAATGTTTTTCAAATTGTAACTGCCCCCATGGGACTCTGAAGCATGTGGGATATATAAAGGGATGTTAAAAAAAAACCTTCACATTGTACTTCACAACTATACATGTGTATGGGAGCTGCAACCTGTCAAAGCATTAAAGTGACAGAGAGACTTTTGACAGGAGGAGGTGGAAGACAGAGAGGCATGGGGAGCCGTTTTGAGAGAGAAAAAGTCAGAAACACTTGAATGAGAGTATATAAAACTTATTAATGCAAGTTGTTTCTAAATTTGCATAAAAGTGCCACCACTGTTGTGTCAAGATCTGCAGTGATTTCCACTTTAGTTCTTTCCATCTCTCCCACTCTCTCTCAATTCATCTTTTTGTCTGCACTAAAGCACCATCAGCCCATCAAATGACTGCAGTGGTGCCGCATATGTGACACATCATCCCCGTTGTTTCTTAGAAAGAGTAGAGAGAAGCAGAAAGACCCAAACAAAAGGGATAATTGTGGAGGCTGCTATAAGACTAATGACAGGACATTTTATCTGCCCACACAGTTGTTGGTATCTGACACAACTTGTAGAGACGATCGATCTGAAGCTACTAATAATGTCTAGTGAAGAGATTACACAAGTGATAGGCATGTTGTTTAAAGGACTCTGTTTTGTTTTTTGTTTTCATCAGATCTGATGGACGCAGAGACAACTCGGGCTCAGAGGGAGGCAGGAAAAGTTGCAGGAATCGCCATACAATGAGTCCATTTTCTCTGCTTTAGTGTTTCAACCGTTAGTTAATAGTCAAGTGAAATCTCTGACTGTATTTTAGCCTCATGCAAGTTAAAACAACCATTTACCATTTTCCTGCAAGCCTAAACATGTACTATATTGGTAATCTTTAGGTGTGTTTTCACTCATTTACACTTCAAACACAGAGCTGTTGATGTCCACTGTGTTTACACATAAATACCACACATGCATTTATCTGTTATGTTTTCCTCTGTGTGTGTGCCGCCACACAGCACTGCTGCAATCAGTGTGTGTTTCATCTTCTCTCGTCTTTTGTGTATGTATACATATTGCCACACTTATGAGAGCATGTGCCTTGTGGAAATCTCCAGACAAAGGGCCCAGTGCAATGCTATTAGTCACAGAGCTAACAGTTCAAAGAAAGCTGACTCATTTATGTGTGTGAGAGAAAGACACTTCAAAGATGGCAGGCTCATTGGAGTCCGTGCTCATTAGCATTGTATCCTCTGAGGATGTCTTACACCTAAACTGCTTGATTGTCTCAGTGTGAGACAAGGACAGATAGATGGATAGAGACTGAGCATGTGAGTATGTGTGTGTGAGAGAGAGACAGGATGAATACATTAATGAATGAAAGAAAGACAAACTCACCCTTGCAGGTTATTTCCTGTCCTCATTTCTCTTAAAACCACTCAGCAACACTCCTGCTGTCTTTTTTATTATCACTCCTCCTTTCTTTTTTAGGGTGGTAATCTGAGGGCTGCTGCTTTATCTTTTTTAAACATTAATTGTATTTCTTGAATTTATTTGTTTCTGGATGGACTCTTTATTTTTTCTTTCTACCGCAATCTCCCCATCCATCCTCTCACTGACCCCCCCTCCCTTTGTGTTTTGCTTTACCTCACCCACCCACTCTGCAAATGAAGTAATAGTGACAAAACGAAGATGAGAAAACTTCTCATTTGCCACCTTTTGTCTAAAAAATTTTCCTTGTGCGTGCAAGCATCTCGAGTGCATTTGTGACTGTGTACGTCTGAAATGAATGCATGAGAATGCCTGAGTGATATAATGCTGCTATGAGTGCCTATTGATTAATTAATGCCACCAAAGCTCCATTAAATACACAATACTTCTTCCATGCTACAGCACATATATCTCCCTGTGTTGCATGCAATCATGCAGTGGCAACTAATTTGCTATGCTTACATGCCACTGAAAGAAGATTTATAGCAGCTAACTAATGCACAACTTAAGCAACTACTTCCACTAGAAGCCACATACACAGAAGTGCTTTAAGATGAGCAGATGCAGTGAAGTAGCAGTAAATAACGGTCAAGTTGTACCTCAAGTCACTATGCAAACTACCACTCCCAACATAGCTCAAGCTATTTGAGGAAATTTCATAAATAAAATCAGATTTTACTTTCTTTCCTGTAAACAACTTTCACTTTGTGTAACTTACATTAGTTTGACACCAATTACTTGAATTTATACTCCAAATGTGCCCCGAGATATGGTGTGAGTGACAGTAACCTGATTCAGCTCAGATGTGCAGTTTGCATATACAGTAAACACAGGCGCACACACACACAGGAAGTACATAACAGAAAACATTGTGAGGAAGGAAGGAAAAAAGGAAGGAAAGAAGGAAAATGGTTTGTAATAAAAGAGACTTTAACCAAATCAGTGGGATGTAAAGTAGGGCTTAAGTAAGCTGTGAATTAAACATTGAGGGTGGTTTCTTGTTGTCACAATATGAATAACTGTAGGGGGGATTTAGAGGAATACTCTGACGTTTTGACTGTGATAAAAAATTGGCAACAACTCTACATACGTGTTGAGGGTTTACTCTAAACACTATAATGCAAGCGACAGCTTTTGACACATTGTTTAAATTCTTCATGAATGGTGCAAGCTGGCTGGGCCCTCTGGAAATACATTGTGCAAAAGAGCTGGAATGAAAACATTCCCCTCTACAATACACAGAAGGTAGCAGAAGAGTTCAATGGCCAAACAGTTTAGCATTCATTTATGCTGAAGGTTGACCAGCCTTTCTCAGCATTAAGTATTCTAGTGGTGGCTGGAAACAAAAAATAAAAATGGGACCTCGAGGATGTCTACCATCTTGTTTGTTTATTAAGAATGAATCTCTTGCCACATGTTTTGAGAAAAATGATACAAATTGAGATGTAGAAGGTGATGGGTTGGATAGGCTATGTCAAAACTGAAGTCAGGGGTGGAGCTGCCTGGAAAGTTAAATGCAAAAAAAAAAGTCATCACATCTTCCAAGTATATGTCAGTGTAAAGAGACAAGAGAAGAAAGGACAAGTTGATAATATGGGTGACAGAATGACAGGAGTTGGTTTCACAAAGAGGAGGAAGGAGAAACAGTAACTGGAGACAAATGATTCCACAAATAAATGATCAATAGGTTCATAAAGTTACAATAAAGTAATGAATTCAATCAATTCAATAAATTCAATGCTGTTTATCAAAAGGGGCAGAAAATAGATGACTAATTGTGTTGTAGTTATCTTTAAGCTTTGGTAGAACTATTTCAGTCTCTGCAAAAAATGTTCACAGATGTGCTGTAGTTGCATGAGTGCATACACACTCACAAACTCACAGCCACACATGGTGCCATAATGAGTCTTCTGTTCAAAGTGCAGACTGGGTCTCACACATTGTCAAAGCCTCAATGTCTGTGGATGTTAGAGGGAAAGAAAACACACCCAGTAGTAGTTTATTTTTTCTCGAAAAAATATATTCTAACTTTTTTTGGGAAGTGTCATGTGTGCCAATATCTCAGCAGGTTTTTAGATGAATGTAACAAATGTTTCTTTTGCATGTATATCTGTGTGTGTGTGTGTGTGCACGCGTGTGCGTTCATTCATGCAACCCCCCTTCAAGGAGACTTCAAGCTGTTGGCCCCTGATGCATACGAGACTGTCTCCCTTATTGTTTGTAGCCATGGGGAGAGAAGACAAGTGAGGGAGTGGTACAGAAACTCAGAGATGAGAGGACAGAGCGGCTTCACAGTGTTCTTCACCACTTTTAAGTACTCATGGGAACTGGCAAATGTCAGATGTAGCCAAGCATGTGACAGAATGTGTGCGCGTGCACTTGTATGTACACATGTGTCTTTAAATTGGCTCTTCTGCATTTGCACTCATTAAAAGGACAAGTGAAGGAGGACATGAAGACAGCAAAGTTAAATCAAAAGTTTTCTAAGAGTGGCTTACTGTTCTCTGTGAAAAAATAAAATACAGGAGGAAATGATTACATGCACTATATGTGTGTATAAAGGACAAACTACAGTACCTTAGATCTGAGTGGCTCAGGGAATCCTCCATGTGGTATCCCGATGTATCCCTGCAGGAACTCCACCACTGACAGGGGGAAGGATAACTCGTCAGCCCTCTCTTCTACCTCTGCTCTGGTCAGACTGTTCTGCACCATGAACTGGGCCAAGTCACCGACGATCTTTGAGGACGGAGTCACCTGAGAAAGTAAACAAAAAAGTGTGAGTACAAGACTTATCTTCTACTGAACCTTTTTTGTTGAAGAAATGAAAAGAAAGAATGAAAAGAGAAGAGCTAATATTAGCTCTGATTATTTCTATTTCTGTCGCAGACTGAGCACAAAATATTGATACAGCTTCTGTTTGCTGCCTCTAAGTTTGCTTAGGACAAGAACAATGTAATTATTTCTTTCTGGTATGTGACCGCTGCTCTTTTAATCTGACAAACACCACAACACACAGAATCCATTCAGTATAATATTACAGTTTTCCAATGTAATCTTGCCCCCCACCCCAGAAAAGCAAGTTGTTGCAATTGCATCAGCCTGACAGACTGCACCATTTTCTCTGTAATGTCCTGCTGTGTAGTTTCCTGTCAGAAGTACACAGGTAGAAATGCACACTGACAATGATTTCACAGAAAGAAAAAAGTGGTGACAGAGTCTTTGTTTTAATGAAGATGCTGTCTATGCAGATTAAGTACTGAGTGACCCAGAGAAAAGAGAGGACCAGTAGAGGAAAATAAAAAATGAAAGGATGTTTACATCCTAAAGTCTCTTTAATCATTTGATTTGGCAGCCATGAACAAAACTACACAGGTCTTGTTTGTGAAAACAGAACCTGAAAATGAAGAGGGAAGAAGAAAGAATGAGGAAAACATTCATTAAAATCACATGTATTCATTCTTTCATTATTTATAATGGCATATCATTATGGTAATAGCAATACCTATTAGCATAATGGTGATAAGTGGAGTCTTTTTTGACTGTGAACGGGACACTGATGCAAATATCAATTGCACACATTACTCTTCTATTCTAATGAATGTAGACGTAGATTTAAGGTCTCCTGCTCACTCTATTTGGTGCATGAACCATTAAAGTGAGCGAGTGAGCAAAAAGTGAGCAATTAACGTGACCCAACAACAATGAAAAAATATATGAAAACCACCTCTGGGTAACTTTCTTTGTATTCCTGTTTGATTCAGTAGTTTTATTTTAGACATTCCATCTCTCTCCTTGAGTCCTTACCGCTGTGAAATGTCTAGCTTCTCTCACATTGTGGGCCCTGCCAGCAGAGGGCCGGTGTCCTGTTTTTCAGCCGAGAACATATTAGAGGAGCTCTAAACTTTAGCACTGACATCTTAAGGACAACAGAGAACAAAGATTGGGCTGACACACACGATGTGGTGTCTATTTTTGTGGCAATTAGTGCGGTCTGTTGATATCAGATGACAAGAGAGAGAATAGGTGAACAAATATAGATCAAATTGACATTCCCCAAAGAATTCCTCAACAAAGAGCTTGACCCCTGTTTGAAAGAGATGTGACGCCAAATTATCCAGAGTGAGACGTGAAGTACACAGATGGGTTCTTGCTTAAATGCTGTCCAGGGATTAACTCATCCCTCTTGGGAGCTGGGTGCTTGTGGAGCTAGTAGAGCTCTTGGGACCTCTTTTGATGTTGAACAAGCAGCTAACACCATGTGTGTGTTTGTGTGGGTGCCTTTGGTATCTGGAGATGACAGACCAACCACACATTCTAACCTGTAGTACACAGTAAATATCATTAGAGCAAATAGCGGCATAATAAAGGACACTAATCATATTCTATATATAGTTTACTATTGCTTTTGACGATAAAAGTCACTGGTTTACACACTGAACCTGTTCTTATCTCGCAATACTTTTACAGCTCAGTACTGCACATTTCATTAGTTATCTTGACTAGTAGTCTTTGTGTGGGTCAGTCTTCAAACATGCCATATGTCACTTACACCTACAATTCAAACTGCATTTAAAAAGCATTTTTGTCAGACTTTCCAACATCTTTCATTTTATTTTCTCCTGTTTAGCAACACTGCTTGTCTCTTCTAAAATTATCATCAATTTAATTCATTTTACCCCATTTCACCAGAATAATTCACTCAGTATCAACAGTATCAATGTATGGCTTTCAAAAGAATCACTGACTACACACACATATGTGTGTGTGGTAGTGTTAAAATTAGTATAAAAAATGATTTGAAATTATCTTTTGTCAAATCAAATATTGAGAAAATATATGTGTATCAAACATAATTTGGGCCTTAAATCGTATGGTACATCTCGCTCATCTTGCAGCCAACTGCCTTAATTGCACCGTTAAGAGCCAATATTCTTTCACTGGCAAATGACACTGGCAGATTCAGCAATATTATAGAGGAGAGACTGCACGAGCTCAGTGATTTGAGAGTAGAGAGTAAGGCGCTTTTTCTTTTGTACAGCACTATGATGATTTAAACATTAACATTTCCATGAAACGGCTCAGCAGAACCCTGGGATATTCTTCTGTGCAGATGAACAAAAACTGAAATGTGGTCAAATCTTGACCACATTTCTTGTGGTCAAGAGCTTCTTTGCATATGCTGGTTAGAGGGAATATTTAACCAGATTTTTTTCTGTATTGTATAATAGTATGTTTTGTTTTTATAGTCACCAAAACTTTAGAAAAATCTAGTTGTGTCTTTGTTTTACACTTTTTGTGTTTGAAAATTCAATTCTTGTGCTCAATCTGGTTGATATGAACCCATGTCTTGTGTGGGCTGGACATAGTCGGCATTACACAATAATAGCAACTGTTTTTGAAAAATCAGATTTTTTCTGTCAGTTTGGCATGGCAGACGGGTCTAAATACTATAATATCACTGAGCCTTGGCCACTGTTGCTATGGAGAAGCCAATAAGAGGCGGGATTCAGAACAGTGGCTGGAACAAAACACGGTAGATAATTTCATCCAAAATGCAGAAGTGTTACTGTAATAAGATGCAGATTGTGTTTCACTGCTCCTAATGATGGAATCTTCAGCATCTATTTACTGTATCAGAATTTTAAGCTCTATGAGGTTTCAAATACTCTAATCTAATCTTCTGCCTTCTAATACACTTAATTATCTTTTGCACATATTATTTAATGGAGGAAGTTATAGTAACCACCAAGATGTGGAAGTTTAGAAAATGTGACTAACCCTGAACTATCTAAGGAGAAAATGAAAGGGACTTTTGGAGCCTGGAGCTTGAAATAACCCCTCACACAATGTCAAACATTCATGAAACAGATCAGTGTGCTAGTGCTAGTTTTCCAACTAACCTGACAGGGACAAGATAAATCTTTAAAAAAAACAAAAAAAAAACAAAAAACAGGCCAAGATACAGTCCATAACCACACACAAGATACGGGAAAGAAATGTCTCTTGTTGATTGAAACAAGAGTGCGTTTCCTTTCAGCACTCCCTTGCTGAAACACCTAAAGCTTAGTTTGATTGGGTTTGTGAATAGAGGAGATAATGATACATTGCTCTAACAGAACAACTGTTTACAGAGAAGCTTACAAGATTTGAATAGGTCGTTGAAATCCCTGGAGGAGCCATTAACTTGGTATGTGCTGCTGCTGAGTTCTGAAATCTATCTAAAACACAAAAACGCAGCATGACTGTGCATTCTTCGTCTTCCTCCACCCTGCCTCCCTTTTTCTATTGTTTTCTCTCTCTGTCTCTGAAGTCCATTTTTCTCGTCATTGTCACTGTAAAGTTAAAAATTGTTACTCTTCTCTTCATTATGTCTTCATGAACCATCTTTCTTACTCCATCCCTCTCCAACTCCTTAACTGCTATCTTCCGTCTTCACAGTAAAAGCCAAGCTGTTGACTTTTTACGCTTTTCTCATGAATCACCTTGGTCCTGTTGCCCATCCCTCTTTCCCTTTGTCTGTCTGCCAAATATTTCTTTTTTTTTTCCTTGATACCCAGTAACATCAAGAGTGCTACTCTCATTATCAATCTCACTTGATGAATCACCCTCCTCCATCTCTCTTGGGGTGTCTCACACAGGATAAAGAAAATCTTATTTACAACTGTGTGTGTGTGAGCTATGTATGATGTGTGAGCTTTTCTCTAATTTTAGATGAGGAGTGAGGTAAATCTGTCATCCAGATCATGTAGGTTTAGAAAGACTTCAGCCGTTATAGTGTGAAGCTGAGCTCAGTCTTAACTCTGCACTGCAGAGCTTGTGAGATTTTGTGATATGTGTTGAGTGAAAACATATACCTACTTACATTATCTCTGTATAATTTTCACCAACGCAAAGTAGCAGTCAAGAGAAAATACATGTGAAACTGGGAATGGGAATGTCCTCAGTTTAAAAACTAACTATGTGGTCATGAATAAAATTGGACATGCAGAACTTTTGACCTGATGAAGGTGACAGGTGGAAAGACAGGAAATTTTCTTCTCCTCGGCATACAACAGTATTCAGCACTCTAGACGTCTTTAGATGTCTCTCTCACCATCACTTAAACTCTTCTGTAACCTTGTGTAGTTCTTCATGCAGGCTTGTTATCGCACTTGATACACAAGACCTTTCTATTCTTATTATGCCTGTTTTCATTTTCTCTCTAACACCAATCCTCTTCCACTCTCTATCCATCTTCTCACTTTCACTAATGCACAGCTCGCACCCAGTGTGATGTTTGTGTGTGTGTTAAAGGATGACAGTTATTTAGGGTGCTCTCGTATGCTTCTTTGTACTTTGATATTGATATTGTTTTTGAAATGCAACCCTATCCACACCTGAACTCCCCATAAATGGGCAAAGGATTATATCGTCCACAACACTGTCTGCATCTGTATGAGAATGTTATGGAGAGAGGGCAAATATTACAAACACACTCACACTCTCACTCTATAATGCTAGCCAACCAAGCTAGGAGCAGTATGAGGAATGGTACCTGTCAGGAGAGGAGGAGCCAAGAGAGAGAAGTGATAACGAGAGACTCAGAGAGGGAGAGGAGTGAAGAAACGATAGGACGATTAGGGATACATGAAGGAAGTTTAATCGAAACGAAGGAAGGTGGGAGCGATGAAGGAGGAGATGAGATGAAATAAAAGTGGAGAGAGTAGGGGAGAGTGGCAGACAGAATGATGAAGAGAGTGACGTGAAGAGTAACAACAGGGGAGAAAGAAAGGGACAGACAGATGAACCGAGGGGAGGAGAGACAGGGGCAAACAGACAAGAGCAATAGACATATGCAGCCCCACAGGCGATACAAGGAGGTGCTCCTCCCTGAATTAAGAGAGACCGACTGTGTATGTGAGAGTGTGTATTTTAACAGTGTGGAGGTGAGTGAATACGTGCTTGTAATTGCAAAAAGTAAGTGACAGAATAAGTGAGGGAAAGAGAGGAAGACAGAATGCACACACACACACAAATACAAAACGTGTTCCCTTTTTATTGACAAGCTCGTGTTTTGACAGATGACGCTGAGAGAAAAAGAAAATAAGAGGAAAACAACAGAAGGATTGTATGTTAAAGGCAAAGCAGGAGAGGGAGTCAGCATTGGAGGGTCAGAAAACTGGTTTTGTCTGTGCTCTAGTCAATGACACAAGACGTCATGGAACTAAACTGATTCTCGAAGATTCAATGCAATTTATAATTAGACTTATTATGTTGAAAGGCCTGAGACCTATGATGGATTAACTGTAATTTTGTTATTTTTCTGATAATTTCCTTCTATGAAGGTAAACCTCAAAAGGCTCAGATTTGTGACTGTGGGTCTGAGTAGAAGACAATTAAATGAACATAGTAACATAGTGGGAAATATACTAATTTAATTTCCAAAGATGATACCATTCTCATGTCTGTTCAATGAATATACAGTATACTAGCTAGCTAACAGCTAGCTAATTTTTGTTTCTAGTTAATCATAATAAAATTATAAATATTTATATTTACATAATATATAAAATGAAATATATATTTGTTGGAATATCTAAAGAGTTTTTCCCTTGTAAACTGATTGTATTCATAATGTCAGTTTGCATGATGGTGAAAATGCCAATTAGCCACTCATTAATGTATGCTTTTAGTTTGAATGTTGTGGTGATTCCTCATGTACTTAAAATTAATCACATAACTTATTATCACTTAGACATCTGTAGACATCACTACAGACACCACTTCACTATCATTATTTTCATTTTTAAAACAAACCATGAGGATCTCAACATCTTGTCAGATGATTATGCAGTTTCAACAAATATGCCCTCAAGCAAAAGCAGCCTTAGAAGTGCAGAAGTAAGTAAGTAGTAATGACTTAATGCCATTATCTTCTGACAAGTGGGTGGTTTGTCAGCTTTGACCTCATACTGTTCCAGTGATGCTAAAATACTGTTGGTTAAGCAAGGGCACCACTATGTGAGTAAGAAGATGATGAGGGAAAGAAGCGACTGGCAGGTGTGTGTCAGCCAGTGTAGACTACATAACGATGTGTTAAAGAACATGTGTATGACGACGGGGAAGAAGTCCTGTCGCTGTCTGTTCTCCAGTAGATCATCACTCTGCACCCACAGCTGCATCAAATGTTTTATGTCAATGTGAAGGCTCCTTCAACGGAAAGATTTTACACTGTTTTTTCTTTAAACTTGACATTCTTCTCTACTAGTGAACAGCACACTTATCCACTAACACTCATCCATTTAACATCAGGCTAGTAATGAAATAAAATATTCAAGATAGAAATAAGTTAGATTATCCCCTTATATAAAAGACTGAACAACTGACGCTGATGGTAGATGCAGATTTACTTTGAAAATAGTTTCACTTTCAATTTTAAAATACCTCATTACAATTACCTTAGCTTTGAGAGTGAAGTGAACTCAAGCCCTCTGTGTTTCAGAGATACTAAGTCTACATACAGTAAACACCATTTGTATTATACCTCTAGCCCTCATCTATTCTCCATTTTATTCTATTTCCCCTTTGTAATTCACATTAATTGAACAGACCTCTACATACAGATCGTAGATCCTAACCTCTGGTTAACTAACTGCCAAAACTGATGTCCCTCAGATCAATAAATGTCCTTAGTAAGTAGTTCTCTTTCAATACTGTTTTACATTTTTGGCTAAGAACAGATAACCTTTACCATCTCTTAAATAGGCACTATCAATTTCTCATTGCACATTCTGCTGCACATGATCCTGTGCATCTAAATAGGCATCTAAAACAGGCAACCTGGCAAACTCCTGATAACATACAATACATTCAAACTTTATAAATGCTGCATGATGAAGGACAGACATTCCTCTCAAACTTTCTCGACACAATAATCAAATCAGTATTAATGTTGAGGAAAAATTCAGGATATTTTTATACCCTCTCATTTTGCTGAGCAAAGGTCTTTTATAATTGTAAATCGATCCATTTGGTGAATCTGCAGTTGGAGCTCAGCAAGCAATGTAATGAACACACTTGAATGCACAGCAGGATTTAATATTAAGCTACAAAAACAGTTAGTCTTATGTGTATTTTATAAAATAATAACAATAACTTGATACACCCATTGCTAAAAAAACAAGAAACAAGAATTAATGAGCTTGCGAATGTGAGCAATCACATTTATGCAAATCCTTTGATGATTAAATGTAACTAAAACTAATTAGACTTGTCTTCTTCGTGGTAAGGAGGCTCCATATAATTGACAAAAACAGTGCTGAAAATATAGAAAATTCTTTATGCATTTAGAGTGAAGTTGTTTGGAAAGTCCTCTGACAAGCACAATCTTTCAAACACAGCTCTGAATTTCAGAGATATACACAGTAGCTTTTAGTGCTGTGGGTGCATGTGTGTTTGTGGAGGATCATGGTCAATGTATATACCTTGTTTGCTCTCCTCACTGCCAGTGCAGTGTGTGGTGTGTCTACTTTATATCTATATCTGACAAGCACACTCCTTCTCCCTTATCGACAAGCCAACAGTGTGAGAGACATAGCCATTGTCAAGCTAACAGGATACAACAGAGAGCATAGCAGCACCCATAGGCACATTAAGCCAACATTGGCTTGTGCAGTGAAGCCCACCGAGTCTTAATTGAATTGATAGAGAGCAGGGGGAGAGGAAGGTTGAGGTTGGGCGAAAGGAATTGATGAGGAAAACAGAGAGGAGGAAAGAGAATTAGGGAGAGGGGACCTGAGAGAAAATTGAGAGAGAGACAGAAAGACAATATGAAAGGGGAACAGAGGGGAGGAGGAAGCAAAGTAATGGGGAATCCAAGGGAGCATGTCTACTGTGGCACAGAGAGAAAAATGAGAAAGACGGCTGGATAATAAACGTATGTAAAACAGCAACAGAGTAAGAAAGGCAAAAAAGAAAAGTGAGAGGGTGGCTTGATAATAAAAAGAATGCAAACGAGACCAAAATAATTACAGAGTGAGTGTGAACACAATGAAAGAGGGATGAATCTATTACTAAGCTGTGATGGTAAATAATGAAGGGAGAAAAAACAAAGGAATTAATGAAAGATAATGAAAAATAAAAAGGTAGGAAAAAGGTGAATTTGGGCTGAGAATGAAATTGGTGACTCTAGAAATGGTGATAGAGCTCTCTATCCATGACTACAATTAATGTGCCCTTCAGGAAATCGAACCAAAACTACTTCATTGTGGTATCTAACTAAATTAGGAAAATGTAGGTGACACAAATGTATAAATATTACTGCTGACTAAAATAGTCCTGCTGAAATATAAGTTGGGTCAAAGCTACCTGGTATGCTGACAGAGTGGAAAAAGCCAAACACTAGAGTAGTAGGTATAGTGCTAGAAATATCTAGTGATTGAAAAGGCAAAACATGGTGGCTAGGGAAGGTCAAACAGATTGCAAGGCTGACAGTGAATCCATACAGCACAGAGCAGTGGGATGTACCAAACTTGATTTGGGATTGTTCGGCTCAGCTATGAAAAGAAAGAGGTGCAGTCTGGCAGAAGCAATCTGTGTCAAAGTACCGGTGCCAATGTACAAACATATGCCAAAGTTTCTGCACATCATTTTAGCCCAGCTAGTCTTATACATAATGTATTATGAAAGTGAGGTACAGTTTAAAACATTATATGTTTGACTTGCATGCAGTTGCTTAAGGTGTGAGAGATGTGTATTTTTTTTTTTTATCCCTATTTCGGTCTGAATATTTCTGTTTTAATTTCAGCTTCTCTTAATATGCTGTGGATATATTTATGTTTGCTGCTTAAATAGTTGATGAACTATCAACATGACCCATCTTTGGACTTATAATCTGCTGTGCTGGTAACACTTAGAACACATAGAAATTGAACAGCTCTGCTCATAATCATGATAAAGAAGGATTTGTGATGTTTTATCTTCATGTCTCACCTTAATGAGGTCTCCCAGTAGTTTGTTGGCTTCAGTGTAGGCCTTCTTCACCTCCTTGAACTTATTTCCCAGTCCCATGCTATGAGCCTGCAATTAACCACAGTGAAACAGTATGAATGAGATGAGAAAAAATAATCTCTTACTCTCTGTTTAAAAAAAAAGTCAAGGCATTCTGGGCAATTTGGTGTCAGCCTGTGATTTAAGGCCATAATTTGTGCAGTGTCACCCAGAGCTCCAAAATTTATGGTGAAGATGCTCAAGTAGCAAAAACTAAAGGGGCCAGTAGAACATTCACTGAAAACTAATTTGCAGCACAGTACATTTGTTTAATAATCGTTGATATAAACAGGTCACAAGTGGACTATAGGTTGTACACCCACACATTTTTCCCAGTAGGTGCAGAGCAGCACTGCAGATTTAGTCACTTTTGAATAGACTGTGACAGTTTTCAGAGTGTCTGCGCACACAGTAGAAATTACACAGTCTCATTTGTACCTGATGTGATATGCAGCATTAAAAAACACCAAAATAAGCAATATTTTCATTCAGAGTCTCTAGTTAGTCACATTTCTTGCATCTTCAGTATCTTTAAACACACAGACATAATAAATTGCTGGATTTCCAAAACAGACGAAAAGAAATACTTTGATTTTCTTCTGAAGATTCTATTTTTATAAAATAGGTTGTAGACCACAGAAAAATATGATATTTTGACATATTACATTAAGCTGTTGATTTAAGTGACACGAGTGTACAACAAGTGCGCAAACAGTGAACATATATTTAATGTTACAGAGTTAATTCTGTGTTTACATTCCTTCAGATACTCCATCCTTGTGTTGTGAAACACTTTTGACCTCATTTAGTTTCAATCATGCGGTCATTACAAAGAAATTCCTTTATAAAAAGGAACTAGAAGAGCTCACTGTACCTGGAAGTGAAGGTTGGTGTACTGTCCTCCTGGAATCTCATTCTCGTACACGTCAGCGTTGCCAGATTTCATTGTGGCAGTGCAGTCAAACGGAGCATACAGGCCTCTGGCTACTTCCCAGTATTCACTGTAGTCAAACACCTTCTCCAGAGCAATGCCTGTTAGAAAGCAGAGCAAAACTGACATCAGATCAACTGTGATCATGCATATTTCTTTTTATGAGACCTGACAAACATTTATCTACAGTAATTTGAATGTGAAGCTGCTATTTGTCTAAAGTAAAGAATGTGGCAAGGGACAACAAAAAATGCAAAAACATCAGTAATGTTTCTGAGTTTTCAGAATCAAAATCTAAAGCAACAAATTTGTTTAATGTGGTTTAATGATATATACTAAAATTAACTAAAATCTGCAATTAAATATTATCATAAATATTTTTTTTAGGTTTTAGGTTTTAGGTTTATAGGTTTATGGTAGAATTGTTACTGAGGATTATGTGGCACAACACAATTTATCTGAACTGGGCATCTCAAAACTTGTGCCCACTTGAAAACTGTAACAGTGCCGGGTTCATGCTGTATGAAAATATAAACATGACTTGAAACTTGTCACAGATTTGACAGTGTGCTGAAGCAAACAATGCTTTGTCTGCCAGGACATGTCCAACCACCACCAAGCCACAATAGCCACCAATCAGGTAGCTATGAATGTGTCTCCAACGTAGCACAGTATGCTGGTTTTTATGATTTGCTTTACCAATGCCCTCTTCTTCTTCTCCTCTTCATAAAAAAGACAGCAAACCAAAATGTCAGCAAGGACATTTCTACTCTATATAATATGCCAAGAGCTCACTTTTGGATAATACTTCAAAATTGAATTAAGTCAAGAAAATTGGTGTTTTTTTAATACGGTTACTACAGCTTATATAACACTGAACTACAGTGTAGTTAAAGTATATTATTAGCCTTTCAGCAGCCTTGAATTTACATGAGCATTTTCATCTCGTCTTTGCCAAATCAGAAACATTTATTTAATCCTTGTGATATTTTGTGATCTAGTGCTCATGTTCATGACATTCGGTTGTAGCTAGTTAAGGTGTACTAAAGCTGATTACATTTAGAAAAATCTCCTTTAATGCTACGGCAGAAATGCACTGAGCTTTAGGCTAATGACAACAGAAATCAAACCATGTTAATAAGACAAACTTAGCTCCGACATCCACAACAACCGAGTGACAGGCCTGACTTCTTTGTTGATTCAAAGCCAGTATGTTCTCCCAAAAGTGTGTGTGTGCTTCCACTGTGATGTGGAAATGGAGCTACTGTGAAATTAATATGCATGTTGTCATTCTTCAAGTTCAGCTGGTTGCCAACCCAGTCAGAAATTAGGTCAAGTTCCATCATTGTTTGAGAGCACAATTTTTTTGAAGCTTTCATTCATGTGTCTATTGTGAAATTACAGCCTCCACTTACAAAGGAAAGTGGCTGCATGTTCGATGTGACAGCATGTTGTTGTGTGTTCAGATTTAATCCACCTCCAGTTGAACACCTCACATAACACTTTATGAACTCGTGGCTGTCTGTTTAGTGAACAATAAGTAGCAAGTAAGTGGCAATGGAAGTAACTGAGTTCTAAGTACCACTTTACAAATACAAATAGGTCTGCGTGGACACACTCACTCTGCTCTGCTGTACTGAGACTATATGATGGAGTGTCAAATACTGGTGTAAAATGAAGATTCTTTAAAAGAGGCTATGCTGTATATATCTGACTGACAGCAAGTTTCATTAAAACCATTCATCTTTATTGTAGCTGTGCTGGGAATATTTCAGAACAATGTTACAGTGTCCACATTTGGCCAGTTAGGGTAATGAGAAAAATATACCAGTTGGGTAAAGATATGCATCAAGGCACACTACCTTTTTGTTTTAAAAAAGAGAGTTAGAGTTGTTTTTCTTTCATATAAATCTAAATATACTGTAAAAAAAAAAAACAAGGTTTTTAGAAAGTTTTAGAACAAAAATTGCTCACTTAAGTAAACAACAGAAGAGAACATAAAATTTGCTGTCATTCAGAGTCTCTCAGTCAAAGCAATAACAAAAGATGGATTGTGGTGACATTTCTTCAGGGTCAATTGCACAAGAAGATTTTTTCAATTTTTTAACACTATTCTTTTTGAGAAACACACCTCACAATAAGGTCAGTGTTTTAGTATAGATCAGAGGATGTATTTTGTTTAATAAATTAAATTCTTCCCTTCTTTAATAAACCAGAGACCAACACATCTTTTGGTTGTGAAACAGCTGCTCTGCCAGCTGAGCTCCTGTATCTGCCAGAGCAACTTTTTTTTTTTTCTAAGCCTACTGTTTCCTGAAAAGAAGTTCAAACACCACACCTGTGTGCTGTGGAAAGTCTTGCGAAAAATATATATGACTTAAAATATATATGAAATCACTTTAACAAGGATCAATGACAGAAGGATCTTGCTCAACCACCACCAGTTGTCCCCAAAATCTCTGATACTTGAAAAATCATGACAGCGGTCAATTAAAAAAAAATCTGAGCTGCTAGGTATATCACTAAAATCTTCAGTGACTGCACACTTTACACCTTGTGTGTGTATCAAAGACATGCACACAGGCACATGCATAACCATACATCAGTCATTTAGAAGGCTGCTTGGCAGTGACAAATTGCCAGCGTTGTCCATCTCATTAGCAGCACAAACTCACTGAGGCAGGAAGCAAACATGCACAGGTACGTTTATGTTTATGAAGCTGTACATGTCTTTACATCAAAGCAGGTAAACAGAGCTACAGAAAGACAGCAACACACACAGTGGCTATAGCTGCATTATACATGGAAAATATTGCAATATCAACCTGTGCAATACACATTATTGCAAAAGGATACTTCAACGACAATAAATTATATATTTCCATGTGCTTCCACTCAAGCAGTTAACTCAAAGCAGAAAGACATTAACGCTGTATAGTTAAGTATTTGTTTGTAGTAGTCACACTGGCATCGTAATATTCAGCAATATTACTGCATGTTATGTTGCATGTAATATCTACCAGCAGCTTCAGGAATAAAAGAAAAAAATCAACTCATTTGACATAAAAAAGCAAAGTGTGTTCACCTGCCTCTGTCTGGGTTCAGTTTGAGTGGGTGTGTGCTTTGAGTGCCTAAAAACAGTAAAAACAGTGATAGTAGATATATAATAATATATATGTAGTGTGTGTAAGTAGTGGGTTAGCATAGTGCCTGCTACATCTCTAGTTGTGTTGTTTAAGCAGCTGAAGATTCCATATCAATTAAATCCATGCATGATACTTAGGAAGACATTAAATGTTGAGACAAACAAAGACCACTTCACAATGAGTCTCATCATTCAACTGCACAAGTGATGGTGAATATTTATGCCTTTTTTAATGACAAAATGCATGGGTGTGTGTGCACAGTGTGTCTGATTGAATAAATGTAGTGACAGCTCAAAGATGGATGAATTAACCAGTGAAGATCTGCTTTTGAAATTTCTTCAAGAGTGAGATACTGAGGGAGTGGAAGGCAAAAGAGCAAAGCGACTGGGAGTTTGAGGGAGTAAAAAAGGCATGTAAAGTGCTGTTAATTGCCTTATCACTGAGCAAAACAGCGAGGGAGAGGGTGGATGGAGATACAATTTGAAAGAAGTGGGGGTGACAGGAAAAGGCACGAGAGCACTGAGGGGGAGGGAGATAAAGAGCACATAGAACACCACCAACTACTGCTTTGCAACAGAGGGGAGGAGGAGGGAAGAAAAGCAGTAAACAGACTAAGGTCATGACAGTATGGACGTATCCAAGGCAGTGCTCTGCTTGATTACAAATGTAGTGAGATAGACAAATGGGGATGGCAGAGAGACAGAGATAAAGGGAAGCAAAGATAAAAAAAGAAGAAGAAATGAGCACAAGGTGATAGGTATAAAATAATATAGAAGTGAGGAGGAGTTTGTCTGCATGTGTATGCATAACGCATGTACCACGGTCACATCAGGATAGAATATAAGTATGCACGTGTGTGAGTGTGTGTGTAGGAGACATCCCACTCTTGATCTCAAGTGAAGCAAATTGAAATTCCATGAATAAACCTGACGAACTTGAAAACCTCTCACTCTTGAATAATGACCTTGTCATTCTCTCCTTCTGCTTTTTTTGGCTACTGTACACTCAACATTGGATACTCTGTTACTAAACTGGACTCTGTTATCATGGGAGACTTCCTCTCATTCTGATACAGTGATGCCGTAATATGTCACATTTCCTTCATAAACTAGAACAATATTTGTCAGCTAGGGAGAATAGATATGAACCTGTTGCGTTCAGCTGTCAGTTAAATGTGTAGATGGAGCAAACAGCAGTGAAGCAAGAGGTTTTCATTTCAAAGCACAAGTCACACATCATATGGAAAACACAACATGTCTTAATGGCTGTGTTGTGGTGTTGCTTTATTGACTATTACTGAAATTGCTTCCTCCTCTATGACAGATTTCTCCCTGTATGACTGTTAAATATTGCCCCAGAAACTGTGTGTCAAAACAGAAGCCTGTTCACACTGAAGGACACCATGAGGGACTAACAACATCAAAATCTGACGTTTACTGTCATCCCCTGCTTTACAACCCCACCACAGCAGAACAGGAAATATTAGTGACATCATGGTGGCTATTGGCTACTCATCCATGGAAATAAAGAAGCAATGCAAAAGCACTATGACAGAGAAATGAAAGGAGGATGTTTTTTTTTCTGCTTGGCATGCTCCTTTCCACATGGGGCTAACAGATGGATGACAATTACGATCTTTATAATAGGACATGCAGAAAGCATTCCTCTCCATGTCTCATGGCATCCATGAGAATGTATCAGCAAATATGCAGAATATTGCTACACTCTCTCTTATGCATTGACACAAGAAACTGTCTGTACCTATATCTGTTGGACTTGCTGTGCACTAAGGAGTCACTACCATACAGTAACAAACTGACTATTATATCAATAGTCAGATAACAGTCCTGCATTACAGATGCAGACAATACATGAAGTGTGCAATGTGAATACTATAATCATAATTAACAGGGCTCTTCGTGATCCTGAGTAATGGAAATTAGCTATCAGATCTAGTTAGTAAAACTGAGTCAGTTTTCCCAGCAGCATTGCTTTGCATAACTAAGCAGCAAACTTCACATCAGTTTCAATTCTTTCAGCCTGTTTCATGTTTCCTCTATTTCAGCAGCACTTTGATATTTTTTCACTCAGCACCCATTGCTGTGGGTGGCAAAGATCACAGAGCCTGGTCAGGTGTCAGATGGAGGAGCTTCAGCTTTTTCACAGCACATTACAAATTATATTGAGCAGAAAACCGTGAACAATAAAAATCTCAAAGGGTAACAAACACATTATAAATCCATCTTTCTCATTATGGTGCAACTTCCTGGGAAGACACAATAAAGCAATGTGGTCCACAGTTTGTTACTTGGTGCGTGTGAGCAGGTTTTTGACTGAAAGATTTCCGATACAACCAAAAGCAACTGAGTAACCAACAACCATGTCAAGGTTGCTTTGGCAGAAGCCTTTAATCCCTAAATGCTCCAGGGAGAGCTGTTTATTAGTGACAGTAGAAAACAAATGGCTGTACTAGCAACAGTAGGCTTCACTTGTTTGTGTGGTTTTAAAACCACTAACAGATGACTATATGAAACTCACATCTTCTGATGCGCCTCACTCTTGATTTAACTATCTGTACTATTTGTCACTTCAAAGATCAAGAATGTTTTGTTTAACAGAGCAGGTTTTTATTGATCATGTCAATCTCTCTTTTAGTCTGTCAGTCTCTCTGTTTTCCATCATCCTCTTGTAATAATTGGATGTGTGCGTAACTGCTACACTAAACATGCCGGTCTTTCCAACTTCAGGTCATAATTAGTAATGCATTCTGTCATCTATTGATCTGTTGATTGATTTTTCAGAGAAGAAATTATTTCTGGGCAAGAGTGATGATCGATGAGATGCTCTGTTTCATTAACAGCTACAAATGGTAATAAAAGCTTTATGTGGATATTTGAAAGTGTTTCGGTGATTTCAAAACTGTTCTTTGCGATTGATTTCACTCATTTAACACAATGAGAAAAACAATCAGTAGTGTTCGGAGTGACCAACTTACCGGTGTCAAGCTTGGTCCCCTTGGCGCAGGCCACCATAGCTCCCATGCTGGGCTGAGAGGTCATGCCAGCCATAGAGTCGACCTAGAGAGAGACAATCAATATGAATACTGTATCACTAAAAGCCTTAATCATTGCAAAAGTGAATTATGTAGGTTCACAGCTTAGCGGATTGATCTACATATATCTGAAGTAAGAACTGTTACACTGGTATGCATCTGTGTATACATGTATATTGTGTATGTATGTGTATTTCTGTAAAATATTATGTAGGTATAGTATATTGACTAACGGTCAAAGGTTTTAGGACATCCACCTGAAATCTAAGCATTTAAAGATCACTACTTAACCTCATAAAGTAAACGGTCAGAAATAAACTATGCAAGGTAAAAGAAATTAAGATCATTAAAATCATGTAACTTTCAACCAAACTTTTCCAGAGATTAAGAAACTGGTCAACTTACACTCCCCGAGGCAGGGGCAGTAAATGAAGCCTTGAAAGTTATTATGAACAGTTATTGCTGGTGTCCCAACCTATGAGGATCACCCTCAAACTCTCTGTCTGTACAAAGGCAGGGTTACTAGAGCCTGCATATATAGGAAGTAGTGCCATATATTTCTGAAGATACAGTGGGAGGTCTGGGCCTCATCAGCAAAACAGCAAAACATTAGTCAAGAAGTATTAGACTTCATGGAAAAGCAGCACAGTCTCCAGACTTATAAAAATGCTGCTTGTGATGAGCTGAATGATGCAATACATTTGTTTTTTTTGTTTTGTTTTTTTTAAATCATTATTATTTTTTAGTTGTTCTATGTTTATTTTCGGACACATTTTGATATTACACAATACAACAATTCAGTGTGTAAAACCCATCAAAATGTAGACAGATTTTACCTCCAAAAACAGTTTACTGTCAAGTGTATTTCAGTCTGCTTCTTGTTTGTTACTTTGCATAAACATTTTACTATCTGGCAGAGTGAGAACATACAGTTTAACTACACAAACCAATGGAATCATTACAAACAAATGTATTTAGTGGCGGTGTCTGGTGGACATACGGTTGTTTGTTTCATACAGCATTACAAGAAACTGAACAGCAGAATGCCCCAAAGCTGTAAATAGCAGCCAATTGCTTTAATGAAAGTGCCAATGCTGGCAGCATACGTCAATGAACACAGTAAGGGAAATGTTACTGGCTTCACCAATTGTTTGGTCTTTGTTTTACTGACATTTCACAATGCAAACTGCAGAACCGGTAGAAAATTAATGTTTGTTCAGGTTGTTAGGGTATCTTGGGGGTGGACCTTGGCTTCTATATAATTACTTCAGTTGAATGTGTGTAGTGGTCGACATGACAGGCTTTCGACATTATCATGGAATTCAAGGTACAAGAGCTTGTGTCTTTCCATAACTTTCATAGGTTGTTTTAAAAGGCATTTTAATGTTGTATGATGTATACAATTAAAAACAGAGAATGGACCATACCGGACCAAATAAAGAAATTCAAGACACTGAAAACATGAATACTTACAGCCACATCGACCACGTCAGCTCCAGCCTCAGCACAAGCCAGCATGGCTGCGACACCAGCTCCAGCTGTGTCGTGAGTATGCACATGGATGGGTACATCTGGGAAACGGTCTCTCAGAGCACCGACCAGAAGCTTACTGGCTTCTGGCTTCAGCAGGCCGGCCATATCCTGGGGAGATGGGAGAAAGAAGATGACAAATGAAGAGGAATTAGTAAAAAGGGTGAAGGAAGACTGTAAATGCAACATGATTTCACATTCACTAGTGCATGACTAGAACTCCTGGGACTAGATTCCTGGACATGAATAAATTAAAACACAAACAGACATTCATCTAGATGTGTTCAGCCGTGGATTTGTGTAACTCTTCTAAATTTTGGATATGGAGTCCTGGACTAAGTTAAACAAGATTAATTTCAACCACCTGTCTTTGTTCTCATTAGTGAGAGAATGTGCACACAACACAAGCCTGAGGCTGCTCATAAAACCTGGAACACATCACATCGTCCTGATAATTTGGTAGAATCGAATAAGTAAAAACAGCAGAAGGAACATATTCATATATCAAATTCTTGGAGGGATCAGGGCTAGAAAAAGAAAAGAGTATTGATGTGAAAAATGAGAAATAATCTCTGTATGTTGATTTGATAACCTTGGTTAATCTTTAAAGAGTTTGATTCAGTCCATCTGAGCAAACACAAGTTTGAAATAATGTAGTTTATAAACCGTCTATATTTTCTTGAAGAAAAACAAAATCACAATTTTGTAGATGGAGTAAAATGAATTAAATAATGAAATACAATGTTTACACACAATATTAATTAGAACAACATCATACTGACAAAGTTGAAGGTTTCACAGTCCAGCAAGGATGATTGTAATTTACAAATCTCGGCTGATATTAATGAAAAAATCCTAGAGTTTAGATGTTTAGTAGTGCTTCCTTTGATAATCATTGCACTCCTTGAAGTTATAATGCATACTCATTTCCTCGTTTAAAAGTTAACCTCATTAGCTGTGTGAGGCTTTACGAGATTGCCACTGCTGTGTGTTATGGTTCACACTGCGGTAGAGCGAGAGTTTATCATTTCACATTCGAAAATATTCTGTCATGCTTGAATAAAGATATTAATTCAATGTGAGCATTATCAGTCTATTCATTTAGATAAGCAGCTCAAGTACACAAGCTATTTCAATAACAGAAAATAAAAATAAAACACTCATCTGTGTTGAACAGTTCACATGTGAGTGTTTTATTAATCAAAATGCTGATTCAAATGCATGTATGTTTTTACTTTCTGATAATAAATTGATGATACATGACTGATTTATTTTGTGTGTCTGTTCTCTCGGCAAAGATTCCACCATTTTATCTGTACCGGCACCAGAGGTGAAAGTATAAGAAAGCAGCAGTGGTAGTTGTTGCAGTACAGGTCATTTCAACATATTTAATGCAGGGTATAAGAGATGAATAAATGCATAAATAAACTGCAGCCTTCTTATGTTGTTAGAGAATGATAATTTGGAGCTGGCCCTAAATATAATGATATAAATACCAAAAGAGTGTACGCCAGTCAAAATGTATTTACACACTCTTAAGCTGTTTTTTGTGTTTGTATGTTTGGTGGCAGATGGGCAGGGACCTTTGCACAGAGGCAATCAAGATGTGCCTGACTAGCTTGGTGTAGTAATGCTAAGTAACACTAAGCAGCTCTTAAAGCAAACACTTAAAACTCTCGATCCTGTTTTGATTTTCTCACCTTGATACACAGGATGTGGGTTCCGGCTTTGACAAGTTCATCTGCCAGTTTCAGATAGTAGTCCAGGGAGTACTTTTGCCTCATTGGGTCAGACACGTCACCTGTGTATGAAATGGCAGCCTCCACTACGCCACCTGCTGCCCCAGCAGCCTCCATCCCAAGCAGCATGTTTGGCAGATAGTTCAGGGAATCGAAGACACGGAAGATGTCCATGCCATTTTCCTTGGCCACCTCGCAGAACCTTGAGGAGGGTGGACAGGGTGTGATGATAGCCAACGACACGTATAGTTGAATTACAGTCAAATAAAATCCAAATCAGAAGCAGAAAACGCTGAGGAAAGCAAGTCAAGACTTAAAGTACACTAAAAGATTATCTCCCACACTTTCATACTTACAATAAGTTTGTCTTGATGTACAGTATATCCCAGATAATAGCACACATCTGGGTTGGTATAAGCCGTTTATATACATCTCCATATCACCACTGATAAATATTGCTGTACCTGTGTTAATACAATTTTCTTGCATTTTTCCATGAAAAGTGAGCTTACACAGCCTGCAGGAGCCGACAATAACTCGAGAAAAGCACATACCCGCCTCATTATCCAAGCTGCTAGTGGTAAATCCCTCCTATTATAGCCCTAGCCCCAGTATCTTCATTAGGTTTTTCATAACTCGGCTGAGTGCTTACTGTAGCTGAGTTGCTCTGAATGCAATATTTACACACACAGACTTTTCGTTTTGGCAAATAAACAGACTTAATGTTGTGCCACAAGAGGATTACCAGTTCAATGTCTGCGTGTCCAGCATTTATTTAAGACCATAATTCACACAAGTGCTGTCTATTTGACATTGTTTGGCACCCAGTCGAACATACATTACTGCCCTATACATGTGAGTCGCACATGAAAAGATCATTATTATGACAAGGACAAAAACATCCAATTAACAAGCATATGACCCTTAGAATTTACACTGCTCCTGCTGCAAATTGCACTTTACTGTGACCCTGTGAAATGGACTTTAAATCAATAAAATTAAATAAAATTACACTTGATTTAGTTAATGAAGATGCTCAGGACACTTAGCTGCAAGCTGCCACACTAAAGCTGCTGAAGGTGTGAGACTGACAGAGATGAGATGATAGAGCGAGAGAGAGAGAGAGAGAGACAGACAAGAAAACAGATCAAAGCCATTAATCACCATCCTGCAAATTTTCAGTGGCACTCCTACTATGGGCCACACAGTGAGGGTTAAAGGAGATGAAGAGAAGATAGAGGGAATAAAAAAATAGAGGAAGGAGAAGTATATAATGCAGAGAGATGAATGGAAGCGTAAAACAGAGTTATAAGAGTGGGGATAAATAATGACTTTATGATAGGAGAGGGGGTGCAAAAAAAACACAGAGAGGATGAGGGAGGTCTGTGTGTGTGTGATTCAGTGGGAAGGAGGGAGGAGGGGACAGATGCATTAGTCATAAAGCCACTACTAATTTATTTGAGGTGAGGGGAATTACACAGTGTATATGCAGTGTTCACGGGTGAGCGTGTCCTGGTGCATGGTTGTGTGTTGAACTGATTCAGGTTTGCATGCCTGAGTTTACATGAGTCTCCCACATCATGGTGGTAACATGTGAATCCATTTGGAAAAGCGTTAGAGACATGTGCATGCGTGCATGCATGCATGCAGGCGCAGGAGTATTCATGGCCATAAAGGTTTTACTGGTGTACACTTAAATCAATGATATGTCTGTGACATGTATGTAATTCACTGAGAACAGCAGGAGATAACAGGAACACATAGTCCAAAATGTTTGTGTTAGTGTGTTATGCGTGTTATGTGGTTATAAACCTTACAGTATATTCATATATATGTGTATGTATACACACACACATATATATATAGGAGAGCAGCTGTGTTTGAAAGGTTCATGCTACATACAGAGTTATTTATACAAGTGATTTATACAATTAAGAAGAGAGTGGGAGGAGAAAAAAGCTCGCTCTCAAGTGATCAAAAGTGGAGCTTTAAGCAACTCTTGTTTTCAACTGAAAAGCTCCATCTGCTGAAGTTTGCCACAAGATGTGGTTACTCACTGTTAGAAACAGTGGGTTGGACAAAGTAGTTCTGGAAAAAGAAGTCACCTGTACCTTGTGTTTGTTAAGTTATCCAGTTTTATCAAAACATTGTTTGAACAAAATGGAGCTGGAATTAATGCCACACAGTTGTCTGCCTCTGCCAATATGTTGTCACATTTCATTGCATCATATTAGCTTTGTTTGTGAAATTGTAAGACGGATTGTATGTGTTGTAATTATTGTAACCATCAAATTAAATAATAGCTTATTTAAGAAAAAAAGTCTCAGGATAAAAATGCTTGTATGTCACCTACAGGGATGATTCAACTGATTGGACAGAGGTAATGTCTGGCTCTCTGTTAGGCTGTGTCTTGTAAGGACTGTCGGTGTGATAAGCTGCACCCTCAGCTTACATCTTTTATTACAGAACTCTCTCCTGTGTTGCTTTGTTTTTACTTCACTTGTCTGAAACAGACTTTGCATATTTTTTACCTATTTGTTCGTGCAGATATTCAAGGATTCCCAGAAATTTAAAGCATGGAAAATGCCAGTCTGAGCTTACAATTATGTATAGAGTTGATGGTCATCCATGCTGTTCCCATGGAAACAAACCAGTCAGGGAACATTTTATAAATACTATGACAGTGACAAACAATGGAACTGGATGAGTGACAGCTGGTTCCAGGAAAAACTCATTCATGTGGATGTTTTTCCAAGAATCAGTCAATCAAACAATGTTTTCAGTTTAGTGTAATGGCTAAATACGACGTTCTTAGGCAGTGTATGGATTTGGATGGAGATAAAATCTAAAATAAAATTAAATAAAATAAATAAAAACAAAAATAAGAATCAAGGTGTTCATGTTAGCTGTTAAAAATTTGATTGCTGTGTGTATATGGGTGACTCACTTGAACACGGCATTGTCAGGGTAGTTAGTGTAACCCACAGCGTTGGCGCCTCTCAGCAGCATCTGGAAAGGGATGTTTGGGATCAAAGCTCTGAGCTCCTGGAGTCTCTTCCATGGGCACTCTGACAGGAAGCGCATGGCCACGTCAAAGGTAGCCCCTAATCACACACACGGGTGCACACACAGACACAGAGTTAGCGGTTTCTATCAGCTGTCATCTCATATCACATCTGTTATCTCAATTTGAGTCAAAAATATCAAAATTTTTCAAACTTCAAATACACAGCACCCATATAAACACATGCTCAAATAAAGTATCTCATTCCAACACTTTCATCATTTCATTTTAAAGTCACTTTAAGATCTAAGAAACATTTTAGTGGAGGGGTCGAAAAAAGACAAAGCAATCTCTTATTTCCCATTCTGGGGGAGTAGATTAGTGAATCTCATACCCGTTTATCATATCAGCCAGAAATATTGAAGCCTCCAGTGGTTTTCTGCTGATCCAACACTGTCATCATTAAATTTCATTTTCTGAGCACTCATACATTTAGACACGGAGAGAATACTAAGCACAAGTGCTTGTTCCCGAGAAGCAGGGATGCTACAGGAAAAGTCTTCTCTTTATCAATTTTTTGAAACCTCCCTCAATTGGGATTTAACTCCATGTCAGCGTTTCTTTAAAAAAACTGGTTTAGAGCAGAAATGACCCAGAGCAATCCTTTCTGATGTTAAACATTGGTATTAATGTTTCATTGCACGTGAGATGTCAAACCATGACACTGAGTGAGGAATTCACCTGGGTCAGCAGAATTTACTCTAATAATTTCATAACACCAATGAAGACTGACAGCTGGTCCCACATGCAGGACATTAGGCACAGCCACTGCTGCAGCCTGCCTTTTTTGCAAGAACAGGCAGCTTGCAATCTGCCATGAAGATTAGCTGAAATAAATCAGTTGGAAGGATAGAAACAAGCATTTTACGCAACACCCACAATTGCAGGCAGTGTATTCAGAGCCACATGTAATGTTTAAAGATAGAGATAAAATTACTTATTTTAGGACAAACTATCTCCTGGAATAGGTGTGGAAATAAATGGTCTGTAATATCCTCTGCTGGTATGTTGGGTAAGAGTACATTTTACACAAAACTCAATGATAAAACAGTTTCTGCATTCTCATATTGGCAAGCTCTTTACTCCATCCAAATTTCCACTGGTGATAAAATAAGGTTCTATACAGATAACTTTTATCTCATGCTCTTGAGCCCATACAAGAATCTATCATGAATAAAAATGATTAACATCTATAATGTGAATCTTCGTGTTACACAAGTACACACTTCTCTCAGCAGTTACCAGCATTTTTTGCTTAAGTGTGCAATTATAGTCTTGATACATTTGATGGTTTTTATGTCATCAGTGATTCCCCTGCATTGCTCTGCACAGGCTAATTTGCCTTTGTATAGTCAAGACTTTCATGCTTGTTTGCTTGCGTTTACATCACATACCTTAAAACATAATATATAAGAACCTGATAATACAACTACTGGACTGAACAAAATGTGGATGAGCACATTCAGCAATTACGAATCTGCAGCTTTGCCACCTGATAAATTTGCTAACTGTAAAACAGATATGAAGAACTATATAGATAGATTATATGACCCAGTTCATATTACTGTATCTCTGTGGTGTTGGGAGGAACGCTATATCAGGAAAGGACTTAATCCTCAAAGGGCTTTCACAGGCTTAATCTCTTCAATGATTCATTCTGCCTCTAAGCAGCTGAAACATGTGAAAGCAATATTCCCTATCTAAGACTACTCTGTGAAAAAAACAAGATTCATGTAGTAGGGACAATGTATCAGGGTTACAGTTTTCAATACTCACATGGTCATCTCCCTTTAGTACTGTATTTAGATTCTAAGTGATCTGAGCGCAGCTGGACACAATATTCATTATGTCTGATCAATTTCTAATAAAACCACAATGTATAGGGACCTTCTATCAAGAGAGGCATAGTTATTCCTCCTGTGATCATTTAGTAATTTATGAGGAACTTTTCCACTGTTTCATTTGGTAGATTTCAGTGGTCACTGTGGGAAAGATAAACTTTTTTTTTTCTTTGTCCTTCACAGCTTCAAACATGAAGTGAGAGCATTCATGTTGTGATGTTTAACACTAAACTGTGGTATTCACACCATTATATTCTCTTTTTATTATTACACATTATTATATTAATAAAATAAAAAATAACTGTTGCAGTCTGAACAAAAAAATTCTATTACAAAGTGGAAGCATTTAAAAAGCATTTATGTGTGGATGCTCATGGGAGGTCTAAGGAAGGAACCTATTAGGTTACATTATGAGGAATATAGGATACAGTGTTTGTGGAGCTTAATTCTTACAAGGAACTAAGAGTGGAGATATCTTGAATTATTATGTTATTATTGCTAAGTAAAGAAACTATTTATATTGTCCTTTTCAAAAGAGAAGTAATACATTGATTTACAAAAGGAATAAAAGAGAGTCAATGAGGCTGATATATAAAACAAGGAGGGAGAAATAAATCCACTAAGAAAGTTGATATAAAGCTACAGAATACTTGGAAAACTGTGTAAAATGTGTTGTAAAGATGTATACGGGCTTGGTCCCCTCTCTATTTTCTCTCTCCCGAACATAAAATAAAAGGAAAAAAAGGAAATCTATTTAAAAAAAAAAAAAAAAAACAGGACTTGGAGCAGCCCCATGTGGAGCTTAAAACTGATTCTAACTGAAAAAAATGTTATTTTGTGTCAAAGACGAATGGCAGGTTGGCAGATTCATGAGTTTTCCAAATGCTTACCGTTTATACGTAACTACTCAAATTAGGGAGTGTATCAGAGGGATTTCTAGTGAGAATTTATTCTGAATTTAAGTAATTATGACAAAGCTCTGTTCTGCTTTCTCAGACTCCACCATGTTGAAGCTACTCACAACTCAAGAGGATCTACTAGCAAATAACATGTTTCTTCAGTGACTCACATTCTTCCCAACTTTCCTTTACTGTGAAGACTAAATGAATCTTACACTCTTCAACTCACAATATCAAATCATTTCAGAATTACTATGTCAGGAATTGTTTAAACACATCAAACTCTTGCTTTACATCTGATTTCAATGACGTTCTCCCGTAGCAGTTGTATAAATGTGAGATAAGTATTCACTTTCTATAACTATGGTATGACGATAAACTGTTCAAACCTTAAGTGCTTTTGTTGTCAGAACATTTCAAACCTCATCTTCCTCTGCAATTCAGACATAAGTACATTATGTGAGATTTTCAAAGGAAGACACCGAATAAGATGAATTCTCTTTTCTCTTGCTGTTTTATCATAACTGGATTTGGTTCAGAGACCAGATTGTTCTGCAGTGTTTACAGAGCTTTTACCGCAGCAAATGCCCAAATTAAGAAAATTTACCACATTGTCTACTCAGTTGTGAATAATTATAGGCTACTGATGCTGGAGAATAGTTGGTTGAAGCCTTAAAGGGAAATGATGATATTACTAGATTTTACAATCATCTGTTTAGAGGCAAATGTTCACTGTAGTCAAGCCTTAATAAACGTGTAGTGTATAAATGTGAAATTAGTTTGGAAAAAAAAAGCTGCTGCTGCTGGTGTTCTTTTCTGGCTTTTGAACAGTTCAATAGGCCAGTGGTTTAGGGTTTCTGAAAAACATGGTAAGTTTCAGTTCAGAAAATAGGAAGCTCCCATCAAATGAACATTTTTAATACTAAAGCATTAAGTGCTGTGAAAGCATGCTCTCTATCAGGTTTTATTGACTACTTTACACAGTTTCTGGTTCTCACATGAAGCCAAGAGAAATAGTTAGAAATCCTGACAGACAGATTAATGTGTACTGTTTTATCAGTAAAACATGTAGACATGTCTTACTGTGCTCTCAGCTTCCCATTTCCTAAAAGGAGATTTATCACAGTTTATGAAAAACGATAGCCCCATTGGATCATGGTTAAGCCCAGGGAGGCTGCAGCACAGTGGTAGGATCCTCAGAGTTAAAACTATGAGGGAGGTTGTGTTCATGATTATGAATGATGGTAAACAACATTTAGTAAACAAATTCTAACATATTCTTGGTTTAAAAATGGCAGAGTTAGTGTTTTAATGCCTCTTATAATAGATAATGATATTTTTAAAAAGGTATCCATCTGCCTTAATCAAAGCACTTTTCTCTCTCAGTTGGCTTACATGTTTTAATGAGACATACGAAGACGCAGGGATTCCCTGGTATCTCCGCAGCAATTTCCCCCAGAGTGATGGGCTGAATTCACTGCGAGTTTTCACTTTCTCTCTTCAAAGATTTACTTTTAATGTAACTGCTCAAACACAGCTAAGCTGAATACATATCGTCTTCCTCTGGTCAAGCTCATAATAACGTCATGATATACTGGGAGAGGGAAGTTGGGAAGCATTTAAGTCCTTTTTTATCACAATATTTCCTCAGTGATTTACTTTGGCTATAACCTTTTTATCTGTTCAAACACAAGATGAGTGGACAGTTGCTTAATGTGAGAAGTGCCACAGTAATGAAATATATAGCCTTTTCCCTTAAGTGGTTTACCATGATCGGCTACCAGAAGGAGTTTAATCTCAGAAGGAGTTCAGAGCAATGAAGAGGTTTCACTAGAGACTCTCTCTCCTGTGTTTTTTCACTTTGTTCAACCATCAAACATTGTGCGCAGTTACTGAAACAGAACCCCTTTTACTTTAGGCTGCTGTTGTTTCGTTCCTATGTTTGCGCTCGTGATCTACTCAAAGCACTCCAAGTAATATAAACACAATCACTCTGACTAGTTTAGTCTAATTGAGCATTAAATTAAATGTTTCAACCTCAAGAGGGGCATTGGGGATATCTCTCCCACAAATGTGCATGTCCTAAGTGTTTGAGTGTTCAAATGGGAAAAATGAATTTACTCTTTGAAACCAGTTCATAACAATTTAACTTCATAGAACCATTATCAAGAAGTGTCGATAATTGGTCTTGTTGCCAACTGTTCAAACACGAGACATATTTTTGTTCTTTGGCCAATTTCAGAGTAATTACATATTATACAGGGACACTATTGGGCTGTTCATGCCTCAAGAAGTTTCAATAAAGCATCATTTTCTCTATTCATTCAAGAGCATGCAAAGGTACAATCACTGTCTATTGAGGGAATGTGTTGAAGACTGACTTGTGGGAGTTGAGATGGAGGAATGAGATGCTTTTTCAATGCTACATTATTTTCACAGATCAAACAAGGAAAACAAAGAGGAGCAATCATTGTCGTCACTGAAATGTGGAGCAAATCTAAAGCAAGAGTGGGAGAGAATGGAAAGAAGAGGTGTGGTTGTTCAGATACATTAACGTGGGGGAGCGCATATACAAAGAGTTTAATTAACATGATAGTCATCGAAGGAAGGAAGTTCAATCCATTCTTACATGGCAGCCTGTATGAGATCACATATCATAGGTCCCCCTCCCACTTATTATGTTGCTATAGGAGATTGCTGTCTGCTTTCCATTGCAAACTGATTAACTTTTTTTAATCATGAGAATTCTGTAAACTCATCCACATTATTGTAACAATGACAATGAATATAGTCCTACTGGTCTTATCAGGGGGCTAGGGATAAAAAGCCGATGTAATCATTTCAGCTTTACATACATTTAGGAGTCAACGAAAATATACCAAACGGTGAAGATGTTCATTCATCACGCTAAAATTTACCTCCCCAGTTCTCCAAGCTGAAAAGGTTGTTGAAGTTGTGGCTGACAAATGGTGAGATCTTCTTTAGATCATGGGTCCGGACCCTGGTTGCCAAGAGAGACTGGTGGGCATCCCTGAATGTGGTATCCATGAGTAACAGTCCTTGGTGGGCGCGAACAGCCTTAGCAAATCCTTCAGGGCCATCACGCAACAGCACATCACGGAAACCTACTGGAGGGTCACCTATTAGTGTAGAGGGAAGAAGGCAAAGTAAGTAAAAGAGGAAAGTTAATGTGGACAACAATGCAAAGGGGTAATAAAAGCAAAATAGTTTTGCGGTTATACATAGGACATAGCTTGTGAGAAATCAATATCAGATGCTGGAGGAAAACCACCACACTTAATGATCAGGCCATGTATCTACAGAAAACTGAGGGGAAGTCTTGGTTTTGTAAACAATGGAGCTGATATTACTACTCTACGTGAAAAAGGCAGAACTGCCCCTCTCTTCTTTTTTTATGACGACACTGGCAGCATGAACACCTCCAGATCCTAAGTATTGTCTGGTACACAGTATTAACAAAGGAAACTTGACACACACAATACTGTTACTCATAGATATTCTTTAGATAAGCAGAAAAAAAATATGTTAAATTTCTTTCTATTATATCTATTATTAAGCCCTTTATTTATCCAATTGTAAACTGTGTATTGACTTTATACACTGCTTAAGTGTCTAGTCAAGATTAATGATGTCCACCATTTTAACAAGACACCAGGCAAGAAGGTAAACTGCTGTTATTTATACAGTGTTTTCTCTTAAGTTGTGTTGTTAACAAGTCTGGTGGTTGTCATAACTTCTACTAATGAGGTGGACTGTGTATCCTCTCATTGCTGCTCCAATCACCCACAGCTCAAGTACATCAACTGTAAAACAATACAGGAATATAAACTCTGTTGCCTGCCTATTAGACACACAGCCCACCGATTTGTGAGAATTGATTGCTCCTGCTGACAGTGACTCATATGGCCAAGGTTTTCTATACAAAGAAAGCTACTCTTTAGGAGATCCAAATGACTGAGCTCGATACTGTATGGCTGCCAGCAGAAGGAAGACCGATTCCAAGATAGCTGCTACTACACTGTTCACGCATCTTTTAATTTCTGTTATTGATGCTCAAAAATTCTCATTCCACCATCAATCAGAGAGCTGTTATGTTGCTGCAAATATTTGCACGAAAGACATATTTCTATTTTGAAAAGTGTGGAGGAACCACCAGATGGATTACACTGAAATTATTTATTTCTAGACTTTTTAATCTATGTTCTTGGAGATAAATATTATATATATATATATATATATACACATTATAAATCTCCAACAACCATATCTGCATATCCAGTGGACATGAGGTTCCCAGCCCAAAGGATAAACAAAATGTCTGTCCCTGAGTTAATGACATACAATTTGATAATTGAGACATTTTACTCAAAACCACAGAAAATGTTATGATGTAGCTAGAGCAAAAAAAAAAATTTAGATTTTCATTGCAGTCTTTTTAGTAGTTGTTGAGATATTTCAGTCTGTACCAAACTGATAATGCAATCAATCCATGCAGTCATGCAGCTAACGTGACTAAAAATAGGACAAGAGTAGTGGAAACACGTGAACTATAACCAAGAAGGTATATTACAAGGTGCAAGAGCCATTATAAGGGTGTTTCTGAAACCTTTCTGTTCCACTCCCTGAGGAACCTGAGATGAAGACTGTTGGACATCTTGGCATTAGATGAATGTTTTGGTTAGCCTTCTAAGCTGGAATGTCATACACAGTGTCAAAGTGAAGCCTCACAACTAAAAGCTTCTACAAAGAGAAATAAAAACAATTGTTATGAAATCCCCAAGACGAATAGTGTAGTTCAGTTTATTACAGCTGAGTGGTCCTCAAAACAAACACCTTAAACATTGCAAAGACCTTGCTATATTTACACAGCTACAACCAGCCTGCTGTCCTAATCCCTCTCACCCTCTCTCTTTCTGTCTTTAACAATTTAACAGAAGCAAAACCAAAGGCCTTAAAATACTGGAAGCAAAATTGGGATCTATTTTTGATGCTGTGTGTACAATCATCAATCAATTAGACTAGTTAATGAGGTACTATCCGCCTACTTAGTTGTCCTCCAACCCTTTTGTCCCTCTATTTCTCTCGCCCTCTATCTCCCTTCCTCGCTTTCTGCATAATCAAATATTCGCTCTTGACCTTTTATTGTTGCACCTCATTCCTGAAAACAAATGATCTCTACTATAATTGTCTCTAAGGCCAGCATGGGCAAAATGAACTCTACATACACACACACTTCATACACAGATGAAGATACCTTTATCCATCCACACAAACAAACCTCACTGAGAGGGACTAGATGAGCTCTGTGAAATCACGTCACTGAAGCAAACAGATACAGACACTTTGAACTTATCAAGATCTGTGTATGATACTGCAGCTGAGGGAACACACAACACACACACACACAGGTGCCGATATACTCAGAGAAATGATTTATACTCTTTCCATTTCTCACGCCGATTCAGTATTAGAAACTTGCTTTGTATGTTTTTCCACTGCTCGTGCCATCTTTGACACACGTGCCTCAACACAATGGGGAAGAAAATGAGGGCATCTGCAGTGGGACTATGGTGGCCGATAACATGTGACAGTTTCCTAGAGAAGACTAGTCAGTGAATTTGTGTGTCGCATCATACAGAGCAGAACCAAAAAGTAGTAAAGAGATACAAGTCCCATGTGGTTGCTGTGCTTGACAACTGACCCACTTATACAAAAACATAAACCCGTTCTTTTGCATTTAAATCAGCCCACTGCCACTCCCAAGCTTTCCTGTCCTCACTACTGTTCCCCAGGCTGATGTCAATTTCAAAGCCCCTTCTTTTGACATTCCTCACCTGTCTGAACCTGTCTGTTCCCCTCATCACACTGTAGTTCTTCCACAATAGCAGTTTACGTTTCAAGACAGAGTGAGCTCCTGTGCTCATAGGTACTTTTTATTTGCAATTTGTGTACAAGACAATCTCAGTGTAATAACAGCTTGCCTTGTTGCCATCCTGAGCTGACATCTGTGTCTGGGATTCTCTTAATTGGCAGATCCTGATAGGACTGCTAATTAGTGTTATTTAATGTCATGAGAGCTGGAGCAGTCATTGGATTAATTCTCGACATGTTAAAAGCAAGTAGATGTGCTGCATGGCTTGTGAGTTAAATGTGCAGCTTTTTGTTTGCTACAGATGCTCATCTATCTAGTTCTAATATTACAAAAGATATTCCTTTCTTATATTACAACCAATATTTTTTGATGGATTTATAGTTTAGCCTTAAGCAGTTAAAAACTGCTAAACTATACCCTGTTGAAAAGCATATGACTGGCAGCACCGTTCAAAAACAGAATTTTCCCCTACATTGCTGCATGCCAGGTGTGAAACAAGCAAATAAAAAATGTCTTTGAGAAAGAACAAAGAGGAAATAAGTGACTTTGCTGTACACTCTACTGAAAAAAAATCCTAAGTATCTTCAGGTTTCAGACAGCCAAATTTATGAGTCTTCATACATCCATTTGAAGCTTTCTGGAATTAGTTTGGGACCTAAACAAAAGGTTAAAAAATTACAAAGCAGTCAAAACAACCTTGAAGAAACATGAAGCGAAAGAGTGAATATGAACATTTGAAGTCATTGTGTGTTTACTGAACCACTAAAGTCTTTATCTGTATGCAAGATAGAAAGATTGGGCACAGATGTTACATCTAGCCAGCTAGCCAGTCTTCTACCTTAATCCTAAGAATGAAAATACAGCACACGACACAACGGGAGGAGGGACGTAGTCTGTCATTTTTATTAGTCATTCGTCCTAAAGCTAGCTCTGTGGCATCTGGTGATTAACCTCTAGATGTCCTCCATTAAATAAATCCAGACAATAATTGGAACAAGGTGTACTTATACACCATCGATGAACCACTGGCCATTAGCCTTCAGAGGGAACGTTTGCCTACATATCCTAATTAGAAAATAATGGCCTCAGAGTACTTATCAGGGTTCTGTCAGGAGATCCTCACCCTGTCTTTGAAGAATTATTTTTTTTTTTTCTCTTCTCATTGCAGAGGTAACTTCTCAAAAATAAATTTTTTGTGATTTTTCCTTTTTCTCATTATCTTTAGCTATAATGTTTAGGTATATCACAAGTGGTACATGGTAATAGTTCTTCCTATTCTGTTGCCCACCTCTATATCCCCCATCTATCTATCTTTCTCAGTAATTTATATATCTCTGTCTGTCTGCCACTATGTCATCCTTACTATTTTCTCTACATTCAGGGATTCAATGCTGCACAAACCCTCTGTTCTCCTTTTATAACCTCTTTCTCCTTCCATGCCCCTGTCCCTCCCTCCATCCCTCCCTCTACAGAGTGTGATAATACAGGCCTAATCCCTCTCTTCTCTCAATCCCTCGGTTGAATGAAAGAAAGGATATAAGCACATTACAAATCTCATTACTAGGCTTTAGGTATGCCTCTGTGCGTGCCTGTACTGCATATACCACCTCATCAGCTGCTTACTATAGGTAAGTGGAAGCATGCAGAGTTGTCTGACTATAGAGGACTTGTCCAGTTTGTATATACTGTAAGTGTGTGGTTTTAAAGTGTACATGTATATGTGTTTCCTTTCCAGCAACAAGAGGGGTGGGCAGTGATGGATTTCAACACAGTATTTGCATAAGTAGACAAGTGGTGAATAAGTACACCAAAACACACTCCCATGCAAATGTACATAAGCACTACAGATTATTCTTTCCTATTCTACTCCATTCCGTTCCACTGTGCACAGTTTTCGCTGTCAGATTTGATTTGTTATGCCTGATTATGATTCATATTATTCACATTATTTTGTTATAAGTTCATGTTTACCGGGCACGGTGTAGTATGTACTGAGGCAGAACACAGCGCTGATCAACATGTCAGATTTATACAGCCGATGAGTTTGTTGCTGTCAGAAGGAGCAGCTGCATAAATTCATGCCAGTTCACACCCCCGTAATAAAAATAATCCTGGGAGCCTGGTGAGTAGTGGCCACAATTGCTTCGAAATGACAACAAACATCTAGAATAAGCCTATTTGTTTTAAATATTTGTCTGTTTTCAATTTTAAACACATTTAACAGTCAGTGTTGTCATTATTCCATCAATACTCCAATCTGTTTTTAAATGAGTAAAGAGAACCTAGTATAATTAAGCGCTCACCAAACAAATTGCTGACTCATTTTACCAGTGTCTGGTAAACCTTTCTGCATTTCACGGTGCACTGTCTACTACACATCACTGTCCACTGGTACTGAAGCATTTCACATCACCCAAGAAGTTCTCCAGAGCTGAAGAACAGTGCAACTGTAGCAATGGAGATGAAGTAGGCTACAGCGTATAGGAGTATGGTGGAAAAAGCCAAGTTGTCTTGTTGCTTTTGGATTAATTAGCATTTTTGACACAATTTGGAGTGCTCTATATATCTATTACATTAACTCTACCGAAATAATTAATTATTCTTTTTGTAGTCTGGATTTCCCCAATTATCACTAGTGTCATGTGTGTAATATTTTTTATACCAGAAGGGGGAGACAAAAACAAACACTGCAGGTTTAACCTTTAAAAATCCTCTGTGACACTAATTTGTATGGGAGATACCAAAAATAAATAAATAAATACTCCAGAGACTGACTCCAGAGACCCTAAGTGGCTAAACAAGCTCATCAAAGAGTGTGTTGGCCTTTCCTGTGGGACTCCAGGGCTGCTGGTGCAGATTGGGGTGAAAACCGAAGAACTTCTGCCTTCACAAACAATGAGCTGCATTCTCTTCCCACTGTACTCACAGCTCAGCAGAGCACTCTGGGCCAAAACCCTTTTCCTCCCCGAGTGCTAAACTGAGCCATTTAGGAAGGCCTTTCTGCCTACAGCTATCAGACTGTTCGACAGCCCATTTGTCATTTGGTGGGTGCTTTTATCCTAAGTGCCCTATGGATCCACAAGTGTTTACATTTTTAGCATCTGTGCCGCTGGGGAAATGAAACACCTAACCCTTGCAGTGGCTGTGACTTGCTAAATTAGTCCAAATGTAATAAATGCAACAAGGATGATGCATTGTGACATCATTATGGGATTGTAACAGTTCAATAACACTTTATAGTGACAGAGCCCCATGTATTTTTTTTCAGTTTTAATACAGTATTGAATGATCAGTTGCTGGTTGTTGACATGTCGCCTTACACACACAACTACGTAATTATAGCAGTAAAAACACATGACTAGTGGTGGTTTGCATAATAATGTGTGATAAAACAAACAAAGCACACGCTGTGATTGGCTGATTTGCATTTTGACGTACCCATAGTGACAGGAGGGATAACGGGGTCTGTGGAGGAGGGTTTAGCCTTGACTGGGATTGGTGTAGTTGGTCCATTTACCATAACATGACCTATAAATGATGAAGAAAAATGGAGAACACAAGTCAAATGCATTTCTGTAACATATGTGAAATGCTTTAAAGATGATAAAAAGTCAACAAGGGCTATTAAACACCAGTACAGAGGCTATTAAGGTTTATGATCACATGTTTATGGATCAAGGTCTTCTTTAGTGGTCTCATCTTACATTTATGAGTTAGAGGTGTTCAGTAATTAAATTACCACATTCCACTTTTTTTCCCCATTTTTTAATGTAATGTTGAGCTTTTTCTGCTTTCATCTAAGGGTTGGTAGAAAGCTGAAATAAACCAAGGTTTACCTCATTTACACACATTTACTCTAACATACAATGCAAGTCTAATCATACCATCCACATCTATGTATATGTTAGTCCTTGTTTCTTTCATAAAATATTTCTATAATTTTAAGCATCTTGATTTTTTTAAGCATCTTGAATTTCAAGACAATATTTGACCCTTGGGTCTTGAAAATTAATATTTTTAACAGTATGGAATATATAGCACTGCTACTCTTACATGCAGTATATTACTGGTTAATAGCAGAATCATGAAGGTGTAAATATGTTGCAGATAGGTGGTTGTTGAGCTATTAAATGCTATAATCATTCCTGATAGAGGCCTTCGTCTTAATTACATAAAGACCACATATTTTGCAATTGTATTCAGTGTTTGTGTGTCTATACACTGACCCAGGTAGTGTAGCAGCTTCTGGGCTCGGTTCTGAGTGGGTTTGAGGTTGAAGAGTTCCTGGTTCTCGTCAATGAACTGGGTGTCCACGGTGGAGTGGAGGAACTGGTGGTTGGATAAAACATTCTGGAGGAATGGGATGTTGGTCTAGAGAGAGAGAGAGAAAACAGCAGACGGGACTTTTATTTTGAGATCTTGAACAAAAAATTTGTGAAATACCTGTAGCAGAGACTGATGTAAATGTAAAGACAAAAAAAGGACATATTTTGTATAGAGAAAGCAAGCAAAGTGCTGTTCTGTTCAAGGAAAAACAATCTATCTAAAGAGCTCCATGTTAAACAGACATTTGCAAAAAACGCAGACACACAGCAACCTCCATAATGGTAAACTGGCATCATTCAAACCCCATAGTCTGTGATAAATACTGCACAATCTCAGCTCCATGTGGAGAGGGAGAAAGTCAACTGTTGAAAGTAATTACATTCTATTTCTATTTTGTTGTTGTTTGTTTGCCTCAAAAGTATTATCACGCCAATTAAGCTCTCTAAATTAACAAAGACAGGGAGAATGATTGAGAGAAGAGAAGAGGAAAGAGATGTAACTGTTGGAGTTAATTTCATTACTTAATTTGTTGCTAATTTTTTTCTTCTACTCTTGTAAGCCTGGCTTAACAATGAGAAGAGACTGTTTTGAATTATTGCAAGAGGCGGAGAAAGTGAAAGAACGAGGCGGAAAGAGATTGACAGGAAGCGGGAGGAGTGGAGTAAACAACAGAAAGAAATGCAGAAGAGAGAAATATGATAATATGCATTCATTTGAGTGTTGCTTTAGGTGTGTTTGGTGTGGTTTAATGTTTCCAAAGAAGAGTGAAGAACTTGAAAAAGTGTGGAAATATTTTTTCCTTAAATTTGCTGAAAATATTTTGTATAAAACAACAACAAAAAATGTCTATTTTAAATGTAATTTATGAGGAAGAGTCGACCTCTAAAAATACTTTTATTTAACATTCACTATTGTCTATATCATGCATAGACAGATCTCTCTTATACATTAATATGCACATTGGTGCTAAGATGTTATATGTATTTCCACACACTAAGGATAAGCCACAGATGAACAGGATTTACTGCCATAATTTGGGCATTCAGTTGACAGTCAAACCCAGAGTGACTTGAAATAATTGCTGTAGCACAATCACTCAATCACTCGGGAATCCCATAATTGGGAGAAGGGAGTGAGGCAATAAACAAACCACCCAGACGCACACCTCATTACCAGCACTGAAAGAGAGAGAGAGAGAGAGAGAAAGAGAAAGAGAGAGAGAGACATGTGGCAGAGAGATTGATGTGGTCAGGTGAAAAAAATACATGTTGGTCATGCCAATGGAGCCAGAAGGAGACGTGAGCAGTAAAAAACAAAAAGACTGAGATCAAGAGTCATTTACATTCAAGCTTCTTCAAGACTGAAATATAGAGAACAAAGATGACAGCAATATATATTATTTATATATTCTACTATTCATTTGACATAAGGAAAATCTCATTTCAGGGAGGAGATGTTATAGCAAAAAACAGACTTCTGCTTTGTCAATGTATAGAACCGACGAAGAACCATCAATATAGAGAAATTGAAAATGAGATACAAAATGGTACTCTTCTTTCCAAAAATTTACAGTCAGAGCAAGGGAAGAGGGGGATTTAATTTACACACACACACACACACACACACACACACACACACACACACACACACACACACACACAAAATGACACTGTATTCTCAGATCTCTGCTACAGGGAGCAGAGCTGGAGAGGAGAAAGAGAACAGAGCTGAGGGATTCACATGGATGTGCTACACTGCCAAGCCTTGGGCTACAAGCTGTGGACCAAAACAAAAAGGGATTTCTGCCGAACATACTACAACTACAATAAGACTCCAAAAACCTGTGGACATCATCTTCTCTTCCATTTATAACAGTTGCCCCCATTACCGCTTTAAAATATATGCTGCTATCTCAAAAACCTGCCAATTCAAAATTGAATATTTATCTTGAGGACAGCCACACTCAGACTAACTATCTAAAATAGTTTGGCCTGAACACATGTAGCTAAAGATTAAATGAGTCAAAAAAAAAAAAAAAAAAAAGATTGTCTGAGGAAACGACGTATGAAGCAGTTCAAAGAATAGCTCGACATTTTGGGTGAAAAAGATTCTCTTTCTTGTTGATAACTACATGAGATGATTGACACTGTTCTTGTATCTGTAGAGTAAATATGAAACAACCAAAAAGAATGAAGACATTAGATAAAAGTTAGACTGGCTGTTGTTTATTAATCTGTTCACCTAACAGTAGACAAATACTAATACCTATGAACAGAAACAGTAAAGCTGTTCCCCAGCTTTATGCTACGCTATATTAACCAGCTGCTGGTAACATGTTTTGCTGGACAGGCATGGGAGTGATATGGATTTATATATAGATCTGTCTCTTGGCAAAAAGGCAAATGAGCAACACTGAACTATTATTTTTGATGGTAACATGAAGCTGATGAATTGTGTTTTGGTTCCACCGTACCACTTGAGTGAAAATAGTTATTAAAGTTTTTGTTGTTACAAATGGATCAGCAGATATTTTTCCCATTTGCAATTCAGAAAGCAGAAAGCAGGAGAAAGCACCACAAGGTCAGTCAAAGGTTGACAAGAGCACAAAAAACTGATGATGAAAGTCATATGGTTGTTATTTGCTTTTGCTTCTTTCTTTTTTTTTTCGTTTTTGCCCACTCAGACTTTGCACGTTTTATGTAATCTATGATTTACAATTGTAAACAAGCTTAATAATTGGGAATAATTGAAGGAAAAACAGCCAAAATGTATACATAGAATAAAAAGGCAAAGAGACAGAGCGTAAAATGAGAAACAAACAGAACAGGCAGCTGCTACCAATGAAAGACTCAGAAATAATGGGGAAGGAGGACAGAGGCAGCATTAATACAGAGATTTGTCCTTTTCCTCTCTGCTGTACCAGATCAATGCATTCATTATCAGGCTGCTCTGTAGGCCTGTGGCTACTACGCACACGAACACACATGCGCGCATAGACAGACACATACACAGTCAGTCCTCCCACTCTTTTTCAAATGTTTCCCCTAATGATGGGAAACACACACTGTAAAAGACCGTCACACAAATGCACACTTTGGTTTCTCTCTACCCATCGTTTAGTGTCTCTGCAGGAACTTCTCTCAGTCTTCATCCTGGTTTCTGTCATATCTCATATCACATACACACACGCACACAAACACTTGACAGAGGCTTTTTCCTGATTTGGACATCTTCTAACAAGGCCACATCTCTCAGAGCTATGTGAACAGCATGCAAAACACACAGACAGACAGACACACACACACACCTTCTTGCCAGCGATATCTGTGGCTCCTACTCCTAAATGCTTTCTGGATTGCAAACACAAGCACACAAACACTTTAGTACTATATTAGTTTGGTGGGAAAGTAAACATGTCCAAATGTAAATTATTGCTCACACAGGCTTGTTTACATACATCCACACCCTGTCTAATGGCCATCAGATGAACTCACACACAGGGGTCAGCATTAGAAGCCACCGTCTCTGTTTGGTGTAAACCAAATTACACAGGCCTGCCCGCTAAATGACATCTGGTTGCGTCTGTCCTGACTTTTATTCTCACAGCACTCAGTTTATCACCAGAAAAGTCTGTTTTATTGCCACTCTGCTCACAGCCGGTCGTTATCGCTCTTGTTGCAATCAGCTTTACTGGTGATTGCCAAAGCAACATAGTGAACTAAGTATTGATGTTCCAGGCTGTTGACTCCACTGCAAGCTCAAGTCAGTTCAACAAAGCATCACCTTTAAACACTTACTGTTGCAGGGCATCTACTGATTTCAGGAGCCTGAAGGTGTTTTGTGTAGTGTTTTTAATTTAACTTATTTATGTAAGTTTATTTAATTTAGTTTAGTTTATTTAAGGTTAAAGAAAGAAAGGGAAAACTCATGAAGTGAATAGTCATTAGCAACATGCTGAATTACTAACGTTACTTCTTAGTTTCTTAGTACTTCTTATTAGTGTCAGAACAAGTGCCAAAGTTGTCACCCAACATTTTCAGGTTGTTGATATAAACGGGATGTACAACTGACAGTAATATGCAGCCTGGATATCTTAGGGGAGAAAAAAATCCTCTGCTATTTCATGTGTTCTCACTGTCTACAGTCTGTCAGCACTGGGACTGAATGTAATTTTTCACTTCAGAAAGAAGAGAAGACAAAAATGGCCACTATTACTGTCCAGTCTGCTCCAATCTCTATGTATCATGAAATATTTTGCCACTCTAATGTAGCAAAGAAGTGGCCGACTATGTTCTTGCAGAGTGACTTTGCATACGAGCATTTCTATATAGGAATGTGGAAACATTTGTTCATCATGCAAAGATGTTTTCTCACAAACCTTAATACAATAGGATATTATATTTAGGTTTAGAATAAGAATACAGGGGAACAGTGTATACACATATTCAGAATAGATCGTAGTCTGAGGAATGTTTCACAGATAAACATTCATTAACATTAACATTTAATTGTGTTTAATGAATTAAGCCAATAAACCCATCTAAATGTCATATTTAAACCTGAAGTCAAGTCAACACCTTCCACTAACACTAATCTGGACTCTGCTGTGAAAACCTCTTTACTCCTGCAGCTTCCTAATGGATGAGGGGAACATGATGACCCTTATTATTTTCTTTGACTTCAATCTATTTTACACTGCGTCAGTCTTCAACACATAGTTGACCTAAGAAAGCTTTGGGCAGACATGTTCTCTGCTCTCTGCAAAAGTGCTCGTAAAAAGTGTAGAATGAAAAGCAAGAAAAGTTGAAGATAGAAGATAGAGTAATGTTACATCCTACCTATACAAATGTAAACATTTGAGAGCTCCTTTTTCTTCTTCTAACAATAATAACACATTTAAAAGAAGGGTTTGTTTCAGGGTGATCAAGAAAAACATAAGCAGAACAATTAAAGCAGAAAGGCAAGAAAAAATAAGTGTGTGATAAGACTGTCTACCCCAACATCCTGCAACCTTACAATGTTTTAAAAAACAACAGGAGAAAAAAGGAAAATATATCCCAAAGGATGTGTTATCATAGCAAAGGCAACGCTACAACCAGGTGGGAAAGAAACACCAACTGTCATTCTCCTCCTGCACCCTATCTACCGGCTCCCCGTATTGGCTCACATTAGGTTGCAAGTCGTAAGTCGCAAGTTGAAATCCTGTACTGAGGCAGGATGTCTCTGATCAGCAGCTCACCTGAATCCATCCTCCCCTTAAACAAGGATTTTTTGTTCTTGCTCATGGTAGAAATGAGGCCCTTGGCATCTTTTACCATCTTCAAATGCAGAATACAGACCCACCACTTCAAACAGCATCTGGACTGACACCACCTCAGTTTAAATAAATCACTGTACTTAGCATTTTCTGGTGATCACCACATGCTGGTATTTTTTCTTGAATATACACACACTATATATTGTACAGTGTAGTGCCTCTGTCTATTAGATTTTGGTTCATTTTTAGACATGCAGAGTTTAGGTTTGGATTTTTAAAATTTCCAACAGCACTCATCATCACCCACAGGTGCACAAAACACACCCCCGATCTCTATCTTCACCCAACACAAATACTGTCCACCTCTGTCACACACAGCCTCTACACTCCCTCTATGATTAGGAGTTGAATAGGGGAGCTGTCAGGCCATTTGTCTTTTCTCTCCTCTCCTCCTCTGTCTCCCCCATTCCCATCCGTCATGCCCTAACCACTGGCCCGGACACATAAACAAGATCAACACACACAGCCTGCAGAGTCGACGTATGCTCGCTCACATAGACATATAAGGGATTTCTCACGCTACTGGCTACACATTTACTCAGGCAAGGCAAGACATAGCAAAAATAAACACACAATAGCAGGTGAGCGTGCATGCACACACGCACACACAAACACCTGTCTTTTACAGTAATCCAAAGACAAAGACAAACAGACAGATAGAAACTAAAGCAAACACTTAAAATGGAAGATTTTCAGGAGCTAAACTTTAAACTCCAATGGATTGACAAGCACACACAACACAAGTTTATGTCTCTCTCTCTCTCTCTCACACACAAACACACGTACACACAGTGTCATGCTGCTGAGATGTTTTGTTCTCAGTTGGCTGTTAATGACCGCCACAGTCCGCTGATTGGTTTTGTTAGAAAGACAGCAGGCCAGTGGCTGGGTGCATGCTTTTGTTTACACCGTTGTCTATGTGCCCTGATCTATGTGTGACTACATTTGTTCATGTGTCCGTAGAAGAATGAGTGGGTCAAGGCGACAGCATTGATGACGCTTATGTGACAAACAACTGTGACCACATTTTTTCCACCATTTCTTTCTATTCTTCTTCCAAGGGCATGGATTCATTTTCTGCTCACTCTCTCTAATTTTCTCTTTACATCTTATGTCTTGTTCTCTTCCTCAAAGTTACCACTGACTATTCAAGCAACCATTTTAATCCAATTTGCAGTGGCCTTTCATGGCCACTGCAAATTGGATGTAAATGTTTTTATTGCCAAAGGAAAAGTAAAAGGACTGAATATTCACTTTTTCACAGATTCTCTCTCTCTTTTTCTCTCTCTCTTGCTCTCTCTCTCCTACACTCCTGTCTTCCAAAAGATTTGTGAATGAATACATTTTGTCTGTGTCTAAAAAATAAATCTGGAATCAGTGTTTGACATTTGCCACTGAGCTTTTATCTCAGTGAAATAAAAAAAAATGTGATTGTGATCATTCCAGTAATAACTCAGATCACCACTCACATGGCAGAGTGATTTTTGCCTTTCATTTTATCAGGGAAGCTGCAGCCAGAAATGCTTCCATTGTAAATAAGCTCACAGGGTGTGAAGAAATCTGATGAACTATGAATACATTATTGAAAAAAGACATCTCCTTCTAGAATGTCCAGTTTCCTGTGTGTATGTCTGCAGGTATTTCTGTACCTGAAGTTTCCTGTAGATCCAGCTACAACCTCTTTGGTCTCATTGGTTTTGGAAAAACTTAATGAAACTATGCAAAGGAATGACAGAAGGGAAGAAAAGTCATCTTTCAGCTTTTAGACATGTCAAATGTGAACCATCTCTGAACTATTTCCAACTAATAGTATTAATAATAGGAGTAAGTAATAGGAGAACATTCTCATTATGTTTCAGTTGTATGTCTCTGAACTGGAGCTAGCCATGGTGCTGAAGTGGCCAGACATCAGTGGCAAAGTATACCACTGGGGAAGCGCAACAGTTCTTGTACTGTTATCTCTAGTATAACTACAGTATTCAACAGTGGAACAATGTTTGAAGATTTAAAGCATGAACAGTAAATAACATTTGGAGTCAACTGCTCACAGAGAAGAAGCTCTAAGGACAACACTTTGCCCCAGTGTTAAACTTTTACTGTAAAAGCACTGGCTGATTTGTCAGTTTCTCTGTTAACATCAGTTTAAGATCAGCCACAAGATATGTTGTTTTGAGTTAAAGGGACTGACAGTTTTTCCTCAAGTGCTCTTAAGTATAACTACAGCTCCAACCACTTACATGTCAATCCCAGACTATGTACAGAGGTTGCTAAAGTTCACACCAGTCTCCAGGGAAAATGTAGGAAATTACAAGCTGAACCACAAGATAAGATGATGAGATGGGGTAAGGAATAGTAGATACAAGAAAGGTACATTATCTGAGATGCACACGTCACAGACCAATTTTTCAGCTATTTTAAAAATAGACATGTAAGATTGTAGTTTCTTTACTATCAATGGGAGATGGATTCACCAGCCGTTACTACTAGGTGACGTGTTGTCCTTAAACACTGACACTGACTTCGACTCATCTGGTATTAACAAATGGGATGCTGAACTAGCTAAAAGAGGGTTGTCTTAGACTCTTTCAGGGGCCATGAGATGCAAGCTTATTAAAACAAATTGCTACTTAGTGGTATTTTGGGAATCCTTAAAGCAGTAGGCTTGTGACGCATTAAATGACTCGTGATGTACTCCAAACCCACAGTGTGTGTGTTGTCTCAGACTTGCAGGTGTTTGGTCTTCTGTGTTAATTACACTTGACTTGTGAATGATCATTTCACACTTAGTATGCTGAAAAATGGATAGGAATCATGTTTTTGATATCTTCTTGGATCTTCGACCTGTCAGGGAGGTGGTGAGCACAAGCTGGGGCATAGTTTGACTTTATGATTCCAGCTGAGTAGAGTCTACTGCTGCCGCTAATTCACAGACGCACACCAGAAGTTTGGTACACATTATTTTATTTTCATGATGAACAATAATTATACCTACTAATTTTAAAGAGTGGTTCCAGTTTCAGAGTATAGGGAACCTGTATGAGCAACACTTAAAGTATTATTACATTTAAACAACATTTTTTTTTTTGCCTTCAGCTGTTGCATTTCCATCTGTCAAACTTTTGACTACAGTGCTCTCACCATCTGCAGTGTAACAGTAAAAAGCAGAACAACAAACAGATTACCTTTTAAAAGTGAGATGATCTCTTTCAAAGCTCCAAACTAATGGCAGTTCGATGAATTAAATTTGGCTGAACATGTTGAATTATTTTAGGGCAGTATTCCCAGTTACACTTAGCAGAAAGGCTTCAGGCAAATGATTTTGATAATAGCAGGTTCAAATGGCAGTCCTGTTGGTTTACTTTTACTTGCTGACCTGTCTGAAGTGAAAAATAATTGTTGTTTTAAGGCTGATGTGCAATTAATCTCTAACCACCACCACCTCAGGAGCAGATTTTCATCAATGTGCAAAAAATGTTAACTCATGAGCCATGAGCCAAGTATTTATACTTCACAACACACTGGGACAGATTCAAGTTTTTGAAAATGTTATCAGTGAACTGTATCACACTTATATTTGAACCAGTTGTTAATTTAATGTACATACTAAGAGTAGGGGTTACTTTAATCTACAGGTTAATATCCGAATCAGCTAAAACCATGGCCCACCACATTTCAGCCTGAAACCATGCTTTTATCTCTGCTCAGGTTTATATATAATCTCTTGTATTTCAATTTGTTATCAGGCTGCTCACTTTTTCACATCATTTTACTTCTGGCTTCTTATCTATCATTCAATGGCTGTGACTCATTTTACATCCTGAGTCATAGTTTAAAGAGTTCTCGAGTGACATGCAGTAGCAGTGTGGGTTTATGTATGAGGCCACTGTTTATGTGGTTCAAAGAGTCTGAGGAGCAATGAAATAAAAATAGAAATCCCAACTGAGGTATTAAAAAACAGCAGACCAACAGTATATAAAACCTAAAGGTACAGCACACAAAAAGGTGCAGCATTATAGAGAAGAAAAGAGCCGAGAAACTAAACAGTATCTCTGGTTCTGGAGATGAATTCTCATAATATGACCCTCAATCTAGAGTCCTACAGCTAAAAGTACTGTACTACGCACTGAACAACCCTCTGCCAAGTGTAATTAATGAGCACTGACTGCTCATTTAAAAATGATATAGTGTATCGCCTAATGTCAGTGTGGGCCGACAACATTAAAACATATTCTCCAAGTGTCAGCATTTAGTAACAAAGGCCTCACACTAGGGCAGATAGAAGCATTAAACGTAACATAAAAACCACTAAAGTCTGGGTTCAATATCAACACAAAGGTTATGTTAAATGTATGACAATAAATGAAGTTGTCTAGTATATTGTTGGTAAGCAGCTACACAGCAATTCTAATGAACGTTAAGAGGATAAATGGCATAATTCCTAGACGACTGGGATTGATTTCTGTTTCCAGAAAGTGCATTCTCATCAGTCTCCCAAACACAATATCACATATTTTATTGTGCACTTTGCAAAAGTTAAAGTCAAATTCTGTAGTTAAGTACAGTGTTATTTTCAATAAAAAATGTCTATACCACTTTGAAAAATGTTCCCAGAAAGAATCATCAGTTATGCTCCTGTCCTCTTCCTTACTGAACTTGCTATTGTGAACAAACTAACATCTCCCCTATATGTTGTAATTACCCTTGGGTTATTTTAGGTGACAGACTACAAAAATAAGGGCATGCAAAAAAGGATTTTGTGAGTCATGTGTTGCTTATTAGAGATCAAAGTAATGCAGAGTGGCTCTTCCTTATCACATTCTGTATGATGTTAGTAGAGAATATAATTCAAGTGGTTTCCATTTAGCATCAGGATAATGGCCCAAGTCTCAATATACTCCTCTGTCAAACTAATGCATCTCATCTAATGGGCTCTCTCTATTGATGACTACTGTTACTAGTGAAAAGGTGATTCATCTGTGTATCTGCATTAATAAACATTGAGCAGAGCTGGACTCCTAAAGCTGACCAAAATAGAAATGTTGACTCAACCATCACCATCAGATTTAATTTTTCCCCTCCATCTATGGCTCAGCATGATGCCTTTAATGCTACAACACTCATAGTCTCTACAGGGACAGGGGCAGCCCAGAACACAAACTGACTAAAGCTGCCTCTTATTTACAGAATCTACTATAACTGTTGAGATTTTCTCAGCACAGAACATCATGAATTATTTATTTGAACATTTTTATAGCCTTATCATGATTTCCTGTGATCTGTGTTTTCCTCATCAGTATTTATAGCTTTGCACATTTAGTGTTTCTGGTACTCTTTCATCAGAGTTTCTGCTACTCCTCATACTAGTGTGTGTGTGTGTGTGCATGTCTTTAGTCTTGTGAGACAATGTGTGCACAATTCTTGTATGCTGACCATGGTGATGAAATCCCTGTCTGGCACCAGAAACTCGCAAAGTTAGAGATTTCTAGAAACCTTAACAACCTGGAAAGCACAGGTGGCACATGGCTCTGCTCCATTTTGTTGTACCAGTACCACTGAGCCAGCAGTGAGCAACACTGGGGCTCTGGCAGTCGTACACCTAAACTATTTATTAATGTTATTAGTTACATCTGCAACGAACCAGTCAAAATGTCCTACCGTGAGAGAGGTCTATTAGCTATTTGCACACACAATAATCCACATAATATAACGCAACTGCAGCTGTAATGTTACTGAGGTGTAAACAACTTCTGATGCCGTTACTGCAGTTGTTCTCATAGTGAGTATAAGCTTAATCACGCTAGGTTTGTGTAGTTGTAGTTGCATTATTCAAGAGAACTCCAGTCATTTAAACATTTTAATACAACTGTGACTCTCCACTGTAGTTTCAACAACATTTGCTTTCTTTGTGCTTGAGAACATACGCCAAAGAAATTTCACCTAGTCACCTATACTCTATAGTCTGCCCTTTCAGTGCATTGTCTTGATAATCACTCTCTATGCCAGAAACAAATTCATTATGCTTTGAGTGCAGTTTGAATGTTACAAGCCATAAAACACTAACCAGACTAGCTGTTCACTGATCATTGGGTATAATCTGACAATTCTACAAAATTACTGCACATTTACTCGATGTACTGTTTCTGTAACACACAACGGAAATTTCTGCTTTTAAAAGGTGCAACTCCTGCAAACAAAATGCAGCTTATTTCAGGGGAACAATCAAACACAATCTCATTTGCAGCCTTTTTATTGGCACCTCCCAGCTTTGCATTTTGACATTTAACAGCCTTTTTTTAACACCTCGTTGCACATCTGTATATATCCAATTATACCCCCCCCCCCCACCCCCGCACAAAGGGGGGTCTTACTTGCCTTTTATTTATTTTATTTTTTTCTAACCCACATATCCCTGAAGTAATTTCTGCCATGTGTCTTTATGTCTGAGCATATTTGTCAAGGTTTTACACTTAAAGCAATATAGACAAATGAGGCCAGCATGTTTTTCTCGTATTGCATTGACTGCTGCCCATGGCTGGTAAAATGGTCTGCCAGCAGTAACTGGGAAATCATTTGGAGAAACTATTACTAATGCAGGAGAAATAAATAAAGCACAATGACATGCAAACGGCTCTAAGAGGAATATTAGAAGGCAGAGTTGTGTGGTTGTGGTGTGTGTGCATGCGTGTCTGTCCTTGTCTCTCATTATCCCTAGATTGAGACAAATAGAGGGGGATCTGCCCTTCGATCTAAACCTCCACACCATTTACCCCTGACATCACAGCTGAGCAAGTGCGCGTGAATGTGCTTGTTTCATTTAGTCTTGTGAGAGGTGTGTGTCTAACAGAGGTGTGTGTTGTCAATACTGTGATTTGTGTAATACTTTGGTGTGTTTATGTGAGCAATCATGATCATGCCAGTCTTTAAGCTAGCTCAACATTCAATCACACGCTGTATGTTGTGTTGTGTAGCAAACAGATTGGTTGAGAAGCATGTGTGTCCATATATTGAGTTTGTGTTTGTTTGTTTGTGTGTGTGTGTGTGTATGTGGTATGGTATACCTTATGTTGTGGGCCTTAAATCTATGTGACACTCACATTATGTCTCCCAAAAAGCAGGTTCCCATAATGTAAAGTCAATGAAATGTCCCCTGAAGTTATGGAAACCAGCTCATGTGTGTGTGTGTGTGTGAATAGAAGCATTTGACACTCTGGTGATTATGTGTGACATGTTTGTGTGCACCGATGCTCAGAGTGTATTTGTGTTCATGTGTTCAGTGTTACCTATATTTAGCTACAGCGCCTCACAAACTCAATGTGATTCATTTATTTATTTCATGGTGTCCTCATTTGATGATAAAGCCAAAAGACGGATAAGCATTAAGTGGAGAACAGGTATAGACTACTGAAAGACATAAAACTACTCTAAAAGCACTTCCTCATTTGCTCTCTCTCACTCACACACACAGACACACACACAAAGTATACATTCTTGCTGCTGGCAAGGACATGTTCCTCAGCTGCTATCAAATTTCCACCTTTTGATTTAGGCTGCACACTTTTCTGCCATACCTGTCGGTTGTCTGCCTGTTAGTGACAGACACCCATGGTAGGCAACAGTCAGAAAAAACACTGCTTCAGCTGTTTCTTTCTAGTCTTTTAAATGTAGCCAATAAGCCTGTTTTTACTGTGAAGTTTTAGATAGACATAAAATTCATCTGTGTAAAGCAACACATTGTGTTCAATGTGAATCAGTAACTGAGATTAAAATGTATTGTGTCTAAAACAAAACATGGTGAGAGCATTTCTCCCTCATAAAATTAAACACTCTTCTTCTCTTCTCTACTTTGCTATCACATTAACATGCAGCTTTTCTAGGCACATTACTGCCACCTGTGGATTGGTGGAACAGTTTTATCATTGACAAAGTTGTGTATTGTGTCAATAGCATGACCAGCATGGAATTAAAATGCTCAAACACATAAAGATACAGTTACGCCTCACAACTTACAACCATACAAAACATGACTGTATAAAAAATACGTGGATATTTGTGCGACATACCAAATTTGTGAGACAAACCAAAGCAAGCCACTTCCAATTTTGGCAGGATGTTTCAAGTTACCACCAGTAAGCTGACCAAAGAACCAATTCTCAATTTTAAAAAAAGGTCTTGATGGATTCTTTCAGCTCTGGGTCAGTAGGCCACCTCCCCTGCAACTATTTCCATTTTGAGGACTAATTTGGCCTGACCGAAGCAGAACTGGTCTGGCCTCTTTCTGATTAAGTGCAGTATTACTCAGAATGAACTGAAAAAGAGCCTGCCAATCTCTCTGCTTAGTTCTTAGTCGTCAAGAGAAAAAGACTTTTCCCCTGTGCAGTTTACTTGTACTTGATTGATCTGTGGTCACAATAATGTTCTGTGGATTTAAAATCTTTCAAAATTGCCCTGAAGACTTCTGGTTTCTTGTAATTTCTCTGATAAGAAATGTAATTTATTCAAAGGTGCACTGATTGTGACTGGCCTTGAATTTAATTGGCAGAGAAATTCCTTATGTGTAAACCAACAACTCGTTTGCTAATGAGATTTTCTCCTGACTGGTGAACTCACTTCATCCATCACCCAGCAGTAGGTCATGCTAGTTTATTTCATTCAGCAAGGTCACTCTCCCTGATGAGAGGAGTGGGTGCCAAACCACTAGAGGTTTGATTAATTGTGAATCAACGAGCCATAAAAGCAGGGCACTGTAAACGGGATACGATTGGGTAAAATGATATATCAAACATCTCCTTGCCGGACCTTGCTTTGAGGGTGGTCTGGCTTACCAGGTTAAAAATACACTGGCCCACAGCATGACTATAATGGAGTGACAGTAAGAGGTAGAAAGCAAGGGATAAAAATAAATTAAAGATGTGAAAATGGAGATGCATGAAAGCCGATGAGAGGTAAATGCTTGAAAGGTAGAGATAAACAGGGAGTGGTGGCACAGAATGAAAAATAAGATAGAGTGAATGAAGGGCAAAAATTGACTCATGGGTGGAAATTGAGATTCATAAAAGACTAGTTCATCCACAGCACAACCAAATTTCTGTCCCTACCCTCTTTTGACCTTCTTTCATCCTCGTCTTTCTGACATTTCATCTGCAATGTGCGATTGTGTTGACAAATCGGACCTGCACATATATGAATGTCGGAAACGACTTAATCCCAGCTTCCAATACCTCTGATGTTATACCATGGGTTCTGCCTTAGTAATGGGACACACACTTGCACCCAGACGGTTTACATTAAACGGCCATTTCCAGCAGTTATCGGTGCAGCCAGTATATCAAGCACCAACTACCATTTGAAGTTATATCATCTGCACTTGTTCCTATGGCCACGCTATCACTTCATCTACTCCCCACCTCTATCCCTTGCTAACCCCTGTCCCCCTCTCTTATCTTCCTTATGCCTCCAGAGATCTTTGGCATCCTCTCTCTCCTTTCTACCTCTCTTTCCTCACACATTATCACGTGTGCCCACTCTCTCTTAATCATCCTTCCTTGCTCCCTCTCTCATCCCGGTCTAACCCAGAGTCGCTTGAGGCGCTAAGAACTTCACTTCCCCTTGTCATACCAGTCGACTTTTACCTCCACCCCCCAACCTCATATCAGTGATCTAAGAAAAATACTAAGAACCTTCACTGAATTAAAAGTAGAAATAGCGCAGTGGGGCAGTCTTGCAAGTAGTAATCTGTCATTCAAAACTATCTCAAGTAAGGAAGGATTACATATAAACCAAAGTTCTGTACAGTTCAATATGTCATTCTCCTCAGAATAATGACAATTTGTACAAGGCTCGTTCAAGTTATTTAAAACAACTTGAACAACCTATATACTCTGTCATCAAATTCTGAGAGAGAAATAAAACCAACTGTGCCCGATTGAAATCTTTTTTTCTAGATTTTAAAGAGCTAATTTTCTAAAGCAGATGGCCACTGCAGTTTCTAGTGAGTATTACTCAAACAGGATTAAACTGCTTATTTATTGGGGGCCATTTTTAGCTGCAGATTAATCCACTTGTACTAGTGGGTATTTATGGCACCAGGACAGTGTAGGTGGAACTGAAAATAAACTAGACTGCTCAGGTTCATTGTAATGAAGTAACATGCAACCCAGTGCAACTGCTGTATTGTTAGGTTTTGTACAACTAAGGAGGTCTGTACCACAGAACATCAGGCTTTGGTTTCAAGATCAGTGTTAGGAAGTGGGAGGAGGTCAATGTTGGTTTCAGTGTTTTGTCTGGGATTTATTGACTATTAGAAACATACACTATGCTTCTCCTTTTAAGGAGCTTATAATTTGCATTTTTAATCACATTTTGCACCCGATCAAGATGCAACTTAAAATGTTGTTAGATTTGTGACAGTAAGTTGATATTTTACAAATTGGTAATTTATACATATATTAAACTGACAGGAAATAATGCATTAATATTCCTCCCCCACCTTCTCCTTTCCTCTCATTGTTCCCTCTCTCACAGTCTTCCCTCTTCCCACATTGTTCCCTACTACCTCCACCCTCCCTCACTCTCTCCCTCCTCTCTCTCTCTCTCTCTCTCCCTCAGTCCGATGCTTGATGCTGCCGGAGACAGATCGCTGTCCTCTTTACTGCACCTCGTCGAGAATCGAACACTCTCCTCCACAAAGGATAAAGAAAGCCAATAAAAATTAAAGAGAGAAAATCAAGAGGACAAAGATGTAGATAAATGGACAAATGAAGAGAGAAGTGAGTGGAGGCAGGACAAATAAAAGGGAAAAAAAGGAGAAAACCTCCCTGAAGGAGAGAGGTTTCTAAAAATACAAGCCAGCTTACTCCCTGCATTCTGTTATCCCCCCTCCTTCTCTTTGGTTGTGTCCCCTCCTTCATTCAGTACCTGTTCTGTGGGATTAACATGACTTAAAATTCAATCAGCCTACAGTCTGACGGAAGAGCGACAGAGGAGGCAGACAGAGCGCTGCAGCTGTCGAGACCTGAGTGAGGGGACGACCAACGGGAGGAGAGAGAGTGTGGTGGTGGTGGGGTAGACAGAGAGCGATAGAGATAGAGAGGAGAGAGCAAGAGAGGGAGAGAGAGAGATGGGTGTTTTTCCACGGAGCTGAGATAGAGAGCAAGCCGCGGAGACAGAAAGCTGTGACGGCTCCAAGAGTCGCAGTGGAATGATCCGGAAAACGAGGTTAGTAATTTCACTTTTTCATCTAGTGGAGGGCAAAAAATACAAGACAGATCAGGACGAAAGAACACGTGAATAAACTTAATAAATGGATAAAAGGACACCATAGAACTGCAATGTTGTTTTCAAGTAGCAAAGTGTAAAAACAAGAATGAAAAAAAGAGGAAAAATAATAATCAAGGATATTCAATTGAATTTAGTAGGGGGAGAAAATCTGCCAGACATGCTGCTGCACTAATGTACAGATACACACTCTACAGAACACTCTCACAAAGAAACACACACACACACACGCAGCTTTAGAGCAAGATAATAAGATTGTCTTCTTAAAGGTGTTGGCTTTTGGAGTTTGATTGACAGGCCAGAGTGTGGAGGGTGGGGTGGGGGTGCTTTTGAACTGTCTGACATTCATGGAACTGATCAATAGCCCAATTGTGTGTGTGTGTGTGTGTATATGAGAGAGAGAGAGAGAGATGCAGAGGCTGTGTGCGCTTGCAGGAGAGTATCACTGCATGACTGCTTAGTAAATGTGTGTGTGGTGGTGACTGTGGTGATGGTGTGTGTAGAAGCATGTGCAAACGTGCGTGCGCATGTGTGTGCGAGAACAAGCTAGCGTAGCCTGCTGAAACGCGTTAAGGGGGTCTCAGAACTATTGATTCTCTTTGACAGACAGGTAAGAGAGAGGGAGGGAAGGGTGAAGAAAGAGGAGGAAAAATGGGGGGTTGAGAAAGGTGGGGAGGGGGATTTAAAGAGGCCATAAGGGAGGATCGGATGAACAATATCAGAAGTCACAGAGAGAGGGATGGGTGTACATATCTGAAGAGAAGACAAAGTCAGATGGGTGGAGGAGAAAGAGGAGTGTGGTATGAGACAGAGGTGCTAATGGACTCAAAATGTTTGTGTGATTTACGTGAGTCGACAGAATAAAAATGACATTAATGGAACCACATTCACACTGCACACTGTTCATTCTCTTCACACTCTCCATGTTTCTCCTCTTTTACAGGTTTCTAGCATCCCTCCATCTTACTCCAAAAACCTCCCTTTCTACACTTCCCTCCAAGGTCATCGATGAACGACTAACTCAATGTGGGAGAACAAACATGGGTCACATTCTGTAGCGAGGGTCTGTAACAACACCCAGGAAATCACTCTGGGAAGTGAGGGATGAGAGAAAGAGGAAGGGAATTAAAAGTGTGAAAGAATGAAGCAATAGGAAGGAAAGTGAGTGAGGCAGATGAATAAATAAGAGAAGAAACAGGGCTATATAAGCAAGGGGGGAGGAAGAAAAAAGGAGAAAGAAAGCAAGAGAAAGGGAGAAAAGGAGGAGGTTGGGTGGGGAAGAGAAGATCACACTGACTCCAGGATTCTTATTCTGTTTTGACTGAACTGACACATAGAGAAACACTGAACGGCCATGAGGAAATCATATCAAAATGCCATAAATAGGATTTAAAGAAAAGTGGATTCTTGGATATTTTTTTCAAACTGAGATCTCCATTTGGGAATACTGCACTGGGACTGACTGGATTTTCAAGGTTTTCTTCATCCATAGAAGCCTAACAGGATATTGTGGGATTGGAATTTCTTCTGTTTTTTGACACTGGGCTCTATCTGCCTCCTTTTGATGAGTGTGAGGGGCACCAGTGTGTGGAGGGGAGTAGGACAGGTTTTAGCACAAACACACAAACCTCCACCCCTGCTAGCCCAACACAAGGAGAAACACCTGTGGCAAGATCTGTGCTAAACACCGTCTCACACACTCACAAACACACAATCGCACACAAAAACATAAAAACCTGGATAACATGTGGAGCTGATTTGGATTATAGAGCTGCACAGACGGAAAAGGTAAAGTGTATACAGGTTCAAACACACACACACGCACAGACACACACGCACACACACACCGTCACATATTGGCCCTGTAAAAATAAATCTATGTTTGCATGGTTAGCTCTCTTGTGCTGAATCATTGAGCACATCAATGCAGTGAACACCAGCACTCACTGGCCTGGGAACTCAGTGTTCTCCCACACACACACATGCATGCCTATAAATAATGAACAGATGTGTATTCATAACAACAAAAACATAAGCGGCAGATGTACACACAAACGAGTACACACAGACGGGAACACACACGCTCAAATCTTTCACACAACCCAATGATCTTAGGTTTATCTTTTCTTATCCTTCTATTCTACACAGCGAACTCACTACACATACTCCTACCACACTGAGCTCTTTCTTTCTTTCTGTGTGTGTTCCTGTGCATCTGAGAATCAGCCAGCTGTCCTGTATCACATTACTCACTAGGTGCATCGCAGCTCGGCTTTCATCAGCCCACTTTTATGTAATCTCACCTGGCAAGTCATGTGTATGTCATGGGAAGAGCGTGTAGATGCGGGATGAGGAGTGTTTGTGTGGTGGTGGCAGCATCAGTGGCCCAGAACAGTTCTCTTTACATAAGCTCTGTCTGAGCGCACACACAAACACACACATATTTGGCACTCTGACACAGGAGATCAGACTGACTGAGTGGATATACGGGAGGATAAGAGCGCGATGAGAAAGTGATGAAGATGAGGGGATGGAGTGGGGGGGGTAAAGGGAGGAAGACAAGAGATGCAGGGAGATGGAAAAGAGAGAAAGGGGTGGAAGACACATGACATACTGATGTCTACTGAGGCTAAGAGAGGTCAGATAAAAGGATTGCAGTAAGACAAGGAGTGTGAAGCAGTGATTGACTTCATCAAGTGGAGAGAGATGGACATAGGAATGGAAGAATGAGAAAAAAGTAGAGAAGAAAGCATGGAGGCAGAGACATACAGATAGATAACAGAAGGGAGGGACAACAAGGAGGCAGATATAAAGTGAAGAAGTAACAGCAGAAAATACTGAGATATAAAAGCTTAGAACAGCAATAAACTGCACTGAATGAAAGACTGGAGGATTGACTGATTGGCTGGTAAGTACAATAAACAAGGAGAAAAGGCTAAAAGAGTAAAAAGGCTAAAAGATGAGTGACAAGATGATGAAAGGGTTAAAAACAGGCACATTCAGGGTAGAAAGATGAATGGCCATCCTGAAGTAGCTGTTTACTATTATGCCATTGGCTGCAATTAGTCTTACATGAACCCAAAAAAGTCTGTAAAAGACCACTAACACAAGTAATGAGCTATTTAGAGATACAGTGAATATCAGGTACCATATTCATGCAATAAACTTGCCATTTATGAGGTACAACTTAGGGGAAAAATGTGGAATTCTACCTTAGAGGAACATTAATTACCCTGGAAACAAAAGAGACTTGGCTATGAAAAATAATGCACATGTGCATAAGAAGCTGTTTTTTTTTTTTTTTTTTTTAAGAAGAAGAATAAGCTTTTTGAATAACCAAGATACAGCTCATTACTTCCTCTGTTGATCATTTACAGCAGTTTGAGTCTTGCTGTGAACAGTTATCGTGCCAGCTCTGAAGAGATGACTGAATCTTTTTACAGTGTAACAAAGAGGACTTTCGATATCCATTAGCCAAATCATAATTCTGTAATTGACTTGCTCTCCTCCTAGTGATAGTCATGAGAATAGCTACAGAGCAGGCGAGTGTCATCTGATTCAAACAGTGGAGGAAAGGTGGTATAAAAGAACATTTTCTCAATTATCTCATTAATGCTCTGTGTGGCTCATTGTTACCAAAGATGTCTGTCATTCTGAGGCAACAGTAAGGGAGATGAACAGATGGGATGCTCACTGCTAAAAGTCGGAGCCTTGCCAAAACGAGCAGACTGGCAAGTGAATGGAGGCATAGAAAAAATAATGACAGGCTAGTGAATGGACCATTTATTAAAAGATTAGTAGAAAGACTTGTAAAGCAATTAACTGACCAATTGGTAAGCCCTTCCCATCACACTTCTCTTATACCTGTCAACAATAAATGGTAAACAATGGCATGTTTAATATTAGATTATTATTTTTTTGTCATTTTGGCACCAGTATCTTCTTGCTTTCAGGGTCGACATATTTCTAACAGAATCTACTGAAATGACAACTTCTAAGCAAATTTGATTAGTTACAGCTAATGAGGTAGTTAAGATAACATTACTTTCAAATGTTTATTTACAACTCTGTCTGAGACTACTGCTCAACTGTCTACATACAGGATTCTTAAAGTATGTCCACATATATACATTTTTAAAGACTGAGGTTAAAACTACATGCCCCATGCAAAAAATGAATAAACTGAAAAAATGCATCCTGTATAGAAGGTAAAGACACACCATGGGTCTTGTATTGCAATGTAGAGCTTATTAGTCAAAGCATTTTTTTTATATTATTATAGTTCACTAATTATCCTGCAGCAATGAAATTCGTTCCTTATATATCTTGCCTTTCTGGTTTTGGGTCTTACTATATAGCAAGAAACATTATTATTAAAAAAAAATACATTTACATTTAACACAATTCACAAATGCATTAGTTGTAGAGCTTTAGGGTAATAACTTGAAACAGATAAAGACAAGCACATGAAAGGACATCAAAGATGATGAGGAACGATAGATGTACGATGTCTTACACCTTTCCGATTTAACCCACTTTCAATCAAGGAGAGAAGTGGAGATATGAAACCCTGAAACAAGGGAGATGTGGTCGATGTCAGCAAGGTGGCACTTGATGGATGAATGTATGGATGAATGAATGACAAATGATGGAAGGAGAGAAGTGAAAGGCTTAGCTGTTAAAGAAGTAAGGAGATCAAAGGATGAGACATCAGGCTGCTGTCAAACGCTGAGGAACAGAGTGGTAGATGACGGACAGAGAAGTGTAGAAGGATAGCGTGATGAAGAGGAGTAATTACCAGACTGACTGTTTAAGATAGGGTGGAACACTCAGAGGTTGGAGAGAGACTGAGTAATGAAGAATGAAAAGGCAAGTGATGACACTTGAGACGTGGATGATAACAGGGAGTGGGGATAAGGGGATAGGAGGAATAACAGCGTCTGAAAAGAAAAACTACACTAATAAAGCACTGGCACTCTGAGGGGGGTGGATGGAGAAATGCAGGCGTGGATGAATGAATGGAAGAAAACTGATGTGATTGAATGCTAAACGAATAAGTAATTAGACTGTTAGTAGTCAAACATACAGGAGTAGGAGGGGGCGGGGATGAAAGGATGACATGACAAAAGGGGAGGGATAAGTTGGAGATGGAAGTGTGAAAATGAAAGTTAGAAATGATGAAAGGGAAGAAAAAGTATGCCACAGAGACAGGAGGAGTGACTGAGGGACTCCACAGTCAGAGGTGGAAACGACAAGCAAAAAGAATACAGCACAAGTAAGAAAAGGTAGAGGGATGAGAAGATGAGTAATTAAACTGTTGACAGTCTGTTTAGGCACAGCAGGCGCTTGATGAGCAGAACAAACTGTAACCACGGCAACCGCTGGAGACAGACGGAGGGATGGTCTGGGTAGGGAGATATAGGGGAGGAAAATGGGGGAGAGCCAAATGTGAAAGAGGGTGTGGATTAGAAGAAGGGAGAACGACCCAAGCGGGAAACGAGGGGTAAAAGTACTGAGATGAGAAAAGAAAGATGAGAAGAATGGAGGAAAGGTGGAAGCTGAAGTTTGTTATTAGGTTCAGGAAGACGTGATACTGATATAAGGGCCCAGGAGCCAGGATTTTCACCAGCCAAGATGAGGAGGTTACTGCATATCTGAGGAAGATTATTTCATTCTCTTGGTAATACTGATTTGAATCTATGAAAACTACATTTGAATATTAAATTTTGGGAATATGATTTAGCTATTCAGACTGAGAATTGCTAACAAAATTTCACAGAGAGCTTTTTAAACTTATCTGGCTAACTTGCTAATCCTGCTCTGAGCAAAACCCCTCCAGGGATGGTGAGGGAAAAGAGGGTATGGACACACACACACACACACACACACACACACACACACACAGAGTCCCATCAGAAATGTGCTTTAAGCCATAAGCTCTGTCAAGAAAGAACTACAACCTGCTCAACTTAGTGAATGCAAAATGCAGACGTAATGGCCTCATTTTAAATCTCTTTTAAGAGTAGACAAGTGGTGTTTATCACACTAGGGCTGCAATTACTTAAGTTTCATTAGTAACTGATTTGTTGATTATGTTTTCTGATTAACTGTTTTAATTCATAGTTAATCATGAAAATGCCAAGATTATGTATTCAAATGAATCAACCAACAGCCCTTAAGATATTTTTATAAATCAGTAAAACCTGACATTGGAGGAGTAGGAATTTCATGGCAACAGTTTAGTTTTATACAACACCATGAAAAAAGTAAAATGGGTAAAAGGAACCTGTCTGGTGCACTAGATGTTGATATTCTACTGCCATTATTCAACTATGAGCAATGATTTTAGTAGTTTAAGGAGACAAAAACCAAAGAAAGACCAAAGAAAGATTTTGACAGCAGTCTGTGCTTCTTTTGAAGAGGTGTGCAAACCTTTGCAGTGTTACAAGAAGAACTAATAGAAACATCTTGTTAATATATCAGGCACCTCTGCTTCTCATGTTGCCAATACCTCCCCTTTGCACACTATTCCGTATAACAAATTCACAGGTGTTTGTCTGCATTACAACTATCCTCAACAGATGCAGTAGGTTGTAGATGTTCAAGTGAATCATGGTGCAGAATACAGCGTGGGTGATGACTGTCAAAAGAAAACCAGCTTGTACTTAGATGGCAACACATATAGTCTAAGTCTGACAGCGAGGCACACAGTGTTTTCAAGTGCACTGCTTAGCCTTAGAATATGAGACACAGCAATCAAAAAACTCAAAGGAAACCAGTTTTTCCCACAGACTCATTGTAGCACAGCAGTCTTCGCCCTTTATTAGTGTTGTAGATCAGGAAAAAGAATTGTATGTGGTGAGTTGCAATGCAGTTTGTGATTCATTACCTTGAATCCTTCCAATCCACACACCACATGAATCTTTTTACTTCTATGTTACTAGCATTACTCCCACCTCTTATCACTAGCCAGCCATCATTTCCCATCTTTGTCTCCGTCTCAAAATGGGAGGGGGATTAAATAGAATGAGGCAAAACATAAAATAAAAAAAGAGCAAGGAGGGAAACAAGAAAAGAAATACTTCACTGAAGATGGAGTTTGTGTGTTAGTATGCTTAGTGTGTTTGTGTGTAGCTTTAATCAATACATCCATCACTGTGATTCAGGGGCCTGGTTGGCATGTCATTGACCTACTGTGCTGGATGCAGAGTGCTGATTGGGTAATTGTTCTCTTACTCAGGATTTCCCTTTAGAAAACAGGGAACCCTGCTGAATCATCAACTGCCACTTGCACATACATAAACATGTTGCACACACGCACGCACATTCACACACACTTTTGGTTAAGCTGCATCCCGTTGTGTCAGGGTCCATATAATTGGCACTGCAGGGTTTTGTAGGCTGGGAGATGTTGAAAGCTCAGAACTGGTATGTTCCTTGTCAACTGTTATTGGGTTTGATTTGCAGTTTTTTATCGATTAGCCTCTGCTATGTAAGTGTACACAGGTGCACAAAGTCCCATGTGCACACAGCACACAATAATACACTGAGTGTTGCATGAAAGACTGATACAGAGGAAAAGAAAGAGGAGGAAACAAGTTGGAATCGAGAGTGCAAGCAGATGAGCTCTAGGGAGCCAAAAGAAAAATGAGAGACGAAACAAAAATATGTTTCATTTAATTACAAAAAGGTAGAGCTGTAGGACTAAAGAAGGGGAGAAACGAAAGAGGGGAGTGGGAAATAAATGATGAAAGGAGCAGAGGGACTGAGAAAACTGCAAGCACATTATGTTCAGGGTGAGTGGCAGGTCAGGTTTTTTTTTAACACTTGTGACAGTGTGTGTCATACAAAGGCAGGTTTGTGGGTGTAAGCATTACTGTATTTTCATATCTGTATGTCTGCGGGTTTGAGTTTGAGAGTGGAAAAGTGGGACTGTGTGTATGTGTAGAGAACATGAAGATTAGAAACTAGAGAGTTGTACAAGCTGAAGAGTCTCTTGTTGGGTCTCTTGCTGAGCCAACACACAAACAATTCACAAAACACATAGTTTATCACTACACAATATTGTGTAGTAAGACCTGAATCAAATAAATTAGATGCTCCATGTTTGAAATCCAAACAGCAGGTTATGGTACTATAATGTTTAATGAGACAGGAATATAATTACAAAATTCAAGCAGCACTCATTTTCCAATCAGACACAGTTTGAAACAGGCTGATGCAGGCAGCGGGACAGACTCCAGACTCTGACAGGTGGGATTGTCATAAGTGGGACCAAGTCCATAGCAGTGTCAAATCTGACTGGAATCGCCAATGGACATCTGTAATTACCTGTAGTTTGCAATTCTACACCTTATGTTCAGTGTTTACTTGTGTTTAGAAGTACTACTCAAACCTAAGTTTGATAATGTCTTTGTAGAAAGTGGCTTTGGATGGGCCTTTCCAAACTTAAAAAAAAAAAAAAAAAACAAATAAATGAAATAAAATAAATAGGATCCTGATGAAAATAAGAAAACTGAATGCATAGCTGCATTACAGAAACTCTACAGTCCAGCAGTCTAAGAGCTTCAAGATCTCACCGACTCTGCTGCTACTCCTCTTTCAAAGCATCTCTTGATCCCACTTAATGCACTGGCTATGAAGAATTTCTAATTGAGGACCAACATTTCTAATGAAAAGGTCATATAGCCCATGTCAATTATTTCTCCACATATTCAGCACATTAGGGAATCTGCATCAAAAAAAAAAAAAAAAAAAAAAAAAAAGGAAAATAAAAGCAAAAGGAAAAAACATAAACTGCCAATGACTAAGTGTGGGCTTTTAGTGGCCCTGTTCTTAGACCATGTTAGTGTGCAATTTAATCAGATGCAACTGTGCTACTGCCATCTGGAGTAAAGGAGCATCAAAACAGAACAGTATTGAGCCGCCTCTCTGGCACCAATGTGACAGTTATCCACCAATGAAAAATGATTCCTCTCCAAGTAAAAAGGCATCCTACTATAGCAGTGTAACAGAGCTGCCAGAGCTGTTTTCAGCACTTTATGGTCCTCATTTGCTCAGCTGTTCTCATCATTTTGGCTGCTCAATTGTATCCAGCTATAAAACTGTTATAGATGTACAGACTGAAACTACTGCTACAGTTTACAAAAGCACTTTCAAAAACAGATAATGCTGAGATTTTACTTTGTAGTCAGAGTGACACTGAAGCATTACAAGGACAAAAAACAAAGCGTGTCTGAGAAGTGAAAGAAAGTGTACAAACAAAGCAGAGGTGGGGAAATAGAAACATGGGCACAGGTAAGAATCCTCAAACTGATTGAGGCTATATAATGGAAACAAATTGAAAATTAAAGTGAGAGCCTCATAGGGGATCATGTAAAGACTGTTCTCTTGCATGATCTGTGCCAATGAAATGCCCAGGAAAATCACTGTCACCACTGTTGTTTGCCAATTCAATTTACCTCCCAGAAAATTTAATCCCCAAGCTGTGCAGTCATGCGGACACTCCAACGGGAGGAAACAAAATTACAAAAACTCAGCAAGGAGTGTGAGATTGGCTGCCACAGATATAACACCACACTGTTACAGAATGTAAAGTTCCTGCAGAAGTAAAAACCTGCACATGTACTAGTAAGATGAGTTTTAATCTTTTGTACAATTGGCTGCCAGTATATTGCCCATTTCATGTCTGATGAATCTGCAAAACAAATGAAATCCAACAGATCCTTCACTTAGCTGCAGTTACTCACTCTATAGATCAGGCATGTCCAAACTATTCCACAAAGGGCCATGTGGCTGCAGGTTTTTTGTTATAGATACTATTTGAAATACAATAAATAGACAGTTGTTTGACGGCACTTCTACGTAACTCAGGCCCAGCTTTAGAGATCCCAGAGGCCGCAAAATGATTTGAGAAAAATGGGGGTGTATAATATAATAATATAATATAAAATGGGAGCATATCATAGTCAACTAGGGGGACAGGAATGTGAGCTGTGACATCAAGAATGAAATACAACTCTGCTCATAAAACAGACGAGAGCCAGGGTCTGCTTAATACTATGGTTCACTGCTCAAAATTTTCTTGTCCACCATTTCACAAGTCTTCAGGGTTCACCAACTCACAGCCTGTGGTAAATCAGAAGGGTGGGTTAATTCTACCTCCTGGATTTTCTGAATATCAAGAACTATGTAGTATGGAATTTTTACCTGGTGAGAAATCTAGCTTCTTAAACAGGCATGCTTCCAATGAATCCCAAGATACTTTGGTTTCCCAACTTTTTTTTTTTTTTCAAGCTTCAATTTTTAGCAAAGCTCTCGACGTTCATTAAAGTCTGAGCAGATTATCTACGAGAAGTAGTTGCAGTCTGAGAGACTTAAAAAATCCAAAGTTCAAAGCCTCTACCAGTACTACCTTTTTTCTCCAAACAGCAGCGTGGCCTGCTTTCTCTGAAGTGTCATCGTGTTAAAAGTTTATAGATTCTTAAGGTGTGGAGCTAAAAGCACAATACTCCAATTTCACTTCTAATGAAAAAAAACAAAACACCTAAAATGATGGAATTTTATGGCCTTCATGCAAGTGTGGTGAAATGTGAATCAGCAAGAAAAGAAAAAAAAATGTTCTTAAAACAAACCTTTTAATTCCTAAACTGGTTCATAAGTGGAAGTTTTCCAAAGATGTAACAAAGACATTTTTAAAAATCTGCCTGTGTAGTGTTCCAGGAATAGAAACAATGATCAAGTTCTTCTCAATAGGATGGATTCCAACAGGATTTAGAAAGGGTCATGCACAGAGATACATACACACGTGCTAACATACTGTCACACACACACACACACACACACACACACACACACACACACACACACACACACACACACACACACACACACACACACACACACACACACACACACACACACACACACACACACACACACACACACACACACACACACACACACACACACACACACACACACACACACACACACACACACACACACAAACACACACACACTGTTTTTCTTCCCTCACACAACATAGAGGTTTTGGGAGGAATTAGTTGAGCGAAGTACTTCAGAGGAACTGTATTATTTTGGAGCCCTGCTGTGAGGAGACTGCAAGCCTTTTATTTTAAAGAGAGTACACTTCAGTTCTTTTCTCTAATTTCCCATTTCTTTTTCATGCTTTTTGTTTTTTGTTTTACTTCAGATGTTCTTCTACACAGCTTTTTTTCCCCCCTCACCAATACCCCCTACCTCTGCAACTAAAAACAGATGGTTCGAACTTTACATTATCTACTTAATGATTGACATTTGCAGTTTTGTTTCTTTGAGAAGAACACATTTGAAAGAGATGGATCAAAAACTTCATGTCACAGACATGACGAGATGTTGCACACAGGAAGTTTTCACTCAAATGTCAAGATAGCTTTGAAGTTATTTAAAACCAAACTGAAAGATAATGTATTCACTGTGTAGAAAATGGAAACGATTGACCACAATATTGTTCTACAGTGTATTGTTTTACCTGTTTTTTTTTTTTTTTTTTTTTTTAACTCCCAATCTTATAGGTTACTAGTGGTGTCAACTTTAGCACCAGTGACCTACCAAACTGGTCAAGGAGAATCATCTAAATCAAACTTTGGTCCAGCTCCTCATTATCTCACACTTAACTCATTCTTGTAATTTCTGACCTCTGATCAGATTTTAATGTCTATATCAAAATTCTTCACCACTATGATGGCCAAATTATGACTATAAAGTTTAAATGTTATAGGTCCCCAGCCAATCCTTTACAGCCATCACTCTCTTCTCCATTAACCACTGTCCTCCTCCGCTCACTCCTTATCTCATCACCTTTACTTCCATCCTTCAAACTATCCTCCCCCTCTCTGTCCTCCTGCTTCTCCCACCCTGATGATGGTGGTGCCTTACAAACTTATTTTTAACACAGCTCTGCCTTTCTCTAATCAAATCCACTCTTCTCTCTCTCTCATTCCTCTCTCTGACAGTGATGGATGGTGGCCTTCACCCATTTATCGCCTTTACATATTTCTCTGCCCATCCGCTTAACGACACACGTTCATACACACTGACGCCATCATCCCTCTTTCTTACTTTCTTCTTTCTTTTTCACTTATCTTCAGCTCTCCTCACTAGTGAGTTTCTTTTCCCTCCAATCCTAAATTCATTCCTTCTCCATCTTGTGTTCTCCTCGCACATTTGCTTCTTCATTTCCTCTCTCACTGTACTTCACACAGTCATCCTCTCCTGCATTGCTTATTTATTGTCTGTTTTCTCAACCAATACAGTTACCCCTCTCTATCTCTCTGTGCTTTCTATATGTCCTGGATGACTAAAGAGGACACGCTATGACAGAGGAATGACAGAGGAGTGATAGAATCAAAAGGATGAGTGGGCTTACAGTACACACGACTGCCGCACGAGGAGGCTACGTGGGCGCTCTTTTGTTCCTTGCCTAGAGAGAGAATGTGTGTGTATGTGTCGGCCTCCCTATAATTATGACTGTGTGGGAAGACTGTTTTGGTATGCTCGCGGTTGTTTCTGTATGCAAGCGTTCACCTAATATCAAGGGCCCAGATTATGAGTAAGAGTGCAAGCTAGAAAGCCTCAGTGTGGCTGAAAGGATTTCTGAAAGTGTGTGTGTATGAAAGGCTGCCTCCATATTTGATCCTTGCATTTGTGCCAAAAGAGCCTGTGTGTATTTTCAGTTCAAACAATGCAGCAGAACCCAAGTGCACATCAGCAATATGTATTGATACTCAAATGACATGCTCTTTCAATATTCTCATTCATTTCTATTTTCAACTTTCAACATCTATCTCCGCCACACATTAACCTCCTTGTGTCGCCGTGGTGACTGCCTCATTCTGACTGAAGTCTTGTGGTGCACCTATTCACACTCCAATCAGATCCGTGGATTACCCTGCTTGTGATAAGTGGCTTTTGAAAGCTGATACAAATCCTCTTGTTTATAAACACTGCAACATTCCCTAAGTTAATTTAAGTTGATTATGCGCTAATGGCATTTGCATGTACTTGAGTAGATGCAACACATGGGCCAGTCTACAGATAAGGCAAACACACACGGTTCACAAAAAAATATTAATTTTGTTCAGCATTTAAGAGAGTCAGAGGTTCAAGGCTGAAGCTCATTTTCATTGCATGTGTTTAGGTCAGGTCAATAAAATTGCCAAAAAAATACTGTGCAAGGATATCATTATCATAATAAAGCTATAAAAAGCTTTAAATTAAGCTTCTTCTGGACTAGAAATAAGAAGCTACACTCTCCTGTGGTTGCAGCGAGTGAGCAGGGAAACCTTAGGAAGTTTGCATCAAGGTTAGGTTTAGCATCACAGCTCTAAGCAGCACTTCAATACTAGTGGTGGAGTAGTTCGTTCCAAAAATGCTTTTAGTTTATGTTCTCGTGCTCTCACTTCACTCCTCCCGTCTGTTCCCTGCTCTCTGGAGGGTTGAGAGTTCACACAGGGTAGTGTAGCGAAAGACTTCCAGAAATAGAGGGAACAAAGTGGGAAAAAGCAAAACAAAACATTGCAGCTACGGACAGCCGTGCAGTGCACATGTCTTGTAGCTCACAACCTGGAAACACAAACATCTAACCCAATGCACATACTGTGTCTTGATAGGGGTTTGTACCAAGAACCAAGTTAAGGCAAAAACCAAACGGGTTTCGGCCTTATTACTGAATTATGTTGCCTGCTGCTTGCTGTGCATGTGTGAGATAAAGAGAGTACGACCATGTTCCCCTTTTATTGCAAATTCAGCAGCACACTCCTGAGAGCAAGTGAAGAGAAAAGTGTCACATTAAATCGCACGCACACAAAAAGCAACGTAGCACTGACAGCCTTGTACGTTGAAATGTAAATGCTAGCAGATGGTTGTGACTGCACATATACATACATTCACATTGTGTACCTGGATGCTGCATCAGTACGATGCATAAGATAAACCTATAGGAAAGTTAGTTTTACAGACTGACTGAAGCAGCAAAATGTTATGTTACAGAACATTTGGGGGCAGATATCTTATGCAGATATCAAATAAATAAATAAAATGTATAGAAACTGGTAGCCTAAACAATCAGTTAATTAATTTATTTATTAATCAACCTGTGAATCATAGCAGCATTCAGCAAATCAAACCAATTTGTTGGCTGCAGCTTCTAAAAGGAGAGGATTTTTGACTGCTGATCAGACAAAACAAACATCTGAAGTCTGCCAGTCTTTCCATTCAGTTGCGCATATTCTATGCCTGGATTTCAAAATGAGACAAAACACTGTAAAAAAGCTTTGGCTGCGCTGAGGAAAAGAAAATGTCTGCATGATGAAAAAGAATACATACAGTTTTATCAAATACATGTTAATGTTGTGGTACCTATTGAGTATTGTGAGTATTGAGTACTGTGGTACCTTTCATCCTATTGAGTATTACATGTGTCTGCTTAGACCAAAAAGTCTGAAATAAAATTAAAAAAAATAAATAAAACTTTAAAGAGAGTCAGGAGACAAATGAATGATATAAATAAATAAAATAAATTTATATTGATATAAATAATTTTTTTGGGGGAGGACTAATGAAATGTTATTATGTATTCAATACTTTTGCATGATATGGTAGTTAAATTACAACATTATTGACCATGATTCAAGGGTACGGAAGAAGTGGTTGGGAGCAGAAGAAAGAGCAAGAGGAGGAGTGTAAACGAATGGGACAGGGTGTTATCTGCCTCTATGGGTGAGATCGATCAGCAAGCAGACAGATCAGTTACACCCAACTCGTGTGTGTGTGTGTGTTTGTGTGTCCGTGTGTGTGTGTCAGAAAGCTTCAATACTGCAATGCTCTAGTTGCAAATAAGATCTGCTCCGTAACAGAGGAAGAGAAAGAGATTTAGGGGAGAGTGAGATGCAGAAGTGGAAGAGGACAGGTTCAAGGGAAGTGGAAAATGAGAAGACCGTGAGGAGTGAAGTAAAGGTGTGAGGAAAAAATGAAGAAATAAAGCTGACACAAGGGAAGAATGAGTGAGAAAGTAAGATCAATGAAAGAGGTAGAAAATAAGAGCATAATGGAGCATTGTGTGTGGCACGTGATGTGAGGATCTGCGGATGAGGGTGTGAGTAGTTTGTGGTGGAGGCAGAAAAATCAAGGAGATCTGGAGGGTGGTAGAATCAGCAAGCAATAGAGTCAAAACAAAGACAGAGGCAGAAGGTGGAAAAAAGAGAAAGTGGAGGGGTAGAGCTGTGACTGATAACATTGTCTTACTCAGGTTGCCTCAAGGGCAGACAAGACAGAGAGAGTGAGAGTAAGAGAGAGAGAGAGAGAATGAGACCTAAAGAAAGAAAACGAAATGTAGAAATTTACAGTGTAGTCAGAGGTGGAGAGGGTTATAAGACGGAAGGTGAACAAGGAGGGTGGATAGAGAGAGATAGAAAACACAGGCAGGGACACTGCAGTGAGATACAGAGGGCGGTGGATAGATGGTAGGAAAAGAAAGAACTATCCCCAGTAATATAGCCAGAGGAAGAGGAGGAGAGGTACTTAAGAACAGCACTGTGGAGGGAGGGCAAAGTGTGAGTAGTCATGACACAAAGAGAAGGATGTGAAGACAGAAAGGCAGAAAGGAGATGAAAATTAAGGACATGGTGAGAGAATCAGAGGCAGACAGGGTAAGTTATTATTAGTGAGAATGCAGTGAGAAAGAGTAAGACAGGGACTGAATGAAGGAGCAGAAAAATATGAGGAAGTAGGGAGTGAAGCAGAGAAAGGTCAAATGAAGAATTGGAGCGCAACAGGAGAGTGCGTGAGTATATTGACATTCAGCATGTCATGAGTAAAATAAGCTATCTGAGCAACAAGCATTAGTAAAGTACAGAGGGAGACTGGTAGACCCAGTGCTGAAGTGCCCTGCTCGCTCTACAACAACACCTGACGTTAGGACTTTTCAGAGACTAGAGCAGACACATTTTTAAGTGGAGTTTCAGGTTGCTGGAGTATTTTCACATCTTAGTATACACACTTCCCTAGGAGCTCAGGAGCAGTTGACTTCCAATATCAACTGCCCTGGAGGCTGGCTCTCACTGCAGGCATTTGTGACTTTGCTGTCCTGCCACCCCCTCTCCAGCAGGCACATTTTACAGAGCTCTTTCTGGTCATTACAGTTTCACAGACCTACCAAGAACCATTTGAAAATTTGGACATAACTGACAAATCTATTATTAAATCTATTATCCAGTAATCTATTAAATCTCTCCTGAGTATAAATCCCTAAACCACTGTGTGTGTCGAAGCCCATTGGTTTAATTTTCTGACCAAACATCCTGTTCAAATAGAAATACTTGAAATTGGGGAAATAATGGCACTCAGTGAAGCCTAATGTACATGTAACATATTCCTGTCATTTAAGAGGAATACAGTACATTTCATCCTTTTTGCCATAAGAAACAGAAATAAAATGGATCCTCATCTCAAACACTCACACTTTCTTTATCTTTTAGATGTCGACTGAAGAGTTCAAAAATGGGACACTGCAGCCTGGTCGAATGTAGAACTTTTGGAAGTAGACCAAAGCAAGCCATGTAGTAAGGAGGAGAATGCAAAACGGTCCTGGAAACCGCTGTGCTTTGATATCCACACTGCTACAGTATCTGAACTAGATGTTAAACCCTTTTCTAGTTTCACACAGAAAAGAGTAAAGCTTGCACCTAATGGAAAATATTGAGCCAGCAATTTGTGTCAACCTGTAAAGTCAGCAAGATATATGGTTATGCCTGGTCGTTACTCAAAGTATTAGGTTGCATACATTATATATCACTTCATAATCACCATGCTCAAACCACTACTCCACTGCAGTAGCCCCCAGACAGCTCCACATAAAAATACATCCGTCTTTCTCTGTCTCTGACTCACCGTCTCAGCCGTGTGTCTCCTCTCTCTAGTCACCGTGGCTGCGACTGTTACCAACATTCCCTGTCACTCTCTCTGTGTCTAGGTTACAGTTGCTATGACAACTATTATGCATGCCAATCAGTGGCAGTGACTCATCTCGATACCTTATCATCACCATGGCAGTATTTAGGAATGTATGTGGGATTACAGTGGGACCCTTGTACGTGCTGTAGTCTGAGCCTACTGAGACCAACATTGCTTTCTTTGAGTCTTTGCTGTGGAATCAAGGCTGATAGGCCGGTGACCCAATTTGATTCCTTGACCCACAGTCTTAAGAAAGGGTCCTATGACATAACACTCTTTTAATCTGTTCTTACAGGTTTCTAGGTAACTGTTACTATAGGGACTGGCTGTGTTGAGTCTTTTGGGATGTTGTTGCTAGGCAGTGAACTGTAGTAGTGAGGAGGTATACAGGGCTGTGTTTGTATGTATGTATATAATATGGCAAGAAAGTTATGTGTTGCTAAAGCTATTCCAGATATTTCTCAACATGGATTTTTATGCAATAAAGCACCAAGTGGGTATTACTGCAGAGTGGTGCCGATTTAAGAGGCCTTGGTACACACAAGAATTCGTGTGCTTGCTCCTGGTGGGATTTTCTGGGTTTCTCTCAATAATATTTTGAGGTCTTGACCTTGTTCTGTAAAGTGTCATGGGATGATGCAAGTTACGATTTAGCACCACATATGTAAATAAAACTGAACTGAATGTGTGCTGAGCAAGCACTCTTTTTGTCTCTGTCTAGTCAGAGAAGGTGGAAAACGAGAATCCAGACACAAAACACACCTCAGACACCTCTTACAAAACAATGTCTGACCAGAGAACAAGTCTATTCATGTTTTTTTTTCTCTTTTTCTTTCCCTTCTCTCTCCAGGTCTGTGGATAGCCAGGCGTTCTACCATGCCTGTCCCCCCACCCCTCAATCCCTGCAGACAGAAACACCTGCCCCACACACACCTCCACCCCGAACAAAGGGCAGAACATTCCACTTTCCCCTCCCTTTTCTCTCAGTCCATCCTCTCTCTGTCATTTTTCCCCCCTCTCCTTGTCTCATCTTGGCCCTCTTCATCCCACCTCATCCACTGCGCCTGCCCCAGAACAACGAAAAGAACCCTTCCTGCCTCCGTCCCTTTCCCAGCATTTCACTGGCTGACTCTGGTCACATGCTGCCTGCTGCCATCTCTGATTGGAGCAGGGGAGACGTGGGGTGTGGTCTCGGCCTGTCCCTTCCACTGCGTGTGTCGAAACCTTTCAGAATCTCTCAGCACTCTTTGCGCCGACAAGGGCCTCCTGTTCGTCCCCCCGCACGTTGACCGGCGCACTGTCGAGCTGCGACTGGCTGACAACTTTATCACGGAGGTGGGCGGGGGTGACTTTGTCAACATGACCGGCTTGGTTGATTTGACTCTGTCAAGGAACACCATTCACCTAATTCGACCAATGGCCTTTGCTGACCTGGAGAGTTTGCGCTCACTGCATCTGGATGGTGAGATGGAATAGTAATTATATTATAGAAAAACTACAGACTTGACTTACATTTTCTAGATAAGATGATTCAATCTGAAAACACTGCGGCATTGATAATTTTTCATGGTGTTTATTCATATCTGTGTGTCTAGGTAATCGCCTGACTACCCTGGGACCCAGGGACCTTGCAGGTTTAGTTAATCTGCAACACTTGATTGTCAACAACAACCAGCTGATTAAAGTCTCTGCCCAGGCCTTTGATGACTTCTTGCTTACACTGGAGGACCTCGACCTATCCTACAATAACCTCAGAAGGTAGGCTCTTGTCTCCGTTGTGATCAGCCACACCCTCCTGCATCATGTATTCACTCTTACAAATCTGTTCTGCTTGGTTAAACGGGACCAAACTGTAATACGTTAAGAGTTTCCTGTGCTTAGGTCTCACTCTCAATTTTATGCTGTAGAAGCAAAGCTCAGCTCCCAAAACTTCAAGGCACAGTGGAAAAGCCTTGTATGATCTCACAAGAGTCAGCAAACACAATGAAGAGACACTAGCTCAAAATGCTGAGGCTGGGAGGACAGGACTAAAAGCTCAGGAAAGTGAATCGATTTTGATGAGGTCCTAATTTTCTTTTACTTCGATTTTGCTAAGATTTGATGAAGACATGTCTGAGCTTACTCAACTGTGTACAAGTGTGTATTGCTGTAGCATTTATATATCTTTCATATTTTAGCACACTGTATGGTATTTCATACAACTACCTGTAGGTCAAAGGAGACATTTGCAGCATCACTATTCCTCCAGACTAAATAATACCTCCAAAACAATGGTAATATTCTCTATCCATCTCCTATTCTCCTCTTCACAATGTCCAACTCCATTAATGAATTCAGCAGCTTCAGTTCTGATTAATATGTTTCATTCGTCTCCTTTCTAGAGCTCTGGCCTCTCTTCAACCAGCACCAAAACCAAAGAAAAGTGTAAAGACTTTTAATGATGCATACATTAGCAACTGCTGTTTGTCCTTGTTGTTTTCTTCTAGAGACACATTTTTTCTATAGATAGAGTGAGCCTGAATCAAAGTCTCTGTCTTGTCAAGGTTAAAAAGGCTCAACACAAGAAACACATCATATTATTTGTAAAAACTTGAGACACGACAGCAGCTTATCCAGGTGGGGAGGCCTACATGCATAATTTAACTACGAAGAAAACTGAGGTGCACCTGGTGTCTCCTACAGCTTAAATTTGTTCAAATACTGTTTTTTAGAAGAGTTTTACAGCAGAAGTCTTGTACCTGAGCTTATCTCAAGTGGTTAACTTTCCGGGACACTGGTGTTGAGCAACCAGGCAAGGATGGGAACTGACAACTACAGTCTTTATCAAAAAACAAAAACAAAGACAAATCATGACCCAGTTTTAGGCAAATTTTCCTCCGTCTACACTCCCTAAATCTGACTCATGTTCTGTATCAAAGCCTTATTTGTGAGATAAATGGAAATGATTGAGAACAGCAATTTAGTTTGTATCAAAGAGGCTCTGCTACAATATCTTACTTCATCTGTCTGTCTCTCGTTCTCCCTCTCTCTCTCTCTCTAATCCAAACCACAAACATGATTTAATAAATCATTATTCCTAGTGCTTCTTTCTCTTTAAATACTTAATTGTCCAGGGACACTCTACTTTATAGACAACAGCAGAGACCATCTGCTATTTGTTGCTGCCATCAATAATTTTCCAACTTTTTCCTTTTCCCTTGAAGTGACAAAAATAACTGTTTATTAGACTCCACCAAAAGCGCTTTGAAATCTACTTGGTAATGTGTGATGCTGAACCGTCTCTGTGCTACAGTGTCTTTCAGTTGAAGCAAAGAAATTTATCCTCTGCCAAACATACACTGTTTGTAACAAAAAGGCAGATACTTGTAGTGAACTGAATGAGTACAGAACATGGTGGTAGGCAGCCCTCTATAAAATAAATGCTTTACTTCACATTCCTCATATTTTCCTAGTTCTCACTTCTCAGTTTTGACACACTAATTCACCTCCATGTAAAGCACTACCACAAGCTCGTAACATACTGATCTACCACTAACACAGAATAGGGATTTTAAGTATCAATAGTTGACAATAAAGGGACAGCTACAGTATTCAAGAAAAAATGTTTGACTGAAGTCATTTTGTGGCTCTGTCTCAACATTTGCTCATGTGCAAAGTGGAAGATTAACCGCTGTTGCTTAAAGTCCCTATTAACAATCAGAGCACATTTGTCTTCATAGCTGGCATTACCTGTAAGAGATGCTCTTTTTTCTCTTCTCCTAAACAAAAATTTAAAAAAATGGTCTCAGCAAACAGTATATTAATGCCATGAATCTTACACTGAAGTAAATGTTCCTCTGTTTTATTGCTACAGGGTGCCATGGGAATCCATTCAGAATATGGCCAGTCTGCATACTTTGAACTTGGATCATAACCTGATAGACCACATAGCGGAAGGAGTCTTTGGAGAGCTTTATAAGCTTGCAAGACTGGATATGACCTCTAACAGGCTCCGAACCCTACCTCCTGATCCCCTCTTTGCAAGGTAGCTCTTAAGCTTCATCTTTTATGTTTCTCTAAGTGGCTTAGTAGAAATATTCAGTGACATGAGACTCCCACAAGGCTAGCAAAGTGGTTTTTATGAGAAGCGCTCTGGTAAAGACAGGAAAACATCATGGATAATCACACAATCACACACACACACACACATATATATGTATGTATGTATGTGTGTATGTACACTATGTATGCACCACTTTAAATCCTTTCTTACCAGGAACATAAATCAATGATACATGATTCTGGTGGTTTGTATGAAACCCTATGTTATTTTATTTCCAACAAATGCTCCAAGCTTATTAGCCAAAGAGGTAATTTGTTTCTACTTTCTGATACAACTAACTGGAACATCTCCTAGAATAGTCCCTCATGGTGGTAGGCAGCCCACACCTTTATTGTCATGATTAGACTAATAAACATGAGGCCTGTACAGCAGGCATGTGGTTAACAAATTTTAAGTCCAGCTGAGTCTGAGTGGCAGATGTAAACTCACACTTAAAGCAAACTGCAGAAGTGTTTAATAGTTTCAGTAAATAAGTCTAATGAATTTTATCCATTAAAAGGTTAGACTGGTGCTTGTATGACAAGCTATGAATCAATGATTGACCTCAATTATATCAACTTACTTTTGCATTTAAATTTTGTGCTTCCTCCACAAACAGCTTATTATTTCTTTGGTTCTTTATTTTAGATCACTTTCTCTTTTGTGTTTTTATTACAGTTCATGCTAAATGTGCAGAGAGCTTTACAAAACACTGTCATTCAAATTTACCCACCTGTGCTTTTATGCCTGTGTGCAGCCATGGGACATTATATACAACAGCCTTCGACTGCCTCTTTCTTTTACAGGTCCATTTTTTCCTCCATGTTTATTTTTATAGTACCACCTGTTCCCACTTTCTCCCCAGCATCCAGTGCTCTCCTAGCAGCCAGCTGTTGCCACTGTCAAATTATTAATTTATTTTTTTTTTTTTTTTTTTTTTTTTGTAGATTAATCTTTTTAAAGAAAATTGCACAGTTGTTCTAGCTTATATATCATAACATTACTAGTGCATGTCTTTCATATGTTGCATTACATTGCTCACGTTGCTCACTGGACCATTTTCCTGAAATCTGTTCAGGAAAAACACTGAAGACATAAGCTTTGTTCTTTGAAATTTAATTTGAAGTTAATTCAAAATTTAATTTGCTCAGCCCAGCTACTACTAGGTAGGTTAGTAACCCCCAGTTTTACATAATTTTGAAACCACTTGTTTATCTCAGTTTAAGCAGCAAGCTCTTGTTAACTCGCTGATGTTATTTTGTTGTAGATGTTCACTCTACAGTAAAATTATTTTGTTGCTTTAGATCTCTTCATCTCCTTCACTAAATAAAATTAATAAAACATCTTTGGGAATTTGAGTGATAAAAATGAGGAAACTAGAGGGGGAAAAATGACCAAGAAACTGAACCTTGACAGAAGGATATAAATGTTGATGAAAATATGAACTTGCTTGAATATGTCGATTACAATTACACATGTAAATATGAACTGATTCCCCTCCTACTGTCATCTTCAGGTCCCAGACTGGTGCCATAAGTCCCACCCCCTACAACGCTGTCATAAGCCTAAATTTTGGGGGTAACCCTCTGCACTGCAACTGTGAACTGCTGTGGTTACGGCGGCTTATTCGTGGAGACGACATGGAGACATGTGCCACGCCTGCTCACCTGGCTGGAAGGTAAACATCACCGACTGGTTGTTGGTTTGTTTTGTCTAACACCAAAAAGTTTAGTCAGTGAAGCCCTCTTCTAATCCAGGAGAAGCAAAGAAATAGTTTGAATGGTTGAATAATGGGTCAAGTCTAACTACAAAATCACATTAGTTTTTCTTTGTGTTGAGGCCAACACATACCCAGTTTCAGTGATGGGAATAATGAAAAAAATTAATGATGTTACTTGCGGCTTTATTTTTTTCAGGGTAATCAAATTAATTACGATATCAATCGTTACAACGTTACTTTTTTTTTTCTTTTCTGGAGCAAGTGATAAGGGAGAGGTTAAACCACATGCTGACTGACTAAGGTAGAGTAAAATTTCATGATCAGCCAATCAGAGTAGCTGGGTACGCACACACAATCAGATACACTAACAACAACCAGACAAGACACACACAACATGGCAAGCTCCAAGGTAGCATTTTAAAATTGGAAGTATAGTCATTACTTTAACTAACTTGAGTATAATTTTATTTTAGTGCTTTTTAATGGCCATTTGAGGCCAGTTGAGGTTAAATAAATACATAAAAATTGTGAAATATCTATTGTTCCTTATTGTCTTACTTTTTCAAACATTACTGATGTAACAGTACTGATAATATCTACAATATATCAAATTTAATAAATGTCTATTTAAGCATCCATTTCATTCATTCTACTGCTAAAAAAGCTATTGTTAGCTATTGCATTAAAAACTAACGCAATAGTTACTTTCTCTTGTAATTATTTACTTTTATAAAGCTGTAACAGAGTTACTAACTCATTTTGGGAAGAACTGGTAACTGTTGCCTGTTTCCCAACACTGTCCAGTCAACAGCCTCAGATTTTATGGCACATTAATATGATCCCAATGTGTTTAAAATGGACCTAGAGCAAAAACTTGCAGAGCTGGTTGGCCATAAGGACTTAACTGTGAATGAGTCATGTGGTATATCTGTAGTAATTATTCAGATATCTCAGACTCTTGGTTTATTGTCTCTGCATCTCTCTCGCTGGTTTTTACCAGAGGGTTAGACCAGAGAAAATCAACCAGTGAACACAAAGGAAAATGAGCATCTGTTGCTGTCATCTGTCATCGCTGTCACCATTAATAACTCTTTGCTTAGTCTTGTTTTCTGCAGGGTTGCACAGGCAATTGTCCAGATTGTTGTGCATTACTGAACTTTACCCTAAAACTGATAGACAAGAGCCAATAGATCTTAAGGTTAATCTACTACATTAATCTGCCAAACCCACCTTAGAGAGAAAAAACAAGAGAAATACTTCGGCTGAGGCAATGAGTTGATTCTCTTTTACGTCCCTCTCCCTTTCTCCTGCTCATTGGCTTCACCTCTCTTCTGTCTCTTTGTCTCTCAGGTATTTCTGGTCAATTCCTGAGGAGGAGTTTACTTGTGAGCCACCTCTAATCACACGTCACACCCACAAGCTGTGGGTTTTGGAGGGCCAGCGAGCCACACTAAAGTGCCGTGCCATTGGAGACCCAGAACCAGTAGTCCATTGGGTTTCACCAGATGACCGCATCATTGCAAACTCATCACGGACCAGCTCCTTCAGCAATGGGACTTTGGATATCTTAGTAACAGTTGCCCGGGATGATGGGGCGTACACATGTATTGCAATAAATGCAGCAGGTGAAGCAACTGCTACTGTGGACCTGAAAATAATCCCCCTGCCTCACCGGGGAGGAGCAGGTGGAAATACAGGGAATAACAATGTGAACACCAAGAACAACAGGAACGTGACCAATGGGATTTTACGGACAGATCCAGGCTCTTCGGATATCAGCACAGGAAAAAACGGTGGGATTAACAATGGCGTAGGACGTGGAGAAGAGGTGGAGGGCGGGAGAGGAGGTACAGAGGAGGATGAAGAGGGTGACAGTGGCAGGCCCTCTGAAGGAGAGAGAGCTGATGGAGGAAGTATGGAGGACGACGAGGGGGACGATGAGGAAGGGAGGATGGTTGGAGTACAAGGTGTTACGTCAACCTCAGCTCAAGTGCGATGGGATTTGGGCCGTTCGTCTGGGGCTTATGTTGTCTGGATGTATCAGATACAATACAACTGCACCGCAGACGAGACTCTCATCTACAGGTCAGTTCAACTTCTGCTATATAAACATATACACACTGTGTAAACAACAGTAGCTATTCTGCCTTGCAAATATAACTTTTACAGTAGCTTAGATACTTACCAGCAGGTATGAGTTATTGTTTCACAGTAACAGATTGTCCTCTATATACAACCTCAAGTCATTTTTTGTCAGCATTGTCCTCCCTGTTTTCATGCAAAATCCTTAAAAATTTATTCATTACAACATGACACTTCAGCAGTGCAACTGTTCACCTTGTACATCGATCAGTGGATAGCTCAAGGGAAGGATGAACAGGGAGACAGATGAAGGGATAGAGGGGCGCTGGTAGTTAATAATTTATCTCCATCACTGTATGACACAAAAACCCAACAGGTGAACACTCAGTGCATATGGATGAGAGCAGAATGGGAGGACAAGTAGATAAAAGTTGAAGGGGGAAAATAGGAGATTTCTAAGATTTGTGATAGGAAAGTATTACATGTCTGACTGTGGATGTGAGACACATATGCAACATGTAGTGATAAACTTACAGGATATTGATGGAATATGTCATTTTAAATTTGTACAATGATTTAAACCTTTGCTGACATTTTGCATTTAAAATGAGATCTGCACACACTTGAGCATTCATATTCACCCACCAAGCTTTCAAAAGGAGAAAAATAATCAAACATTTATAAAGACCAGATCTGAGGTTAATGGCAACAACATTCTTGTTACCACAAATTATTTAAGGCATTGGGCACCATCTGTCTCATGGGTATAGACTAGATTTTTGGAAAAACATCAGGTAAAAACAAAAAAAAACAAAAAAACAAGATATTTGGATGTTTGGTACAGTAACCCTATGATTTGAAAAGATGACACAATGTTGTCAGCCAATTAGACATGAGTACTTTCTCTAAATCCTCTCTTTTTGGTCCAACCTCCATTCACTGAAGATAAAATAGAACTCACAATGGAGATTAGTTGATGTTCAGTCGTGACAAAGAGAACAAAGACGGCTACAGAAAAAAAAATTGTGGCTAAAGCCCAGAGTGTCCAGACCAGGTGATGCACACAGCCTAATTGAAGAAGATGAGAAAGGATGAAATGAGACAAACATGAACAAATGAGATGGATGGTCTTAGTGTTGGAGTCTTGATTTTAAAAATATGACAGTAAATGTCTAAAATTTCAGCAACATGGTGTATTAACATGTATGAAACAACAGCACTGCATACAGATTTAGATTTCACCGACTCCGATGAGACTGATGAAACATTTATGTGTGTGGTTGTTGCTATAGCAAAACACTGAGTGGAACAGCAAGAGTGTGATGGAATGAGACAAGGACAGATGAGACTGGATACAGACTGTCATAGCATTATTTTTTGTTTTTGTTTTCATTGTGCATTAATGCAGGATTGAATACGATTCCCCCAATGTATTATAAAGATGGTACTAAACTGTAACTGGTATTGAGAAAGGGTGCAGGGAGCTAACCATATGACAGAAAGACATCAGACAAGACAGACAGATGAAAAGATGATTGTGTGTAGGTATTATCAGAAGGAGTGAAAGTAAGGGAAATGGCATTCAAGGGTGAACAGAAGAAAGATGGATGGGGAGGAGAAACTAATAGCCTGAGTGATGGATTGAGCCAAAAGTGAAGAGAGGGTGAATTTAAAGATCCGAATTAGGCCTCTGAGGTTTCAAGAGGTGGAGGATAGGGATTGAGGGAGAAGGGGAAGATATGAGATGGGTTCTATCCCAGTCACCATGGGAGAGATTGAGATGAAAGAAGGATGGGTGAAGAGAGAGAGACTGACAGACAGTGAGGAGGAGCAGAGACAGGGGTGGGCCCAAATGATCCTCAGGAAAATATCATGGAAACAAGGATGAGAATGAGGAGGGGAGGTATTTAATATCTTCACTGGAATAGAGTTAGAGAGAATGTTTGTACATAACAGAAACACAGCAGGGTATGAGAGAAAAAATGAGAAAGAGGACAAAGAGAGGACAAAGCCCACAGAAAATTTGGAATAACAGAGATGGGAGGTGGTCCTTTGAAAAACAAACAAAAAAAAGAGTACTGTCACAAGGGAGCAGGGAGAAGAGATAACAGACACAAGGTAGCATTACAGCCAGGGGTTTTGGATGATGACAGGCCAGAGGAAAGTATATTTAAAGGTGTCCTATTAAAAAGCCACATCAAAACAGATGAGCACAGATTGTCTGTGGTCCCATGACATATTTGTGGCAATTACACATGGAGAACTAATTAAATGATTGAATTGAATGAAACGAATGAGATCTAAGCTCCCTTGCTGATCAGCTACATTGTCTATGGAAGATATGCTAATAATAGGAGCACTTACTTGTAAATTAGTATCAAGTAAATGTGTTTTATCTCTAGAAACCAAAGCTTAGAGCATATCAGTAACTAATGGGATACCCATTAGTTACCTTGACTGTGGCAGAGTTCAACAGTTACAATTATCATGCACCTGTAAAAAAGACAAAACTAACACTTTGAAGACTAAATATGTAGTTTGGAAAAGACAGTATTTGTTGCAGGGTTGGTTTACCAGAGTGTATCACATTGTAAAATTGCTAAAATCCTATTTTCCCTGGTTTCATTTAGCTTTTAAACCCAAAGAGGTGGCACAGGTAACATGACCTCCTCTAAGAGAACCAACTTTGAGGAAATGAAAGGGCATCATCAGTAGAGGTGAGGCCTCAGTGTGTTTGCAGCTTCAGACAAGAACATTTTGCTGGACACAAAGAGAGTCACAGAAAAAAAACAGCAGCGAGATTGAGACTGAGCCAAGACACAAGGAATAAGCAATCTGAAGTTTAACTCTAAACAAATCCCCACCATCAAAACAGAGGGTGGGGGTAAACGTCTCGAAGGAGAGATAGAGATGTACTGGCTATCTTAAGCCTGAAATTGAGATATGAACTCTAAATCGAATTAGGAAAGACAAGAAAAGAGGTTCAAAGCAGAGACACAAAGTCTAAAGGCTTTGAGGGGGGAAGCACGGAAATCAGTCCCGAAGGACAGATAAAGCGGGAATGGAAAGGGTCAGCATTTGAAAGGTAGCACATCACAAAACAGTAAGGGATTTCCAGTATAGATATTTATCATATAATCAATGTGCAGATGCCAAAGCCAAAGTCATACTGGCTAGAAAGCCTGACAAAAAAGTCTGGCTTATAGAAACAAAAGGAGTGATTTTATTTTAGTTTTCTATAAGAATTTGTCCTTATAGTTTGTCAATATCGTTGTCACTGTTGCTGCTGTGTGTTTGTGTTTTGGCAAGTAAAAAAAACATACTAACTGAAGTGAGCTGAAGGGGAGGAGGAGAAAAAACAGACAGGCTTTTAGAAATGGAGTGCAAGGAAAGACAAGAGAGAGAAAAAAAAAAAGTCCAACAATTGAAAAGTGAACTACATAGTGAGGCGGTAGCATAAAGAGTTTACACAGATTACAGAGCAGCAGAGCACGTTGTGTGGCTGCCACATTTAATCATCTTTAAAGGTCTGGTGCATGCAAGACAAAACCACCTTCCATTAGAGTGTAGCTTGTCTAATTCTGATGGCATCTGTGACAGTGCCAGGTGGATGCTGGGCACTGCACAGCCTTGACCATCACCCTCAGCTTCATTTTGGAGCTTTGCCACAGTGTTACGGGGCCACACTTGATTTTGGTGATGAAAGTATTGATGACATTCAGGTATTCTGAAACGCCCAGAAATAGAAGGAGGCTTTCCTGTGGTTGCTAGGTGAAGGTGGGAAATTACCAAATTGGCATATCTCTCTTGCCCACACACTGGGTGCAGCCTACCTGAAGGACAAAGAACAGGAAGAAAGGATGTCTCTCCATATTAATGAGGCAGCATTCGTTAAGCGACCTCTGCAGTACCATCTGTTCGAAATTTTGTGTTGTCTTTTCAGCAAGATTTCTAGTTTTGTACAACAATTTCTCCTTTACAGAGCAATGCACAAAGACATGAGCTAAAGAGAATCTTTTAACCCCCAAAGAGCACAAAAGGGAGGACAAAAACATACCCAAAGCCTTATAAATCATGTATCTATGTGTTATTTGTTGAGGCTGAGTCAAACATGTTGATTCTTTAGTAGTTTTTGTACTAAATTTCAGTGTACTGTCGATGCACCTTTATAAACACACTAACTATATATACGTTGGAAAACAAGTTGCCATTGCTTTATGACTCATCGATACAACTGGCACTGGTCTAACTCATGCCAGCGGGGGTACTTGTATGGAACTTGTACATGTCAGAGCCAAAAGTTTCTCATCAGGTTCAGAAGTCTTCTAAGTGTGTAAGAGCTTTGACAATTTTCACAATTTTGTTGCAGTCTCAACAGGATCAACCTTCCTGCTGGGCACTCAAAGTGTCAAGTTTGGCACCGAATTTAATGGGACCAGCAACAATCACAGGGACAGAAAGAAGAGGAAGTTGGAGAGAGAGAGAATCATGCAGAGTTTAAGAAATAATGAGAATAATGAAAGGAGAGGCTGACAAAGGGACATACAGTTAAGGTCAGTTTGAGAGTTTGACAGCCACAGGAAAGCAGCATGCTGAGAAATAGACAGACGAGAGCATGGGTAATGAGTCACAAACAGAGAGAGAAATGAAAGGATTAAAGACATGGTACTTGAAAATTAGGTCTGTGGCAATACCACTCATTTGCTGACACTAATTACACACCATATTTGACTAATATTTGTGATTTTAGTACAGAGCACTGAAGCAATCTATAAATACTTTTAAAATATGTGGTACACTGTGTGAACTATTTTCTTCCACTGGGGAAATCAAACATCCAGACACACATTCTGCCATATATTGTACAATGTGATACTACTGTGGAAATGATATGTACATCCTAATTTAGAATAGTATGAGCCTCATAACTAATACAAGAATCATACAAGAAACAAGATAAGTGCATCTGCTGAGGCAGGGATAGATAAGGATGTAAGGAGAGATATAACAGTGGAGCAGGAAGGAGACATGCAAAGACAAAGATGTAAATGGAAGAAAGAGGAAAAACAGACTAGGTGATAAAGATGGAGAAGAGAAAGGAAGAAAAGAAGAAGAAAAATGAGGGACAAAACTAGGCTGAGAATAGTACCCCAAGGGAAGAAGTAATTATGTGTTAAACTACTGTGTCAATACGTGTGTCAACTCACATCAGAGGCAGATGAAAGGGGTGAAAGAGAAAGGGTCAGCACTTAATACACACAGTCTGTCAACTTATATTATACTGTAAGGTCAGAAGAATGGAGGGAGTCGGTAAGGAGGGAAAAGACAGCGAGATTCACACCACCTTTTATCATGTGGTTAAATTAAAATTCAGATACATCAGGGTGAAATGATGGAGAGAGACAAATACTGGGGGACTGGGTAGGAGAAGGAGGTCATAAAGGGATTGGAAGGAATGGAAATGGGAGAGAAAACAACTGAATCAGGCAGAGCAAGAAAACCAGGCCAAATGAGAGAGAGGGACGGGTGAGAAGGATAGATTAAGGAAAGCAAAAAGACAGAAGGAGGGATGAAAGAAAATCCAGAAGGGAGGGGAAAAAGACAAACATACAGACACATCAAGGAAAACAGAAGAAGAGATCAGATTAAATTGACAGAGAGACAGAGAGAGACAACGAAAAAGTAAAAAGTCCCGACAAATCAAGACCAAAAATGGAGGAGAGGGTAAATGAAGCAACGACATGACATGGGAAAAAGGGAACAAGGGCAGTGTAGATGTCAGATAGAAGAGGAGATAATTGCTTTGTTGTTCCTCCTCATCTTTCTCTTCCTCTATCACCTCTGTCTCTTTCTCTCTGTGCCCAATCTTGTCCAGTGTCAGACCACCACAGTTGGTAACGCAGACAGAGAGGGTGGAAATAAAAGAAGAAACGAGGCAGTAAGGAGAAGAAGAGGGGGAGAGTAGAAAGAAAAGCCCCCCCCCCTTCCTCTATCTCTTCTGCTATCATTCTTTTCTTTCCCTCTGTCCCACTCTCTCTCCCGGGTACTAATAATTACTTGTTTCTGTGTCACCAGCTTGAACAAAGCTCTCCCTTGTCTCTTTCACTTTCTCCTTATGTATTTGTGTGCGCACATGCCTTTGCAGGGTTTAACCATAATTAGAAGCACGGAGACAGACACACACGCTCTTGGTTTGTTAGGTGACAGAGCACAACGCCAGCATCTGCAAATACAGGGATGGTAATGAGAACAACAACCCCTACATCTTCAACAAAACCAGTTCATTTAATCTATTCTTTTTATCTCATAACAAAAGTCCAGCTTATATAGTGGCACTTTATATTCATGAACATACATTGTCTCAAGACCACTGAGGATTTAGGTGAACGTGATTTACTGAGTCCACAATGCCTAACACATACCAGAGAGCTGTACATTTGCATGTACATGTGACAACATGCATGTGAAGATGGTTAAAATGCATAATATAGTGAGGAAAGCGAACAGCAAATCAGCATATCAAAAATGCATGTGGGTGTAAATGTGTCCGGGTCGTCCATGTATATTTCAGTGAATTTGCTTGTCTTTTTCTGACGCTGCCTGTGTTGCAAAAACATACAGACGTGATTCACAATCTCATAAAGGAGGAAGCAGTGGAGTGTTTGGGTAGAGAAAAAGAATGGCAGCATAGGGAGAAGGGAAGAGATGGGAAGAAGGGATGAGAAATGTAAAGATGAGGGCAAATGGAGAGGTGGCACGAAGGAGGAAAGGGAAAGGAGAAAAGATGATGAGGAGGGGGAAGAACAGAGGCAGATAAAGAGGAAATGATGAGTAGAGGGCAGAGGAAGAGAAGGAAGTGGGGAAATGGAGTGACCTTGGATGCTGAATAATGGTACACAGTTATAGCTGTGGCTAATAGAGACGTAGTACAGTGACTGTGAAAAGGAGAAAGGCTGGGAGGTCAGGCAGAGCCTAGAGAGAATCGGCTGAGGATTTGTGGTAAGCGGAGCTGATTGGCTGCAGAAACACAGGGGGGTAAAAGAGACAGAGAGAGACAAAGAGAAGAGATGAGTCGGGGCAATCACCATAACTCAAAACCTAAGTCAAACTGTAAAAGCTGCCAGGAATGAGGTTGATCATGGAACAAAAAAAAGGTGAACGTCTGCAGATTTAGGTAAAGTGAAAGAAAGGGTGATTACAAAGTGATGAAAAAGGCAGAGGATATGGAGAGATAAGAGGGAGTGACAGATCAGCAAAAAGATGGAAATCTGTTCAGAAAAGATGGATGAGAAAAAGAATAAAGGGATAGATTGAGAGGGAAGCTCAAAAAAAGCTAAAAGAAAATATCAAAGGAAGAATGGAGATATTGAATAGCAGGATCAGAAAAATGACTAAACGTGTGTTGTCATGATCACAAAATGGAGGACCAACTCAGCAGATTGATGCTATGTCCTAATGTATCATACAAAGTATAGACTGCAAGAAAGTATGTATACACATATTCATTTGGTGCTGGTTAATCCATAATGCAATCATATACCATAAAGTAAAAAGGGGAATAAGCAGAAATACTGTGCTACAGTTTTTTGCCAGCACTGACCCCAATAAAACACTTGGTATATTGGCATTATTAATCAAAGTGAAACACTGAGCGACATGGGAAAAGAAAGGACATGAGAAAGCTGCACATATTAACACGGCAGTGAATAAAAGAGGAAATCTATTTAAATATAACCTTTGGTAAAGAGAATCAGGCCCTCGGCCGAGCATGACTCCCCACAGTGATGGTCAAGTCTCTATACCTTGTGGGATCTATCAATTATACGCAGACATATAAAGGCTCTGGATGAACTGACACCACTATAATATTTCTCAGGGCCTTTTATAAGCGTATAATATGACCAAGGCTTTTTATTCAGAAACAGAGGCAGTGCTAGCTTTATGACTCCTGCTTCCTGCATATTTCATGTGGGAAATCTGATTGAGCATCCACTGCCTTTACTACTAGACTTTACAGGAGTAATTCGCAATTTTCCAGTGTGACTGATTGTCAAAGACAGGCTTTCATTTCAGGCTTTCATTCCAAAGATATTTGGTTGTAATGCTTTGTTTTGATTTCAGTTCTAAAGATATCTTGCTCTTTGCTGTAGGAATATAAAATGTGCTCACACAAAACTTTCATTTTGTGACTTTGCCTGCTCTTAAATTTAGGATCCTGCAATATCAACAGTGTGCATCATTTCACAGTGCTACCTCACACCTTATACAACCAAAGTTGGAGACACTCAAACTGTTAAATTAATCTGTTAAACAAGTTATTTGGTTTTAGCACCATGTAAGTGTTAATCTGTCTAGAGTTTTATTTTTTGTACTTAGTTTTTATGCTGGTTTGGAATTCACTCCAAGGCAATTTTCATGCCAGTGTTAGCTCTTTAAAAGACAGGGGTGACAAATACTATGGAAAATGAAGCCATGGAAGTTGACTGGTCATGCAAATGGTATAATGTGTGGATGTTGAGTAATGCTTTCACTAGAAGTACTGCACTGCTGAGCTAAATAATGAGCCTTTGCCATGGTAACCCACACCTGGTCTCAAAGTTGCTCCAGTATGAGGATGAGTTAATTGGTGCATCTGTGACAGTGTTACAACTGAATCTATAGTGAACTAATTACCATTGGTTACAGCAGATTTTAATGACAGATCCTCATGTCTGTTCACATTATATATTGGAACTTGGAGTGTTCAACCATGCACTGTAATTCTTCATCAAAATCATGCTGAATCTTAAAAAAAAAACATTTAAAAATTGTAGGCCTTACTGTACCAGACCTTGCAATTCAAAAACACTTATTTTGCTAAGACAGCGTAACTGAGTACTCCACACATTGTTCTTTGAAAAACAAACAAACAAACAAAAAACACCACACACACACATTTTAACTCTGTGTATGTGTGCATAGTGAATATTTGGGGCATTTTGGCATTTAGGATAACTGACATTTTTTTCCACTCTTAAATCTTGAGAAGGCAATGAAAATGTTTGATCAGTATGTTTTCTTTGCAGCGCTGCAACCCAATCCATGGGTCTCACCCTGTAGCTTCCAATGAGGAGCCAGTCTTGTGTTTCCCAGCTAACAGCTTTATTTAATGCAGCTAATTTCTGATACCAGAATAAAGTTTGAGAAAATTGTCAGTTTGACAATTTTATTTGTTAAACTTAGTAGCTAATTGTATCTGATTTAGAAATTAAGAAAAACATAAGTAGGCTAAATTGCTGCTGTACCTAGTCTCTTTTTAAGGCATTATAAGCAGACTAAGGTTAGTGGTCTTCTGCAGCAGTTCCCCTGGTGTCTGACTCACACTAGGTGACATTTATAGGATTTAGCTCAAGTCTGAGGGGAGCTGGGATGGTTAGCAACAGACGATACAAATAAGCTCTTTGATGTAGTGTGAAAAATGTGAGAAAAGAATAACTGAGGGAAAAAAAATCTCTGTCAAAATATTCATAGTAGCAACACAAAGACACACTTGCCCACACAAAAGGGTTGGACAGCAGAGGACAAAGTACTACCCATCAGCAGCAGACACTTGAGCTGTGCTACAGTCTCCCACACACACTTTACACTGGAATAGGTCACATACACAAACCTAACATGAAGACACAGGTTTTCATTCTAGTGTGTCATAACAACAAACATTAGAGAACATGAGAGAAGCATATACAACTTATGAAGAGCCTGTGCCCCATCATTCTTATCATCACTGCCCCTCATTGTTTTTTTTTCTCTCTGTCTCTTTTGTTCACCAATTCAACCAACATTAGAACAAACCAAATTGTTTGTTCTAACTGCTGCTCAAACACTTAAAATGAGGACACATTCAAAGCACTTCTCTCTTTATTATCCCACGCAGGCACTCACTCATTAGACAAACACACAGAAAAACATTTGCAGTCAAAAAAACAACAAAACACACCCCTACTTGTGATGACAACACACATTAATTTCTTATATTCCTCTAATTAAAGCCATGAAATGTCTAAGTTATATACTGTAATCCTAGCTTTGAACGCAAACCTAAAATGGCCTCTTTTTTTTCAGTGTGAGGTCCCACAAAATGGCTTGACTTTTGCTTCTTGCAGGGATTCAAGTACAAGCACGCACACATACACACACCTCTGCACTCCAAATGAGCAGACAGAGTTCTCTTTTCATGTTCCCTGGGCGCGCTCTCCATCAATAGCCTCATTTTCCCTCTCTCCCCCTACTGCGGTATCCACTCCTGCGCTGTTTCTAGCCATCCTTTCACCCCTCCTCTCCTCTGCTTGGTTTCCTGTATTCAAGCCTTTCTCCTCACTTTCACAATATTCACAAATGTTCAGTCCAGAATTCAAGTCACTGCGGATATTTTACATTTCTCTACACGTCCTTTGCACAGCATGCTTGTTTATTTAACTAACATCCACTTTTTTTTCTTGTTTCTTTTAGAATTCTACCATCCACCAGTGACCGTTTCCTGTTGAAGAACTTGGTTTCAGGTGTGGACTATAACTTGTGTGTGCTGGCCATTTTTGACGACACAATCACATCATTAGCAGCAACAAAAGTTCTGGGGTGCACCACGTTTTCCACCAAGGATGTTTACCCTGCATGCCGCTCTCTCCAAGCTCATTTTCTGGGTGGGACACTTACCATCTTGGTTGGCGGAGTTGTTGTAGTCACCCTACTGGTATTCACTGTGGCGCTCATGGTTCGCCACCGTGTTTGCAATCATGGAGATCACGTAATATGTCACAGTGGCAACACTGAGGCAGGTGATGGGGCCTGCTGTCAAAGTGGAGGAGTAGGAGGTGGGGATAAAGGGGGAAATAGTAGCGGGTGCTACCAATCAAATGGTTCTGGGGACATGATGATGGTGGTTCTGCCAAACGGTCTACCTTCTAAAAGAGGAGAGAAAGACAAGGAAAAAGACAAGGACAAGGAAAAGGAAGGAGCTGACTCTGCTTCCTCTCTGCCTCCTAAACTGCCTCCAAAACCCAGGCCAAAGCCTAAAGTCAACCTAGAGCAGTTTCTTTCAGCTGGTGGGGTAGTTTCCACAACAACAGGGGCTGGAGGTGAGATGGCATTGGTAGTGAGGCAGAGAAAGCTGGAGAAAGTCCCACCATACATCCTTGAAAGTGACAGAACTCCCCTCTACTATTCCCCATCCCCTCCATCCACCCTCCCCCGTCAGTCCCGATCAAGGGACCGCCCACAACCCCGTCTGGAGCGAGAACTGACCAATCGTGCCAGTTTCTCTCTGGCTGCCCCCCTGAGAGACTCAGAGCTGTTGGACTGGAGAATCACTCCCCGAGGCAGGGACAAATGGAACTCCTCGCAGGCTTATCAAAGTCCTGTATCTCCTCTAAGTCCTGCCCATGGGACTGTTAGCAAACGGAGGCACTCACTGGATATGGGCTCCTCTGTCGCCCTAGCGACTGATGCTGCAGCTACTGTTGCCAAGCGCTACGGTGCTGTCAGCTACGCTAAGCGGCTGAGTGTGATCTGGACAAGGCGGAGTCAGTCATTACATGGGATGCTGGTGCAGTGCGCCTCAACAACAAGCACAACGTCCTCAACAACCAGCGACGAAGGCGAAGGTGCTGGGGGATTTGGAGGACCCTGCTCATTCCAACGTGGATACATCCATGCTTATAACACCACTAACTCCAACTCTAACACTGGGATCACTAGTGGGAAAGCGGGCAATATAAAAGACAGGGGGAAAGAGAAAGCGAAGGATGGGAGGAATGCTGAAGAACTGGAGGAAAGTGTTGTGTAGGGGGTAGTGTAAGGGAATAAAAAAACATCAAGATAAAGGGTTCTGTGAGTGGATACTTTGAATGGGATCTAAAGGAGGGTAAAGAGGTAGGGACAGGGAAGATGAAGTGATTGCAGATGAGAAAGGGAAAGTTGTGAGTTCAGCGGGAGGGAGAATAGTTAATTTAACTTAAGTCTCACTTGTGTAACTCATTGATTTGCCCAGTAGGAGTTAAGGTACGAGAATAAGAGAGGGGGAAGTGTAACTGGAAGTGAGGTTGGGATTTATAACAGGATCTTTATAAATGACCTGCAAAGGAATGGGTAAAAAAGGGGGAAAGGGGTTGAGTGGGAAAAAACATTGCAGTTTTAAAATGGTCTCTAAATAGGTAAGGCTGAGTTTAAGCTGTATCAGTAAACAAAACAACAGATTTCAGAAAAACGCGAGAGAGATGAGACGAGACAATATGAGTGTTATATCTAGTCACAAAGAGAGGGAGAGAAGTAATTATAGAAGCAAAAGCATCAGTATAACAACAGAATGAAGGTTTCGTAGCACTGACAGAGATGGTGTGAGCTCAGCATGGATTCTCAGTAAAGCCTATACACTAATAGAACCAGACTCTTGCTAACACTTCAACCCTCCAGGGCCATGGCCTCCTACAACACTGTAAGGGGTTTACTATGGATCAAAAACATCAACACAACCAGTAATACTGGAGAAATACTTTGGCACAAAAAACAATAGTAAAAAAGAATTCAATGACATAGTCCTGCTTTGTTAACTTGTTTTTTGACTCAACACTGACGGCCATTTTGAAACTCTTTTCAAACACACAATGAATGTGACTTTTATGCGTCCTCTGTGGCTGGACAATGATTTTGGCTTGCTGTGCCTGCGGATTATGGGAGCATAAATACAGAGCAGGGTGCACTGGACATGATCAATCGATACGGGCTGGAAAGAGCGAGCGGAGCACAGACATTATTAAAAGAAAGACACTGGGATTACAATAGAGTCGATATGGATTACAAAATGGAGGAGACAGGGGGTTTGATGGAACATGTGCATTTGTGCATTTCTGAAAGACAAGATCATATTGGATGTCGGATAATAATGGACCAAACAAAATGAATAATGCTAATGGATGCATAAGTGTGCATGCACTGATGGATCAGGAACAGGATGTGCGTGTGTGTGCCTGTGTGTGTATTTATGTGCGCACATGTATATGAATGTTTATGAGTGGCAGACTCCATTCATGTTCAAAAAGGTGTAGCGCTTTCTGGACATAACATGCTGTAAATGGAATAAATCTAAAAAGTGTAAGACTAGAGGTGATCAAAACATCCCAAGTGAAAAGTGAAACAATTAATGATGTCTACACCAAAACCAGTATAAATCACTACTCCCAGCGATGGAAAATGGTCAGAAAGCAGCAACCTTTCAGGAAGGGGGGTCAAAATTTAAGATGCCGTTTTTGTGACGTCAAGCTCCTTTGTGCCACATGGATTCACTTTAAATCCAAACAGTGAATGTTTTAAAAAAAATGACATTGGAATGCTTGGAATAGGATGGCTGATCCATTGGCACACAGCACAGAGACTCTAAAAAAACATCTATTGATGAGAAAAAAAATGAAAAGAAAACTTGAAAGTACATATATATAGTATATATATATAATGATGTTACTTGTCGCACCATGTGTTTCTGTTTTCTGGGGAATGATGTTAGGATCAAAACAAAATATAAAATGTGTGATTTTTTGATTGAAACAAAAAATCTTCATGATTAGAAGAGAAAACGTTAACTAGACAGAAAAACAAAGATCAAAACAGATACTGAAGAAGCACACAACACAAAACACACAAACTGGCAAGTACACACACCAAAAAGTACACACACACAGACACACACAGACACACAGATGCCTATAAAACAGAGCCAATTACATTAATAATAATGACTTTTAACCATTACTGTTGTTTTTCTTTCTTTCATTTTCATTTTGATTTTGCCAAAGTCAATATTGTTCTCTGGACTTGATATAAATAAAAATTACACGTATGAAACTGAGACTGCCTCATTAGCAAAAGTAGTTAATTGTGTGTCATGATTGTGTGCATGTCCTGTTTACAGATGTACTTCAAATTTGTGCTTCGTACAAAGCACATTCAGTGCGTGAGAAGAATTTATTTGTCTGTCAGTACAGTTTAGTACATTTCAAAAGGCAACTAAGTGCTGTTTAAACCAGATTAAATCATGAGTCTCAAGATGAATATCGATTAATAAAAACTCCTAGTGCTTTGGTTTACTTTGAATTTAAAAAGAAATATGAGGATGATTCAGATAAAAAAATTGCGTGTGACGATGTGTGGCAAAAGTGAAGGTGTTTACTTGTTAGTCAGAGGAGTTGATGAGAAGGTAAATAAACCTTCTAGAAGCAATCAAAGGCAGTTGGGGGAGACAATGGGATGAAAAAAAAATGCACAGAAGAGGAACAAACTTGGGAAGAGTGGGAGATCAAGAGTCCCGGGCACAGATGGAAATGCATTTAGAAAGACAAAAAGATACAAGCAAACAAAAGACTTCCTAAAACAGATATGACACAGAGCAGGAAAGAAAGCTCCAGTGACAACAAACAGATTGAGAGATAAAAGTACCAAAAGTGTCAGACTAATGGATCAATGGATCATGATTCTGATGCTTTATTATCCATCATAACTTTTAGTTTAGAAAGTCTGACGCAAGACACTGCAAGACCTTCCACAGCTGCCTGCAGCTCAGTTAAGACTAATTTATCAACAAAGTAAAAGGTATAAGATGACAGTGATCTGCTACTGGACATAATAATAATAATAATAATAGAACATTAAACTGAAAAAGTAGCAAACAATAACATCCATTCATTTAAAATATTTATTTATTCTGGTGCAGTGGCAACAGGTAAAGCAAAGTAGCAGCAGTAGATGCAGCCAAGACACCTCCACCAAACCAAAACAAATGACTAAAACAGGATAAATGCTGCATAGAACTGTAACCTGAGTTGTTATTTCTCAAATGACAACAGTTTCTCAAATATTGTTTTCAGCTCTCAATCGTTTCATCCACTTCTCTCCACTTTTTATTTTCTATTAAACCCTTTGGAGATGCTGTTAAATGGCCAAGATAGGAGTGTGAAATGTGTGGAAAGAGAATAAAGGAGAGAAAAGTGAGAATGCTTACACAACTAGAGATAGACAAATAGATGATGATAAGCAAGGGAAAATGGGAGAGAAGCATAAGAAGGCCGAGGTCACTGTTTATCTCTCAGTCTGCGTGTTTGTGTTCATGCTTGTGTGCGTCTCTGCACATGGTTGAATGTGGTCAACTTCAAATGTGTGTGAAACAGAGAGAAAACAAACACAATGTGCTGTGATTGTGTGTGTGTTGGTGTTATTCCTCTCACACAAGTACTGTGTCATAATTTATTACCAGACAGATAAAAAGATCCTTAAACCGCAGAGGGATCAAATTAGACTAAGTAGCTGGTATGTGTGTGTGCTTTTCCCACATTGTAGGGACTGTCTACACACTCACATATGGGGACTCGTCTCTCTTACGGAGACAAAGAGCAGGTCCCCATAATGTAAAAAAAACAAAAAAAAAAAAAAAAAAAATAAGGTGAAGACATGAATGAAGGTTTAGTTATGGTTAGGGTCCGATTTAGATAAAGGTTAGACAACTAGTACCAACAACTGAGATCTCTCTGGTTTCCAGGAAAGTCTCCAGGAAATGAATGCAAGTCAATGAAATGTCCCCTGAAGGCATGGAAACAAGACTGTGTGTGTGTGTGTGAAAGGGGTTAATAGGTTGTGTTGCCTTTTAAGCTGTAGACATTGGCTCAGTAGTTGACAGCCTCCTAATTTTACACCATCAGCAGCGACAAGAGGAAATGGAGAAAAGAAAGAGGGGAGGGAAAGTGTGTGTGTCTGCATGTGTGTGTGTCTCAGACATCAGGTTAGAGGGCAATTTGATTTCAAACTCATAAGTGCCACATTAAAAGCTACAGTCACCTTTGAGAAAGAGTCTGTGTGTGCATTTGTCTGCGTGTGTTTGAGCACTTGTGTGTGACGGACAAGAACTACACAACACAGAACACTGCTCCTCCCTCTGCTTTCTTTGCCGAAGGCAATACCCTGGCCCATTTTGACTAATTAATAAAAAAATGCTGAGTAACGTGCAAACACACATCCCCACACAAGCTCACCTTTTAACGTGCACACACACACACACACACACTGACAAACATGCACATACCCACACCACTAGATGACTTTGGGGCACTGGGGTTTGTATGTTTCTGTGTGCAAGTCTACTGTGTGTGTATGTGATGTTAAAGGCCATGTCCGCCTTTAGCCAGACTTCCTCTGACATTTGCATTATGATCAAGGTATGATGCATTTGCCTGCAGTGTGCTGAGTAACTGCTGACTCAGGACTCATCAGGACTCAGCGCCTCCTGGACCAGCAACACATTGAACTCTGCCAAGAAGCAGCACAGTGACCATCCTTACCAGCTCTTTGCCAAAGTCAAGATAATAACTGCATGAAAACTATGTAGATGTGTTACCAGTGTAGTGTCTGACATTATCAGTTCAACTCTTTTTAATAAGTCTTCTTAAAGCAGCTGCACAGACCTCTGTTCAAAGATATGATCCCAGGCTTCCTTTGAAACATGACCTGACATTTTATAACTATGAGTCTCCTTAAAGGGTTCAAACATTGTGTAGAAACCCACCAAGATGTAACTAGTTGAGATTATATCATATATTAATCTGGATGCACAGGCAGATACTGTAATTAGCTATTTCAACTATCTTACATTCCCATAAATCAAGATGATCAGCATGGCATATTTTCAAATGCATCAGTCTCTGTTATCAGAATGACACTTCTGTTTTGGCATCATGTTGGCATGGCACCCTTTTGATATAAAAAATGGTTACTACTAAGAAACATATTACAATTATAGAGCTAAGGGTTTGTTTTATTTAGTATTTTTCTTTGTTGTAACCAGCATGTCTGACAATGTCTTAAATCTTGACTTGTTTATTAGATGCCACTTGAAACTTATACACATGGACAACTGACAGAACATTTAATCCTACTTTTCTGCTTGGATGAACCATCATATATCTCTACCATTTCATTCAATGATGATGACAACAATGATGGTGGTGCCACTTTGACAAATACTTCAAATTAAAAAAATATTATCCTGAACATTGAACATGTAAAATCCATAACCACCCACACACTAATATCTGTTTCTATCAAGTTTTTAATTAGTTTCTTTCTGTTTGCATTATGTTTAACAAGGCTCCGGGGAAATGAGGCTCGAATGATGACTGCAAATTGTCAGGAGAGCTAATGACGAAGGTTGATTGCTGCACAACGTTCTCACTGAGCATGTGTAACAATGTGGATCTAAGGGAAACGTTGCCTTCACATTTCAGTAAAGTGATGTTCATACAATTATTCAAAGCCTTGAAAAACTTCATACCTGGACAGCTAAAATCAGAGGAAGTAAAAGTGAACACAAGATTTTTCACTAGTTCCTTACTATATGCTTTCAAATAATCTTAAATTGCCAGTATTTCATAGTCAGGTCAGTATAGCATGAAAAAGCTGACAAAGAAAAACAAAAGGTTTGTAGAGTCAGAAGTAGACAGACAGCAGAGGAGAGGTAGATAAATAGACTGACTCAGGAAAGAAGAGCAATGAGGAAAGAGCAGCACAAAGACGATCGATGGGAAGAATTTGGGAAGAGAACTTGAGGATAACAGCAGCAGAGACGGCAAGATAAATAATGATTTGCCTTACATTATATTCATGATATAAAACTATCTTTTTCTTGATCCATTTTTCGTTACTAGATCTGCTGACAGACGCTGAGCAGGAAGCAAGCCTCCAAATGATATAAAAATTGATACCTTCGTGTTAGGATTTATTGGGAATCTACACCAGCTGTATAGATACCACAGGCTTGAGGCAGACACCAACAGTCTTGACTAGAGTGTGTTTAATTACGCCTAGGTAGCAGATTTAATTTGATAATGACATGCAACACAGAGCACCCTTAAAAGTAACAGATGTGAGACGAGATAGAGGAAGATGACAGAAGAAAAAAAGAAGAAAGACAAAAGGAGGAGTAACAATACTCCAACTAGAGGGGTGCTAAAATGATAGAAGACTGAGCCTCCTGCAAGGCTTTACCTTCATGCATCATTTCATTTCTCTCTCTCTCTCTCTCTGCCTTCCGCTCACTGTCTCTCTACAATCTTTAATTTAGCCTGTCTAATGTGCTCTCTCCTACACCTCCACTGACTTCTCATTCAATCCTTTGTTCACTGCATTCACTTCTAATCTCCACTTCTCTCTGACCTTGCTGCTCTCTGCATTCCTTTGCCTGTATCTTTTATTGTTTTGCCAGTTGGCTCCAACCGTCTCTCACTCATTTTATTTCATTCTGCTCCTCTGACTGTACAGAAATATTCTTTGCATGTATGTCAGTCTCCCTTAAAGAATACTCTCAAATCCTTTCCGCCCTTTACCATCTTTTCCTCTATACTTTTAATATATTTATCAGTTGTTTTTCTGACAACCACATCAGTGGCACCGCATTTACTCTCATGTGGTTTAATATTAAATTTTCTTTCGGTATCTTTGTTATTTCACCAAAATATGTTTTAGCATTTTGTTTTAAATAGTTTCGTCTTCTCCCGCTTATCTGAAGGGTCCGGGTCACGGGGGCAGCAGCTTCAGAAGGGTTTTAACTCCTCTGTCCTTATCTGTTTTTGCTTATTCTTTTAGTTTCATTGTTTTGTTTCTTCCGTACTTTTACCTTTTATTTCTAAATTTCCCTTTGAGTTTTCAGTCAGAGTTTCAGAGTTTTCAGTTTTCAGTGTTTTATAAAACCTCTTTGCACCAACAGTAACTATCTTACATAGGCACATGAGTACATTCGTTATAATGAAGAGATCTTGAAACTCGGATTCTATTTTCACAACATGGAAAATAGGACCTCTTCCATTCAGCAGCTCTCTGCTTCACTCTTGTGTTGTCATTCAACCATTGTTCTCTCTTCTCCATTTTCAGCCTCCTCCTCTCCTTCAGTCAAGTAACACAAGAGTTTGAATGAGAGACCTTGATTACCTCCCTACCATTCTTTAAACCGTACTCCCTCATCATCACCCTCTGTCCATGTCTAATAATTGATTATTTATCTATGACACATCCATTTATGTTTTATTTGACTACTTGAATTATGGGAATTGAGAACCAACAAGTTTGTCCTGTAAAAAAAAAAAACACAGACATTTACTGGAGGCTTTTATCCAATGTGGCCTGGACTATGCACTTTTTTTTCCTTATCCCTGTTGGAACAGAAGCCATCCAGCAGTATTAGTCACCTCACTCTTACTCTTCTAACCTTCTTATTGAGCTATACAGGACATGGGACCCCTGACCACAGCAGTGTCACTTAAGCATTTCACCACCTGAATTTCATGAATTGACAAATCTTTCATACAACTGAATGGACAGGCTCAGTGGGAGCTTTGGAACAGCTCACTGATAGAATATGAACTGTATTTATTTTAGTAAGTATGAAGGTCATTCATGATATGTTTGTGCACATGGATTAAATCTTAACTTACTGCCAACACTCACACAATAACACACAAATCCAATTTGAAATGGCACCAACACATGTTTAAACATTTGGAAGCAGTGAAGCAAGAACAAAAACATTGACAAACTGTCAAACGATAAATGTGTTGTTTAGCTGCTAAATGCTGTGATATGTCCACCAGAGTCAATGGCTCTGCCTGGCAACGAGGCTGATAACAGTTATTTTGTTGTCCACAAAGCTAAGAGGAACTGTATTTGGGTGACAATGCTATGTTTGTCATCATGGGCCTTTTTAGTCATTTCATCAGTTGTTCATAAAAAAGGAAATTAAATTGTGGTTTTAAAGTTTCTTGGCCATAGTGCTTCATATTGCATGGTGAATGTTAAATCATCACAATGTTAAATTTGAAACCTCCATGATAGAATAAGTGTGTTACGTTGGTTTGTGCATCATCAGGTCAGTTGTCAGTGACAATATTTCTAGTTATGGATTCAAGGAGCTCATCAGTTTTGATTGTTTAAAAAAATTTAATTTCCTTAAAGTCTTAGTATTCCTGACAGTCAACACGTTTTTTGTTTTTTTTTCCTCTTTAAATCAAGCCAGTACTTCTGATCTTTCAAGGTGATGCATTATTTTGTGTAGTCCACCTCGAAGAAGATATTGGTTTCTCCAGGCAACTTACTCCACTGTTCAAGTTTTTTTCCGCTCTTCTTAAACTTCCCACATTTTCCTTTTGCGGCAGAGGGAGCTCATCACCTAACTGAGACATTCTTTTTTAAGAAATTGAGAAAGTTTCATTCTCTGCTTTTTCATGATGTCTTTTCTCTTCAACCCTCCATCACTATATCACTCATATTTCTTCAGTAACTTCTATTCTGTTTCCCCTCACCTATTTTATTTCTGACATCTCTTCTTTTCTAAAATTTTGTCCAGGATGTGATTTTGCCTTTCCCTGTTTTTTCTCACGTCACTGCAGGGACTCTCCTGCTCATCATTACCTCTCTCATCATCCCGCCCACTGACCATCTCTTCCACATTTCCCCTAGAACAAAAAATGAAACAAGAGCTTCCTGCTTTCTTTTCATCATTTTCCACTCCTCATTTTCTCTTGTTGTCCTTGGTGTGGCCACGTTTTCCACCTACTCCTCTAACTCATCATCCCTGCAGCCTCCCCTCAGAGTCCTGATCAGAGGGAGGGAGTGAAATCTTGTAAGTCTTCTCATCTTGAGATGCTCCACAGTGTCTTTTCTGAGAACGTGATGGTGGGAGATCATGATGTGTTTGCGTATATGTGCAAGAGATGGTGGCAGAGAAAGAGAAACAGATACAGCAGGGTGTCCTCTTTAAGGTTTTTCTGGCTGTTTTCTAGAGGGCGAGCAACAGGAGGAGATAAGAATAGGAAGTGAAAAAGAAAGTAAAAGAAATGAGAGGAGACACAGGCAGAGACAAAAAAACTAAAGTAATGTGAGCGATAAATGCCAACATTTAGAGTAGAAAAAAAAGAAAATTTACTGATGAAATTATCAGATTTTCAGACCTCTTTTAGTGTTTAGCTCTGACACTTTCAATTTCAATTAACATATTTACACATATTTAACACCACTTGCTAAAAGATTATTACAAACATGCATGCTAATTCTGAGCCATGGCCATGACAGTAACTTACATTAGCCTTTTGTGGCTGTTCAATTAGGCGGCTAATAAACCACAAATCCACTCCCATCCCTCAATCAACAATATATACAAACACTGAAAAACCTAACACAGTTGTATGTAAATTTCCAAAACTGCAAAGCCAAATTAGTGATGCTACAGTCAGAAATTGGACAAATCTCTCAGAGGTAGAGCACTTCTCTTCTTTCCTTGTGTGGGGAACGAAGGATTGTAACACTCCAGGATTTAGCTGCAAAATATAACTGCAAATATGATGCAACTGTTGGTCTTACAGCTTTGCCCATGGCCTTACTGCTTGCGATTAAACCACAACTGGGGACCTGAGCCGAGATAGAAAATAAAAAATCTCATCCTAGGTTCCTCGAGTCATATACCACAGATGGTGGAGGCAGTGCATTTGGTTTGGAGTACCCAGCGTAAGAAACAGTTTCACAGCCACTGGGAAATGCAGCAGAGCAGTAATTGGGACCAACTACTGGGAGAAGTCCTCTAGTGTAGCAGCTGAAAGCCAGCAAGTGATTCCACTCTGCTCCTCATCTGGACTTAAAATGTCTAAATGCCATATACTGCCCAGGAATATTATTGTGAAAGATTCAGACCATCTTGGTGCTGGTGGATATTTTAGGCCTCTCTGCGCTGTTGTTGGTGGTGGCAAATTCTCATGCTTTCATTTAGTATAGAGCAATGTGTCCAAAGATTAGAACAGAAAAGAACAATGGGATGTTCAAATTAAAGGTGACTTAAATGTTATCATCAATATTTAATCCCAACAGAGGTCTTCCTTGAGCAATTAATCTAAATTTTGTTGAATTGGTTTTTGCTTGATGAAGGCTATTGCAAATAAAATTGGCATTTGAAAGTGATTCATATGATAAAATAAGACTAGAAAACAAAATGTATGACTAATAGAATAGAATAGAATACAGTATTTTTATTTGTCCCTAAGGGGGAAATTTATGTATTTGACAGCATAACAAATTATGAAAATAGACAGAAAATAAAAAAAGTTAACAGAAAAATAAATAAATAGTTTATATAAAAAAGAAAAGTTTCAAGGCTCCACGGATGAGGAGGAAGGCTTGTGGATGCAGTGTTTGCAACTGGGACATGACAGTTCACAGGTAGCTGTAGTGTCAGCTGTTAGCGAGTTATCAAGGGAAACACATATGTTTTTACTGCAGCTCATTGCTTGCTATCTCCAGCACAAAGACAGAGAAGAAAATGTGTAATTTACATAAAAAAAAAAAATCAGAGTTAAATGGGATACAGAGATGTCAGACCTTTTATGGCACTGCTTTTCTCCAGGAACACTATCACTTACATCGCTTACACTTACACATCAGTTTGCTATGGGAGGAAAAATACAACTCTGCTTGGAACTTGAACAGTTTGTCTGTTAGACAGTATGAAATGAAGAGATCTCCTGCTATCACTGGAACAAACCTTACTGAAAACAAAGAGACATTAAAATATGTGAAAATTGAGCGGAAAATGTTCGAATGATAATGCCACTAAACTGGATGTTTCACTTCCTTCTGACATCACCTATTAAAGGTTCAATTTGAAGAAGTCACTGATCACCACTGGAACACAATCAGACCACAGGGTTGATTTTAGAGAAAACAGCACAAGCGTCCATCTTCAATTTGTTCTCTCGAGACGAGGCGGTTCGTCTCGAGTCCAGTCGCCGTCTTTTGCATTCTCAGTTAATATGTATACACTGATAACATTCCTAACATCAATTCAAGCACCCTGAATGGAGGTCAGTCATACACATGCACGATAACTGATTAGTCTCCAAAATCTATGCATACTTCAATTAAAGGTGAGGTTTAATCAGTGTCCTATTGTGTGCCATCAATTGTACAAGATGTGAATAATAAAATATTTATTCTGTAACTGAAAACAGATGTCACAGCTTGCTCCAATCTAAGCATCTGGGTATCAGTGCTACATCAGCTCTGATGTAGCAGTTTATCAGCTCTGACACATGGAAATATGCTCACATGAGGAAGAAAATACTTCCTTTGTCAGTGATTTGAGTTTTAGTTTCAGCACAAGCACAATCACTAAAAATCATAACCGATCATGGTTCATGGATTTTAAAGCTGGTGGCTTTAACTCTTAGACATAGCAGCATTTATTCTGCTCCAATCGTCTTGTATTTGTCACTAATATATGAAGCCTTTTGGTGAAAAGAAAAACAGCAAGATTCAACCCTGGCGTGTCACTCGCCTGCTGCTCTGTTGCTCGTAATCCCATAAGTAATAGTGCAATGCACAAACTGCAATGAACTGTAGGTCATTAAACATCTGCAAGATGTTTCATTCTACAAACGTCCACACACAGGCACACTTCACCTTCATAACCTTGGAAGTGCTACATTCTGCCCACAAAGCTGCTGACCCCTGTCCCTTCATTCTTATGAGAGTTTGCTCCTGCTGGATTTCAAGATTGGTATTACATCCACTGCACCTTCCAACTACACAGATGGCCACTCCAAAGCTTTAGAAACAGAAACGCTACACAAGTGAACAATTATTCAGAGAAGGATCAACACACATATACACACACAAACCAATATGCAGACACAGATCAGGGTGTGCAGCATCCAAATGTGTTGTTAGTAGTGAAAATTCACGCTCTGGGACTCTAATGTGTATGAACTTCTGTGAACATTATAGACACTATCAAACTTTAGTGGCTAAAGAAAAGTATTCAAAGTATTTTTCATTTGTTCATTTAACAATAAACATAAATGCTATCTAGAAACAGAATATGTTCAGAAACAATAGAGCAAATGCATTAAACTAAAAACTAAATGTAAGTGAGCCAGTGAACGACAGGACAATAAAGTGAATAGGAAAAACAAAGTAAAGAAGCAGGCTGACAGTTTCATTGCACAGCCCTTTATCTGTATTCACACAGTATATTATAGCAGTTCAAGTTTGGTTTAAATAGAATAATCCCCAAAAGTGTCACCAACACAGAGCTGCACACCACCCAAATATCACCGCTTGACCAATTTCATTACACAGTCCACCACTATGCTGTGACATTCTTTGTACTCTTTAAAGTCCTGACTGAACATAATTCTCCCCTTAAAGAGCCTCAAAGGAATGAACAAAAGAGAATATTTGTACCGAGGACCTTTAACCATGTCTACAATGTCCTGTCTCCTCTTCACCAACCACAGAGCTTTTACAACCACAGACTGATTACAACATCTCATACTGGGTGAAGCTGTGCGTCAAGTTTGAATCTCTACTGCAACTCTAAAATTTGAAATAAATCAATATTTTAATCCATATTATGGCATAAGATGTCCAGGTCTTTTATTGTATTGCAGTAAGACAAAACATTCTGAGATTTTGTTCAACCTAGTTCAGTAAACTGACCTAAAATCTCTCAGTTTGTTTGGTCATTATGAATAACACTGCAAACTACACAAGGCTGACAGTTTACTAGGAACACCTTACTGAGACTGATGTATTCTGATTCAATGTTGGGTAAAGAACTGTATATCTCTACGGTGATATTAAATCACATACACTGGGATGAATTAACAACATAAATATCAGCAACATGATAAAGAAAAATGTGTGTTTAATTAAATCAACCTCTTTTGTGACTCACTGCCCACAACCTTTATGACAGCAGTTTATAAAGTCTGAAGAAGTGATTGTGTTTAAAGCCACTTGGGTCTTAGAGCAAAAGACCACATTAACTGGGCATAAGGATCACAAAAGGTCTCTTTCACCTTTTCTCCAGCTTAGTAGATAAAGCTGATATATGTGTTCAAAGTGCAGTGGGTTGCCCAATTAGTGGTGGATTGAGACAAGTGAAAGTCATTAGGTCATTAGTATGATGCAGCTACATTGTTATTAAAAATCAAATATTATTTAGCAAACAGCTGTGGTGGTGACATTTGGAAAACTTAATTTCTTTGAATGACATGAGCTTAATATTATGATAATACTGTCATGTGGCTTCACGAGTGCAGTGCAGATATTTATGCAAAAAAAAAAAAAAGCCAGAACGTGCAAATAAGATCTTTTTTTAGATCATTTACATACATTGTCAATCACATAAGTGGTGATTAGTTTGTATTCATTTGATGTTCCATAACAGTATTTTCCCTATACATATGAGATGAAGAAGTAGCACAAAAATATAAGATATTAAATAAACTTGCATAAAACACAAGCTATAAGTTGAAATAAAAACAAGGGGTAGAAAAAGGAGGGAAGTAAAGAAAAATAAAATATCATAACTGACTCTACCCACACTGTCTTCCTTATCGCTCTGCAGAGTTTAAAGTATTTGTTTTCTCAGCAGCCGGACAAAGCATTAAGCTCAAATTCATCATCGACTTAAAACTCAACAAATCCCCTTATTCCCCACACAACACACACACACACACACACACACACACGCTATGGAATGGAGGCACACACTTCATTATTACTTACATCTTTGAGAATAAAAGGTCTAGATTCTCTTAACAACCTTCACTCGCTTTTCTATCGATCCAAAAACTATTTATGCATCTTCTCTTTCACTCCTGCTGTCTCCCACTCAGCCCCCGCCCTTTTCTGCAATACCAGGAGCCACAACACAGAGTGAAATGCAAACTGACGATCTCATCTTATCACAGGAAAACACAGATGAAAAAAATTTTGCTATTAGGGAGTTCTATCCAAAATCCATTGTTACTTTTCCTATAAGAACTTCTCAGGCTTGTCTTAGTTTTAGGAACTGTCAAACGTCAGTTATTCTACATTTTAATGTTCGTGGTGAAAAAGTAGATTGAGATTGGAAACCTGCACCTGATTCTGTTTTAATTGACAATTAATGAATCCAGACATTAGCTGATCCAAACACCTGGCTAAGGGCAACTCATAATTAAACTCATTAAAATGAGAAAATAGACTTTTGTTCTCAATCAGTCATCAAGCAGCCAAAACACAAGGCACTCTCCCAAAGTAATTTCTCTCGCTCCCCGTTCCTCCCCCTCTCCTGTAGCATTGGTAAATCTATCGCCAACACTTTTAATAGCACTCTTTCCCTTGTTTTTCTCCTTCCTGACTATATCTTTAATCATGATGTTGTTTCACCGATCTTTTCTTCAACTTTCTCATTCATTCTTTTTTCCTCTGTCTTCACCTGTCATTACTTACTAGGAGATCTGATTTTGAATTTTGTCCAAGTAGCCCCAACAATTTGCCTGCTTTCAAGTGGTAAACGAGTTCAAAACCAAAAATAATTCATCCAGCAAGTCTTTGGACATTGTGTTCGTCTCATGTTGGATTTTCCATGCCCAAAATAGTTTTCTCTTCCTTAAAGACCTGCTCAGGCAATGCAGACAAGCTGCATTTGTTTACACATTGTGTTTGTGGCTTCTGCTGTGTCTCCCAGATCAGATAGCTTCCATCTCAGTGTTTATTAATCAGTTCATCTGAGTGGAAAGGCCTTGTTTGATTTGTTGAAATAATAAACAACCAATGACTAACCTAATCGACAAATGAATATTCTTCTAAAGAATCTGGCAAAGAAATCTTTGGTTATTCATGAAGAACAGTTGATTCCAGATTCCAAATTGGGCCAAATAATACAGACTTTCCAGACACTTGAGGTCCAGCATTAATTTTCATGCCCGTTGTGATTTAATTAGATCATAACACTCCATTTAGACCATTTTTTCCAGTTTCCAAGTAAAGTACTTTTCCATTATATCTGTGAGCTTGATTTTAGCTTTTTGACAGACAGCAAAGAGACAGTTTCTGCAAAAAATAAAAAAAAAAAATAAAAAAATGGACACTTTGGGCCATTTTCAGGAAAATTTTCCATGTGATACTTCAGGCATTTACCTGATGTGCTTACCCTTAGCCACTTAGAGAGCAGGCAATGGCAGAATAAGTTTCAGTTCCTGGATCACCAACATTACCAGAAAAAAAAAAACATGTTTTTACAGGAGGGGATTGAGGTAGCTTTTTTTTTTTAAAGTTTGGAGCAAATTAGAGTTTGCTGAGGCAGCCCACGAGGAGAGGGAACATGATTCTATGTAGAGAAGGTGATTTGAGGTACTTTTTGAAGGAATGGCTTTTAAGCTTATAACTGTGGATGGGCAGTGACTTTACTGCCTTCCTGACCAGTGTCGAAGTCTTTCCACTTTTGGCCTTTTTGTGCTCATTCATTGTTGCCAACAGGCTTCTAAGTGTGTAAAAACCCCTGAAATTCATAATTGTAAATAATCCCATACCAAACTTAAACTGTACAGTGTTGCATTTCCATAGTTGCTTCCTGGAGTATTATAGAGATACATTAACCTTTCAGCAAATAAGTTCTTTGATCAAGTTGCTGCTGTGTGAAATGCAGACTAGTACTCATTTCCTCTTCTCAAAGCAGCCCATTTAGACAGCACACATCACACAACCACAGCAAATACAGTGTATCCTGTGGAATATTTCACCATTCAGTTTCGACAGAAGTGGACTCTTGATGTTTTAGGTGACCCACCTAGCATTTTCCTTTGCACCAATATCGGTTCAAATTCTCCTCTTGAGCCCAGAAAATGTTAAAATTAAGACTTATGTAGTGGCAAGTCTGCCTCGAAATTTGCTGACAGGCTGTCATGAGATGTGCTGATGAAAAAATGAAATAATGAAAAATAAAATAAAACATTTAAAATTGGCAATTCGTGTCCTGCAGTCTAGTGCCATCCAAGTCCAACTTTACATATTCAGCCTAAACTGGCCTTAAAATTATCAACATTTTGTGTCTTTCATCAAATGCTTTCAGAACGTAAGGTTGATGAATAATGCAACCTCAATGGGTGGCTAACAGCGTTTTAGACTTTTTAGTCTTGCTGTTTTCTTTCCTCTCTCTCAGTTCATATCGATCTACTAGCAGTCTAGACTTTGTGATGAAATGCCACTCTGAAAGGCTTTGTCCAAGACAGCTGTAAACATGTCACCTCTGTCGGCCTTCTGGCTCTGTAGGGCCTCAACAAGGTCTTTGTAAATGTCTCAACTGGAGGGCTGCTAAGAGCAAGGCTAGTTTTACAGCCAACAAGAACATTGCTCACCACTTTGGCTCAAAAATTACATCAAGTAACTCCACCTTCCTTTTTTTTTCCAGTGTAATGTGTTTGTGTGCAACTGTAGTGTAAGACTGGAGTGCCCTACAAGTTTATGTATGTATATGGACTGAAAATTGGAAAGTAATTGCAATGAGGAAGGAAGAACAAGACCCAGAACAAACAGACTAGAGAAGGATGTGACTAGAGAGGTAAGAGGGATTTTATACAAAGTATTGATGAACAGTGCCAAACAGTTAGCAAAGCATACATCATTTAGCCTTACGAGCAAAACAGACATTTTCAGACTAATACAGAGAGAGAGTGCAGGCTTGTAATGGAATTTTATATTAGCGAGTGCACAGTCAGAGCAGGTATACCTCAGGCTCAGTCCAGGAAAAAAAAAACTTTAACACTAAAACTGTCAGTGCTACTGGGTTGCCAGATGTTGCAGTGGAAACCCAGCTGTCAAATAACCAGCAGAACTCATAAGGAGGTATGATGGCGTTTTTAGTTTAGAAGAAACAGCTAAAGCCAGCGCCTGTATTTCTGGTAGATAAAAAAGAAAACTGTTCTGATTTTAATGAGCAAAACTGGCAGCTTTAACAGGTCGGATCTGCCTCCAAGGTTTCCACACATTTTTAAGACATTTGAAAAAACAGATGTGTTCACAGCTTCATTGCGTGTAACGATAAACTGCAGCCACATTTAACACTGCCCTCAAGATGAACTGTTTGGAAAGCATTTCATTCCTTTTGTGAGTGTGACTGGAATAATCAGGTGACCAGACGGTCGAGAGAAATCGAGTTCTGTGTTACATCGTGCCCGTTCAATAAGACTTGAAAATGTCTGAGAGGAAAACAGACCTCTGAGCAAATGCTTCAACACATGCACGACTACCACAATTCAAATTGTACAACAATGATTGAGCTAAAGAAATCTTTTATTGACAATCTGACAAATAACTGGAGGATAATACTTCAGAATTGTCAAAGTTGAGTCTCACTTTCTATGTTTTGACTTCAATGAAGAGCATGTTTAGAAACATTCAAAACTCACTGCACTTTAAAAACTCAACCCAACTAATTAAAGGACTAAGAGAACAAACATCTAAAACCAAGTACTTGGAGAACAACTGCATCAATTATTAGGTTTGATAAGCTCCCTTTGTTTATTTTCAATTAACACAATCTACAAGTGTGACCTCAGACACCAGAATTAGGATGCCAGTGTCTGACTCTAAAATAACTGTTTATTCTATCACTCTGCATGTGCTTTGTTTTGTTGATTGTTTAGCCTTTTATCTGAGAATGAGTGTTTGTGTGTGTTTGTAGGTGTGTAATGAATGATTAAGCCTTAAAACCTTCCTGAGTGCACTGCTCTGTGTGTGTATGTCAGTGAGTATTAGAACACATAAATAAGTCAGTGTGTGTACCGACCCTTAATTAAAAACTCCCACTTCCTCCTGAATCCTACCCCTGTGTGCATTTGCATCTGAATTTGCATGCAAGTCGCTGCCGCTGAACCTCAGTATTCACGACTATGCACGGCAACATGTGCCACACCACTAGTCATACATCATGCTGCATTTAACTGTAGTCTATTTCACTTTTTAACAAACACGTCCCACTTAACAAACAGGTAATATGTTCAGGGATAAAATGGTTTGAGTGTTCGTGGAGGTTCTACTCATTAAAAAGTGACGGCGTTGGTTCAAACTTAATCAATAAAACATTTACATGTGTTCTGGCATTTGTGTCAAAAATATTTAAGAGTTATTTATTCTCCTGACTACACTGGAGGTCAATGTCTTTCATGAAAGTTGACTGGTCATTAGCACTTCTCAATTTGTGAATGAATAAATGTTCAATCGAATAATGCTTCAAGGCAACATGTCAAAGAAGATTACTCTGCTCTGTCTGTATTGGCAGTGTATTAGCTGCTGCTTACTCTCAGTGCAAACTCAGTTTTCTTGTTGCTTACACGTACGCAGTTTTTCATTTTTACTCTACCTCCAACACTTTTCTAGCCTTTCAAGGTATGGTATTGAAAAAGCTGAGTAATTTACATTATCTTCAAATAAACACAGTAGGTAAATTATTTTTTTCGTTACTCCATTCACATAAACGGATCACACACACTCATGTTGCTTTCAACTGCAGACGACTCGAACCTTTAACGCTACAACAGTGAGTCCAACTGTTATGAAAGTACATTACTCAACCAGCTAATCAGATTTCACACCTTCAGCAAGGTTATTGCCTCCTCTTCATCCCTTTCCTGACACTGAGTCTCCATCTCCGACTCTGATCACAAATTAATATTCAAACAGCCGTCTGGACCGCTACAGGGGAGCCAGAGCGTGCATGTGTTTTTGTTGTTTTTCATGCATGTGGCTAAACTCAAGCTGTGATGTTACAGCAGAGCAGGGGCTGACAGAGTAAAAAAAAGATATGACAGGAAATGAGGATGAGGGGCAGATGTGCATGAAGAGCAAAAACAAAGCGTAAGAACAAGAAAATAAGAGGCATTGTATGAATAGAGTGGAACAACTCAGAAAAAGAGGAGGGTACTGTGAAGACATGATGTCCTGTGTTTTAAAGTTGGTTGTGTTTCAGTCTCCTTAGTGTTGTTAAGATACACACTAACACAGGTGTTTCCAAAAAGAGGTAAAGAAGAAGAAAACTCCTTATTTGTAGCCACAAAGAGGTAAATTTGAAGTAATCGTTTCAATGACATTCTTGATAATATGATAGGACCAAAATAAGAACAGGTGATGAAAAGTCACTGATTCATATTTTCTCTTACAGACTTTAAGGCACTTTCCTTTTAATTTCCTCCAAATTCCATGTTCCTTGCGAGTTTTTCTCCATTTTTGATCAAACTTCTACTATAACGTAAACTAACTTCTTCTTTTTCCCATTCCACCTCCCTCTTGTTTCTCACAGCTGATTTTAAGCCGTTTAATCCTGATTATGGCTTCAAAGTTTCAGTTGACGCCATCCAGCTGGAACTTACTGTGCTTGCTTGCTTGTGTGTGTGTGTGTGTGTGTACAGCAAGAGCAACAAGATGCTGATTCAGGCTTTAAACAAATCTGTCTCATGTCTGTACTGTGATAGGCTGTTAAACACTGTCTGTTATGACATGTCCATTGAATGAATGTATGTTAACAACACGATAAGCTGGGGTGGTGGTTTTACTCTTTCAGTTGTGTTTGGATGAACATAACTGCATATGTGAAACTGTTTCCCCCATAAAACAGCAGTTTTTGCATATGATAGTATACTGTATGTGCTCAACCAAATAGCCTAATATTTAGTGGATATTTACTACTTGGACCAGTGCTAAGTCATTTTTACAAGTCTGCCTGTGTGTCTCATCTCCTCTGGACTTTTTTTCATCTTTTCACCTGTCAAAACATATTTACTTTAAAACTTACTGGAGGCTCAAGAAAGATGCTTTGACATGACATCATCTAAGAAGTCTGTATTCTTGTAATTTTAAAGTCACAGAGGAGGTTCTCCTTTCACACAGAAGAACACAGTTGGAGATCCCAACACTCTTACTTGTACACTGTAATGTTAATCAATATCAATAATAAAAACATGACTAACATGGTCATGTTTTTAATATCTGTTTTTACTCTGAGGACAGTCCTGGCTGTGTCTCACAGTCAGGCTGGTGGTGAGATAGCATTAGCAAGAATAAGGCTGAGTGAAAATCACTGCTGGAAGTTTTTCAAGTTGAACAGAATCTTAGAACCTCAAATTTAAAGTGGTATTGAATAGGAGCTGGTGGTTTTAATTACAAAAGGCACATAAGCAGTACTATGTATATTTGTTGACGAAATTCTTTGATTCTATAGGAATATGCAGTTCTCCAGACAATGGTGTACTATGACAGATGACCATGTGTCATAGCACTCTGGCTCTCAGATTTCACCCCACCAAGGCAGAGACAAACCCCAATCCAGGGGATTTAAGTTAAGACACTGTTTCCATAAACATGTCCAAAACCTTTTTCCTCTTTATGAAGACAAATTTGCATTGCAGCTGCATTGTCATTATAGTTTTGATCTCCTTACACAAAGTGGGGAGATTTCATATATAAATTCCATTTTAAAATAATGTGTTTTGTCATTTTACATTGGTTTATATATTGCCAGGTTTTGTTGCACTTGTACTTTTCCTGTACAAGCAGAGTGGATGGACAAACAGTGACACACACTGAACACAAATACTGCCTACTTCCAATATTTACAGTTGTTAAAGGGAAAAACAATCATCCACAACAAGTGAGGGGACAGGAAACTACTTATTAATACTCCTAATAAAATGTACTCTTTATTTTTGTACTACGGTGTTTCTTTTCACTGTTAATCTAAGAGTAGCAACACAGTACATCAACCTGTCAGTGCAGAATGAGAAGCTAACATTTCTCCTGTGTGTATTTGACATTTTAAAGCCTTTAAAACCTTAAATTTCGACAATTTACATCAGACTTTGTTGATCTCCTAAGACTGTTGGCCTCTTCCTCTCTGCTTGTGCCAGCAAAAAACGTGGTAATAAGTATGCTTGTCATTTCTGTTTTTCTCCCTCTGCTTTTTTCTATTTTCTAACATTAGCTGCTACTTTTTCATTATTCCTAGTGTTCTTTTCATACTATTCTTTTTTTTGTGTGTGTGTCAACACAGCTCAATGTTTCATTCATCATGCCATCACCTCAACCTAGTCTTATTTATGCACCCTAACTATTGATAATTGGATTTGCATGTTCTGGATCTTTTATTCAATTTCATGAAATAAGCCACTTCCAGGACTTATGATTAAGCACACACACAAAAATGTGCACATATAGATACACAGACATGCATGTCATCCTTGTACACAGACACAGATGATCACAAGACTGTTCATGTAATTAAGTGTCATTCAAGTGGCTGTTTAGAGGTGTGAAATGAAGAGCATAGACAGATAACCCAACCTGCAGAAACACAGATTAGTGTGTTATTGTGCAAGTACATGGCTGTGAGTGTCTATAAGTGTGTACGTGGGTGTAAGTTTAAAGAGAGTATCAGCAGACCTCTCATTCCTCCTGCTGATTTAGTCAGAAATGAGATAGATTTCCTGTTTCTACTTTCTTCTTTGTAAGTGAAGAGTGAATGATCCTGGATCAGTTTTTCTGCCCACTCCTACCTTGGAACATGATGCAAAGGTCATAGGAGGCTTACTCCAGATCAGACGGAAAAAGGGCACATCCTGTTTCTATGTTAGCACTGATCTCACTGTGACAGCAGTGATGCAGCTCACAGGAAATCAAGGCAATGAGAACAATGAAAAAGGATGGTTAGTTTGATTCTCCGCATGGGAATTTGCTTTTTTTCCCTATAGTTCTATATTTATTTTTTCTACAGTTTATAATTCAATAATATGCAATGTATAGTTCAGTTTGGAATCATTCAGTCCTCTGTAATAACAGACACTTCAGGAAAAAGACACAGTTGTGGATGTTGCTCTGTGGCCTTTGGCTATGAGATAAATTACTGTGACATTTACCAGCCAGCACAATGGACCCTCTTCACACAATGTTTTTCTTCCTTTCTCTTGTGTTTATTGGAAGAAATATGAGAAAAATTACTTATGAAGTACATCTACATTGCTGATTTATTTGCGCTCAAAACATGTTGGTGACTTACACTTGAGCTTGATTTGGATAGAAAGGTTTTACTCTTCAGTGCTTTTTAAGAAATAACTGTTGTTGATTCGACTAATTACCAAAATTCGTCAATATAAACAGCAGCTATTACGGGGCTAACGAGGGATTTTGTAGTTATAAAAAAAAAAAAAAAAAAGAATATTAAGACAGAAATGCATGTAACCAACTCAATGAATCATAGACAGGAGGCTCATAAATCTGAAAACCAGAGATATATGTGAGGGAACTGGAAAATAACTTTGCTTAATAAGAAAAGCCAGGGTCAGATGGGTAAAGATGAGTGGGAGCATGACAGAAGAGAAGGAAAAAAAGTAGAGGAGTTGTTTGCTTGACAGAGATGAAACAATTTTGTGTGTAATAAAAGGGTTGGATAGTTTGACAGTTAAAGCTCTGGGAAATACAATGCTTGGCCAGACAGATATGTTCATGTACTCCCTGACACAGTTACATACACACACACACACACACACACTCACACACTTGAGAACATGTACACAAAGAGTGTTTGAGGATGGATTATTGGTGTCCTGACATCCAAAATTTTGCTGTACCAATACTACAGAGACATATGACTGCAAGATTACATCTTCACTGTCACAGGATACAGAAAGACTGAATCTGCTGAATGCAACTGTCTTGAAAAGATATTAGAGTTTGACAGATCTGACTCATTTTTATCATTATTTCCACTGTAATGAATAGCTAGCTCGCCTGATAATCGCTGCACATTTGAGCATGAAACATTGAATTGTGAGAAAATGGTAGCAAAGAAATAAAGCCTCAGAAGTAAACAATGAGGAAGACAAGAACACAGGAAAGGGAAGGTGGGGGTTGAGTAAGAAGTATGAAGTTAATATTTTAATTGTGGATGTTTTTGTCTATTTAGCAGAAAACAATGTGATATTCAAAAAGAATTCTTTCCACCATTACAATGAACTCTCATCAAAAGCACAGAACCTTGTTCAAAGATGACCGAACACCCATGTGACACTTGAATAATCATGTATGACTGACGTGCTCAAAGAGAATAAATATCCCACTCTCTCACTGAAGTGGAAGCTAACAGAGGGACAAGAATGTGGCGATCTTAAGATGGAAACTAGCCTGTGATCTGGCAGGCTGTAATGAAGCGAAACATTACAAAGATTCTTCAAAGGGCCTCTCTAGATAGGAATCATCACTGGCCCCTCACGCACGCTCACTCACACACATACACACAGTGGCGGCAACAACCTCAGGTCACCTCAAACTCACTCACTCTTATAGATGAGGTGTAAAGATGAACAGTAATGAAACTGTGCTGCCTGAAGCAAAGCCCTCACACATATATGACTTCTAGGGACACTAACTGTGAAGAAAGACACGCAGACACATGTGAGGATGAACACACAACAAACCCACAGCTCCATGCCCAATGTCTCAGTTTGTTGAAGTGTCTACCAAACTGTGTAGAATAGACTGCAATCTAGTAATGGTCGTTTCTCAAAGGTACTTTTCAGATATCATCTTTGTCTGACACACACTCAGTCCAAGAACCAACAGGACTGTTGCCAAAAACCATCTCATCCTGATGTTCTGCAGCAAGAGAGAATGTTTGATCCTCAATAATTCCACATAACTCATGCATACAAGCATTCGCGCGCATACAGTGAATGCTGATTTTTTTTTGTGTTATCACTATAAAGAGTAGCTGTACAAGCTCAAAGACTTCATTCAATCTTAAACACTAAATTCAACCACAAACGTGCACTGCAGACACAAACACCACAGCCACAGGTATGCTGGCTCCTGTGAGCAGCTCCACCTTCCTTGTCATTTTACGTCACACTCTCTCCATCTTGATTGCCCTTTTGCCGTTTTCCACCACCTCCTCTATCCATCTATCTTTACCCTCCTATCTTCTTTCCTGTTGCTTTCCTGTCCATCACCCATCCCTTGATCTTCAACCGTCCTCCTCTCTCTCTTTGCTGCTAAATGCTTGATATTTTACTGCTAAACACACGGTTCCTCCCTTGCAAAGACACACAGAGAAGCCTGCAAAATGTCTACACATGCACTTGGATGCTGATAGACAAGCACAGACATACAGAAGGAGATAAACAGGGCTTTCTGAAATGCCAAACATAATTCCACACAACACATTGCCAAGTGTCAACCATGTCACTAAATCCTTGATGGACGCTTTCTGGTTTTAATTTGAATTTAAAGGTTATGATATGTAACACACTGAGAAACTGCTGGAACCAGTAAGATTCAAACACTGATGTTAAAAGTTGGTGTCGTAATTGTCAGATTTACTGTAGCTACATTTTTCTTCATTGGAGGAAAGGAAAAGACAAGTTAGAATTATGAGGATGTCACAGCCTTCAGTGTCATATCTCTGTGAGCAGACCAAAGTATTAGATTTGTTGCCAGTGCTGTGACTTCTTAGTGGTGTCAATTTAATAAACACTCGACACTGACAGAAAGAGAGAGAGACTACAATTCTGCTTCTAGTCAACATTTTTAATGGTGTACTTAAATTTACCATATGTTCTCCTAAATCCAAAGACTTAAAAGTGCAGATTCCCCAGGACTCAGTTTAGACAAACTTGCTAATTAATGAACAAGACATCAGCTTAATGCAACTTATCAGCTTTAAGGACAGAAAACCACTCTTGGGAGTTGAGTGATGACTCAGTGGGTGAGGCATGGTGTACACAGGCAATCACATCTCTAACTATTATCTTCAGCTTTTCATTGAAGGAAAATATCTGACTTGTGATTCCAGGTGAAAGAAGATAGCTGGTAGGGTTTTCAGTGTGTTTTCTCATGTTTTGTTTAAAGTCTGGAACTTATGGTTTAGTGTGCCATTATGAAACACAAAAAGACAAGGAAAGATGATGAACAAAAATATGATGCATCTATTATGGAAATTTGGCCATGAAGAAGGAAAAGGGGCTCAAATATCCTTTGTGAAGAAAATTCTAATATTTAAAACTGAAGGTGTTTATTTTACTGAGTGCACAAGAAAACCAAAGCACAGAGTCATTGCATACTTTGAAGAGAGGGTCATTGTCTGGATATGGAATGACAAGGATACAAGCGCTTGGATTTTTTTTTAACTCTAAGAAATCTGAGTCTTAAGGACACATAAGAGACCTTCATCTCACAAGTAAAAAAAATACAACACATAAAAAGAGGATAAAATATTTGGTGTGCATTTTACAACTTCAAAACAGGATGGTTAGGCTCAAGAAAGGGGCCACTAGTCCATCCATTGAACTGTCAGAGAAAATGGTGAAAAATAGACATTGCAACATAATATCAAAAACAGCTATTTCAGCAGCAGCAGAAAATATTTCCTCTGTCCTTTCAAAAACTTACTGGCTCAACACACCTGTGCTTATCACATCTTTGTGGTGTGATTACATCATTACATGAACACTGGCTTTTACAAGGACATTAAAACCTGTGTAGTCCACTGTTAATAATTAGCAGCCTTTAAATACAATGGTATCTCAAGAAACAGTCATCCATTTTTCTTTTAAATGTCAAGTAAATAGCTGCACGCCTGATTGCTACCATCAGTCTGAAGAAAGAGTTTAATTTAATTCAAGATGTCACGTGATGTTCATCAGCCGACTGTTCTGTTAATTTGTTTTCCGATGCAGAAAAGAAAGCATCTTCTACAGATTGATCAGAACAGGTAGTGGGTATTCTCATTTCAGTTTCTATGGACACACACTGTCCTCGCTGACTGTGTTTTTACCCGGAAAAATGTCTGTTTGTTGTACAGATTGCACAACTGCACACAACTGCTACTGAATTAGAGGGAACTGACTTCCAGGTGCTTGTTTAGATATATACCACAACAGTGATGACACGACAGTGGCCCATGAAGTCTTGGTTAACATCATACATTTACTCATTTATCAAAAGGGAAAATTAATCCATTAAATCAGAGCTGACAGTTTGTAAAGTGCACTCCAAGTAAAATGAGAAATTAAAGTTGAGAAGACCAATTTGACTTGCAATTTCATCTCATCATGACTAATTCAAAGGAGACTGAGGAATTACAATGACTAAGCGGATAGAATTTTCAGTTCCGCAGATTGAAGCTATTCATTTCTTTTAATTGTCTTTATATTTATTTTACCACAGGTAGGAACCCCTGTATGAAATTCAATATTCAATTCACACAAACACACAACTATCTTTGCACTGTGGGCAAGTTTAAAAAAAAAAATACTACCAGTCAATAGGAGGTGAGGTGACACCTCTAAATTTACATTAACCTCTAAACCTAAATCATTTATTATCATTTACAACCTAAATTTACATTAACCTCTGCTGGTTTTTATTCTTAGTTCAGTTACACTCCAGCTGTTGCACAACAAAACTACTGTAGGACATGAGGTAATGGCCCTTAATGGTGACTTTAAAAAAAAAAAGAAAAAAAAAAACCAGATTCAGTGCTCATGTTCTGATATTCTAATCACTGATTTACAAACACCTGTGGTATTGCAGCTTAGAATTAGACTGAGTTTTAATGGCTATTAAGTGTCTTGTCATGCTGCAACCTCAATAATGTTACATTTATTGAAATCTGAAATCATTTATTTACTTGCTATTTCAGCTAAATGGCATTTCTGCACAGAAAAATATTCAGGAAAATAGTCACAACTCTCAGCTGCTGACACGGCTCGTTCACCTTGCTTGCTTTACCTTGAAATGAAATGCTTCATTTTCGACAGTAATGAATCTTTGTGGGCACCAGTCATGGTTAATCCACAGTCTACAACAAAAACATCTAAGACCTTGGCTGCCCAATGCAGTGTTTCAAGTTGTGGCTTGATAAATAGCTCAACACACCTTGCACCTCAATGTGCTGGAGAAAAAAAAGGCACGTGTTATCAGCTTCTTACATATGTTAAATCAGGCTTGTCCTAGTCGCAGTTGGTTCATTTTGACTGCAGGTTGAAAATCAAAGACGCAGAAATGCAAATTACACAAGTAAAACAGAAAGAAGCAGGAATCAAAATGATAATCAGAAGAAATCTTAATCCTGCTGATACTCAGCCTCCTTCTAGTCCAAAACTGAGAATTATCTGGCTTTATTCGACTAATATTCCTTCTGTTGGGCATTTTTGTAACATTTATTAGACTGACTAAAATAAGGACAGCACTAGATAATGAAGCTTATTTTAGATTGTGTGCCCCTATCCTATCTATGCTTATAAGGTGTTAAACCAAAAGCACATCATACCAAAGACTCCAAGTCTCATCCTTGTACACACTGAGCTGCTTTGACTTCTTGAGCTACATATATTACTGGTATGAACCAACACACAATTTCATGAGAAAATATAGAGGTAAAACACTAAAATTGAACAAATTCAACAGATGAAGCAGACATCTTCATTGTTATATAGCACCACACTAGCTTTTGCAGAACTGACTGATGCCAGTCACCAACCAGTTTCACCTGCTGACAGTATTTAGCACAACATATCTCACCTATCTTATCCTCTGTCTTTCTTCAGGTATCCTGAGGCAGTTTGAGACAGTGTTTGACTTTGAAAACCAAGAAATCATGTAGTGTTGAGCATGTTTTCAACAAATACAGTAGTATAGAAGATGTATACTTGTCCTCACAGATGTGAGGCTAGCAATGTTGGAGCATGACTTCACAGTAGCTTGTTGTACTGCAACAGACTCTGTACAAAGACCTCGAAAAGCCAATTCTCTAACCCTTTCAGTTACAACTGTATCACACCATTAACAATGCTACACTTGGGTCAAATAGTTTGTGATGGGTTCTTGTCAAGCCATTTACAGCAGGACTTAACCAAGACTACCATCAAATTTATATTCTGTAATCACACGGTGTGCTGTCATGAAAGAGCCTCCTTTTGTCAGATATATAAGGTCTATTTTTCATCTTAACAATCAAGTATTTCGACACTATGAACTGAGGTTTTTATGAGCTCAAAATTTCTTTACCACCCAGGAAACATGGGGAACTTTAAATACAAAGAGAAAGAAATAAACTCCTCAGAGCCTACCTTGACCCCTCGTACTCTGAACTCAGCCAGGGCACGGCTCATCTTGGAAGCTGCTGTCTGCAGGTCCTTCCCACTGGCGATGACTTTTACCAGCAGGGAGTCATAATGGGGAGAAATGACAGCACCCTGGAAGGCAGAGGCGCTGTCCAGACGGATGCCCATGCCCTCACCGCTTCGAAAGACCTGGCAAAAAAAGGACAGTGGAGTGAAGGACTTCATACAGCAGGAAAATAAATGTCTTCAGCTTTATTACACATTAAAGATAAAGGACAAAAACTAACATATATTCAAAATACTTTGCCATGCTTATCATTCTGAGAAATAAATCAAATAATAAACCAAATTGCAATGAATAATTGTTTATTAACACCAAGGGAATATAATTGGGAGACAGAGCAGTGTACAAATAAATCAAACATGTGGGCAGTATTTCTCTAGATATTTCTACAGCAGGTTTTGCTGCAGTTGGCAAGAAAATAAACTTGCACAATTTGTCAGTTTAAGATTTTGTGTTTTCATTGGAGGTATTATTGTCTCATCTTCATGGTCCAGTGATCTCAGTACATATTGTCTTTTAAACATTTTCCATAATGTTCTTGCAGAAAGCAAATATATTTTGTGTCAATTATGCACAACTGCTCTTCCCCAGTAATCAGTCCTATTTACAGTAATAAAGAAACAATAATGCCTAATATCAATTGACAGTTGATAATGTCTGTTATCAATAGTCAAGGTAGCTCTGCTACCTTATCTCTGCAGAGCTCAACAGCAGAAAAATCACATATCAAAAGTGAAAGACAGGGAGATAAACAGGCATGGAAAACATTATAGAGGCTCAGTGGTTTGAGATGCGTTTCACTCCCTCCCGTCACCCTCTATTTTAAGATGTGAAAATGCCAGAACAATAAAAATAAATCTGGCAGACTTTGCATAGTTCCTAAAGTATGCAGAGTCAAACATTTTTCTTTGTTACTGTTAAATATTTCAATGTAGTGCAAAGTTTCCTTTACTTAAAGTTTCCTTATACTCATTCTATCTGATTTCCATCTGGAGCATTTGTTATGTGAAAGATGCAGGGACACAAAGCATCACATCTGATAGGTGACTTAAGAAGTGTAAATTAACCTGCACTTGGAAGGCAAGACAGGTAAATATATAAGAGCAAAGTAAGGAGGTGAGGCAAAAATGAGCATGAAAAGAGTGAGAATGGAAATGTTGGATTGTTCCAAACCACTTGGCAAGAAAGCAGAGAGGGAGGAGAGGAGATGTGAAGAGGAAAGAGAGGACTGTCCAACACTACAACATATGGAGCCCCTCAAGAGCTAAAGGGAATGATGAGTAGAAATTATAATTATAACAATGTTGTGCCACAGTGATGACGGGCTGGTAATATTTTCTGACAATGTAGATGTGGAGACCTGCCAACATTTATGACCAACAATATTTTTTCATTATCCATTTTGCTCTTTACAACTCACAGGTTCACCTGGAGCCATTTTGTCGTCATTCTTCAAGCAAGCCATTTTGTTAATCTCTGATGACATGAAATTATAAAAATACTTCATAATATGATCATTGAATCATGTTAGCAAAAAAGAAAGTGCTACAATATTACTGTGTAAAACAGCCAGAATGAATGGATGGCTCAACTCCAGGTTACTATAAAACCATGCTATGCTCTGGTGGTGGTTAATGAAGCCAAATTGTCGTTACAATTCACATTTCAACATAGCTTAGCATCAGATTGAATGCTAAATTATCGCCGTGTGTGGGCATGTGAACAACACATAACTATGACTTAAAAAATAGAAAAGAAACACCCAAGGAGAGGTTGAAAGTGACTGCCTACATAAAGCTTTAAATGTATGAAATGTCAAAGCATAGCAAGTAGTCATGCATGTCGTTACTCACACATGACATCCTGACTCTATTCACTGAGCACTATACTGTTCACTATACTGAGGCTCAAAGCCTCAACTTTTAGCTTGTGATTTCCATAAAGGCTTACATTTCCCTTTGATTTTAAAAGCTTAAATGTTGCTGGCATAGATCTAAAGTTTGACACACGCATCATTCTGATGCACATTAAAATAAGTCAGCAAGCTGCTCTCCACAAATTTGTTTCAATCTCAAAAATTAGAATCAATGGAGAATTATAAAAAAAACTTAAACGCTGCTTTTGTACCATTACAGTTTATCATTTAGCTTAGCCTACACACCTGTGTGTAACCTTAAACTTTTCTGGGAACCCAACAATTTTCCAGTGAATGTTTATTGACGTATTCCAAGTGGTGACATTTATTGAAACTCTATAAAAGGACCTTTTCCCTTCACTTACCAAATGATTAAACATTGTCAGAACAATTACTGTTATAAATAACGACTCATTTCTAGCACTAAAAGGAGGAAGAGCGACTGCAACAAACCGAACAACAGTCAAACTTTTTTTTTTAGACTTTCCAACTTCTAACATTAATTCATGTCTATTGCAAAAGAAACTTTGATATTTTGGCAACATGAGAAGATTTTGAAATTAGATGTTAAAAAAAAAAAAAAAAAAACTGAAATGTTTTTTTAAAAAAACTCACCAGTATCTGACTACAATATGTAAATGTATACAATTTAATTTCTTCTTTCAAATATGTGTTCTTTTACAAACTGTTGCCCACAGAGGTGCTCTGTAAACTAGATTTTATTTCTAATAGAGCATTTCATTAGCCACAGTTGATCTTTTCAGTATTGCTAATGAGGCTGTGAGGCAACTTGGTTCCACAGTAGCACTGAGGCAGTTGCCAACTCTCCTCTGTGTGAATGTTCATAGGAAACCCTACATGGTTTCTCTGTTCATTAATTTTTTCCTTACTGTGCACAGGCTGCATTTTTAAGATTGTTGTGTCACCCCTCAATACTGCAGGCCAAGCATTGACACAAGAGCAATGCAACTATTAACGTTGACTTGTGTGTTAAAGTGTCTGTCAGGATGTCTGATAGCTTCCCGGGCATGTTATTTAATATAAAATTTGCTGCATCCCCAGGGAGGGGTATACAGTAAAACACTAACCTTTGCTCACATTGAAACTGAGACAGCTCTAAGCTAGGGTATTCTATACAAGCTCACTGAGCGTCAGGGCTACTTTCAGCAAAACCCTGCTGCATAATCACACAGTTCAGGCATTAGACTAATACTTTTATGCAGAACAACTTCAAGTGATAAAAGGGGAAGCGCTCAAAGGCACTTCTGTTCCCTGACATCCTGGCCTTTGTTGTCATCTTGGAGTTGCAGTAAAATTTTTGAGACCATTAGCACAACCCAGCAGACTCACATTCTCACATCTGGGAGACATCCACACCAATCTAGCAAACTAACAGTCAAAACAGTAGAGAAATCTATATTCTAACCTAATGTAAGGCAAATCCATCCGTTTGTACTCATCCACTTTGCTGACAGGGGAAACACACAAACACTCAAGAAGCCTTGTAATTCAAATGCATGGCTATTATCTTCTGGCAAGGCCAGATGGTTAGTGACAAAAGCAATTGTTATTTTGTTTTTGGTTGGTATTTTTACCAGATGTGAGAGTAAGAGGTGTTTTCTAATCTGACCTTCCAAACTGCTCTGTGATAACTGAAACACTGTGTTTGACAGAAATCAATTTTTGTAGTGATTCTAATAACAAAAGTTGTTGATAATTGTGATTAAATCAGAGAACAGGCAAAGACAAAGTGATGTGAGTGCATGAATGTCAAAGACAGAATAGCAATAAGATGCTTTTATAATATTGTGATGTACTTGATTCTTTAATTGCACACAAGAAAGAATTTCAAATGCATGTATACATAGTATATGCTGTAAATGTATTGGTGAGCAACGCAGCATGCAGACATAAATTCAGGTACATACACGAACATCCACACAATTTTTTAAGCCCTTAAACATGAGCCAATACTATCTAAATAGAATTCCTAACTGTAAACAATCTTGTCTTGCGTGTGCCAGGAGACCAATCAAAAATGCAGCAAGACAGATGTTTGCTGTTACACTTAACTGCAAAAAAAAAAAAAATATATATATATATATATATATATATATATATGGAATATGTAGTTGACTGAAACCCACAACACTAGCACAGTGATTGGAACCACTCAGAGAAGGGTTGTTTTGCAGGGAAAAGGGCAGATAAAACAACACTGAAAATGTAATTCCAGAGGGCATGCAGAAACTGTGGACACACAATTTGAAGAGTTCTGCATGACTGTGAATTTTACAGTTACATGGAAATAACAAATAGCTCCTACAAATGACTTATATTTCCACATTAAGCTTTAGTGGAAACACTTCCACATTTACTTTGTCTGCTTTGTGGTAATGGAGAATAATGTACACTGTGATTTCATGTATGTGGTTTTGTGAATGTTATATTCAGAAGTATATTAATTTTGGCTTCAGGGCATATAGATATAAGAGATCAGTGGTGTCACAACACACCCTACAGCGATAAGTTGGTGCCTTTATCCTACACTTGACAAGGGACTCAAAGCCAAGCAGTGCCACTAAAGATCTTGTAGCCACAAAGAGACATAGAGAGAAGAGAGAGGTATTCTACAGGCAGAAGTGAATGAAACGGCAAGTACCATGTTAATAATTGAAGTCAAGGTGTTCATTTTTTTTTTTCAGCCCAGGGCACTGTCTAACAAGAAAACCCCACTTTCTTCTTTCACTTGCTCCATATTGTCTCTCTTTTACAGCCCATTCTCTTACTCTCTGGATAGTCACAGATGCCAACAATTCAAGTACAACACCAATGAAACGGTCTCATAGACACATACATGCACTGATTTGATCCCCTACTGTCTTACACGCTCACAGCACTTTTTCTGCACTAATCCAGTTAGACAATGGCTTGTTTGCCAGTCTATTTGTGTCAATCAATACTGTAAATACATAATTACATGTACACAAATTCATACCGGAACGGTTCGAATTCAGTAAATTCAACCATTTAGTACACAATAAAAGGTGATTCAATGTGGCTCACACGACTCCAGCCCTCTTCTATTTCTCGATCTTTGAGGAATATCAATCAGAAACGGTCCTCCACTCCCTCTGCAGCATAGGTCAGGGGTTTATTCCTGACACTATGTGCTGGTTATTGCCTGATCTGCTGCTGAGATCTTTAAAAAAACTTATCAAATCTCTAAAAACACTCTTCTTTTCAGGAACTCTGATAAATAAGTGGCTTTTGACTTTGAGGCCCATGCATTTTCCAGAATATTAAAATGGCTTTTAGATAGATTTCAGAAGCCAGAGTCATAAAACTTAGTGAGTGCATGACAGAAGGTGAAAAATAGAAAACAAAAAACTGCCAAACAAAAAACAACCCATGGGATGAAAAGTGAGTTACACTGTTTCACTTGACCACAGTGATATTTTGCCATACAAGTGTAATAAGGCAAGAAGACAGTTGTGAAGAATGCACTGAAGAATATTTGAACATTTATTTTAGAAAGGAGCAACTGTGTTATTCTGATGTTTGCTTACTTTGGAAGCAGCACTATCGGTGGTTTGACTAAATAGGTTTTATCAAACAATCACAATATAACTAGACCCAAGAATCGTGTGTACATTTGTCACTGTGGATTTGTCACAGCACCTTCCAATTTATCATGGAGATAAATATCACACTCACCATTTTGAATTATATATGAAGAAGAAAGATTGCTCTCTTAGGCAAAAAGAGAAGAATTTCATCTTACTATGTTTATTCAGTGGACTCAAGTCACAACACAGCTTTATTGTTCATTAACTCCTTTAATTTCTACTGTGACATAAGATCACAGGACAGGTTACATACTGAAAAATAGATTATTTTTCCATACAAAGCTTTAGTTTCCGTGTTTATCAATAAATCTGCAATGTTTTAACTTTTAAAACTAAAAGACACTGGTGACAACATCATCTTTTATCACAAATCTTATCACATTGATATTGATTATTCGATATTAGCTGTTTAGTGCAGCAACTCATTTCTGGCCTAAAAACAAAACACTGAGCAGTTGGGTGATAAGTACTGTAGATTTTTCATTATCAGCAAAAGTTTTTTTTTTTTTTTTTTTTTTTTGTTTTTAGTGATTTTGACGATGTTGATGACTATATATATATATATATATAAATTGACTAATCTAGCTTTAAGGTCAGTTATGTCATTTTGATACCAAATCCATTTACCTCACCTTGGTTGACCAACACTGTTAAGACAGATTGTCTACACATTCATATTGGCTTCGCTAGATGAGAAACAGGGTTCATTTTAATTTACTGTTAGTCTCATACATTCAGTATATCGCTCTCATGCTCACTTTTCACTGTGAGATTTAAGTCTGGAAACATCAATTCAGTCCCGTCAGAGTTGTACTGGACCAATCACTGAATGTTTAGATGACAAATGACTCACAGCCTCACCAACCTCTACACTATGTTGTTGATAAATGAAATATTCCTTTACGGATGCTGCAGTGCATTTCTGCCTGCTCACTTATTAAGTAAAAATAACCTTGATTATGGGGCTTAAGAGGTTTCCACCAATGACTGAACAAGATCCTTGTTAATTTCTAAACTCATTTAGAAGCTCTAACAACAGTAATGGTCCAAATCCTCACGCTCCTTTACCATTTACCATTAATTTCAATTCATTTTCTATCCAGTTCATTATGTGCCCTCCTCTTTACAGACTCGGTAATCTAAAAGGTAATCTTTTGTCTTTTCAATGACTTTCACCCAACTCATTCCACTTGCTACCTGAATTCCCTCGTCTTGTCAGCTTTTATCTACGTATGGAGATGTAGGAGACAATAAACATACACCGCAAGCTTATGTATGGAAAAGGGACAACTAAGTGTTCTAGCTCAGTGTATGGCGTAGAAAGACAGAAAGTGACAGCAATATCTGTACTCCAACTGATAGCATACCAATTAGAGGGAGAGGAGCAGACAGAGAGGCAGAGGCACAGAGGGGTAAAGAGAGTAATAAAGGGAAATAGTCAGAATAACACATAGCAAGCGAGGAGAGAAAAGAATAAGTGCCATGTAAATGTTTGAAGTCGATCTGTGTGAATGAATCGTGGCAGGGAGAGCTGCTGTAGAGGATAAAGGTGAGGGAAGAGAATGGGATATGAAGAACGGGAGTGAAGAAGGAAAGAATAAAGTTTGTTTGTTGGTAACTGTCTTTGTCTTCCTAGACACAATGTTCATCATGAAAACTTTATGCTGTGCTGCTTTTCCTTTTCACGTAGGCTAGGTATATCAACCGCTGTAATTTGAATGATGCCAAATCTCACATAACTTGATCTCACAGTCTGTAAATGTATTCTTTTTCAGTTTAAGTAGCAAACTTGACGACGTAGTCACTACATTAAGTAACTGTGTGTCTCAGAAGCATCTTGCTAGTTATTCCTTCCACTGCTAAATGCGTATGTGGGTTGACTCCCAAGGAATTTTGTGACAGTTTACAGGCAAGAAAAATCTGGCCAATATGGTGTCACAAGAACCCTGAGCCAGTATGTTTCATACAATATTCAAGTAATTTTTGGGAGAAAATACTGTTGCTGTCTTTTTTTTTTTTTTTTTTTTAAATTGCAACAGCAGGCCTGGCCCTTTGAATGCAAATGTTTGTGACTGAGAGAATGAAAAAATTGGTCAGCCATTTGTGATAAATATAACAAACTTAAACTTACAGCCAGCTGCTGGGCTTTTTTCCAATTGGCTGTTGTTCTGTTCAAATGATTTGGGGGCGAACAGTTTCTATCGCATAGAGCGACTCATTTGTAAACACAGGAAACTGGAGCTAAGAGCATCGGAGCAGACAAACTGAGTTCTGACTGCCAACGATTGCATGCCTGTCGCAGCAAAGTGCACAACCAAAGCACAAACTGCTGCTGTTGTGCTGGCTGAGTTAACAGTAGCTGACAACGCTGCCGGCAGCTCGGCAGGTGACAACCTCTGTGGTGCAGTAGGATTTATATAACATAACACAAGCCTAGATACAGTCTAATCCTATACTCCTAGTTTTTATCTAGTCTCATTTTACAAAATGTGCAGACACTATAAGTTTAATAGCTTAACTGAGGTTCATATTATCTGTATTAGCATTTGATATGTTTGTGAAAAAGCCTAGTATTGTTTAAATCAAACTTTGTTACAGTGTGAGAATAACAAGGTGACAGGTTTGTATTCAGTACAGGGAGTGGATAAAATGGAATAAAATGGAAACAGTCACAGAAATGACTGACTCGTGTCTTAGAAGAACAGTCTCTCACCTCTGCTTTTAACACTCACATGTAACCACAAAACATTGTCATAAATAAAAGCAACATTTTGAAAACCAGCGCAATATTAACTCCTTTTTCATGAATGTATGTAAAAAGAAAACCTTGATGTCTGGTTTCAGCTACAATATACATTTGAATAAATCTGAAAGTGAAGTATGCTGAATAACAGGACAGCAGATGGAAAATTTTGTAAATACTGTACAGAAGGAAAACAGCATATTTACTGGTATGCTTGTAATCACTGCCATTCTGCTGCATATTGTGATTCTGAATTCAGATTCAGAATGGCAAGAAAATTATAGAAAACAACATGGCAGCTTGCATTTAAAGAACTTGAATAGGGACTCATTTTGAAGATCTCTATTGGGAATTCATGCTACTGAAGCCACCCACACACATACACACACACACACACAGTGTCCTGGACAATCCTCTCATCTCCTCAAAGTCGACTGTCTTCAGGGAATCAGTGGATGAAGAGAAGCATTATCAGTGATTTGGCTCAGTACATGAGGCTGTAAAGCTAGCCAATAGAGTGTAGACCTTGTAGACATCATCTAGTAGGCAAAAATAGCAGATATGGGATTTCTCCAAATCTGTGGATTCTGTGCATCAAGTATTATATGTAGTCTATTTTGTACATCTATAACCATACACCATTGACATCTTTCTCCCCAGCAACCTCAGTGAATCATGTTGATGACTGATCCTCTCCTACTAGATTGTTCAGGACATGAAAAGGTCATCCAAGTGATACTGTATATGCTATAAGCAAAGGCAGCATTGATTTGCTTCAATACTGAACACCAATTACTTTGATTGGAGAAATGATTCCTAGTATGGATCATTATCAAGACCCAACAATTCAACGTAACACACAAAAGCAGGTTCTGGTGGCTGCATTACACCAGTGACCAATATCTTTGACTGCTCTGACCAGGGACCAATATAGTGACAGCAAGGAGTATTTGACTGGTCTTAATTAAAAGTCATTCATGGTCTGCTCCAACCTTCCCACAAGTCGTTCCCAGAGCTGCAAACAACTAACCTATGGCCAATCCAATTTGATTAACAGCTTCAACTGGTGAATATTTATTTTGTTAATACATAAAGATGATGCCAGTGTGAACTCAATTTTGTTGTAATTCCAATGCCCATTTGGTAAAAAGCTGTACAGGCAGACGGAACATGTAATGCATTACCTAAACAATATATTGGCACTGCTGTATATACACTAAATATAAAAATCCAGACTGCAACACTTGGGCAATCCCACCCCGTCCCTGCCACCTTTGGGGCTTTGCTGACTCTTAGTTATCTGTGGTTGTACTTGACATGTGCTTGTCCAAAAGCTTGCTTGGCAGTCCACAACCATCGCTCAAGTACCTGAATTCCTAATAAAACCACTCCACACCTTCTATTTCAATTTTCCTCCTATACTTTCAATTTCACCTTCATTTCCTGTTTCTATACAGGCTCGATTTTTTTCTTTTTTTCCCTCCCCCCATCTCACAAAACCATTATCTACCTCACTCTACTCACTCCGCCTCCTCCTCCCTCTCTGTGTCTGAGTCCCTAGGGCATCCCGCACTTTATTTATCCTTTCATTCTTAGATAATTTAAACTTTTTCCTTCCCTTCTTCCTTCCTTGCCTGCTCTAACTTTTGGTGTTTATTTTTTCCTCTGTATCCCTCTAATCATCATCTTGTTTTGGCACTACAGACCACATGCAGTGCAATTACAGGCCAAGGTCCTAAATATGTGTGTATGTGCCCTTCATAACAAAATGTTTTTTTTTTTTCTTTTTTTTTCAAGCAAGCACCAACTTCCTTAACACTCTAAGGGGGCAAGACACACACACCGCAGCACACACACAAGGCCTCTTGGTCCCTTGTTGCTTTTCATCAAAAGGCTCATTTTTTGATACCCGACTAAATTGGCTTCTCCTTTGAATTCTATAAGTCTGTGTGTGTGTGTGCGCACATACACTCCAGACAGAGGTATAATGACCCTAATGAGCAATAGAGGATCTCTGCTGCTCCCCGGGTTTTTCCTGCTTTTCATTTTCTCCTTTTACTCGCTCTCTGAATTTTTTAATCAATTACCGCTCATTCTGCCTTGCCTCCACTCCTCAGAACACTCTCTAATTTTCCTCTCTGTTCATATTCTTCTTGGCTCTCCTCTCATTTCTCCTCTTTCGCTCCGTCTCCTTTCATTTCCCCACCACTCCTGTCTTTTTCTCACGTCTCTTCTCCAGTCCTCCCCCCTCATTGCCTAGTTCTTCACGTGCCACTTTCTTTCTCTTGAATCTTCCCTTAAGCTCCTCCAATCTCTTCATTGCCCTCCTCCCATCATATATTCTCTCATTACAGATCATCTTCATATTTCCGTCTTACATATCTACTCCATCTCTTTCCATTCCCTTCTCTTCATAATAAGAGTGTAAAAAACATGTTAAAATAACACAACTGCACAGTTTAAAACCCAAATGCCCATATTTTTTCTAAAGCACTAACCAGAGATGCACGCACATAATTAATAGTGATACACAGAAGCAATAGATGGCACATACACCTGCCACCTGTCCACCTACACACAAAGTCACTCATAGCTCTAATGCAGCATTAAACGTCACTGCAAACATCAAGTGTCAGTGGCAACCAGATGTCTGTGACAGCACTACAAGCTGTTTAGGGCTTTGGAGGTGGAATAAGTGGACACACACACACACACGTTGATTCAAGATGAGATCTATATGCTACGAATCAGTGGCCGCTGCTGGTCTTTCAAAGAGGGGAAGCTTATTGTTGGCTAACTTAATTCTAAGTTTCTCCTCGTAAGGAACACTATCAAATGACTTTGCCAAAATCAGGCCGACAATATTAGCATTGTCTGCCATCGTGTGCACCTTGCTAGATAGCTAGTTCACTCCGACCTAGCCAACAATATGACTGATTGAACGATCTAACAAAACAATATAGTGTAAGAAATGAACAAGTAATTTCGCCAAGCAAATACCAACAAATTAGTTGCAGTTTGTCTTTCGACTTCGCTTGCAAAACCCACAATGGGACTGAGCTGAGCTGTCAAGTGACGATGTATATCTCAAAATCCCTGTCAATCAAAACGGAATTCAGCCTTTCAACTGATCCTCCAATCATCATGCAGAAGCTCAGCGTCCAGGCCAGCCGAGGTCCGCCCCCAGCTCCATTCACCCCCAGAGACGCTGAGCGAAAATCGTGGCATTTATCCAATGACCGACGAGTTCGAGGCAATGAAAAAAAACTGTTCCGTGCAGTCCCATTGAAGTGCATGGACGCTCAGCTTCTACAGGCATATGAGTTGACCATAGACGCATTTGTAGTCAATGAAATGTTAACACAACCGTACACATTTGATCATTTAATTTTATACATTTTAGGGGAAGCTGAGCTTCCCTTGCAGTCTTAGAGAAATCACCTCTGCTACAAATGTACAAGATGTCTAAATACAGAGACAGATGCAAACAAATCCCCCTCTCAGCTATCTGGACAATATGATTATACACTCATGTTCCAAATGTCTGAGTCTACATGGTTCATAAGACAGTGATGTGTCTACAACCTAAATAGAATCTGAGTAGAGTCATAAGAGAATAACCTTGAACATGACAAAGCTTCATCCAGTAAAAGTCTCAATCAATGTTTCATCACCTCTGGGGAAACTGCTGGAGTTTGTCTTAATGTCTTAATGTTTAAACATGGGAAGCTTGTTGAGTGTCCTCATAGATCATAAAAAATCTTGAGCCTTTATGATTTCTGCATATGACCTTCAACTGTTCAACCATTATGCCAATGTGGGTCTGCTTTTTGTTAGAAGTTACATTTAACTCATATATTTACACATCCAAAGTGCCAGGACAACCTGTAATCTGTGAGAATGAAGTGTCAAAATTAACACTCACAACAGTTTATACAGTTACAATGGAAATCTTAAATGCCAATGTAGCATGAGTCATAAGGTTTCCATCAATATTACAGCTGTATTAGCCTCAGTAGCGACATGACTTTATTGATGTCTTGCCAAAGATATATATCGCTATGGGGGATCAGGCTTTCTGCTCTGCTGCCCCCTGCCTTTGGAATGCCCTCCCAGACCATCTGAGGGCACCACAGTCTGTAGACACTTGTAAATGTGGACTAAAAACCCACCATTTTAAAAAAGCATATCACTGACTTTATGTGCTATATGCACAAACTTGGTCTGTAGCACTGAGATTTGTTTTTATGAAAAGAGCATTAGAAATACAATGTATCAATCTCAATAATTTACCTTATACAAACAAATGAATGAAATTACCATAAATTTCAGTTGCACTTGGACTTAGAAATTAACTAAGAGGGCATGTTAATCTTCCTTTCTCTCTCTGAAATAATAAGCTAAGTCATAAACTGGGCAGTGGGATATCTTGAATTTCTGCTGTGCAGATGATTGAGTCTCATGTCAGGGGCAAAGCTGTTTGTAGTTTCTACCAGCGTGCCTCATCTAGACTGCTCACTCCCCCTCTGGCTCAGCCAAAACTTTCAACTTTCACCAGTGATACCACTGCACTGCCTGTGGTGCAAAACAATTGGTGTAGTTACACCTTTTCCTCACCTCACCCTTTTAGCTTCATTAAATGACAATTTCATTGAACTAGTAGTCCTTCCCATGTTTCACATATATCACACTAAATGTATCAAGCCTCTTGGAATAACAGTGTCAGCTAATTGCCTTATCTAATCACCTAACATACAATGTAATGTGAAATATTTACATGAGATGCAAGAAAACTCTTTTGATGTTGAACAGAGCTACCACAGCTCTGGGTTAATTAATATTCTACTTGTACAACATCCAAGTCTCTGTGATCAATATTCATATGTGTGGAACAGTGAGGGTAGTTATGTTTAGAGTAAGTGTGCCACATAAGAAACACAAAAGCTCTCATTTGCTCGTTATAATAGTCTATAAGAAACTTTTGTGTTTATTTTTTTATTTACAATATTTCAAATAGTGTCTTGGAAATAGAAACATGCCTAAACCACAGAAAATGTGGAAGAGCATTATTTATAATTTGTCAATTAAAGATAAAAAAACAAATAATATTTCCTATGTGGAACCTCTTAAATATTAATAAAATGACATCACAGGAAGGTTGTCATTGGGTTCAGTACAGTGCAGGGCTAACAGTCAACACATGAAACACAAAGTGTCACCTGTTTAACCGTTGGTCACATTGCTTCATGGTTTGCAACAGTCAATTATCATCAACATGCACATTTTGTGATGGCAAACCGTTTAACATTGAAATAAATAATTGTAATTAGCACAAAAACTGACTGCAATGTAACCAATATTGTTTTTCACAACGTTAGATTTTTTTTAACTTTTCAGCATTCACATTTTAGAATACTTTCCCAGCAAAAACAAATTTCGTGTAAATTTTATAAATTTTACCACAACACCTATAAACAGAGATGGCTTGTGCATTTCTTTTTGGGTGGTTGAGTACAGATTTAGCTAAAGAAAAAAAAAAACATTCTATATTATTCCATGTATATTTAACTATCTCCAATTCAATATTTCTGCAGTAGTGACATCCAGAGGTCATGATAAAGTTAAATATGGTTGGGGCATGTTACTATCAGAGGTTCAATCAACACAATGAAATAATGAAAAATTAAGTTTAGTTAAAGACTGGAGGCTGCTGCAGGATACTGATGCAGTCTCAACAATAAGAACACGCAGCACATTAATCATTTAATAATGGACTTCAACAAATGAGGTAACTTCACCTAAGCTCACCCTCCATCACTCTATGTCCTTGCCTTATTTTCTCTTTGGCTCTCTCTTTCTCACTAACACACAAATAGACACACACACAGGAAAATAAAAAAGCACTGAGATGAGGTGACATGTGGTCAGTGAAACCTACACCTGCCAGTTTTGGCCTCCAGGACTACACTCATGTTGTCATTTGCCCAACCAGGCAGAAGCAATACCGATGTGATACAATTAGAGAGGGAGGGACGGAGGGGGACTGAGGGGGTTGAGAAGCAGACAGAATGACAATTTGGAATTTAGATGAAGACCCAAAACGCTCAAAGGTAGAATGGGAAAATGAAAAATAAAAATGAAAAATGCACTCTGGATGAATGTTGCGCGTAATTTTTGCATAGCATAGGAGTCGATGTACTGCTTCTGATCATGTGTGCGCACACAGAGGCACATCACCACAGGGCTCTCTCACAGCAACCAGACAATCCAACATGGCCGACCGCCAATCATTATTTTCTCTCCAGCTCTTGGCACCCTCCTACATCCACTCACTGTCATCACTCTCGATGCATCTTTTGCTCCCTCTCTCTTGGTACAGCATATACCAAACAGCATCCGTTTGTTTGCTAAGTAGGTCACTACACCTCCACTGCTCTTTCCCTCCTCAGATTTCTCTTCCCTTCATTTGCTCTATCATCTTTATTCTCAATCAAGTCTCTGCAAGCTTCCCTTTCTGTTCTACCACAGGTTTTGCCTATTTACCAATTTGCTTGCTTTGAAAACCACTATTATTATCTAACCTTTACATGTAGCTATAGTCAAGGCATATGTGCCCAATATGAGGATGTATCAAAGGAGAGACTAGAGCGGGCAGAAGAGCTGAATGTCTTCTGCTACAGGTTTGAAAAGCCCTCATTCACACCCATCACCTACCTTCACACTAGTCAACCTTCAGTTCCTGCTGCTCCCCCATCACCCCTCCCCACTCACTACCCATCAGCTGTGAAGACCTGTGAAGAGTATGTCTGCCAGCTTTTTAGGAGACAAAAAAACAGGAAAGTTACTTGCTCAGACCATGTATCTCCCTCCTGCCTGAAGGTTTGGTCACCATCTACTCAAAGAGTTTCAACAAAGCGCTGGAGGTGTGTGCTTCAAACGCCCCACAATTATCCAGGCCCTCAAGGAACCCTCCATCTCAAGATTAAACAACTACAGCTTGTGATATCGGTGGAAAATCCTTTGAGAGACTGGTGTTTAGCCACCTGAGGGCAATCACAGGACCCCTGCTGGACCTGCCACATTTAGCCTAACAGACAAATTCGTCAGTGTAGGATTTAGTCAACATGTGGCTGTATCACACATCCCACAACACCTTGATGCCACAGGGACATAAGCAAGGATAAGCAAGGATCCTGTTAATGGACATCAGCTTGACATTTAACACCATCTTCCTTCAATTCCTCCAGTCCAAACTCACCCAGGTCACTGTACCAGCCTCCACCAGTAGAATAGTCAGTGGAATATAAACATATTGCCAGACAGGATGCAGCACATGAGACTTAGTAAAATAACACCCGGTCCTGGTGCACTCCAGGGATGTGTGCTCTCCACACTGCCCTTGTCTCCCTATACAAACAACTGCACTTTGAGTGACCTGTCTGTTGAACTGCTGAAGTTTGCAGACAACACAGCGATCATCAGCCTCAATCAAGACGGTGATGAGCTTGCATCCAGAAACAAGGTGGAACAGTTGGTTCTGTGGTTGCAACAACCCAGAGCTTAACATGCTCAACATAATGTAGACGACAGTGGATTTTAAGAGGAACCACCCGTCACTGCCACCATCACCATACTGAATGACAGTGTGTTTACTGTGAGCAGAGGATGTTCTTCCTGCGACAGTTCAGGAAGTTCAACCTGCCACAGGAGCAGTTGTTTGCCTGTTGCCTCTGTCCCCTTCACCTCCATCGTTGTCAGGTTTGGTTCTGCAACCAAACAGGACAAAAACAGACAACAGACAAACAAAACTGCAGCAAGAATCACTGGTGCTAAACTGCCCTCCATCTACTTGTCCTAACTTGTACTTCTCCAGAATGATGAAACAGGCAGGTAGCATCAGTACTGATACCTCACACATAGGTCACAACTTATTCTCACTTCTTCCCACTGGACAGCAATACAGGTCACTGTAGACAGAAACCACAAGACAAAACACAGTTTCTTCCTCCAGGCCACCACTTTGATAAACCACGTATAAACCAGGAATTCAATAGCAATCTACAAATATAAATATCAATGTGTGTAAATAATAAACTACTTATCTAGACTTCAATCTCAAACTTCAGAAGTCCAATAGTTACTTTATGTTTTTGTTCAGTATGTCTTTGTTTATACTGCTGCTTGCGTATAGTGTACATCTAGATGTAAATTACATCTAAGTTAATAAGAGTGCAGAGTGAACTAAAGTTATAATTGTATGTGCATGCATACTTGACCATTAAACCTGTATCCAATTCACAATTTGGTCAGTATTTATTAAATTATGTGAATTTATCCATGGGCAAACGTTCTCACTTTAATATCCAGAGAATCCAAGAACTGTGATTATGTTTAACTGTGTTGGTGAAACCAATTTGGTCAGATGTTGTTGTACATTAGTGGAACTCATGCATGGGATTACTGCAGCACCGCAACGGCTTTCACTTACCAGTGTGGTGCTGATATTATTATGCATGAATTCCATTAATGTACTGCAGCATCGTTAACATTTAACATTCTCCAGAATGTCAGTGTATAGGTGTTCTAGTTGCTATACATATGCTGTTAGGGCTATAGTATTATCAGTTCAGGATCGACGTGTGGACATTCTCAGACGATTAAGTATAAGTGCAAGTATACTCACTATGAGTAGCAATCAGTCACTTACAGCAGGAATTTAGGGTTGTGACTCATGTGGTTGAAACAGAGATACAACAATATCCCCAACACTGACAAATGACCAAACAAGCTCCGGTTGTGCTAAAGTTACAGATTATAATACAGAAATAAGAGGACAATTTATAGCAACAAAAAACAAAATGGTAGATGATATATTGTTCCATAAACTGAAGAGAACTGAATTGAAACATTATCTTCTAAGATGAGGACAATGTATGAGGAAAATGTGGGGTAGCTGGTTTGATGATGTTCATAAATGAGTCACCACTTTAATTATACATATTCTTCTATTCATCCATCATGATCAAAAAGCAATCCACCACATAGAAAAACAGCAAAACAAGGGGAACAATATGTGGCTCTTGCCTCACCGACCATATGAGAGCTGTAAACACTAGTCTTTATAACCGCTGGTTTGCCTCTAATTTTGGCTTAAAAGGTGCTAAGTAGAGGTACTGACCCTGTTCTGTGATGAGTCACTGCATAAACAGATGATTTGCATTTTTCCCCAATTCAAGCACAAGTACTTATGAACATGGAGTGCAGTTATATTTAGCATTTACGGAAAACTATAGTGACCACAAGCAGTTGTATTATCTTCTTACAGCACTGTGGGTGAAACTGAAGCTGTTCAGTGTGGGAACAGTCTTAGCACACTGCCTGTAAGGACATGCCAGTTTTATTCTACTGCTCACTTTACTCCCCAACCCTGATTTTTTTTGGTGTCTTGTACATGCTGGTCTTTTCCTTTTAGCTATCATATTTTGTAATTTACTCACTATATTTGTCAATATTTCTCAATCCAAATACCTCTTAATTTCCACACTCCTCTATTATTTAGTCACTTCTCCCTTTTGCCTCTCTACATATGTACAGAGTTCAACTGTTTTATTGTTAAGCTGAACAAGTGAAGACTTGCAGGTCTCAAAAGTATTAAAAATAGATGACAGACAAAGAAACAGAGCAGAGATGAGGGAGGAAAAGAGAGGTGGAAGGGGAATTGGAAAAAAAACAACTGAGATGCAGTGCATTGTGGTCTAGAAAGGCACAAATAGTGGCAGCTACAGTAACAAAATATGTAAGGTGGGAGGAAAATAAGAACAATGTAAAAATAATAATTTAAAGGAGAAAGAAAAAAAAAGGAGAACATTATAAGCAAAAGAGTTAATATGAAAGGGAAAGTGATCACTAAAGCATGGTAAGCAATGGTCATGCATGAGTTGGAGGGAAAAACTACAAATTACAGAAAAAGAAAGTAGCCGTTTGAGAGCAATAGTGGGCTGGTGAGGTTTTATGTACATTCATGTGATCTGAGGAAAATGTTTGTACAAGTTGCTTAACTGCTTGCCATCCCCTTCATTAAATCCGTTCACCCAGGGGGATGGAGAAACTAGGGAAACCCAAGAGAATGCAAAGTCCAGAGACAGGAAACTGCTTGTATTTTGCCTTAAACAAGAATTAACTAGGACTTTAAGTCAAAATAACAGCCCTGGCTCTAATTTAACATATACTTTTAAAACCACACTTATGTTTCACTACATATAATGTTGTGGAAATTCTGCAGGGATGTGGGAGTGAGGCAGTCAGATGGTGACAGCTGACAAAAAAAATAAGACAAATACCTGTTAAAGCTAGTGTTTACCAGAAAGAAAAAAACTTTTGCAACTCCTTCCAAACAACAGTTTAGATTGCAATGAGAACCTAACCCCATTAAAATGTATTCAGTACACCATTAATGTTAACTTTTAAAAACTAATATATACACATAAACCACCAGATTATAATTAAACAAATCATCTCAGTTTCACAGATCATCACTGAAAATTCATATTATTGAAACTCTGAAACTCTGAAAGTAAATTTAAATTTCAACATCTTCAAGATGGGATAGTTATATTGTATAGTGACATAAGCAGACGTGATTTTGCTGCCTAAGCACATTTATTTTGTTACATATTCATTTTCCCTAGTCTCCTCTTTTAAACTCTTTATCTGCTATTTCCCTCTACATTCTAACAGGCACCACTTCTTCCTTCATAATCCTCTGTCATCTTAACAGATTCCCCGCTGTGTCTCTCATCCTCCACCTCTCAGTGACTTCTAGCCATCTCTGTGCCACTTGCCTTGATTTAACCCACAACTTGCCCTTTCTGTGTTTCTATCACTCCGACATCCTTTTCAGCTTGAACTTTGACTCCTCCCCTGTGTCTCAACCTTCTCGACTGATATTTTATTTTTACGACAAATATTTTTTCTTGAATTCACATAGAAAGTCTATCCACAGTTTCTCCCGCTCCTGGAAACACCACTTCACCCATCTGAAACGTTTTCTCCATCACTTGTCCTCTTTAACAAGATGCCGAAGCACACCTACTTCAAGTTGGATGACATTACACATTTGTCCGTACACACAATTATATTCATGCATACACACACGCATTCTAAAAATTAATTTTCAATCAGTTTAATTTTGATTATGACCCTTCTGCCTGTCTCTACCACTTCCACAAACACACACAAACACAGGCACACATCAAACACACACTTGCACACAGAAAAACACACACAAAGAGCGGTGAATTAATGAGCTACGTTTTTATCAGCAAAACTAATGAATTATGCTGTGATGGATAATAGGAAACTGGATATGGGTGATGTGATGGATAAGTGTGTGTTTGTGTGCGTAAAAGCCTGAATATTTGTGTGTCTGTAGCAACGTAAATGAGCCTTTGTGTAGACATGTCCTTGTGCCTCACTGTGTGTGTGTCTCCTTATTTTCTTACAAGGACAAAAGCACTTTGATCATTATGCTGAAGCCTTGATCCACCACTGCAATAATGTATCATGCATCATTCTCTCACACATGCACACACACACACACACACACACACAAACATACACACTTTTCACTGACTGCATTCTTATTTTACTATGTCCAGAACTTTGTTTATTTCTCTAACAAATCTGCAACTGCATTCATTTCAAAGTACAAATGAACACCCATGATGTTCATCATGTTGATGAAAAGAACAACTATAAGAAATGTCTCTCACAAATCAAAATGCTATTGACTAAGCAGCAGACGCTTACAACACTGGCAACATTTTCCTTTTTATATATTATTATAATATATAATATATTATATTATAATATTTTACATATTTTGATCAAATTGTGAGAAAGAGTTTAGAATTACTGATTATAAATCACACCATATATTCCATCCAAGGAGACATTCATATTGATCTTACTCAAAATAATGCATTAGAACGCTCAAGTTTGTTACCTTCGGTCTTTTTACACTAACAGGCTGAACGTTTTTAAATTCTTAAGTGGTTAAATTATATATGACCACGGTCAATATACAAAACCTTTTTTCTTACAAGAAAAAACCTTCATAAATAGCAGAAATTATGTATCCAGCAAAAGATGCAACAAATATAGCAAGGTTGAAGAGAATGATCTCATTTATTATTTGGGAAAAGAATTGTTGGTAAAGATGTGGAGATTAAGTACTGATAATATATAAATAAAGGACCGTCTCTGTTTCACTGCCTCCAGGTACACTCTGACAGGCACATGTATCTCTACTGAATATTTCTACATCAAAGACCATCTTTACTGTTAGATCAAAACTGAGCTTTACTCTGAATGGACAGAGGTCTCCTCTCTGCCCTGTCTGCTCTAAAATGATCCACTAAGTCAAATACTTATATTTTGCTCAACTGTAGAATAGTTGTAAGTAAATCGTTCTTGACTCCAGAGATTCCAGAATGTTGGTGACCATCATTATCCAACAGCACTGCAGGACACCAGTAGATACAGTCTAGCTCAGAAACGTGGATCCTTGCTGATGTGCATTTTTTAAATGTGACTTTCTAACCATTTGACTCTTTTTAAACATGTCCTTCACACACAAGTATCCTCGTTATCTTTCCCTTCCCTTCTTGTAGTTTGTCATGTAACCAAGTGAATGTGGCCACACGCAGAACCCCATCATTACCTCACTTCTAGACTTTTGTTTAGTGTTTCCTGCTCTCCTCCATCTATTCCTCCATGTTAACCTATAACATTGTCACTGACATGAGTCTACCATTAAACTCGCAAATCATTTGTGGATGTAAATCCCTTACAACGAAGGTCTTCTCATTAACACGCCTCAATGTACTCTACCATTATTCATCCATTTCTCTCTCCATGTCTTTCTCACTATCTTCTCCAGTAAAATAGCATTGTTGTTGCCACAGGTGTTGCTTTGAAACTCAGAATCTGTTGTTTTAGCTTGCAGTTCTTGCCAGTACTTTCATTTTAAAAGCATGTTTTATATCAGCTGACTAGCCCAACAGAGTAAATGGTCTCACTGGCCCTGGAGCTCAGACTCATTAAAACATAATATCCATGTTATGTGGGGACCCAAACTAAACACAGCAAGCCTCTGATACCTTGGGAGCAAAGCTCCTAAAAATATGTTACAGTTCTTAGGTGAGGACGAAGTCTGAGTGAACGCCGACTAACCCAGCGGGGTGGGCTCATAAAAATACACTACTGTTTTTCATGTGGGGATCTAAAAGTAAGTACAGAGAGACTGTAAAAAAACATCCCATGGGTAATCTGAGCCAGAGGCTTATTACAGCCAATAGTTGTGTTTTATTGTTAGGTGACCTCTTGCAGCTGTGGTAACTCTGACAGGGGCGAAGGAGAAGGGAGCAGCTACTCCGATGAGTCACATAAGAAAGTAGGGACAAACAACTTACAGTTGTTAAGGTTGGACGGCTGGTTGCTGCACCTCTGAGTCCTGGGTAATTCATGATGTACTAGTACTTCCCTCTTAGTAGGGCACATGCTGATGTGCATGCACCAAGGGAATCTGCGCCACACTAACATTTCTCGTGCCAGCCACTGAGGTTAAAATTCAAAGAAACTTTGATTGATCTCAAAGACACTGAACTCCACATGCGTGTCTGACATCACTGTTTCAGACAGGCAGTAGAAGTTATGACAGTCACTGTTTCACTGAAGAGAAAATGAGAGGAAAGTTAATTCTTTGTCTCAGAATTCTTTAAGTTATGTAACTCTGCTGTTTGATTCTACCGAGACATGGATAAAAAAACATCTCAAGCCTGACAGAAAATATCACAGACAACGTGGACATCAGGTCACAATTTATTATGGAGTTTGTTTCCTCTTGATGTAACCTCCATAGCAGCTGTTTAAGGACTTCGTGCTGCTCTCCAACTCTGTACTAGCTCCTGAAAAAAAATTCCTCTGGAGGCTTCGAGTGCGAAACTGGGGAAAGAGTGTGAGTGTGTGTCTAATTCAAATATGATCTACAAGAAATGGACTGAATTCCCCAATCATGGCTCACTGCTTAATTAAAGTACAGATGATTTAAATTGTTTATTATCAAGACTTTTATGATTTAATAAAAGATTTCAAGATTTACGATAAAAGATTGTAACTGTTAACACAGTAACACAAAGACAAGTGAGTCCTACTAACATAGAATTCAATTACAACAATACAACAACCTGAAGGAACCAGACTACTATTAATAGATATACTACTACTGCCTGCTACTAGATGTTGTGATGCTTTTCTTCATGAAAATCATGCCAAAAATGTATTGCTCTTTTCCTACTGATTAATAATAAATTTTAAAGCATTTGGCATTTTCTTTGTAATATATGGGTTTAACTTAAGACCCTAACTGAGTTTAATCTGGTCTCGACACCCTGAGGCTCAGTATATTTAAAATATATTAGCATTCCCTTATAATGGGACCCAAACCGAGTGAATGTATTCTCAGACACTGCGGGGCTCAGACTGATTAAAACATATTAGTGCTATTATGTGGGTTACCAGCATAAACTGGCCCTGGATCCTTTTAAAAACGTCTGCCCATAGTTCCCTTCCCCCATTTTTAGCTCTACCTCCATTTCTGTGTGCCAGCAGTGCAAAATGGCTGCTTGTTGACACATGCGTTAACCTGACATCATGACAAACATTCAGTTTGGCTTGCAGTCCCACCAAAAAGCTGCAGATCAGGCTCATTTCCATCCTCTCCCTCTCTTCTTCATCTCTCCCTGGCAGCAGGTTAAAATGGTGTCACTATACTGCCACTTGCCTGATCTGACATTGTTAGCACTCCCACCTCTCATCATGCCATCTCCCTCACACTCTGCACTGCACCTCTTCCACCTGCCAAGCATTTCCCCTCTATCCATTTCCATTACTTCTTTCCACCCATTTCAATCAGTGTCAGCTATAATCCATGTCTTTCACCCCATGTTCCTTGTTACTCTGTTAAGCTATGAAGACAAAACACAACATCAGTGACATTGTTGTTGTCTCTATTAAAGGTTAAACCCATAACCAAGTTGACATGAGATGACTATAATCTTTGGTGAAACTTATAATCAACTTTCTCAAGGAGGAGCTCAAGTACTATATTTTTGCCAGAAAGCACCACAGCTACGTGCTTTTCCACTTCTCTTCTCTGATACAGTGACCTGATCCATTTTGTAGCTGTAAGCATTTTTACCCTTGTGAGTTTCCTTCATTTCTACCACTTCTGTCCTTTGTTTCACCGTTTCATCCTCTTTTTCCTTCCCCAATGGTGTGTTTGACATTTGGATAAACTTTCCACCTCCCTTCTCTCCATGTTTTTATTCTCTATTCAACCCTAAAAAATGGCTTCTGACTTTCTTTCTATGCATTTATTTCCTCCCATGGTTTTTCTTAAGAGTTCTGTTGTTACAAACATACAACCTTTTATCCACCTCTTTCTCAACGTTTTTCCTTAAATTCTTGATTTGCTTAATGCTTTGACTTTTTTTTTCCATTTTCATTCTCCTCCCTGCATCTCACTAATCCGTTTCCCCTTCTCACCTCTTTCCTTTAATTCTCATCACAGTTCATTTTCTCTATCCCTCTTAGATATACCTTGCTTCTCGGTGTCAGTTAATGAAAACCTTTCACTGGTGTGCTGACACTTTTTCTTTAATGATATGGATAATAATCAAGGGCTTCATTCATTCAGATTTATTGCCATTTTTAACTTTGTTGTCAATAGCTTGAGATTAGTATTTGTATTTACCACTAGCATAAAATGATGGCCAACTTGTGTGACATGAAACAAAATAATTAAAACTGTGTGAAACAGTAATGGTACCTTTTGTTTTTAGCTGGCATCAAACTAAAGTTGGCATATGCGTCAATAATGATGTGTCTTATTTGTTACATACAAAAGCACTTGTCAGCCGTGTCATTCACCCTGAACTGTCTAGTGAGAAGAATGTCAGACTCATTACTGCCCAAAGACCACAATTAAATCCTTTATAATAGCACATGTGTTTTAATAGTTCCGCTGTGGCGTCTGTCTGACTAGGTGATAGTAGAGCATGAATTTAGCTTCAAAACCTCAAACTGAGTACTTGCCGTTCACTTAACCTTTCACAACTTTTATCCTCCCAATCTGCTGTTCTTCCTTTACTCTCTTAAAATATAAGAGAAAATAGCGAGAGAACAAGTAAACACAGAAGCAGGAAATAAAGACATACTGCTGTGTTGTTTTAGGCGTCAGGTCACTGGGGATTTACTGTTTTTATACTTTTTATATGATTGTAATTGGATTATCTTTGTCCTTTTATGACAAATTCATAATGAAAATAATCATCAGTTTCACCTTGTTTTCCTCAAACCCTCTTTTCGTCCTAATCCTTATGTCATATCTTGCTATCTACATTTTAATGTCCATCATCTGCCCAACACTCACCTCTCCTATCTGTCACTCTCTGTTCCTCTGTCCTACCATTTTCCTATTTCATCCTTACATTTCTCAAAGTCAATCACGATTAACTTGTAATCTCTCTCTCAGTCGTATTTCAAAACTATTCCATTAAGTCTGAGCTTCTACTCATCCCTCCGCACTTCTTAACACTGCCCCCTACAAAATATGTTTCTAAATATGGATTTAAAGGAAAAGTTATTTCTGCTTTCACCAACATACATTCACAAGATTTTTAAACCAGGAAGTGTGACATTCTCACATTACACAGAAGTCACAAAGAAAAGGTCACTTTTCATACTTTTCAGTTTGGCATATAGAGTTCAAGTCTTAGCACAGACAGGAATATCCCTGATGTTTTGCTGGACTTAGGGGAGGAAGATTGAACATGTGAGCATGTTCATGTTCAATTTTTTTTTTTTTTTTAACTGATCAGTAATCTTATTCAAAAGCTTTAAGTTGCCTAAACACAACGTAAAATAGTCAAATTTTAGTTGCCATGAGCAAATATTGCAAATACATACACTTGCAGTAAAAATTTGAAATATATTCATATAAACATTTTCGTGGTGTGTAAATTCAAATTGTAATTGGGGCAGAACTAAATTTACAATTGTATTTTCAGAGAGCATTTAGTTTGGGAGACAAGGTTGTCTCGGTTGCATCTCCCTTTTCTTACCCAGATACTCGCTCTAGCACCTCCTCCATTTGTCTCTCTCATCTCCTACTTTCTAGTCAAGTGGACCATTTGGGACATGTTGCTAATTAACACTATCAACGACGCCCGGTTGCCATGGGGACTGTCCGTAACCGCCGAAAGAATAAGGGTAAGCAAAAAAAGTATGTCTTGTATGTCAACACACGTGCACTCATTGTCTGTGTGTGGATGAAAGAGTCAGACAAACAACAGGGACAACACACAACAAGCAATCTAACGATAGTAGAAATAGCAGAGATGCGTGTGCATGTGCACGTGCATCTCTGCACATATCTCTCTCTCACACACACACACACACACACAGGCAAATAGTTGGCTGAAGAATTAAAATGCACACCCAAACAAATGCACACAAACACTTACACAAGTGTAAGATTCACACACAGGCTTCGAGTGTCACAGCATCAGTGTGCCATGTCTGGGGATATGGGATGATTAATCGCACTCTGTACAGATGGCAACACTGAGGGGAGAAGAGGAGAGCTGTCCTGTCTGTCTCTCAGCATCCATCCAGCATTTTCTTTCTCTCTCTGACTTTCTGTCGCTGTCCTCTCTTCCTACTGGTCTCTGCTGACTCTGACTCTCCCTCTCTCTCTCTGTAATGTGCTAGATTTATGAGTAGCTTTCAGAGACCCACTGACTTAGCAAGGTGTCTGCATGACTGGCACTAATGACATTCAGTCTATCTGCTCTAAATGTGCTTCATGAAACACTTAAACAAATCCATGCACACAAGCAATAGAACCTACATGAGGCTCACATGCATATTTCATTAAACACACAACCGCCAAAACATGAATATAGGCACACTACATATAATTTTACTCTCTCCTTTAAACACACAATCTTTCTGCTCTCCCTTCGCCTCTGGAGTTAGTGTATCCAATCTGAGCAGGATAATGATGGTGATGGTACCACAGGGAGCAATGAATTGTATTAATGCTGAGTCACTCTCATCTGCACTCTGTCATTTAGACATAACACGAGACAAAGTACACCACAGGTCTAGAAATGAAAAGTATTAAATAATTCTTAATACTGGAATGGAGACATTTTTGGTTAAAACTAAACACACTGACCTTAAATAGAAAGTACAGTGTAGATTTTCTGGACACTGGTTGGAGTTTTGTCTAGCTTTGAAATGGAAAAAAATCCTTTCCTGCACAGGTCTATGTATCATCACCATGCATCCCAGCTAGGACCGACCACTGTCCCTCATATCCAGAAACCTCATTTTGGCTCTAGGCTTACATGGAGCCGAATGAACTCAGGTGTGTTGAGCTTTTGCTTTATAGTAAAAATGAAAGGTCAAAGAAAACTTTTATTGAAGTATAATGCCACCACAGAGGACCTCCCCCCTGCTAAGCTGGTTCCAAAGGTGCAGTAGAGCAGGGAGAGAAGCAGGGTGAGGGAACATGAGTGTCTATGATACAAAGACTCATCTTGTTAGTGCAGGTCTGGCTGGGTGTCAAACCAAAGCCTTAAGATATGAATTTATATCTTGGCATGAAATATTTCTATAATTCATGACAGAGTATAGTAACACCTGTTCTGTCATGTGGAGGTGGGCTACCAGCATAGTAAGAGGTGGGCTACTGATGGTATGATCAATGATTGATGAACGATTGAATGATTGATTTAATAGGAAACCTGTCTCAGATTTTTGGGCACCACGGTACATCTACACAACAGGCTCTACAGAAAGGACAACTGAATAAAGACATCAAATTCCCCCAATACCACACTCAACATATCAGATTATAGCTTTACTACAACATTGATTATAAATCCTGGTTTAACCTACAGGAATCACTGTATTTTGTGCTGTAACTTGATGAAAACCATCATCTAGCTCTATAACATTTACTCAGCTCCAATACCATTCTGGTCTGTCTGTGGAAAATGTTGTTCAATAACTCTAGGCTTGATGTGGCTTTCCCACTTCAACAACTGATGATTTGTCATGTGTTAAATGTTGAATACTGTCAGTTTAGTGACTCCATCCCAGGCCACATTATATCCACGTCACCACTGAGCCAAGCTATTACTTGACTGACTGTAATGCTCTGCTGCACAGGCATCGGCTGGCTGCAACATGACCTAACATCGGGCCACCAGACCAGGCCATTTGCCCAGCATTTGACCTACACAACAGCTTAAATATTCAATTAACCCACAAAAAAAAAATGACTTGAACAGCTTATGAGGAATAAAGAAAAACTTCTTTTTTGAAATAAACATGTTTAGAAGGTTTTTTCAGAGTCCAGGTTCATGAAATGTATTCAGCTCATACATGACGTGAGGAACTGTTAAGTATTTCCGCAGAAAAACACAAAAACTGAAGTAAGGATTTTTCTATGGCATGCCAGTAAGGCGGTGAAGTGGAAACACATTTGTGTGATGAGGAATGGACACTTAGCAGCCTGTGAGCCTGGAGCAAGTACATTATACAATCCAGAGCTAGCAGGGAAAGGTAAAGACAAGAATGTGAATGGTAGGTAATGGGGACAATATGTAGATAGAAAACAAATGGTAGCACTATAGGGCAGGAGCCAAAACCTCTGGCTATCTATTCAAGATAAATATGCAGTTTATTTTGTTGTTGAATCCCTGTTTAGTTCACAGATGGTTAACTGAAGTTTAAGGCTTGGACTACTTGAAACATCACTTAGTTCACAGCTCAAAGAATTTTTACAAGAACATTTAAACATTATTCTAAGGTGAATAATAAAAACATGAAAAAAAATGACAGAAAGGTCATAAATTATCTACATGCTAGTTATTTACACTTGTGTGGAGAGAGACCCTATATTTCTGTAGTCAAAGGACAGGAGAGCTAACAGATTTCAAGTCACCCATCCAGTGTCAACAGGTAAAGCCCATTATTGTTATGACATTTAATTAAAATGCTTGATCAATGGTTTTGCTGGAGCCCGTGGGAATGACATAATTCTTTGTGTGGGAGGCATTCAAATGCAAATATAGAATGTAAACAAAACCAGAAGGTGGCTCCTGCAGCAGAAGTATTGCAGGAGCATCGAGTGCACAGAATAAAATGAGCAACTATGGCAGTAGTCTAATCTGCATTATCATCATCATCATATTTAATTACATGTCACATTGAAATGGTTGGTTTCACATTCAGCATATGGACCAGATTTATTCAAGCCAATTCATCCTCAATTGCTAATGTTCTTCTAATTTCATTTTAATTGCCCTTATCCCAGTGATGTCCACTGAAAACCAGTAGGACTAACTCTAATCCACGGCCATGAAAGAAGTGACTATGTCCCCAGTGCTACACATTGTCATCATCACGTCTGACTGATTTAGTGAGTCAGTGGTGATGTCTATGGTCCAACTAAATGGGATTCGAAAATTAATTCGATTAGGTGGCTTTCCCCAGCTTATTCTTTTTTCTTCTCCTCCCCCTTTTCCTTCCGTATCTGTCATTTTACTCATTCCTCACGTGTCTCCTCCCTTTGCCCTTGTCACGGACATTACTGTCAGACATAAAGGCAACCTGCTTTTTATTATATTTCTAATATACTCTTAATAACTGGACTGGATTGCCAGTGCTCTGCTTTCTCATCACTTTGGTCATCACTTGATCCTAAAATATCATTCAGTGCTGCAGAAATCTTGTGTGGTTTTGTGTTCATTAAATAGACTGAAGGTGATGCAATCTCTATTCCTTCACCTTCGTCTAGTTTAAATTATAATTTTCTCCATGAAACGTAAGTGATATAAAGTACTATACCATAGGACCATCTAAAATACACCAGCCACAGTGTTTTAGCCATCTTTTAAATGCACTCTACTGATGATCCATTGACTTCAAGACTGATTTTAAGATCACGTAGGCTGCTTTTAGAGCACAGCATGGCAAAGCTTTAGCTTCAACTGACCTTTAAACTAGTATCACTTTAGTCCCTGAAGTCTGCGGCTGCTGCTTTTATGCCTGTTCAAAATTCTTCACAAAGGACAAACGGTGGTTGATTCTTTTCCCATCAAGGCCACAAAACTGCTACTGTCTCCCTGCAGGGGAGAGGCACCGCTCGAAGAAGCAACATTCAATTTTTGCACCACATCTCTGGAAGAAAAAACTCCCAGGAAACCTGAGGTATGCTCCCACTCTCAGGTCTCTTAAATCAATGCTTAAAACTTTCCTATTCAATTAAACTTGGGTTATTTATTGGCTCCATAAAAAGTCTGTATTATTTAGTCTTTCTTCCTCTTCTGGAATAACTAATAATAAAAGGCTACCTTCATTGACTGCAAGGTACTAAATAACCATACGCACACCGTCACACTGTTTCTGTTGTGTATTGTATCTTTTTCTTCCATCTCTACATGCCACTACTGTCTTTCTGCCCCCTATAAAACAGAAGGCCTACGGAAAGTGACATTTCGCAGTGCAATAGGGACACATAATCAAAAAGTATAAAATGGAAACATACCCTTCCTTTTCTTTCACCCTTTGTTTCTGTTACTTCCTTAAGCAGTCTACAAAAAACCCACTGTGGTCTCTTCTTTCTTTCCATTTCCTCTCCACTTGACCTGTCAGCCCCCCCTTGTTACTTCTTATCGCCCCCCACCCATCAGACGACCTGAGGGTGTGTTTGCTATTTTCTGGGCATTTTAAGTTGATTTTCTAAGTTACACTTTGTCCCTTATTCACCTTCTTCAACCATGTTGCCTGTTTCTCAACACCGCACAAACTCACTTGCTTCAGCTCAACTCTCCTCAGGTTTGTTGTTTTCTTCCCTGTTTATCCCTCACCCACTGACTCTTTTCAGTTTGCTTTCTCACCTGCATGTGCTGCATCATGATCAGCCCATATCCCAAGGCAATCTGAAAAGCCTCTTTTTAATGCAAGCCAACTGTCATGGACAAATGTGCAAGCACCCATCTGGCTATCTCACCGAACCTTTACAGCAAGCTACTGAAAAAAGGTCCACTTGGAAACATATGCATACACTCATGTTTATACAGTAGGTGCAATATAAAATACTAAATTAAACCCACAAATCTACAGATAGGTCTCAAGTGTTCATGTTACAGGCTCACATACACTGACATGCACACAGACGAAGACTTTACACACCCCACGGTGTTTTAAGAAAACACACCCCTCTGGTGGTCTCTCCTTCTCTCCATCACACACCTCAGTCTTTCCATCCTTTGATCACCCTCTTCTCTTTTCCACATCTTGCTGTTTATCCCCATGTCCCCAACGCTCTCTCTCCCTGTGACATCGCCCCCTCACTCCCTCTTCCTCTCATCATGTCTGTCCATTCCTTTCTTCTCCGTCTTCACTCTTCAGAGGGCTCTATATTTCACTGGAACGACAGATGAGAAGCTGGGGCCATCTGCGAGAGCTGATAAAACCACCCTCACACATACACACAAATACTGACATTCATACAGATGCAGAAACAAGGAGACAAACGAACACAGAGATGTAGATGCATCACTAAATCTGTAACTGCACACACAGCTGAACAACGCACCAAAAAGCAGACACACTCCACTGAACACACTGAAAAAAAGCATGCTGTGTTAACACAGCATTAGACAACACAAACGCACATACACACATATACACACACACACACACACACACACACACACACACACACACACACACTACAGCAGTAATATAGGACACAAGCATGGATGTTAAGACATATCCTGCACGTCAAGAGTGAAAGTGAGGGGAAAAGGTGAGAGATGAGAAAAAAGGAGAAGTGCAAAATAAAGGTGACTAGTAATAAGATTTATTTTACTGGAATAAAGACGAGCAACAAAGGAGTTGAGGAAAAATGAGTGTCAGGAGGGAGAGGATAAAGATGGGTGAGACATGGAAGAGTGGGAGATCCTTCCTGCAGACAGGAAGAGATTGTTGAAAATTATGGAAGGACACAAACAGCTTGGAGGACAGATTATGCAAAGAGATGAGAAGGAGAGATGAAGTGCAGGGAAAGCTGAAGACTTAGTCAGCATGTTGGAGGGCAATGTTGTTGAGGTTTAGTGAAAACACTGAATTATCTGAAAACAAAGACAATCTTCCCCAACTGAGCCACTTATGCCCAAGTTAAATAACAACAATCCTGAGAGGACAGTGGCTCACATTTGAAGAAAACAAACAGAGGTAGATTTGCATTTACAGCAGCTAGCGGTTCAGTTATCTGTGGAACCAAACAACAATTCTCAACAATGCTCATTATTAGAATATTCTGTATCTTCGCTGTATGCAGCCTTCTAAGCATAAATAATACATTCTGTCCCCATGATTAAGCTAAATAGAAAACAGAGTATGATGTGTTATCTGGGGCAATCCATGCCACATTTCTAACAGCCTTTGCATGTGGATTCTTGGTTAGTTGAACGCATTAAATCAAGTCCCTGTAATTCTCCTTTTCAGTCATCGCACAGGACCACCAACTGATGTCTAAGTATGTCCACTGACAGACACCAACTCCACATTATAATATATGAGCTTGTTTCGATGTTACAGGAACAAAAGTATGCTGCTGCTTATACTGTCATGTTAATGCAGAGACACTGGTGGACAAGGGAGTCTTTTACAACGGCTACTGCTGAAAATAATCCAGGGGGCACCCTACAGTTATTCTGTTTTTCTATTAAAATGCAGAGAATTACTTGTCTGCCAGTCCAACTGAGTGTCCACGCTCTCAGAGGAAACGCACAGCTGCTGTAACTAATACCAATTAAAAGTTGTGACTTTGCCCAAGAAAATGAGGTCAGATTCATGTTATGATTAGGCTGGCTCTTCTCTATACTGCTTTAGAAACTGGGGGGGTTACAGAATATCAAATCAGCCACAAGAGAAATTAATTTAAATGAGCTAACTTGGTGGCTTTACTAGTACAAAATACAACTGTGCCAGATTTGACATGCTGTGCTATATTACATAAGAATTTTATAGAATTAGTATCTTTAAGCATGTGTAGTCTTTAATTTTGCATAATTTTGTAAAATTATACGTAAAGGTAAGCCAGCTTGTTTGCTCTTTATATAAACTTTACACTATATACACTTTATATATAGACTTTATATACACTATACACTATATATACACTTCTTTAAATCTGACTTATTTACCAAAACATTATGCTCGAGATGATTCTTGATTAAATTTACCACTGTTCTGTATCATTATCGCCTTAAGGAAAAAAGATATGTTTGGTGCCTAATTTAATGCACTAGCAGCAACCATTTGATATGGATAATTACTACATTACATTTTTAACAAATGTAGGTGCCATTTCGCATTTCCTGACATTTTAGATTATTTCAAACTCAACTGCCTCCCGATGTAGTTCTTCAAATAAATTCTGTATTTATCTTATTACATCAGAGCATAGTATCATGAAGTTCATGAACCATTAGAGGTAGCATCCATACTTTAATTGGATAACAGCACAGAAACTATGAAAGAACAAATTCTGATTAGTTTTACTGTAGGAGGCTTTTATTTCATCTCAGCAATTACACTGGGTCAAACAATTTATTTCAAAGTACTGCTGGTGGTTAATAAAACAGCAAATAGTTTAGGGTCAAAATACATTTCTGATCTGCTGCTACAGTACAAATGATCCAGACCTATAAGGCAGTGTGGAGAACCAGCAGTATACCATCTTTTTTATCCACATATGTGGAATAAACTTTAAGAGGACTGCAGCTCCACCGCAACTCACATTATTTAAATCAAGGCTGACAAATAAAATTAAATAATTATTCATTTTTTAACGCTGCACTATAATTTTATAGCCTTACGTATTTTTTTATTCACTTTTTCCATTTAACTTTTTTATTTCTATGCAAATTCTTTTTTTTATATTAAAGCATTTTAGATTTTATGTAAAGTGCTTTGAATTGCCTTGTTGAAATGCGCAATGCAAACAAACACTTAAATCATTTCTTTAGTTCATCATGTCATCAGTTTTAGTGAATTACATAGTCTCTAACCAGTTCTTTATTAAAATAAACCTTAACGCAGAGAGATCAGGCCGAGGAAAAGAAATCAGCTCAGGATAAAAGTACTCCCAAAAAAAGACTGCATGTTCTGTTTTAGACCACACTGGACTGCGTCTGCATAACTGCTGCTGAATAAAACACACAAACTAACAGGCCACACATATACACCCATCTGAGACTTGTTCCAAAATTAAGCACAGACATTCTTTGTGCAGTGTGTGGGAAAGAGTTGTAATGTTCAAGAGCCCTGATTAAAACTGACAAAGTACAAAAATGTAAACTCACTAATCACATGAGCAGTCAGTGTTGTACACCAACAGACATCTATTGTTCCACACAAACAAACTCAAAAGGATATACTGTAAACAAGTGACTGAGAGATTGGAGAAAGGAAAATAATTACAAAAGAAAGACAGTGAGTTTGTCTGAGACACACCTTAGAAAATACAAACAAACCCTGAAGGTATGAGGACAGTACACAATGAAAAATACTACTGAAAGGAGGAGGAGGACGGCAATAGAGAAGAAATGGCAGACGTGTGAAAAGAAAAGAGGATGACAAATAGTGTGGTGTAAGCAAAAGAAAAGAGAGGTATATTGTGAAAAAAGGAAACAAGGGACCAGGTGTATATAAAGATACGGTGGAGGAGAAGGGAGGAATCTGATTTAGAAATAAATGAGTTAGGGAGGGGTGAGAAGGATGGAGGAATGGGAGACTAAGAAGCGACAAATCAGAAGAAGATTTCCATAGAGAGCAATGGAAGGAGGAAGGACTGAGAGAGAGGAAGGATGTTAGAGGAGGAAACAATAGGAGATGCACAAATAAATGGAAAGGGGAGGGGAACTGAGAAAGAAAACGACAGAACAAGAGCATAAAAATTAGATGAAAGGAAAAAAAGGCAGAAAGTAAAGGGAGACCTGCAAAAACAAATCAGCAACATAAGAGAGAGAAGCAAGGAGCCAACAAAGAACAGCAGAAGAGCAAGAACAAGAGGTATAAATCAGGGAGGACAGAGGAGGAGGCAAAAAATAGACAGGAGACAACAATGTGAAAATAGGGTGAGAGAAAACATAGAAAGAAATATGAAGCCGCAAAAACAAATCAACTAACAGGGCAGAGGCAGACACGCAATGAGACAAAGGTACACGGGGGGAAAGACGAGAACTGACGGAGAGAGAAATGGTGAATAATAACTACAAAGAAAACTACTGCAGAGGATATATGAAATGGAAGAGAGAAGATGGGAGAGATGGAACAGATAGAACAGATAGAAAGTGAAAACAGAGGAGGAATGATAAATGAGAAGATTTCGGGGGAAGGGAGGAGAGAGCAGATCGCCTGGAAAAAAACAACATAAACGACAGGAATATGAGGCTGGAACGACGCTCGTCCATTGCAGAAACATTCAATTACAGACACACAAAGACACCTGTATGCATGCAGACACACGCCTACATGCATGCACTGTATACTAATCCACCCACACACCTGTATATCAGTCCAGCACACACACATAAACATAGATACAGAAAAATAGTAGGAAATTGATGTTGACAACAGGTAATGAGGGGGGCAGATGGAAATGGTTCTAGAGTAACAAGTAAGAGGAATAATAGGGAAAAGGATATAGTGGGACAGACACTATAGGGCACCCATTACTGTACTTGGGCAGAGGTATGGTTAGTGCTCCTGGGGAGATGTATATGAAAACAGCATGTCAGTGTCTTCTTTATGACTGTAAATGGGGCTCTGTACCCTTTCTGAATTTATTACCAAAAAGAAATAGATAGTGTGCAATTGTATAAAGATTGTGTTTTATATGAAATAGTGTGATTATTTACTACAACATCAGTGTGTATGGTAGTGAGGTCCGTTTTGGTTTATTCAGTGTCAAAACTTAACACAGTTGATGTTCACTGATATGTTTCTTTCATTGATATTTATGATACATATTAGGTTAGAAATGTTGGATTATCTTTCTCAAGACTGGATTAAATTTCTTTGTTTGTTTCTTGTTTTTTTGTACTGTTTATTCTGAATATGCAAATGATACAAGGTTTCCCAATCTCTACTAAACAAAGTCTTTGCACTACATAAATAGAAATGAAATAGAGGAAGCAAAATACTAAAACAGAAAAAGAAAATAAGTGACATGTTTGAAAAGGAGTGAGAAGAAGCATAGTTTGTTATTTGCCACCTCTTTGTCTAAATGTCCTTTGTCTTTACTTTTGGTTTTCTATTATCTTTATCATTATTCCCTGCTGCAACAGGCCAGTTTCCAAAAAAGAAATGGTTTTACTTGTCTACAATACTTCAGAAACTGAAACAGATAATCATTTCTATTTACCACTGGAAGCAGTTCTCTACCAGTGCAAGTGAGTGAGGACCCAGGAATCACAATGATCCCAAAAATCTATCTCATCGATTGCCTGTAATAGTTGGGATTTCCTTTACAACACATGCAGCCAAGAGCACTTAAACTGAAAACTGAGAATGTGACAAAGCATCTCAGAGAATGAACTCATGCATATCTCCCAATTTTCAATAAGCTTTGGTCTTTGAATCATAATAGATCTTAGTGCATTAGTAACTCAGCACATTGGGCTCTCCTGCAACAGCACAAAAGCTCTAGTACATGCAAAGTGATCAACAAAAAAGAAAAAAGACCAAATTCTCAAACAAACATTTCTTAGCATGCTTGAATTGTCAACTATATGATTAAAACATTTCTAACTCTTCTCTTTATTTTATTAGTAATGATTTCTGGGTTGTTGTATATTGGTTGTATATCATAATTAATGATTTGTTTCCCTGCTTATTTTGATAAATGAAATTACAAGTGATCTGATGACATACAGTGAGTGTGGAGAGTGTGGGCTGGATAGGCATTAGAGCAGCAGAAAAGGGGGAAAAAAGTGAGACAGTAATTGGACAGTACGACAAAAGGCATGAGCACATTGAGTAGAGGGTGTGCTAATGGAGGAAAGGGAGAAATGTCAATCCAAAAGCATGAGGCTAATAATTACCACAGCAATGGCAGTGGCAGAGATGGACTGGGGAGGGATACAATAATTTGACCAAAGATAATGTGAAAAAACACCAGGATGGTTACACACTTGAAGCATAAAGCAACTTTAACAGTTGTTCCTGTGTTACACACCAGAAACACATACACACACACAGCTACACAGAGCAGGAGTAAGTCTGCTCACGTTGAGGGCTCTCCATGCATGACCTTCTCAAGGTCAAAGGTGGTTTCTATGGGAATTAAACCCTGTACAACTGCATGTGTATCTGTACCTGTGGTGCTGGTGGTATGCCCTCCTGCAAGCCAGTGTTTCTGGTGTTCTAACACCTGGTCAGGGGTCTTGGATCTTGCCGGAGTTAACAAGCCAGCTTGTGAAGTGCGTGTCCCTCAAGATTTAGTGAGCTTTCAAAACACACAAGGATTAAGTCTTGTTATTTGGATAGAGCTGCTAACACTGCGCCTTCATCGCAATATGGGTTGATGTAAGGAAACCAAATTCATGGCGTATTTTATGTGTCCATGAATCTTTCCAAATGCCACAAAGAGCTCATAAAGACAGACTGAGCAATATTACACTGAGACTGGACCATCATGTTGTAGATAATGAATGCAGAGCAACAGACAGAAACAAAGGCAAAGGTGGTTTTGTTCTGTAGCCTGGACATGAAGGAACTAAACTAAATGAGCAACTGCGGCTGTTAAACAGCAACGAAACAGGTTAAAACTTGTGTTTTGTTTCAAGTTTGTTTTCACACAGAAATTCAAACTCGGAACAAAACAACCCAAGGACAATCACCAACAATTACATAGGTGACTGACGGCTTCACTGATGGAAATTTTAAAAATGGAAAAAAAGGAGATAATGGCGACAAATCATGGTGCTGTCAATGGGAACCAACGTGGGATGCAGGATGTTTGTGGTGTACAAATGAAGGAGTCTAATTAGGACTCAACCTATTTTCAAATGCAAAACTGTTCATTGGGAGGATGGGGTGCACACACACATACACACAGAAAGCAACATGATAAAATGCATTACAAACACACTGAGTGACTCATGCAAATGTGTTCCAATAAAAGAAACAAACAAGAGAAAGATGCACGCTGGGGTTGTGTGGAGGAAATAGAAAGAGAGATGTGAGCTATGCCAGTAGACAGATTGAGGAGAAGAAGAGATTGATTTATGGGATGAATTATGGAATGACAGTTCCTTTTCAGATATTCAAATTTGAAAGATAGAGAAATGAAAAAGAGAGAAGCAGGGTCTTGTGTTTCCTTCCAGGCTAGCATACCACCATACCTCTGGAGCTACATGGGTTGGCTTTGGATGGGAAAAAATGTCTACTGAATAACGCATGAAACTATGAGGGAGGGAACAAGTCATGGCAAAGTGTGTAAGGGAAGAGGAAAAGGAATAAGTGAGAGGAGGTGTTGAGTAACAGGAGGAGGTGGATAATAGGAATGCAGGGAGGAGAGAGGACCAGCAGGGTTTGGCCTTATTACTCGCCGTCTTTTTGCAGAGACAGAAGGTGGAACACAAGAGTAGAGAAACAGGGCGACGATGAGAGAATAAAAGGGAGGGAGGAAGACAGAAGGTGTAGCAGAAATGTAAAGAGGCTCAGGAAAAATATGAGACACTGACTAATAAGTGGACAAGTTAACGCTGGTAAAGGTTAGTCAGAATGGAAAGAAGAAAAGGAGGGACAACCATGAAGGGGAGACTCAGTAAGGATAAATTGAGGTATCTGTGAAAAAAGGATTGATAGACTGATCAGCATAATGTAAGAGAGAAGAGGGTGATCGCTGCTCCCTTGTAGATGCTATCAGATGTACACAAAGACAAATGTCACGCATATCCTCTTCATTTACCCATTTTCTTTTCTACTGAAATATCAAAAATCACCCTCTTCTGTTTTCCCAGGAGTGTGGAACGAAGCCAACTTCTCACCCCCCACCTTTTTTTTTTACTTTGCAGCAGTAGCATGATTTCAGGCTTCAGTCGATTGCCTTCATCATCCACTTATTACACTATGTGAATAAAGGCGTTTCCACTGGTGCTTCTTGGAATCAGTTCACATTGCTAAACAGAGCTTCACCACCAAAAGGTTCGTGGATACATTGGAAGTGACAAGTGCCTGCTGCAGAAAAATAGATTAAAATACAAAATGTCAAGGTGCTGTATTAATACTCTCCCCCTCTACTTCCCTCCCTGCTTGCTTGATCCCAAAGCACGCAGTCCATCCCTCCCTGTCATTCTGTCAACAGGGCTGCCGCTATCCTCGTGCTATGACATCAATCACTCCTCATCCTCGTCTTCTCGTCTCTCCCTCCATCTCTCACGTCACACCTTGGTCTTATCATTTTCCCGATGTGCACCTCTTTGCTGTTTCTTTCTTTACCTAAACACTGTTTTGCTTGTTAGATGTTTTGTTGCCTCACATGTTAAAGCATTAACATCTTTTTCAAGCCAGTCCCACGTGGATTAAAGAGCAACGAAAAGAGCAATGAATGCAGAGCATGAGGGAAAGAAAACAAGCCAAGCACCAAAATAAACACTTTTTCATTGTAAAGGTGTCGTGAAAAACACTAGTGACACATTAAAGAAAATATACCACATGCATGCCCCATTTACACAAACTGGGGCCAATTAAAAACTGCTAAAAAAATCCCAAGTCCTCAATTTTGCAGTAAGATTAATATGTATATTGTCATTGTATATTTAGATTCATTTAAATTTTTTATCAAATATTTAATTTTTAAATGTAAATTTCAAGTGCATGAAGAATCCTGATTTTGCATCTAATTTATCCAACATAATAATGATGTGATAATAATATTTAACAAACTTCGGGTGGTCAATTTTAATGCAAACTTTTATATAATCCTCTTATCCATTGGCAAACAGCTCAGTCAGCCATAAAGGCACACGAGCTCCATGGGTTTTTAGAAAAGTTAGAAAAGTTAAGGGATACAAGGGAGATGAAATATGAGATGAAAACAGTACAAATCAGAACTACAAAAAAATAAAACTATGAAAAATATTTGCAACTTGTTTCTGACAGGTTTACCTGTCTAGAGATGATGTATGATGCATTCACACCAAATGCAAATCAAATATTTCACTCAGTATAATTACATAGAAAGTCAATGAATTTATGAACAGACATACATTCATGTTCAGTGGTGTAAATACTTATTCACATTTTTTCTAAATTATTCAACTTAAAAAAAACATTTCATTGTTAATCTACACAGGCTGACTTCACTGAGAAGTTTACACCCAAAGTTAAAAGAGACAGGACAAAGGAGTGGACTTGAGTAAATCAGACAAACACAAGGACATGAGTTCTGAAATTATTTATATACTACATGATTTCAGCTGACAGTGGTTATGGTAGCCCTGCCTCCTTTTAAGAGGGAATACTGCCATTGGTTGTTAAGAGCTGATGATAAAAATTGATGTCAGTAGGTCCACACTGTTTAAACAATCTTTTTGTTGTCAGTTCACAATTTCTAGTCTCATTTTTCTCCTGGCAGTCATTGCTTTGCCACCTTTATGTTAGGTTTATACTGCATTCTGTTTGAAGTGATTGAAAAAAACATTTAGTTATCATAGACGAGAAATCTGTCTGCACTGCAACAAACACCAACAAACAGTCATAATGCAGACGCTGGCAACAGCAGGGGACGTGACACAGCAAGTGTAGGTCAGACCTTTAAATAAAAGCTGAGTAATGGTTGTTTTTAATACTGCTCTACTTCTCTCAGTGCACACAATCCATCCCAACCTTGTTTGCCTCTGTTGCTTTCTTGTATCCTCATTGCTCTTTGTCTCACTCCTTAACTATTTTGTTGACCTGCTCTGAAAGCTCAATTGAAAGAGGATGAGATAACAAAGGGAGAAAGAAGAAAGTGCCCATATACCTCAGGTCAGAATATTAGAGAGTCAAAGAGTCAGAACATTAAGTCAAACAGATGTGAAATGAGGATCTAGCCATAACTGTGTCGACCTGTTGGACCCCGTTACGTGCAAACACCATCAGACTGCTGTCTCTGCTGTGGTTGCTCTTGTGTTTCTCTTATCTGTCTGAATTTCTTGAGTTTTATTCCTCTTGTTTCTCTCCACCTATTTCAAACCTTAACACTTTGTTATTATGTTGAGGATAGTTAAGTTAGATAGTTAAGAAGATAGTTTTTGTGTTTGATGAATGAGTTCACTTTGCCAGTACAGAGTATGACTCCTGGCCTCCTCTGCTGAAACATAACTATATCACAGAACTGACAACACTGAGAAATATATTTGCGACTCCTGTTGAGGGGCAGCTGTATCTGCTCTGAAAAAGGCACAGAACTTGCTGAAACTCATTTTTCAACTTGCTTTATATACTTCCAGAGACCAAAACCCCATAGTGTGACAACTTTCCCAGTCTCCCACCTTCAAATTTCACTGCATCACTGAGTTGCTGACCTTGTCACAGTGCTTTGCTAATAATTTATTCATCTGTCCCTCAAACATGGCATTTCTCCACCCATGCTGCACTGTGTTGATAGTGTTTTGGTCCATTCATATTGCATGATGATGGAGTTGGGGGGTTGTCACTGCTGACACGTTTCATAGCTCAGCTGCATAGCTAAATAGTGTAAGAAGGTGGAGTAAAAGGAAGGAGGTAGGGAATAGATATGGGAGAGATGAGCAGAAATGAATGAAAGCGGGAGGTATAGTACTAAAATGAGCAAGAAAAAGGAGGATAAGAAGATAAGGCTGTGGAGGATATGGACATCGTTTTAGAACAAACAATAAGTGGGAGGGAAGAATTGAGGGATGCAGGGAGAGCTGCAGAGAAAAAAATGGGGCAGAAACAAGGCAGAAAGTCCTTGAAATGGAAAAGGTCATAAGCTATTCCACAGCTGCTCTTCTCAGACAATTTGTTGGAAAAAGCACGTGCAGTGCAAGCAGCTATTTTCACAGGAGAAGTAATACAACCTGAAAGTGGCAATACCACATTATGGAGTTGCTGTTTAAATTGCTTATATACTGTACACTGGTTTGCATCACCAAAACCAAATGAATCTGAAATGGACCATATTGACCTGAATATAAGACAGTATTTTTTTCCCTAGAAAAAAGGCTGAAAAAGTTGGGTCATCTTATATTCGGGGTCTAGAAACCTGGAGGTCTAAACCAACAGGTTTATGTCTTCTCCCCAAACGAGTCAAAGCTTCTTCTTCTCACTCACACATACCAGTGACCTGCAGAGATGCGACTGCGACACGGAGACAGCGACTCAAACATTGAGCAAGTTAACAAACAGCAGAGGAGGACAGTGTTTCTCAGACACTGACGAGACTCTGGCGTTCCACCAAAATTGGGCCAGAGATAATTGTCCTCCTCGCATTATGCTAATGCTAATGCACGCACGCATGTTAGACACCGCTCCAAGGGGTCGCCTGTAGCAACGTATTTATGCCGTGCAGCTGTCCGCAAGTTCCAATCCCCATCTAGACTAGCTTCCCTGCATGTGCTCTCCTCTATTCCTGTCTTTCTGCACAGTCTCTTCCATTAAAGGCAAAAATCCAACAAATAATGGGCAAAACAAAAAAACAAACAAAAAAAAAAAATCTACTCCTAGATGATTCATGCATCCTACTATAGGTCATGTGCTTTCTCACTAATTTTTCCAAAAATGTGTCTTGAAAAAAGAGGAGTCGTCTTATATTCAGGTCAATACAGTATGCGGCCGGGTTGAATACAGGTCTGAAAAACTGAATTGTCAAATAAATGCTTCATCTGAATATAGTGGTATATCTAAAGTAAATGTAAAAAAAAATGTCTGATCATTGAACTAAACAAGCTGTTAATAAACTAGAACAACTGCCCCCGGGAGATTATTTAATGTACTTGAATAATTCAATTCAAATAAATCTTTGCGTACAACAGAGTCATTCATTTCTCCACCTCTCTCAGAACCAAAAGACTGATGATTTGTTTGATTGGAAAGCCACCGGTGCATGTCGAATTCAATCACATCCAAAGAGTCAAAAATCACTATGTTAAGTCACCAGGCAGCAGTGGCAGTATTTTATTCACAGCATCCATGACAAGCTGGAAGGGCAGGGGAAATACTGAGAACCCATATGTCTAGGAATGTTTTCAAACTTGCAGTAAATTTGACATGCAGACAATATCATAACATTGATCAGCTTCACCCGTCTACTCTTGTACATTGCTGAGCTATAGATTTCTGACAGTGTCCTGAAAGGTACCTGAGCATATCACACTATATTACTTGCAGTTTTTTTTTTGTTTTGTTTTGTTTTTTAGCTTTCCTGCACTTTTCAATGATTAATTTCTTTCTTTATACCTACCCAGACAGACTCCTCTGTCCCCTATGTTCAGGAGAGTCTCAGCTACAAACCAAACGTAACCAGGCTGTGGTCATTAAGCCTCCACGGTGTTTAACTACTGTGCTCTGCTGAGGTCAAAATCACCATTTTCTCTTAACAGTATCTTTTTTCTAAAATAAAAGGGTTGATTTGTTTTTGTCTTGTAAACAGCTCTTCTTATCCTTCTTATCATTTAAAACTTGTTTTAATTATATTCTGCCATTTTTATTGACTTAAACTAGCTTTCATTACCGTTTAATTATTTGTAAAGAGTTTGTGACACTGTAACAGCCTTTTAACAATAACAGAGAATTGGCAAAAAGGAACGAGGACAGAAGGGAGAAAATAAAGCAGGAGCAGGAGTGTGGCATGGGGGTGTATACTGTAGGGTGAAGGACAAAAGGACCTGACAGCAAAAAGCATCCAGGGATCAGACCTCATCAGCTAGAGAGAGATTTGTAGAGACACTATGAGCAATGACATGTATAGTGTGTAGATGTGTAGGACATGTGTCTGTGGATGGATACAAAGAGCACACATATGGTGACCTTTGTGTCTTCTCATGTGTGAGCACTGTCAAAGAAAGTCACTGGTCCTCTCACACAAAAGGTGCATGGACACACTCACTGCCACACTAAATATTTACAAAAATAAATACTGAAGATACACATTTATAAACTAAAGATAACAAAATTCATATATTATGCCCATCTTTCTGAAACAGATGAACATACTCTTATTCAGTGATGCAAATGCACACCAGGAAATCATGTCATCCCACTCAGACCTCATATAGCAATGGGTGTTTGTTAATTGCTGCACTAGCAGCTACTATGTGGATCAGCATGACAGACCTATAATTCAAGTGCTTGTTGATCTCTGCAGCTGTGACTGTGTGCACATGTGTTCCCATATGTGAGAAAACTTTGATGAGGACATTCTGTTATCTATCATTAGCATGAAGGTCTATTAAGGCATATTATCACAGATGCAAAAAACCGCTTGCATTGTGAAACCAAAGCTTGTACTATAGATGCCACAGAGAATCAACATCTCATTCTTCAGCTATTTGAGGCGTTCATTTTATCACTCCCCTTCGCTGGGTCTATTGCTGAAAGCATTATGCTAACATATACAGTAAAACCTAGGCTGCATTCATATACCCAACTGTCAAATGTCAGCAATGTCTGACATTTAGCAAAATATAGTGCCTACATTTGACATGTAGTGAGGAAGAAGACTTTAATGCGATGTCATGTTGATGTGTAAGCCACATGTGCGTGACAAATGGACTAAACTAAAACTGTCTACAATCCACATGATTAGAAGAGAGAATTATGCGGTATAATATATCTTAGAAGCTTTATATGCCTAGTTGAGATGTGGCATTTTAACCACTCAGTGATGAAAATGCACAGTATGTCATTCTGAAAGAAGACTGTACCATGAATGTGTTCATCTAAATGATGGAGAAAATGGGTTTAATTTGATTTCTTCTCTCTTTACTATAAATTACACATTGTGCAAAATTACATCACATATTGTTTACCTATGGATGATACATACATCCATCCTCAAAATGTCTGTTGATGTCGATGATTATGTTGTAGCTACAGTAGTTGGCACTTAAAAATCCTATATTTTATGCACAATTTGTACATTAAACAACATTACCAAGATACGTATATATCCTGATGTTTTTCTGTTAAGTCTTGCTGGGGTTACTGGAAGTTGTCTGTTAAGAGTACTTGCTTTCAGCTATGCATATTCATAACCTTGTAATATTTCTGTTGGATGTAAAGATTTGACTTTTCATTGCAAATGAAAAAGGCAAGATGTGGGGCAGAGGTGCAGACAGAGCAAACAAACAGAATTTATAAGGCTTGATCAAATATCAAGGCTTGACAAAAATCACTGTGAAACTACATCATGTTTATCATTTGAACTTGAAGCCTACCTCAATTCTGCCGGTGTCTGGCTGGAAGCCTCTGGCTGGGTCTTCGGTTGTCACTCGACACTGGATGGCACAGCCATTCACCCTGATCTTATCTTGTTTGATACCCAGCTCTGGCAGGCTGCGGCCCTCACATACATGCAGCTGGGCATGCACCAGGTCCACACTGTTAGAGAAACAGAGAGATGATGAAGTGAAGATGAAGAACAAATTGACTGAAGCCCTGAACATGGTGTGAATAGCTCTCAATTTCCCTTGTTGTCAAGGTGGAGAACATTTGTTTTTTCCACTTACACCAAGGTTTTAAAGAACATTGATGTCTATTTATTTAATAGAAACATCATGAGCTATTCTTTCCCTCAAAGCTGAACAGGAAGGATATCTCTAGTTCATTCACGTGAAACCATTATACATCTGCACCATACGTCTTTTTACTCCAGCATGCTGACAATTATTAAATCCGTGACAAAGTCCATTATGAGTAATTGGCATACCATAGCAAAGCAGCAGTCATCAGAAAGCCCTGGTCTGTATTTTACAAAACTGGCATCTCAGTGAGTAATTACTATTTGTTTCTCCAAAGTCTGTAAATCCCAGAATATGACAAGACGTGTAGACAGTATAATACATTGTGAAGTCTTTTCCACCCCCATACTGATGTCACTGCATTTAGTTCTTCTACTATTTACATCTAAATATGCATTTTACTCAGGAGCCAACACATGTACAAACAAAATACAATACTGAATAACACGTATGGCATAATTATCTGTTATTAGAAAGAATATAAGGAGAAACAGACTTAAGTGATTTTCTCCCATTTTCATGCATTTCCATCCTTAACATAAATTATGGCTCATCTGTATGCATTTATTTAAATGTAAAGCTCAAACGAGACCTTCTAGATGAACCTTCATGACCTTGCATAGGCTAATTTATGGCCAAAATGTAAAAACATATTTTTTCTTCATTGTTTTCTGGACACATTTTAAATACCACATTAGACAAACAGTAGGCTGAAATGCTTGTGGCCCTGCAACCTACACAGTGCCAAACATAAATACACTGACAGGAAAGCTTCTCTGCCTTGAAGGGCGAATCAGACACAGAAGGCACACACATTAGCAGGCCAGCCTAGATTTTGGCCATTGTCGTGGTTTCTGTCTCTTTAATGTCTCAATTAACTGATACCCACACTCTGGTCAAACAGAAGGACAATTATGCATCAGCCTGGTGTGAAATGTGTTGGTGATCCACTCTTGATAACTTGGAGAGGTGCTAACATCATGATTTTGTTACCATTTTATGAATATGTTGGTATTTTTTTAAATTATACAGCTCTGCCCGTGTCCTTAAAATGAGTCACTTCACTCGATGCCTCCAGCAGTAGTTATGGAAATGATTCTCAGTTTCCCAGTAGTTTGTTTAAATAGGATCCCAATTTGTTAGCAGACGAGAATAGTAACTAATTTTCATGGGGTCTGTTATATTGCCAGTTTCTCATGGCTACAGCCCTTTACAAGATAATGCATATACAGGAATGATTTCCTGTCATATTAAATATTTTAAGAGTTAAAAAAGTAACTTGATGATTTCAGCCAGAAACCATGCAATGTTAAAGAATAACAAAGCTGAGATATGGTAAAATAATTTGTTTTCACTGTAATTTGACCTTCATTAATTCTCATTAAACCAATAACTTCACCATTTGCATACTCATAAAGTCATAAAATATAATGTAATTAAAAAAAAACAGCAAGTAAAAGACGTTTATCCGAATTCAAAGACACTTAAAGGTGCTATTCAAGTGTGCTCTAATAATGGCTGCCTATTCACAGTGTTGGAAGTTGTTTTAAATTATCCAAATTAACATATTTGGGCAACAAACAAGACAACTGAACATTATCTAAGTCAAGAGTCAAATATTTTCGATCGATGCACAGGCTCTTTTTTATTACATATAAATCAAGTTTGGCCTAGTTTTTACTCCCTCATATAATTCTTCTACTTTGAAAACATAAGGCAGCACTGATTGAATGAGCACCCTTGAGGGTTTATGAAATTTATTGTATACTAATTTGACTCAGACAAATTAAAGCGCCTCCAGCAACATCTGTCCCTCAGTGCAGCCACTTACAGAATAAAACTTGTATCTTGTATCTCTTGTATCATTAGCATGCTCCACAATAAGGACCAACTACACAGGAAGAGGATGATGGTGATACGCCTTCAGCAAAGTAGGAGTTGGATAATGCTCTACATTAACTGTTAACTGTCAGCGAAATTCTAGCTGTGGTAGAGAACACAGAGGATTAACCAAGAACAGCAATGAGAATTGATCTGAAACATCCATACAGACAGAGCTGAGCAAAAAAAAAAAAAAAAAAAAAAAAAATCACAAAATCAGTGGAAGATATAAGAAATAATGCAATTAGTATGCATGAAATTGACACATATGGCATGACATTAATAAATCAGGCAGGACTTTTACCTTTAAGAAAACCATCCGAGAGAACATCCTAGAAATATAATGATTTTCCTAGCTTTCTTTATCCACAATTTCCCTCAATATGCTTTGGAAACACAAACACATTCATGTCAGGTAAGAATAGAAAAAATAACTGCAATAACTAAAACAGAAAAAAAAAAATTTAATCAATAGAGTCTTTGATATTTTTTTTTTTTTTTTTTTTTAAATAAAGACATTATTATATGATAATGACAGTAATGACTAAACTATAGATAAAATATACACAAAACTATTTTTCTCCAGAAGATTATGTTTTATTTTTGTTGTAATGTAAACATCTATAAATGTGCGCTGTGAACAAAAAGTGTGACAAATACAGCTGTAGACCAGCAAATCATGCTGGATGAATTATGATTATAAAGGGACAGAGAGTAAAATAAATCACGTTATTGAAGTGGGACACATTCCACAAGTATTCTACTGTAAATTAATGTTTTATTTAATCAACTTTAAATTTCTCCACAACAAAACCTAATCACAACCATAGTTGTTCCACTTGCTTATACACAAACCTAATCTAAAAGTTGTTGACCCTCACTTCCTCCTACACACTGCATATTGCATATGTACCTTATCATACAAGTAGCCATCGAGCACACAGCAGAATACACACGGCAGTTTAATTATATGTTGTCTTGAGCCCCACAAACCATGAAATACTCCTAAGCTGCAACATTACCTGGTCTTAGGTTTGCTCTGTGTCAATTAGTTGGTAGAAATTTGATTAAACAGGAATTTATTTAAGAATAAACTGCATGTAAGCAAAATATAAACTGAAAAAATAAGGTCTTACAACTTGATTTAAACCGAGGCCCTCTACAGTACTAGGACCCATGATTAGATTAGGTAATGGCTCAGGACCTGCCTTAAGGCCCTTGTTATTACAGCTGTTACTTGGGTTTAGTAGTGCATATTCAAAAATTTGCAAATAATCACATTATAATAAACCAAATGGAGCACTGCAGAAAAACTGTCTACCTCTTGTGTGACTTTGAGAGCCCATGGTGGTCATAAAAATGCTCTGTCTTTGGTGTTATTTCTGAATGTTTCACACATAATTTTTTCAATATTGTGTTCACTAAATGATAACATTATATTTATGTATTTACATCATCTTTTTATCTGTGTAATCCCAATCTTCATTTACAACCTTCCTAAAATCAACCAAATACCATGGAAATGTCGAATGTCTTTCTTGCCTTCAACAATTTCAATCTCTCCTAGTAGGCCAATGCTTTGCTTCACTGCTAGTTTCCTGATGTGTCAAAGGTGTGATTTGAACGTTATTTCTGACAATGTTAAAGAATATATGTCTTTTAAGATGCCAGGAGCAATACTGCACGTCCATTTCCCTGCCTGCCATCTGAGTATTTGGCATCTTGCTTAAAGGTTCTGAAAATCTGTCAGGTTTTCATTTGATCTCTGCCAATCTAAAGGAAAAATGGAAACCCCGCCAGTGTCATAGAATATACAATGTGTCGACTCACTAAATCTATTCATTGAAATTTTGTCAGTACCTCTGTGCCACAGTGAAGTCCCATATTGCGTTTGGTCATATGGTCTAGGCAACATTTTCCTTAAGGCTTCTGGTAAATATCTAACATTAGCTCTGTGGTGAAACAGCAGTGTAGAGACTCAGATTTACAGTCCAGTACTGGATGCTATTTTAGCAACATTTTATAGCAGCACCCGAAAGGTCTTTTTGGGATAAACAGTGGAAATCCTTTCTGCAGATCTGACTAGCACATACTCTGAAAATGGCTAAAACTACCCAGTTTAGAGCATAAAAAAAAGATTAGTAGCTCTCTGAACCTCAATGCATAGTTTAGTTTATATGGTTCAACACACATTCCTGGTGGTGCCTCAAAAAGTGACCGTCTAAATGTCATTCTTAAGTTGGTCTTTTGTTTTAGAAAAAGGTCCTGGTGGAAAAATTCACATTCTACAATTCTGCACCGAGGGCCCATTTGTAGAACAGCAGACGAGCTCTCATGGTCTTGGCTGATGTCTAAACTCCAAATGAACTTCACAGGTCTCCCCCCAATTAGCTTCAAAGATGAGAACTATGCTTTCATCTCAAGTCGAGTCTCCCGAGTCAATCAGTCATACCGAGAACATATTGTTTATCCTCTGATGCAAATGTTTCAACTGAGTTAACACAAGTCTAAACATACTTAAACCTGACAGAGCATTTTGTTGCTGCATATTATGACATCCACATTAACTGGAGTTAAACAACTTTAACATCTCATTATTCAAACATCATGTTGGATGAAATGAGATATTACCATCAACATACTCGGACTATGAAGACTGACTTTTAAAAACATCCAGCGTAGCCTTGACATAAACGTACGTTTATGTCAAGGTTTTATATATGTTTAGACAGTAGTGGTTGTGTTGTGGTTTATTCTAGACGAATATATGTCCATGACCTGCACTAAATTGAATACAGACATGCTATATCTCTCCTATAACCTCTCTTCTGTGTCATTAGTGCCTAATGTCACACAATAGTTTTATTGTTTTATCTTTAACTACATACCTTGCAAATAAAAACACTACTGCAAAAGGGAACATTTTGAGAGTTTTTCGATGTTGTAATAAAAACAGTATCTCTGTAAATAGTCAGCAGGACCTGTTCTGTGACAATCAGCATCAGTTTAACACTAATTTATTCAGGCCAAAACATATGGTGTAGTTAATCGACATGCATGGAGGATACTGCCACAAAATGTATCTTATCACTCAATTTGCTAATCAAAAGCAGCTAAATGTTTCCATATAACTCAAGGATGGCTATGCATTTTAAAGCAAAGATTTACATTCCCCTTTTGAAGAGGATCATCATGGAATCACTGCAGGTCATTTCCAGAGTCAAGAGAGCAATGAAGGTTTCATTAAAATGTAATTCCATTAAAATGAACTATCTTGTCCACCCTGAGTGAGGCGAGGGAATAGACTGACAGGGTTGAGGGGATCAGAGGATGTATAATGCACTGACCTGTGACAGTTAGTCTGTGCATACACATATACATTAATGCTTTCCTTTCCCATTAAATCTCAAATGTAGTCATATAAATGTATATACATATATGCATTTAAAAATACCTAAGAAAGCACTCATGATATTGCCCTCTTACATTCACATGCTCATAGTGACACACATGACTTACCCTCACTGGACACTTCACTAGAGTACATGGAAAGCACATTAGACTAGTACTCACTAGAACGTCAGGATATACACACTTTGCAATTCTAATACACACAAATATGCATTCACATTCAGTAACAGGCACACACACTGACTCAATCTGTCACATGTGCGTAGACACACTGAGACCATGAAGGCTGAGTACTAATTGCATATCATTTTCAGTTGTTTCACTCAGAACTCGTTAAGGGAGAAGGGGGTGGCTGCATGCCCAGAACTAAAAGTGGAAGAGCAAGAGAAAGAAAGAAAAAAGCAGCATAGTAAAGCGACAAAAGCAGATTTTTATTACCATAGGAAATGAAGAGATTGACAAGTAAATATGATGAAACAGAGAAGTAAGGATAATATTCTACTCTATTCTCAAGAGCCACAAGGTTGAAGGAGATTGAGAGATAAATAAAAATGACAGCCATACATCTGCAGTTCAAGGCAAAAGAGCAAGAAGTGGGAGTGTGAAACTGAAAGAGCAAGTGGTAAAAGTAGGAGTGCAAAGGATATTTAATTTGGCCTCCCTCAAAAGGACAGAAGGAACAAAGTCAAAGAAGCAATAGGAGGAAGCAAAAGTGGTATACAGAAGGAGGGAAAAGGGGAGAGAGGCACTGGGATGAGAGTGAGGAGGAGAAACTGAGGAATTTGACAGATAAATAGAGTGTGAGAACAGAAGAATGGAATGAGGAGAACGGCACAAGGAAGGGAGCAAGGAAAAGAGGATAAGTCAGGTTAAAGGTGGAAGACTTTAAATTATGGAAAATGAAAATAATTTAGAAAAGAAAGGAGATTAGGAAGGATTACAGAGAACAGACTCATCTTTAAGAAAGAATTTCTTCTAAGGCGTGGAATGTGTGTGGGGAAAAGAGGAGCTTAAATGTACAGTTCAATTTTTGGTAAAATGGGCTTAATGGGTTTTTTTGCTGAGTTAGATGAGAAGATCGATACCACTCACATATCTATATAGTACCACTGACAGGAGCCGGTTCGCTAGCATTGGCATGAAGACTGGACAGGAAGAAACAGCAAGCCAAACTCTATATGCTGTCTGAATTAAACAAACAAGGTATAACATGTTAGTTTGAGAGCGTTTGAGTTGAGAGCTTTCACATGTTACCGTCAAACAGAGTCAGTTTAGAGGCTCCATGCTACATTAAGATCGCACTGGACATATTCATTAATAGAAACAAAAGAGCCAATATAGCACTTTAAGTACTTTAAGTCTATTTGTGCAACTTTAGCAACACAGATTTAAGATGTTGAAGACACTAAAGAGGGGAAGAGAGTGATGAAAAGTTAAAGAATGAGGGAGGAAGGAGAAGAGGAACGTGGGTGGATGGAGGATGGAAGCGAGAGCCAAAAGAAGAGAACAGTGCAAAGAAAAAATTGAAAGTGTGAGTGAGAGTGGAAGAGAACATTATGAAGGAGCTGGAGTTTTATAATCTCAGCCTCTTCTTCAGCCTATTTCTTTATAACTTCCCCTTTTCTTCCATTGCTCCTTTTCTATTCTCTCCTCTTTTGTCCTCTTCAATTTCTCCTCCTGCCTCTATTTATCTTCCATCATCTTCAACTCTTCCTCACCACTTTCCATATGTGGCCCTGAAAATCAAACATTTACTCGTTTTGAAGTGAACACTTGACTTAATAACTTCATTAATGAGCATCCTACATCGTCTCAAAATGTTTGTGTGCATCTGTGTGTTTTTTCCTTAGTGTTTTTGTTTGTTCACGTTCACAGAAACCGCGTCTAGTAAATACATTTTTCACAATGGCTCCAAGGCAACTGGAAAAGAGAAAAGCAGAAATGAATTTCTCATTTCAGTAAAACTAATGCAGACTCTTGTCTTCAAAATGTGGAGACAAGACGCACGCACATGCACACACACACACACACACATCTAAATAAATAACTAGAAATACAGCCAACATGCTTCTAAGAGGAGCCTGCAGGAATTAATATGTAGAAGAACAGAAGATATCAAAGAAAGTGGTAGCGATGGATGGTGAGGGAATAGGATGGATGGATAAACACAGAAATCAACGGGGAGAAATCAAATAATAGGACCTCGAAGAAAAGGGGTTTCCTGCGAGAGGAAGAAGAGGACAAGGAGGGACGGAGGAAAGTATGAAGGACAGATGGAAAGGACAATAAAGTCTGGGTAAATGGAGCAAGAGAATATGAAAGAAAAACATATGAAGATGAAGCAAAAGGCAGACGGAGAGAAGCTGAGAGAAGGGGAAGGCAACAAGCCTCCCATCTTGTTTTGTGTGAATTTCATTAGATGGTTTTAGACAGCAAACAGAAGAAGAGAGAGCTCAGTAAGGGGAGGTGAGAAATTGAGAGACAGACATGAGGGAGTTGTCTGCATGGGAGAAGGAAAGAAATAAGAAATCCGAATCACTGTGGCATGAGGATGGCATTTTGACATCAATTTAGGTGGCAGCCAAAGAAACCATGCTACCTGTTCAATAAGGAAACACAAACATAATGTGGTTGGATATGGAAGGGGAGGGAAAGCAATGGACAGGAGGCAAATATTAATCACAGTTCATCAGTGTGACAAGGATTAAAAAAATCAACTAAATCAAAGAAAGGATGGATGGAAAGTAAAGATAAGAAGAGGATGGACATGGTAAGAGAAATAACTGTTTCCAGTTAAGCAAAAAAAAAAATTGCAGAATTAAACAAATATGTATAAAGAACATCTTTAAATAAACAGGGGAAAGAAACGATTGAAGGAGGACAAGGCAAGGGAATGGTGAGGTGAAGTGGAAAATATGTACAAAGACACACACACACAAAAAAAAAAAAAAAAAAAAAACGGATCTTATCTGATTAGATTTCCTCTCCTTTTCAGCTCGCTTTCTACCCTGTTTTCTCAGGCCTCACTATCAGCCTATTAATTAATTCCTGCTTTCCTTGTTATGAGGCAGATGGAAGGGTGCACAGAAGAATACAAAATAACTCAGGCGTCCAGAAGGCAGCGAGGAGTGAGATGAGAAGGGCCGAAAGGAGAGAGACTTTGTGTGCAGATTAGGAGAGGGACAAGAGAGAAAGGGATGGGGTTTAAATACAAGCTGAGGCAGGAAGGAAACGAAAAATAAATGCAATGCAAATATATACAGCATCTCTGATGATACTGATGTCTGTGCACAAACAGGTCCTAAAAATCCAAAAGATGGCATAAAAATATAGACACTGCACTCAACTGTACACAGACCTGGCATCAGTCATTTTTTTGTCAAACATATTGTTACAGGAAATATTCAAACATTGGTCAAGTCACTATCAGATAAACTTTAAGAGCTTTAAGCAATTTCCACAGTCCTTCACATTGGAATGCTGCATGACAATCAATCATCTGTTGTCTTATGGTACCGAGCAGCAAACCAATGATTTCTGGTGAAAGCAGAACAAGCAGTTAATGTCTGTGAAGCAAAGGTTTGGTGGAGGTGTGATCTAAATTATGTGTTAAATGTTACATTTAGATTTAGTCACTGTAGATACTGCAAGACATATAATAAAATGTTATAAGCAGGACTACTAGAATAAATTATCATTTAACTATTAATAATTAACCACCAGCAGTTTAGAATTTTTCCATTCCTCACATCAGACGCAAAGGACATTGGCAGTCTATTGACTAAATTACTTAATTGTAGATGAATATTTTTTGTTGAACTGTAAGATTAATCTAGTCATATCACAGCCCAGAGGGTGATGGTAGTGCACAGAAATTTTCAAAACAACAAAGGAAAAGCAAGCAAGTATCCATTAACTTAAACATGTGCAACTTTTAACATCATCACTGACTGTCACTCAGCCTCCGAGATTACTGAGTGGTTGAACTGATGAGGGATCAGATAATCTTGCAATCATACAGGAACATTACAGAGTATTTGTATGTGTTAAAAACCTCTGCAGCATTTTTTCCTGTGGGTTTACTGAGATGAGGAGAACAATGGCTAATTTTAGAGTAATTTCAGCTGCCACATAAGGAACAGACCCTTTGGAGGCTATTTCTGATGTATGGCTAAACCTCCTGTCCAAGTAGCTCAACAGCTGGTTGAAACTAACATTTCAAGTCACTAAGTGTAAACAGGATCACTGACGTCACAACAGGTGTTCTGACATCACTGCCTAAGCTGTGATCTTTTAAGATTCAACCTCTAGCAGCGTATGATTTAAAGCTGACTAATGTCCCGTGGTGATTCACCCTTCATTTACATTTGACCTTACTCTCAACTTTTAACTTTACAGTGCATCTTGCTCAAGGTCGACTTGAGAACCCGTGAGCGGTGAGAACATTACGATTTAAGGTGTAAAGAGATGGGTAAATTGATGTGGGGTACGTGTGAAGATGCCATGCTGGTTGATTAAACTCAGATATTGACATGATGTCCTTCTCCTCCACTCTGCATCAATTCAGTTGCGTTGAGTGTTCACAATTCAGCACTTGCAATGTAACCTGGTCAAAACCCTTGATCTCGTGATTATAGTAATTCAAATTAGAAAAATACATTCTCACATATACTTTATGATTCCTGTTTTATTTTGGTAAGGTGGTGTACAGTAAACGTCATTCAGTCTACAGTGAGAAACATGGCATTGAGTTTGTCAAGTGGGTTATTCCAGTCACGGATTTTACTTTTTTGGGCCTTGAATTGGGCCTTAAACACAGATAGAGGGCTAAACCGTAAACTCAAGGATCCCAGAGGAATCAAAGAACCCTGACTAACCACTAAAACACCTACACAGCCACTTTATTGTGTATTTATACTGTGGGTTTCACTCTTATCTGTGTATCCCAGATACTATATCTAAGCAAAAACCAACCATATTAATGTATATGTTATTCTTGTGACCTTGAAAAATATTATCTACCATTATTTATACTTGAAAAAAGCATCCTCTCTTTTTGGTACTTATTTCTCCTTTCAAACACATTGGGTGAAGGAAGGTTATTTTCAACGCATAATTTATTATTGCTGATTCATTGCTTCCAACTTATAATTGCTAATTTAATTAACTGTGATGTTCAAACTCAGGAACATAACCTGATCATTTGTTACTGAGGGATTTCTCTGCTGTTAAAAAAACAAACAAAAGATGAGCACTAAAATACTGAAATGTAGGGATTCATTTGAATACACTAATGATAAACTGCTACTTTTAAATGAGAAAAAATGTTTAGAGAATATCAAACTTGGAAACAACAAATGTTTTGAGTTTTTAAACATACTAATTTATGCAACCAGCAAACATTTTGATATAAACTGCCATAATCATGCAGAACTCCATTAAAAAAAAGTCATTACTTGCTGGCCAGTTAGGAGGTTGTACCATTTAAATTTTTCATTTGAAAAGGATGACATTTATGTGGAGTACAAGTCTGTAAGAACGTACACATACACTAAATCAACAAAACACGCAAATGAGCAATAGCAGACACATACACACAAACCAAAAAAAATGTAAAAGCCCATATAGGCCCGATAAAATGCAATCCAAGTTCTGTCACTTGGAAAATTGCACTGTGGAAGCCACAAATAGTGATAGAAATAGAGAGGAAAGACAGATAAATAAACCTCCACCCTCAACCCCCACACATAACCACAGATATGTGCATCAACACACCAACTACGTATGTATTTAAAACTCCATCAGCTATTACACTGTACATTTGGTACGCCCATAGAAAGACAACAAGCGACACGCGCACACACACACACTCTACACATGCAAATACACATGGTTGTACAGCATGGTAATTTTAAAACATAGAAATAAACACACAGATACACACAGCCATAATGCCACAAGCCAGTGAGTCACAGATCAGCCTAGATAACATGATAAGTGTAAAATATGAGCTTTGTTGGAACAAAATGGAAACAACAATGAGGAGGGTGTGCAGCTGGGAGAGAAAGAAACGGTATATAATGAATACAACATGAGAGAGAAGAATGATGGGAGCAGCCAAGAGAGGGTGAATACTGAAGGAAGCATGAGTACACAAGTTAACAGAAATAGAAAGAAAACACAAACAACAAAGTGGCAAACAGATAAGTCTATTCATCCATGCTAAAAAAAAAACTAAATTATACCAATTATTATTAATATTATTGATTATTATTATCACTATAAATATAGTTTTGTATTTGATAAAGGAACAGGAAATATCATTGAACAGTTGGATACAGGAGGTGGTCCAGTAGTCCTTTTGCTGAGAACTTATTTCCACAGATTATCATGATCTAAGCACAGCATGACCTAAATATTTTTGCAGCAGGGCAGTGTAATTGAGAACCTGTACCATCAAAGTTCACTACACTGAAGGAACACGCTAATGATAAATTGATTATTGATCTTTTTTTATTGGTTTGTTTTTTAGAGGAGACTGTTGAGGACCTAATGTTCTCCAATATCATCAGCCTTATTCTTGATGGTTTCATGGTAAGTATTTTCAGATAAAATGACATGATGCATAAAAATCTGTGCACACAGTGATGCCTGCAGGGACCTATGCAAATAATTACTTATACATGTTGACAATCGTTGTTCACATTCATAATGACATTCAGAAGTACCAACCTCAGTGCTGCGGATTTCATTTACAGGTTTCTGACAAATGAAGCATTCAACATAGCTGTGTGAGGGTGCAGCAGGGATGGAGTCACTTGGTCTTTCTTTCCATATAACAAAACCCAGCAGGAAACCTTCCTAATTAAACCCAATGCTCTGAGCAGACTGTCTCTCTGTGGACACAGGCTAGGAGATAGAGATGTATACCAGACAATTTCAGTGCAAGTCTTATTAAATAAAATGATCCTCTCAACAGGGTCCTTAGTGTGATACATTGATAGGTATGCCTGCTGTGCAAGAGCAAAGCAGCAAAGATTCCTTTACATGTAGCTGGGAGGGATTTTATCTGTCATTGCACCCTATTATATTCCACTCACAGCTCTCTGACTAATAAGGCTGGTGAATCATTTGAATATATGCAGTAATGTCTGGCATCCACTCTGCTAGTTGGTCTATGGGGAGTTACAACATAACAATATTGACAAACATGACCTGCAATTGGTCGGTTCAAACAGATAATGCTCCAGCACTTTTTCAGCAGGTTTCAGTGGGTCGAATGTACAACATGTCACGCCAAGTGAACCGGTGCTTGACAAATCCCTGTAGGTTCATGACTGAACAATCAAATCAGAAATGAAGTCTTTAGCTAGATCCAAGCAGCTTTTGCTGACATTCAAAGAAAAAAAAAAAAAAAACAGGAGTCACTTCCTCTGATTCAAGCTTGGAAGAGAACTGATGTACTATTCCCCTTTGCTGCTATCCCCAAATGTATATCTGTCCCAGGGCCTTACCCATGATCCACTGCTGTTTGATGCTGAATCCTCTGGTTTTCATCTAGGCTTTGATACAACTTGGCTCAGAAGCCCCAATTCTACAGAAAAGGCTTAGGAGGAATCCAAGAGGGATTACTGGACCGAATGTATGGAAATTACAGTTTAATTTATCATTTAGGTCATGGTAATTCATGCAAATTAGGATTTCATTAATTCCAGCCTTGGGTTTAAATGTGTAGCTCATGTACAGGAGTGCAGGCCTGTCAGGATCACACATGTAGGGGATAGTGCAGGAGTACAGGAAACCTTCGATAATTTATATAAAATCTCAACAGAAAGGGTCATCACCATAGAAACTTCAGTATAATTTCCTACCCAGGAGGACAAAACCAAAATTACAGAGATGAAAGAGTCAGAGCTGATGATAAATCTCTATCATTCTGTTCCACTGCACGGAGGCAGAACTAGACAATGTAGATGATTAAGCCTTTGATTTAACTGACAATTTCCCTCAAATATTTCATCCTTTTTCTCATACTTATTACTCACTGAAATCTGAAAACAAATACGGTACAAACACTCGTGAAATACTTTCCAGGGACACCAGCATCTTTGATGGCTACAAAAAAATAACATCCACACATAAATGTCATTATAGAAACTTTAAACTCTGCTACATCATCATACTTTTTAGCCTTTTTGAGTATTGGAAGTAATCCAGTGGTATATGTTTGTACATCCATGGCTGCAGCACAAAACAGTGCCACTGTATGAATCTTCAGATGTGATGGGGACTGGAGTTCCAAAACTCTGAATATGTTTATTCCAAAATTAACTGAGAAGAAAATAGGACAGACAGTCCATGAATATGAAGCTAATTTACTCAAGTCTTCCTGACACATGTAAAATACCAAAAACATGCAAACAGATGGCTTTTCTGAATACCCTAATTTATGTAGAAAAAAATCTGTGACATGCCTTGTCAGGACGAGAAGTGATTAAAGCTTTATGAGGACCAGTGTGTAGGATTTAGTGGCATCTAGTGGTGAGGTTGCAGACTGCAACCAACTGCATACTGCTCACTTCACGCTTCTTTTTTCACAGATGCTAGAGAAGTTAACGCCGCCTCCAGTCGGGACAGGCTTTAGTGTCAGATTTGTCAAGTTCTAGGCTCTTATGGAGAGGCAACACTGTGGGTTCTGATGGAGATATTAAGAGCTCTATTTAGGCCAAGACGTTTTAGTCAATTATACATTAATGAGAACGTAACTCTGACTAGTGGAGGCTTCAAAGGGTTAAACCAATGACATCTCAATAGCTCTTTGCAATCTGCCATTGCTTACGTCTTCATAATGCACTAATGTTTCCTATGAATCATCTCATTCATAAATGATGATTAACTGTTTTATCTGCTTTTTATCTCATTATAAAGTCTGAGTCCAGTAAGAGTTTACAATGTCGTGCTACAGGGTCTTAAGATGGAAGTAGTCAGTGTTGCTCACACAAGACACATTTCATTCCACCAAAAACAGATGAGTGTGATTATAATCACTATAAGCATCCCTACCATTAGCATAAATAGCCTCATCTCGGTTCCCCCCACCCGCCCCCCGAACACACACGAAGACACACAAACACACAAATTAGATTCTCCCTTAGCATCACACACACAGCCCTCATTCTTATTCATCTGCTTACTTCTCAATCACTCACTGTATGCTTCGCTGCACAATTATAATCACCTTAAAATTATTTTATGACGTGCTCACAAAACCAAACAAAACTCCTCAGAGTGCAGACACACACACACACAAGTATATATTCCTTGGTGTTCACTCAACACATGAGCTACACAAACTGGCTGAATACCTGAAGTTGGATTTGGTTGTAATGAATCATCTGAATTTTTGCACCAACATCAAAGCATACTGTAATATAAAGACTGAATCAGATAATCAGAGTTATTTACACACATACAGGCACACACTAAACAATTATTACAACCATTATCTAGCTCATTACAGAGCATCCAGGCATGTCATCTAAGCATCTCAGCAGTATTGACGTGGCGGTGCTTATTTCATAGAAACACAAACATACACAATGTGTGACCACAAGAAAAGCTATGGATTATTTACAGCTGTGTATGTTTCTTTGTGGTTTTGCAGGCAGATATGAACAGGAACATACCTTGTATATGGAAAAAGGGGGGAAGTAACAGATTTAATAAGCCATGAGCAAAATAAATAAATGAAATATAAGATGTGTGATAAGATAAGTGCAGAGAAGCAGAGAGCAGGAGAGGTTAAGGGAGGATACACTGAAGAAGAAAGTGATTAGATGGAAGGATGTGGTAACAAAATAAAATAAAAAGAACTTAAGAACATGGAGAGGATGTATGGAAGGAGGAAAACTAGGGATGTGACATGTTCAAGCATGGAACAAATTCTTTGTATGTTAATAACTAATTACTGCACAATGATCCTGAAGTGACCTTTTCTGGAACATCTGTATTCTTTAGTGTACTAAGAAATGTGAAGAGTTCTGGGAAAACTAGAGACGGAGGATAATTGCTGATGTGGCAACATGTCCTCCAACACCCACGATCCAAAAGTAAATCAAAGCCAAGAGCAGAGAACTGGAGATACTAGCTGCTGTATCCATCATTCAACAAGGAGGGAAGGAAGGAAGGGGGGAAATGGATGAATGCAAGAGTATGAACAAAAGGAGGAAGAGGCAGCCAGATTTGCAGGAAAAACAAAACGAAAGAGGCTCAATGACAAAGTGAAGGGTAGAGAAAGACAATAGAAATGCATCACATCTATTGGTTTTACTGTAAAATGTATAAATGGAGGAGTACTCTGTAGACTCCAACATATCTCACAAATGAAAGCCTCAAAACTTTGGTCCAGCAAGATTCTGTGCTTTATTTCTTCAGCAGCCCTTGGTCATGAGACTCTTTTTAATTCACCTCATGTCTCACCCCCTCTCCATTTCCACCCTCGTTTGTCAGACCCTCTGTCAATTAATGCGAGGCATTGTTTCTTTCCGTCTTCCCAACTCCCACTCCTTCTCTGTCACTCTTTCTCAGCCTGATGAAGATGGAGAGTGGTCATTTAAGACTAATTAGCCAGCCTAAGCAGACAAATAACCAGGTGCAGCAAACACATTTTCTCTAAAGCATTGATATATCAATGCATATACACGCACATGGCGGCAGTGTCCTCTCTCATGCAGACATGGATGCACACATAGAAAAAGCAATAAAGCCCAAACGAACTCACCTTTTCTTAGACAAAATGTACACACACACACACACACACACACACACACACACACACACACACACACACACACACACACACACACACACACACACACACACACACACACACACACACACACACACACACACACACACACACACACACACACACACACACACACACACACACACACACACACACACACACACACACACACACACACACACACACACACACACACACCAAGTTGCTGTATTTACAGCTAAATGTAATAAAAGCATCTTACTAAAATATTGCCCACACTCACTCACATACGTTATAACTACAGAGCATGCTAGTCACTTGCCTAATACCAAAGGACGGAAGGATCACATTTTTTCTTAACCACCAAAAACCACAGTAGCAAACATGAAGTATTAGATAATAACATTCTTATTTCACGCCTCTCTTACATTGCACATTGTGCAGCAGACTCATATTCATTTGTTTGACATCACTGAAATAAAACTGATAACCTATTACAATCACATATTAGAATTAGTTGTTCGGCATTCTACTCTATATGCAACATATTTACTATGACAGATAAGATGCAGTTTATTTAATAACATTACCATTTAGGGAATCAATACTACACTATATAAAAGTGATCAATACTAGCTGTCTGTGCAAAGCTCTCAGCACTGAAATGATTCAAATGTGACAATCACATTCAGCACTATGAATGCATGAACAAGTTTATTGTTATCTGCATGGCAGAAGGACTGTTTTATTGTCCTGTGGTGTAAATGCAGATCACAGTTGCGTCTGTCACTATCCTGTCAATACAGTATATCTGCACACTATTGGATTTTTGTTTAAAAATGAGCATCGACCAGTCACTGTCACCCTGTGTCCTTATGATGGATTTGCTACAGTTTGTTTAATCACCTTTGAGATTTTATCTCCAGTAACATGCTGATAGTCAATTGGAAAATGTTATTTATTACTGTCTTGCAGTGAAAGAGATTTCTAAAATGATTCTTTTGCTGCCACAAAACAAACAACAACAAAGTTTAAAATAATGATAAAGCACAAGACTTCGTGGTTTTCATTCAAACTTTTTCGTCCGTCCTTGAGGACCTTTGCCAATCAAATTATATTGTAAAAATCCAATACTATGTATGTTAGTAAATCATGTTACTTCCATTTAAAACATAACACACACAAACAACTAACAGCTCAGAATGGGCCCAACATCCTATATCAGCAGAAAAAAAACTAGCACATACTATGTCCTCCATACTGAGCAAGCAGTATTAAAAACTGCAGCGGTTTGATTTGCCACAGGGTATGGATTTTGATGTCAAAATCATGAGCCAAATCATTTTATAGGTCTGGCTAGTTAGCTGGGACAGCTTTTGCTTTTGTTGTTGAGCGGAAAAATGTCAAAAGACCAGTGTGCAGACCCATCAGAGCCTTGTCATGTTTTTACAGCCAAAAATTTACTTTGCTGCTACACAAATTTTGAAATGCTGAGTGCTATTTTGCTGTAAATTGATGGAATGAATACAAGAGATTTACAAAGGCTAGTGAGTGGGCCTCATGGTGGGTTCTGTCGTGCATGTATGATTCTCTTAAAATAATATTACAATGTGTAACCAAGGATCAGAAAATGGGTAAATTTAACTCATTTTATTAACATAATTTTGTTCCAGGTATCATTACTGTGTGTACAAAAGATTTGTAATAAAATAGTCAAACCTCCAGGTCGATTTAGTTGCTGCTTTGTTGCTTTCAAATGTAAATGCCCTATTTATTCTTAACACTTCAAGGATTTCTCATCCACAAAACAGCTTTGTTTTCCATTTCATGTTTCATTCTTGACCTTAGAAAGTGCAGCTGACAAAGATCTGGAGGTTAAAGGTCAAGGACGAATTTTAAAACTCAACTTTGAATGCCCCAGATTCATGAATAAAGTAATAAAGATCTGGATAAAAACAAGTCAACTTTTCGACCTGACCGGTGATCATTAAAAGGCAAAAGTTCACACGCACAGCTATAGTATCTATTGATAGTAAGTTGAACTTTTCTAAGGGACTTCAGAGTTGGTGCTTACTAGCGCCAGAAGCCTAAAGCACTGACTTTGAAAAATAGACTGTGGGGAAAAGACAATACAAAGCTGACCTGTCCATTTTTTTCTCCATTTTTATGAAAATATTGGTGAGCAAATAATTAGGAAATTTGTGGACTTTTCTGGTGGGTCATATCTGAATGTTCAGACTTATATATTCATAAGTAGCAGTTCAGTAATTATTTGCCCCCTGGCTTCCCTTCCTCAAAACTGCAAACTCAGACATCCCCACATTAAAAGCAAAGCTCTTTTTCCTTGTGCTGTTTCAACCAAACAGGCGTACAATCCCTTGCTGTCTTCAGCATATGCTTGCACACACAGCACAGCGTGAGCCTGGGGGTATAATTACATCACTTTAGGATCTAAAGGACTCCTGTCCACCAATCTAACAAAATGTGCAATGTCCCTTGACAGCAACATGCTCATTCGCCCGCACTCACACGCGCACACACACTGGCTGAATACACGCTGTCACTGAGAAACACACTCAACACACAAAGGAAAGATCATTTACAGCTAAATTATGGACAAATTGAACCTTGAGAGAGAGAGGAAGTTCAAAGGCAGAGCTGGAGTTGAACACAGAGGCGGTCTCAAACAAACACACTTAAAAGAAAAGTGTCTCATACACATGCATCTTTCCCTCACATGCACAGGGTATGCCTCCCAGACAAAATACTCCTTACATATAGCTGACATTTTGTCTGTCGCCTGCACACTGAGCAGACACATCAGAAAGGATTGCCTCCATTGTGCAGGAATTCAGTAAAGCAAGAAGACAGATGAATTGGTATTCACATAATGTTCCTGAGCGATGTTTTTTCTCGTGTGAGTGTGTGCATGTCTTCTTCGATGTCGATATCAAAATCTCTCAATACACTAGTGTGTTTTTGAATGCCCCAGCAAATGAAAGTGTGTGTGCATGTCGGGGTGCATTCACTCTGATTATAGATTGTGATATTCCACTTCCTCACTGACATTTGTGTACACAACCATTATCACCGCTGGGAGACAGAGAGACAGAGACAGAGAGAGAGAGAGAGAGAGAGAGAGAGAGAGAGAGAGAGAGAGAGAGAGAGAGAGAGAGAGAGAGAGAGAGAGAGAGAGAGAGAGAGGCAAAAGAAGAAGTTAAAAGAGAGAGGTTGCATTCTCACTCAAAAAGTGCCTTGTAAAGTTGTAAAGAGACAGAGATATAACACAACAATCAAAGACACACAATAATGGAAAAAAATATGAGACCACTCATGATTCCTTCAGTTTCTTGTCCATTTTAATGCCTGGTACCACTAAAGGTACATTGCCTGAAAAATACAATGAACGCAACAAAAATACATGAAATGCCTAAAAGCACTGTTTCTGGCAGTACAACGCCATAGCTATTGATGTGATTTTGGTTATTATCAAGAAAACCATAGAAAATGGCCAGATAACAGTTCTTAAATTAAACTCTTATTAGCTATTTTTGTTGTTATTGTTATATTTGTCCAAACATATATACCTTTAGTTATACCAGGCATTACAACAAGAAATTGAAGAAAACAAGGGTGGTCTAATCATTTTTTCCATAACTATAGGAAGGGAAGGGTAGAAAAGCAGCAGTGGAGAAAGAGACAGTATCAGTGCAGGGGAAGGGTGGAGGAAGAGGAAGGAAAGATGGTGACATATGGAAGAGAGAAAAAAAAAAATGGTAAGATGGATCTGTGTGAAGTTTTTGGTGATAAATGATTCTGCTCCTCCTTGTATATTCAGTTTGTGCTTTGGGGTAGTTAAGATTTGCTGCTTCTGTTTATATGCGAGCCAAAAAGTGACAAAAAAGCGCAATACATAAATGTGTCAATTATGTTTTATACTAGAGGCAATCCAAACAAATTCCACTGCCAATTCCACTAAAAATACTTTTCATGTGAAAATGTGAACATCCCTTTAGAGATATGAAAATGCGCAAAGTAACTTCCTCCCTCCACAAATGAATGTTAAAACAGCCTTTAGTGTCAAACTCTAAACATGTATCATTCTACACACTAAAGGTCAAATATTCAAGTGAAATAATGTAAGATGAAGCTGTTTCAGCATTTAAAGAGTTGTATTTCTTGAGGAACACAAAAAGACTTTAAGTACATGTACTTATTGTGTATTGTCACATATTCCATTGTAAAGACACTTAAGGGGCAAAATCTAATAAAGCTTAGTGTGCAGTATGGATCTGGGGCACAGCTAGTTTTCTGAAACAAGTTTGTTGTTTGTTTCTTTTTAGAGAGGCTGTAAGGCAGAGAAAAAAAATTACAGGTATTTGTGCTCTTCTGCTGCCTTAATAGGTGGATCATCATCCTGAAGACAGAGTTGGTGTTTTATCAATACTATGATGGAACCTGTGACAATCTACACTTCAGGAGTAAATTAGAAACAGTAGCTATTACTAAACATAGTTTGTCCACCAGAGAGAAAGAGAGCTTTGCCTGTAAAATGTCCCAGTGAGTATATCTTTGTCAAATAAAAGGATTCTTTTAAACATTTTTTTCACATCCCTTGTTTAAATGAAATGAAAATCCCCATTTATATTATTACATGATTTTATTTAAAGCCCTTTGTGCTATAAGCTCTGTTTGGAATATGGTATACTCATAATGAAAAATGCTCCCCTTGTTATTTTGATATAACTGCTTAAGCCAAAACAAGTACACCAAGGAATCAGCTTAAACGGACCATTTGTAGGTTTTCTCTGCTGCTGAATGTGCGTCCTTGCTAAGAGCAGGTGGTGGTGATGGCCACTTGCCAAGAGCTTCAGCCATGGTTACAATTACAAGACAAGAGGTTATACTGTGCCCTCTGAGCAGTGCTATTTCTTCAGGGCAGACTGGATGCTACAGCTACTCATTATCAGAGTGTCGATCCAGGTTGTAGCTAGCTGGTTAGCATGTGAACTTCAATAGAAGATAAGAAATTACAGGAACAGAAGCAAAACAAAAATTAAAACTCATATTGATATCTGATGCTGGAGACAACTCTTAATCAGTAAAGGAATTACATTTGCTACATTTGTCTTGGCTGGTAAGTAAATAGCTATTAATGCTAATGTTGGATATGTAGCAACAGAAAAACGTTCATAGTGCAGCTTTTAACTTTGCCCATGTAGCTGCCTTGACCAATATAATTATAACCTAACTAAGGCCCTCTTTCAGGGTGTTCATTTTGGTTGCTGCTTATAATAATACATGAAAATATGGTGAAAAGAAGACAGATGGAGGTAGAAGGTGACAAGACAGCAGGATAAGAGAGGGCAGATGGATGGAGCCAGGACAAAGAGGACAAGTTCGTTAAGGGACAAAGAGAAAATGACACATGAGCCAAAGTAGATCAGGCAAAGGTGAGGTAAAGGACAGTGAGAGGGAGAGAGAGGCAAGAGAAAGATGAATGAATAGACAGATGTCAAAGACAGGGGAGAGTAAAGGATGAATGTGAATGAAAGGAGGGAATGACAAAGATTAGATGGATGTGAGGAAGGGGAGAGGAATGAGCCAGGGGTGGGGGTTGGTGGATGAGATGATAGAAGTGACAGAGTGAGTGGTAGACACACAGAAGGAGAAACTGACAGGGCTGAAAGGATGGCAGAGGAAAGAGGGAGACAGAACAGGAGGCAATGACGTGAGGAAGACTGAGAGAAACGATGGATGGAGAGATGGACAGAGGTGGAAAGATGGATGCCACAAGTCAGCTGAGGACAGACAGATGAAGGGGAGAGTCTGAGGGAGGGATGAAAGGGATGAGTAGGAAGGAAGAGGGGATGGATTAACGTGAGAAAGAGAGGAGGCTCTTACTTGTGTGTGTATGTGTGCATTATATTGACCCTCACTGTAGATTGCATTCCATTAGTAACAGTTAGTTCAAACAGCACACCAAGCAGAAACACACACCTGAATCAAAGACTGAGAATCTGTTCTAAAGAGCATCTAATTGAAGAGAAAACAGGGCTAAAAGCCCATTTATAGCTGGTCTTAACATATGATCGGTATCTGATATCTCACCTGGTGTCTGATCTAAGCACTTTTGCTTTTAGATGTGCTCTAATTATTTCAATTCTACCTGGACTATTATTCAGACACAGTATGTGGAGCTGGTGGACCTAAATTAGTCCCAGGTGACTGTAAACACTGTCACTATAAGAGCATGTAGTGTAAAAAAAAAAAAAAAAAAAAATAGACTATAGACTATAGAATATAAAAAACAAGACATATATTGTCATGTACCATGTAGAGGCTTATAAGTGTGCTACAACTCCATTTTCTCAAAACTAAACCAATGACAAGCCTCTTGGCAAAAAAAAAAAAAAAGACCTGGCAAGAAAGTAGGAGGAAAAAAATGACAAATATAGAGAGAGTGAACGCAAGACTGAGAAGCCCAGGGTCAAATGAAGTCAGGTTGTAAAAAAATAAATAGCAAAATGAATATGGAATGAAAAGAATAGGTGATGAAATTAGGCAGGAGTGATGAAAGTAATGAAACAGTGTTGGGAGAATGAACAGCAAGTTTAGAGGAGTTTAACAACTCAGTAGACAAATAGCTTGCTGACAGTTCTATTAGTATCAGTTTTAAACACAAGAACAAGAATGAAAGTGGAAAAAAACAGTCGACAATGTTCAAATAAAGACACAGTTCAGTTTTAACTGATCATCTTCATTCACACTGTTAAACTTGTCCCGTTATTAAAGAAACACTTCCCTTACACTTTAGACAGATACATATTGGGTTTCTGTCACAGAGGCTTGTTCTCTAAGTTAAAGCTCAGCTTGATATTAAAGTTGTACCAATGACAGCTGAAACTTTCAAAATGTGCCATTTGATGCAGGACACTGCACAGTTTCAAGTAATTACTGCACCCCTGACAATTCAAATGACCCCAATTCCCCATACGTCATGGTTTCTCTGTGATATGAGGTTTTCTTTGCAAGACAAGAAGGATATGTCAAACTGGTGCAGAACAGGAGTGAGAGGATCTGTAATACATGACAATGAGTTTCCATCGACCTATTGTACCAATGTCAGGATCACACTATGCAACTGCAGGGTGCACAAGCAGGCACAACCTAGCACTGTTTATCCACCTATATCCAGGGGCACCACGACCAGACAACCAACTTTCTCTTTTTTCCCTATAAATCAAACCAAATTAATCAAGTATGTGCTCTGAAATATAACTAAGCAATGCAGTTGAGAGTTTCTCCAAAGTTGATCCCTTCAAACAGGCTGAAGGCTGAAGCCATTTAGACTACTCACATGATAAGGTCTTCCTGTCTGTTTATATGTTGTTTAAAGCTTTAAAAGCTCTGTAAATCCATACACACCAGTCAGCTACTCTGTTTTCCTCTATATTCTATTTGTCCTTAAACTGTTGTATGGTATGTGAGCAAAGAGTTAATTACAAGTTGGCCAAGCTAAAAATTGAAATTCACATTTTATCAAGACCAGCACTGTACTGCACAGTACTGATACTGCTCTATTTCATCCATAAACCCAGACGAATCAAAAGATGGCTATGGTCAGTACCACTGGCTGGATTTTTTTGCTTTGTGTTGCTTGCATTACTATACAGAACACACTGGAAAGTTTTTAGCTGTTTCCTGTTGCTGTGCAGGGCTATATGTTCTATCTCAAGACCAATGCACAAGAAAATAAAAATGCCTGACATGATAAAATAGATCCAATAGCTGTTATTGTAAAACAGTAATAGCAGGAAAATAGAGTGGAATAAAATTGATAATAGGTTTTTTAAAAAGATAAACCATGCGACAACAATGAAAGACAATAAAATAGACCGAGGAGCCATAATAATACAAACAGACATAAATAGCAGCTGGACTAAAAAACAGAATAAGAACAAAAGGCAAAACAAAGACAAAGTCAAGTAAGTCCAATAATAAAAATATACTGATGGGAAAAAACAAATTAAGATTTTACAACACAAATACAATACAATACATGAATGACAATAGTTAATATAATTAGCAGCAGCTGTGATGAATCTTTATGTTCATGATTGTTGAAGTATCTATTGTTTTTCATGCAAGGTTTTCTCAAATTTATGGAGGTTTCAGTGAATGGAAACACTGGCAATGCCAGAGAATCGTGAGAGGAATGATAAACGTAGTAGCTGTGTGGTATCTGTGCCTCAGAGATGCAAAGGCCCCATGACGATTAACTCAATCAATCATTCGTAAAACTCATTTCTTATTCTTTTCTCATCACATTTCTCATTTCTCAGGGAGAGGGGGCTCTCCTTTAGAGATTATGAAACTGCTGGGGTTACCTCAAAATAGAAGTTTTCTGGGAACTTTACAACCAATAGCTTGGTTCAAGCTGTTCTTCGCATGATATATTGAAAACTTTGTTCAGAAAGGTCAAGAAAATGTGTCTTGTCACTGTCGATGTGTCAGTCCCACATCGATCAGATTACGTTGGTCTTTAGTTTTATGACTGAGGAAGGGAAAGCTGTTGAATGTTTTCTTGTATTTGAGCCAACCGAAAGCCACACTGGTGAAAGTTTGGCAGAATGTGTTGTTGCCGTGTTATACATCTTCAGTTTGGAGCTGTCAAACTGAAGAGGCCAGTAATGTGTTGTAATGTAATGTGTGTAATGTGCAAACCGCTTAATCTGCTAACTGCTAGACTCAAATTGCAATATTACTGCGTGCTTGTTTCCATACAATGTGACTAATTTCAGATATATGGAAGGTGTCCCTCACATGTACAAGCGTGGCCTTCAGTGAGGCAGAAAATGCCATTTGCAGATTCAGTACATTCTACAGATGAGAGCAAACTATGACTGAAGGAGGAAATTTCAAATAAACACATTTCATGTGGTCAGAGATAAAATCGTAACTTGTCTAAATCATCACCTGTCTGCAAAGACTTGACAGATATGTGGCGTTTCATTCATGCCAGAAACAAGTGACAGTGAGATCACAACACATGCCAAAGCTCTAATCAGTGCTTATCCAGACTTAAACAGTAGCTTTATCAATGAGATTATACAGTTGAGATTATTCATGTGGGAACAAGTTCCCATCAAAGATGCTAAATACAATGTTGGAACCTGCAATCCACCTTCTCTAACATGTACATAGATTTGAGAAAATTCTCACTATATCAGTGACAAACTAAAAAAGGGAGCATTTATTTTCTTACATGGTGAGAACTAAAAATGAACTGAGAACAAGGATGAATCAACAATGCTTGAACACTTTATCAATACTGGCAAGTGAGTTAAAATGGGGCAGGGGCTCCAACATGTTGTGCCTAGAGGGCTCTGCATTCTTAATCTGGACCAGAGTACAAAAGCTGTTTCACTATGAAAGACACGTCCATAAAGAGAAGGAGGAGAGATCAAAGACTAAATGGAGAGAAGGCAGAGGTTTCCCATTTCATTTTGTTCACACCAATAATGCTGCATGACATCCTTGGTGAATCATAACTAGATGAAAATATTAGTATGTTATTGTCCAAGTTCTTCAGTGTCCCTTATCCTCCATTTTAGCCCTTTTTTAATTTTCAAATTTATTTGATATGACACTGCATCGAATAACAGTATAGGAAATAGGAAAGACAGGCAATCCTGTGAAGTTCACATTGTAGCAATATCTGCTATATGTACATGACATACATGATTTATGATAGATAAATATCCGGTCTTCTTCCTATATTATTACTTCATAAAAACCACCGCAGCATAGCTCTGGTCACTTTAATCTATCATACAGAAAGATTAATGAAAAGTTACAGAAAATATCAAAGTGGGGTACAAACATAGAAAATTAAGCCAATGGAAAAAAAAAACTGCTTTAATGATTTTATATGAATTAAAGTTAATCTGAACTATTATCTGCTTATAATATGTTAATTTCTAAACACCCACCATACAACTGCCCTAATGTCCAGTATCTGTCATAATTAGACCCCTTTTTACATTCCCTTCTAAAAACCTTGTGTTTGTACCAATGTGGATAATGATCACTATTAGCACGGCGGGTCAATGTTTATATGAACTGGTCCTATTTCTGGTAATATCTAACATACACACACAACACAATCCTTGTCAGTAGTTTCATGCCATTTCCTTTGCCTACAACATGCTCAAAAACCATCAGAGCACGTTAAATGGATCTAAAACATCAGTTGAGCCTAAATGATATTTTGTTTAGAAGAAAACTCCACTTGTATTCAGTTAGGTGACTTATACTCTCTTTTTAGAATTATGAAGGTGAGATCTGTCATACCATCACATTTGAAACAATGCTATCAGGAGAGCCAGAGATGATCTATAAATGTAAACAGCGTCGTTGAAAGATTATCAGCCATAGTACGTGAACCGTGTCGGCACACTGGAGCTTTACTCCACCATTAAGTTTGTTAATATGTTTCCTCAGTCAAGAATAACTCTGGGCAAAATGAGGCACCTCTGTCTTCAAACCATGTATGTCGCAAAAGATTGATCCCACAAGCATATGACTTCCACTTGCTATTTCACTCTCCCACAGCAGATTTTGTTCACAGTGGTGTCATTTGTGTAAAGTCACAAAGATGAGTGACAAAGACGGTAGAGATCAAACAAAACCAAAGAGTGTAGTGAACAAAAAGAGCCAAGAAAATACATCAGAGATGTCTGTCATGTTTGGTTTCTATAGGACTGGGTGAAATTATTTTGTTGCCATGCAACCCCCCCTGCCCATAACTTCGTGAATTGGTTGCACTGATTATAAGTCTATCAGCTTAATTCATTAATTAAGCTAATTATGCAGGAAATCAAATATGAATTAGTGTAATTGTAATCTTCTGTGTGTACACACGTCAGTGCTGAGCAGACTTATGGATCTGTGTGTGACTCCATGGCCTGGCACACCTGTACCTGTGTGGGTTTTTGTGTCTGTGTATTTGTCTGAGACCCAACTGTGTTGTTTTAGCTGAGCAAATCTCACAGGTCGTTGGTGGAGCAGAATGCTATTTATATGTTTTCATTATCCTCTCCCTCATTCTCACCTCTCTCCTTCATTCCAATTGTCTCTCACCCTCTCACTGACCTCATCTTTCAGCTTTTCTCTTCAGTGATTCCACCTGTTCCAGCTCTCTTCTCTTCCCCAATCCCCCTCACCTACACACATCTCTTTATACTTGTCAGATTTCTGACAATCCATTCTTTTCTCCCACTTTCTTTCACCCCGTCCATTTTTCTTTCTTCCTCTCTTTTTTTTTTGCCCAGTTTTGCTTTTCTCTCACGTTCCTAACATCACCCCCATTCTCTTCTCAGCTCGACCAACATCCACTCTATCCAACCAACCATCACTCTCTACCTCTGCTCTTTTTCTGAACTGGAGCCATCTAACCTTGAAGCTACACACCTGTCTGTGGACAGATGATACCCCACAAAATGTCACACTGCCACAAACCTCTAGCTGCCCACCAGCCTTAGCCCATTCACACATCTAAATGTTTGCTACTTACTCAGTGATTTCTTCAGTGACAGTATGTTCAACCTGGAGTCTGGAGTTGACTTCAATGAAGTAGTGTTTGCCGTGTTTGTCCACCAGGAACTCCACTGTCCCTGCGTTCTCGTATCCCACCTGCAGAAAAAAAAGAATGTGAAGAGAAGGCAGTTTTACTGCACTGAATTATCTAAGTAATAATATTAGTTGTGTAAACACTTGAGAGAGGAGCACTCACTCATGTTAATGAGCCATGAAACCAAAAGAACAAAAAATTCCTGTCCTCTCTCCATTCAAATATGACTACATAAAATGAGTAAAGAATACGCATCCTGTTTTATTTGTATGGAGAGAGGAGAGCCTTTTCATCATCCCCATGTAATGCAATAATGAGATCATTAATCAAGGGGGATTTATTGAAAGCCCATCATCATAAAAGACCGTTTTCCCATCTACCTTCCAGCTACAGCACAGCAATCAAACTCACAATCAGCGTTGGGTGCATTAAATATGAAGGACTTTTTCCTCAGTTTTATGATGCAAGGCTGTTAATTTGTCTTCTGACATGGTATGAGTGAGACCATATATATTCACACATAACCAGGACACAATGATGAGCAACGGTGAATCATCTAGGACAGATATTTATATATTAATCAAATAAACACATGGACAAAAATAGCAATAAAAAATGAGAATATGGATAAACAGAGACAATATTGTGTAATCAACATATGAAAGATATCTTATGTTTAGCATATGTTAAACGTATGTAAAATATGGATCAGAGAAGATTTGAAAACTGCCTCTGAGACTTGTTTAGACGGATTGGCTGTGTAAATTTTCACCATCATTGCATTTTAATTTTGCATTTTCCATTACAGTATTTGCTACTAGAAAATTTTTGGGCAACTTGGTGAAAGATGGGGAAAAACATGGTCTTGAGTATATAATGAAACTGTCAGGAAACAGGCTGCAATGTACTGAACAGTAAACTGGGCAGCCAGTTGGGGCCACCACTTCAGTGGAACACAAGGAAGTAATGTTGACTGTATGACAGAAGAAGAGTGTCTGAAAGCTCTTACTGTACGTCTCTGAGCAATCACTACAGTCGTTCAAGTAAGTGATGATATTCATTCAAAGATGACTCAGTTTGTGAAAACGCTAAAAGCTTCTAAAAAGGTACAAACCATTTCTTTTCTTGGAACAGAAATGTTCTGATTTTATTCAGCACTTTGGTTTGCAAACCCACCTATTAAAATGCATTGTGCTGCTCTTTGTACATTTGAAAACAATTGAATAGTTAGTTTTATCGCTTCTTGTTCATTTACCAGACAATACCACATAATGCAATTACTGGTAACCTTTCCAGACATGGATGTTTTTTCACCATTTTGCTAATTATTATTAGTGTTAAAGTTTATTGAACCTGTATATCCCTCACAGAGGCACACCAATTCACCCAAACACTATTTCACAACTCATGCTGATTTTCACTGCCTTATGCAGCAGGATACTGCACTGTAAATCCCAACTGTCTTACAGAGAAAAGGCTTGAACACCTACTCATTATTTATTATTATAATATTATTTATATAATATTATTTATTGTTTTTGCAGAATTTGAGCTGTTATGTCTGCAATATGTTTTGGTTGAATTTGGCTAAAATCTAACGCAGCAGATGGGTATTAACAGTCACTCATTTTTCTCGAGTAAATAAAAAGAAATGTCAATTTCCACTTATCTAATGTACTTCATTTGTGTTTTTCATTAAGGAGTCAAACATGATACAGCTCAGTAAAACATGATAATTGTGCGGAGAATTAGCATATTAGTGGACTATAAACACCAACACTTTCCATATTCATCTTTCAAAACTCTACGTTGGGTTGTCTCAGCTCCAGTTGAATGTTACCCACTGGGAGTGTAATTGCTATAAAATACTTTATAAATAAAGTTTTAAAGTTTTTATCATCATAATTTCAAGACTAGAAAGGTTTACAGAAATTACACGGATGATTTGAGAAAAACAATCTGATTGGTGTTGCAACAATTTTTACCAATCTAATCAATCACAGTAGCTTACTCAGAGCAAATCAAGCCACATCATTGATTATTACTATAATCAAAGCCTCATCATTATATGAATCATACCCCCATTTGAGCAAAGAAAATATTGGAAGGAAACAACAATACAACAGCAGAATGAAATCAGATTTGTTTTTCTTTTTTTTGTTGCTTTTGCTGTTTTGGAGGCATCTAGAGCCACTTGAAAAACACATGTATGACGAAGGTGATCAAATGGGCAGAGGAAAAGAAGCCCCAAGGTAAAATGAGTACACGCTCTTGAACATTAAGTTTTGTTCTTAAGGACACAGTTGCAAAAAACAAAAAAAAAAAAGACTGATATTATCAAAAACATTAAAATATACAATATTCTAGTGCTTACATTTACATTTAGTTATTTAGCAGATGCTTTTATCTCAAGTGACTTTCAAATGAGGGACAACACTAAAGCTCCAGTTCAGCAGGACAAATTAACGAAGTAAACAAGAATAAGCTGATGAGGCAAAGAGCAAAGAGATCAGTAGGAAGTGCTCCAGTGTAGACTAAATACAAGCTATGGTGTTAGGAGAAAAGATACTTAGATGAATTCCCCTGCTCTGATAGCATTCGGGAGCTTTTTCCACCATCAAGGGACCACAGATGAGAACAGTCTGGACTGAGATTGTCTTGTGTGTGGGGACTGATGCCAGATGACATTCCTTAGAGGACTGCGGTGATGAAGAAGGAGAATAAGTCTGTATGACCCAGAAGTCACTCTGTAGACGACAGAGATGACTTCAATTTGATTCAGGCAGCCATTTAGAGCCAGTAGAAGTGCAGTAACAAGAACAGATGACACAGGATTCTGTGAATGAATATAGTGGATAAGACATCACACTTACTTTACAACTGCAGCCTCCATACAGCCTGTAAGCTTGTCCTCCCTACTTAGCATATCCCATCTTACTTTTAAGCACGTAGTGTAAAAGTTGGTGATACATTGTCCCATCTATCCTGTTCTAGTCCTGGAGAATGACCTCTTCGAGTGCCTCCATGTTTGATGGAGAGTGCAACTACTTGGCTCCTGCAGCCCTTTCCACTTGTATTTCCTAAAGAATGAAGCAGTGGCTTTGAAATAAAGTTTAGGGTCAAATTGTTTAAAACGTGCCCCATGACCCAGCATAGAGGAAGAAGGCAGTCTCTTTTCTTTCAAGGTTTAGAAATAAAATAAATTATGGTGCCACGAATGAAGTACATTTTCAGCTGCCACATATCTCCATGTAAAGACTTTACCAATGCCATATTTCACTGTGCACTTCTCACTGTACTCCAAGCTACTGGATCCAATAAAATTGACTTTGGTCTCATAAGCCCAGAATATGGATTCCCATAGTCTCCATGGGTATGTCTTGGTAAAGACTAAATAGTCCTTTATGTGCTTCGGCCTCAGTAGTGGTTTCCTGTGTGAGTGTCAAACCTAGAGTTATACTTCGACACAGGGTGTATCTTTCTGTGTGAGATGAAATACTCACACCAGTTTGGCTTTCCACAGCTTTTCCAGCTAAGAGACACATGCTTCTCAAATCTCCTGCTCTTTTCATACAAGACTTGCCTATCTAGAGGTAAAGGCTTAAGTGGTCAACCAGACCAATTACATTTTTTTCCATTCCTTTTGACCGCTGTCACGGTGTGCTAATGAGATGATAAAATTGCTAATCATCTTGTACTTTTTTTCTTTTTCATTGCAAAGTAATAATTTGTTTCTCAAGTTTCCAGGATCTAACAATTTATATGATGTACATCATATGAATTGTTAGAACTGCAGAGCTGCCGCCATTAAAATTTAGCAAAAAGTACAAAAATGGAAGATGGAGTCTATCAAACATAATATACATGTATGCAACCAATTGTTTCTCACAAGTAAAACAACCCGTATATGCTCAGAGAACATCAAACTGTCATTAAACTTGCAAATAATACAATTGTGTTAATTGACAGGAAAAACATATAAACTATGAGCACGATGTACACACTAGCACACAAGCAACATGTATTACATTGACAGTAACCTTGTAAAACGTAAAAAAAAAATATTCAGTCAGAAGAGTTTTCTCTGCAGAGGAAAATTTGTGTTGATTCCCCAAGGTTTAACCAGAGACTCATTACAAAGACCATACACGCATCCTACACACACATACAAACCTCAATAAATCAAAATGTATGCACCTCAACACAAGTGCACACACAAGAACACAGCAGGAGGATACAAACACAGAAAACCTATTGACACAAAACACCTACACAACACAGCCTGGTGATTGTGTGTGTGTGTGTGTGTGTGTGTGTGTGTGTGTGTGTGTGCATCCTATGCAGCGCTTCCACAACCAAGGTGTTGGGATGATTAATACAGATCATATGACCTCAAGAGAAATACTCTTGAATCAGAAACTGCAGAAGAGCTCAGAAAGAGCAAATCCCTCTCCATATGTACTGTATACATACAAGCACTGATATTGTAATATGCTCTATATATACACTGCCTGCATATGCCTACAACCAGGATACTCTGCTCTTACATACACACACACACACAATATGTAAATTTTCAGGCTGAGTCACCTTTCTCTTAACCTTCATGGTCCTGTACAGCCTGCAACAGAAATGATAAATACATGTGGCGGTACCCAAGGCCTCATTGATAAACTGTAACAGAGAATGACAGTACCACAGTAAAGTAACACACCACCCTTTGCGAGTGAACACACACACACACAAATTGACACACAATCTGTGTCACTCCATATTACATTCACTCTGCCTCACTCACACACACTGAGTCAGTGAGCGGTAGTAGCAGCCAGTCTAACAGATTGAGTGGTCACTGTTTCATAAGATCTGACAGCCAAGTCAATGGGCTGTACTAGCACAAGGAGAGGTCACAGGGGTGATGCATACATGCATAACACCACACACACCCAACCACCCACCATACACATCTCTCAGTATAAGTTTTTTTTTTTTTTTTTTTTTTACAGCATCATGTGTAACCACACATCAAGCTCCCACCTAGTGACCAGTGTGTATATGCTTTGTGCTTGAATGATTCCAGATGAATGAATTCTGGTATATGGCTTTGAACAGAAAGTGATAGAGACAGATAGATGGTACTATAATGCACAGTGAAACAAAATACATTACGAACAATTCATGAGTAGTAAGAAGAAAAGGGGGTAAAAGCAGATTGATGGAGTGACAAAGAGAGTTACAGATTGGTGGATGGATCGAAATGAAGACATAGACGAGGATTAAAAGTGTTTGGTGGGAGTGGAGAGACAGGACACGGAGATGGACAGAGTCAAAGAGTGGATTAGATAGTCATCAGACAAGGGAAGAATAGCAGACTTTCAATGGGGAAAGAACTGCCACTCTCACAGTTCTTTCTCTGTTCCAGCACTTCTGCTTGGAACCATTTACAAAGCTGGTACAGGGATGTCAAAATTCAAATTCAGTGAGTAGTGCTGACAGAAGCCCCCTCCCCCATTTCCTCTCTGTACAGGGTGAGGCTGCAACAGGAACACAGTAACCAGAAGTGGGCGACTCTAGGGAAAAGAAAGAATTCTGTTTGATCTTACAAATCCTATTGTAGTTTCTGATGTTGCTGACTGCAAGGTCAAAACTCAGTACACCTTTAATCCACGGGTCTTTTGAAATAGGAAGGTAGAGGCAATGAGACAATGTGGGGAAGTGTGTTTTTAGGAATGCATCGATACCAGAAGTGCTGCTGCTGATGACAGCAACATACCTCATGGCCACATATTTGTCAAATCATTATTTCCAGGACGTTGATTATTGAGAGACAGATCTCAAGATAACTGAGCCTTAGTTTACCACTGCTACCAACACAGCCTGAGCACCATTTAAATGTAAAGATAGAGTCACTTTGTGAGGTAGAATAAGGGTTTTCACACTTGGTCCCTTTCAGCCTTTAAAGCGAACTCAGATCAATAACTGAGCATTTTTGGCCCATATGTGAACACTAAGTGCATTCAGACCCCTTTAAAGCGAACCGAACTGAGACCACCTCAGGAGGTGATCTCAGTACGGTTCACTTTAAGTCCACGGTACAGTTTGCAAAACTACACAGTGTGTACACAAAGCGCTCTGGGTCCATTTCATTTTTTTTTTTTTTTTTTTTTTATAAAACTACCCAGCAGAGATGTCATTAGAATTGAGACATAAGGGGTGTAGCCCCAGGAGTATCTTTAGGAATAAAACATTTTCATAATAATAGTTGAAATAACATCTTGTAGGCCTATTATTGTTTATTTTGACAATCAAAAAAAGAAAGAAAAACACCTATAACAATAGGGGGTTTAGGAACCCCCCTCTAAAATTGACCTAATGACGCCCATGCTATCCAGCATGCCAAGCAGTGAATATCTGAGAGCTCTAGAGAAGCTACAGTATGAATGGAAAGAGGACTGAGGCTCCATCGCAGCTTAAGTGGACCAGAAAGAGAACACAGCCCTCTTTCATAATGTGAACACAAACAGAACTGAGTTTGTTTTCTGTTGGTCCCCTTTTAGGAGACTGAGTTTGGTTTGTTTAAAGGGAACCATATCCAAAAACACTCTAAGAGACTGTAATGTTCTTGCAGAACAATAGTGCGCCAATTTAGTCTGTAAGACACTGCAGTGGACATAATCTGTCAGGGTAGCCAATCATTTAGGTTTAAGACATTTTTAGGGTTAGGAATATGAAAATATTTGCGACTGAGGTTGGAAAATTACACAGATGCACAAGTGGTGAAAAAGCACACAGCTAATAAGTACTGCACATTTCTTTCACCAGCTAACAAATGTTGCCAATGGTACATTGCATTAGCAGTCACTAATTAATTATAGCTCTAATTAAAAGATCCTCCACTCTAACACCACTCTACAATCACAAGTGAACCGTTTCATTAGTTCACATCAGTCCACTATGAGACATTTTCTTTCAAGTGTAGTGTGCCACATCACTTTCAAAAGCGTCCTTCTCCTAAATGAACTTTTCATATATCAATCACTAAAGTTTATAAGTGTTGTGATGTATTCATCATGATCATTTATTTGGATCAAGAAGTTCAGAAAAAAAGATATGAAATAGTCTACAACTGTTCTTTTTCTGTATACCTGCATTTGCATTATATAGATAGAAATATTGTATCAGGTATCTTCACATATCCAACATTGAAGGACTCGGGGCTAAAATGAGTTTAAAAACCTTGATTGGTAAATCATTAGCATTTTGTCATGCTCGTGTTATTATAACACAGGCAGCTGCTGTGTTTTATGTGAGACTAGAAACCGAGTGCCTTGGACTTCAATTGTTTATGCAGTAAGATCCTTGCTGAGGGCTACCTTACAATTGTCTTGTGTAATCCTAAAAAGATTTACACTGGCAGTTTTGAGAAGTGCTCTTACTGTCCTTTTCATTGCATGAGATTTCAGTGTGTAGTCATGACTTCTCCTGCAACCGCATGTCACTGCATCTTAATCTTCTTTACAGAAGCAGGGTAATGTTTGGGATTTCATTTCATTTTCACTGACTCTTGAGAGAGCAGACACATTACCAGGGGGCTCCACTTTAGCTTTTGGAGCCACAGTATCTGTGATTCAGCAATTTGAAATTAGCCTTGATGTGTCCATACACTTGGTCCTATGCTAGTCTACTGCACAGTAGAAATGGACACGGCAGGTAAAAGTATACAATAGATGACACGGTGGCCACTTATAACTGAGTGCTTTTTTAGTGTGTCAAAACTGGTCAGTTTTGAACACAAACATTTTCTCACAAGAGGTAGAAATTGTACTAAAGTGTGCTCAGGTGTGCAACATATTGTCCTCCATAAAGCTAGTTTTTGTTATTTTCTGCCCAACATTTTCTCTGAAGTCATGAATGTAAGACTGCAGGGATGACTTTATTCTGAGAGGAACCTTAGCTTTATTTGATGTCCTTTATACAGTTTTATTTCTGCAAGGACACAGGGAAAAATGAATCATTGCAGATGAGGGCAAGTGCTAAGCATAACAATCCTTTTGGTCTTTGAAGTCAGAGCACAGAAACAAGGTACTACATCGAAATCTAGCAAAGAGTCATTCATGGTTTTTTTTTCCACAGGTTTTCAATTAAACTGAGCCTAAAAACACTGGCTAAAACACCCCCATGCACACAAACACTGTCAATGGTCATGACACCAGGTCACGAGAACGTCTAAAAAGAAAAAGTGATGCCTGCTACTGCCACTTTTCTATCACCAAATGCAAATCCAGTGAACAACCATATTAATGATTCAGTTCACACCACACGAGGCTTTCCGATTAGTCCAGTTTCCTGCCATCTCCCTCAAAGCACCACATGCACCAGCCAGACAGCAGTGTATGCTGGGTCATGAAATGTCCAGAGGCAGTCAAGAGTAATGTGGTACATTCTCCTCAGCTTTGTATGTGATGGGCATCATGCAGCAGAGAACAAAACAGATCAATCGTGCAATCGATGGCATTGACCTGTTAAATGGCTATGTCTGGTTACATTAGTGTGTGTGTGCGTGTTGTGTGCTATAGCTCGGAGTCTTCCTGCAGGGTGACTTTCAGAACCAGTGGACTGACATGAATGTTGTAAATTTGTCTAAGAGTTAATTGTTTTCAATACATAATCAATGAAAACAAGTAATAACATCTATTACTAACCTTGATTCAAATATGTATGTACAGGTTTTAAATCACTTGTGGGGTCATTGAAGACATGATTTTGTTCCCAGACAGGGGAAGTCTCAAATTACTAAAACAAAATGCTTTTCTGGAATGCGATACATTTTCTCTCCCATGAGATTTCACACTGTTTTTAATCTTTAAAAAAAAATAACACTTGAATTTTCAGAAGCTTTGATCACAGTAGAACACAGTAAAGATGTGGCCTTGTGTTAAAGAATAATGCACTATTCTACATTTTTCTTATTGTTAAGAAAATCACATGAAGTGACTTGATACCACTAACAAGTACTGTCTGTCTGGTAAAAGTCAGATATAGATTATCCATGTCTGTCACAGAACTTCATCATGGGACAAAAATAATTAAAACCTTTTTGTGTTAACTGCACAGTTTTCCCTTCTTAAAAAGTAACTTTATATTTGTATATTCAGTATCGAGAAACAGACTATTGTTGGTCTGAACATTTTAATGAGAATTGAAAATAAAAAATATATAGATTATAACCATCTGTAACCTTTTCCTTTGATAAAAATGATTTTGATGAACATATGGAAGATCTAACCAGAGCTGATTCAGAGCCGTTAAGCCCACCATGACTGAGATAATTCCACTTCAAAAGCCAAAACCAAACTAGGATTTAACCAGTGCTCAGTAAATATTTTTTCTGCTATTTGGTCAACTTAGAGTGCTGAACTTTATAATCTGAATTTATGAACTGACTACAACTGAACTTCATAAAGTATTTTTGCTTTAACAGCAGACTGTAAGTTTTGTCCACCATCTCCTATATTTAAGTCACAATGGGAAGAGACCTTCTTAACAGAACGAATGATTATATCAGTCAATACTCACATGGTCACAAGTACAATGAAGTCAGACAAACATCTGAACTCATCCTTGAGGGAACTTACTGGGTTGCTTTAAAGCACCAAAATAAAATATGCTACGGTCGAGCTTCCAGCATGGCCGAGGGCTGGAATGAGCATAGATATGTGGGGGGAAAAAAAAAAAAAAAAAAAAATTCACTGCATCTTAATTTTCACTAAAGCCTGAGGGACAACTGCACAGAGTGACAATAAGAAAGGGAGAGAGGGAAGGACCATCTTTTTGACAGCGACAGAGTTTAATGCAGAAATAGCCTTCATTTTGAAAACAGTAGCACTGGTCGTCTGCAATGAAATAGAGGCTGATCATATAGACCGATTCGTTTTTCATTTTTATATAATACGCAGAGGTCCAATCTGAAAATGAAAAGCTGTTTAAAGCTGCTACACACAGCAACTTTAGAGGCACACAGTCACATCACCCAGCAGTTATTACATAACCAAAATTCTACAGTACATTTCACTCTACCTTCCTCTCACAAAAACCACTGCTGTTTCTCCCCTCGAACTGTGGCTCTCCTTTTTCCTTTCTTTCATTTATCTCCTCTCTTGTGAGGATTGGAGTTAATCTGGTGCCAAGATTTTCTGTAATCTGATCCTATTCCTTTTCAGACTCACAACACACAACTCTCATCCGATTCACTGCTGATACAACCATGGAATAACACAAACACGCGCACACACTCACACATAGATCAGCTCCATTTCAGTGTTGCCACCTCTCTAATCCTTTTGCTGCAGGGGAGCTGCCAAAGCAGTGGTGCTCACCCACCCGAACACACTGTGCACACACCAAAATAAAACACACACAGACACAAACATGTACAGTAATGTACACACATTGCACACACGCCGTAAGGCACACAAAACTCATGATTATAATGAGCATTAGCATGTGTGCGCCCACACACACAAACATACACGGTCCCATTTGCACCCACACATTCATATTCATCTGGGCTGTGATGGAAAGGAGCTTGAGCGGAATCCCTCCATCCATTTGCATCCAATTCAACTATTCATCCCTTCATTTCAGCTCTTCTCCAGGATTTAAGTCACTGAATTCCCTCACTTTCAACATGCCAGTCCACATTCTCACTTCTACCCTCTGCCTCAGTAATTAAGATTCAGGTCTTCCCCTCTGCTTCTCCTCCTGTTTTCCACATTTGCAATTTAATTTTTAAGCCAAATCATTTGCTGATGATAAAGAGGGCAACATGTTTGGTCATCAAATTTGTATTAAAATGACAAACGAGAAAAGTATGAGAGACACAAAGGCATGCACAGATCTAAATGGGGTAGATAAATACAACAAGAAATTGATCCTCATTGCTATTACCCTGGGGAAGTTTCAGCCAGGAGAGTCGGTAACAGGAAATTTTACTTATTATGTTGTTAATGCTGGTGGAGTATTGAAACGGGATAAGACTCCCTCCTGATTTGAAGCCCAAATTACCTCATGTATAAGAGTTTGCTGAGCATGGTCATTAGTATTACATAATGCACACTTAATAGGATCTCAATTTGGGACTGAACACTGAAGATTTACTAAAAATGTGTTTGCAACAGCGGTGTTATGATTGAGATTCTAGGGGGGTTGCAATCTTCTCCAGGCTGGTTAAGATGTTAAAAAGTAGCTCCACTACAGCATATACACTGATGAAAAGAGAAAAGTGTGCTGAAAATAAGACAACATGTTTAGTACATTATCCCTCACACGTGATTAAGTTTATTCATCAAAGTTCTACTGCATCTTCTGATATCACAAACACGGCTGTGCAACAGTTCTGTTTAGTTGTACTTGAAGAAACGTCAGGGAATCATCAAAGTCAGCAGGATTCATCTTGTGCATATAACAGATACAAAGATATGAAACGTCATTCATCGATATTTTGGTCTAGAAGTTGCAGATCAAACAACCAACATTGCCATTCCTAGAGATATCTACCTAGCAAATAGCACCAATAAAAGCAAACTGTTAACACCAGAAGTTATTATTCCAAAAGTTTCAGTGTGACCATTTCAATTTCCTCAAGTTATGCATTTTGTCAAAATGCTCCTCAAGCATAGTTTCATGAGGTTTACCCATTAATTGAAAGGTCCTGGGTCAGGATTAATAACTAATTCTAGTGGAGACTTAATGTTGGAGGCAACATGCAGGCTTACAGCCTGCACATTTATTCATTACAACAACAGCAAATCCCATCAGAATGCAACAAAAAGGTGAAAAACCCATTTTCTACTAAAACTTTTCTTCTTTCTTTAATGTGAGCTATTCATTTCTATTGCTTCCACTCTGTGATCCTTCTCTTTGCAGTGCTCCCTTCATCTATTTTCTCTTTCCTCTTCATGGCGACAAGTCAAAAAAAAAGGTATTTTTCCTCACTTCAGTCTCTCCATATGTGCCACTTGTCCTTTGCTCCACCTTCATCACTCCCTTCTTCATGACTGTCAAGCCTTCAAAAAATAAGTCTTTCCAAGCCAAAAATGTAAGAAAATCTTATATAAAGAAAGAAACAAGATTGACAAAGGATTCAAAGGTCACAGATGGACAGACGGTGGGAGAGTGATGAATGGGGTGAAGAGACAAACAAGGTTCAGGGAGAAGGGACGATTGACAGTGAATGAACCAGATGGCTGAACATGAACATAAACAGTGGAAGGGTTAAGAGATGCAGCAACAGACAGAATTATCTAGCAGAGCAGTAAGTAAAATAACATCCATTAGATTTACAGCAAAAGAACCTGACAGAGTGTTAGTAAAAGGCCCCGAGACGAATAATGTCTGAAATGCTGCTGTTAGGGTGATGAAAGCGAAGGCCAGAGAAGCAGCACACATACTATACACAACATACAGTAGATAACAGATAAAAGCTTAGCTACATGTTGACATGAATATGAGTCACTGCTGGTCTCACCCAGTCGATAATGATTTCCAGCAATGAAACAAGATTTTAAAACATTTTTCTCTTAAACCTTGAATTATTAATTGTCAGTGTATGATGTGTACACAGTTGTCTTAATTTGCCTATTTCTCTCATTTTGCTGCCTCTGTCTACAGCATAAAGAAAATTACAATATCCAGGCAAGTCTTTGAAACTGGCTGCAAAGAAGCTTCATAATCACACAACAGAACATCAAACAAAGTTTATGTGTATGTGTTTAGCATCTTGTTGATGGGGATACAAAAAATATGTATATATTGATTATTAGTGACATTAATGAGAGAGTCTGTGAACTAAATGAAAGAGCAAGGACATCAGCCAGTAACTGTGTATAGTGTGGAAGTAATGCAGCCATAAAGAGGACGCACAGAAACTAAAGAGATTGAGAGTCAGAGAAAGAGGAAAGACAATACATGAACAGAATTTAAATCAATACAACCATACAAGACAACTAACAGGAATTTACAATCCACATGTGGACACAGCATTGTGGCTCGTAAAATCTGATGTTCACTATCAATTCATTTAAAAAAAAAAGGTACAAAATTGTGCCATAATTTTAGTTGTACTAACAGGATGGAAACTGAAAGGAAGGCTCATCCCAAAATAACACCATGCAGCTGAGAGTGTTTCTGTGGGCTGATTCACTGCCAGCAAGACAAACCAAACTGTCACATTTTACAATACCATAAAATAAACTCCTATACAGAGGGAGTATGCATGTATGAATGTGTGGTTGGTTTTCACATCTTGTGTCCCATATCCTTTCATGTTATTTTTTCTCTCTCATAACCTTTATCTGCCGACCTGTGTTTTCTGTCCGTTTCCTGCAGAATTCTCCAGGTTTCAACTTTGGACTTTTATGAAATGTTGCTCACTACCGACATCCACAAAAAAAATGAAATTTGTTTCAAATCCACAAAATCACACCAACAGGGAAAAGCATTTGTCATACCACATCTTTTTTTTTTATTATTATTATTACAGTAATACTCTGTGGATTCAATCTAATCTACTCGTAGGCTTTCTCCAGTGAAACAACTTAAATAGTACTAACACTAAGTATAACAGTTAGTACAGTAAGTATTTTTAAGTATAATAAACAGTATTATTAGAGGTGACCTCATCAAAGCAAGAGACAAAAACATTCCACTTTAACGTCACTGCAGCTTCAAAACTTCCTTTCTACCTTCTCCCTCATCTCTCGAACTCCAGCAATATATGAAACAATAAAATTTTATAAGTGTCTGATTCTCTGCCTCATCACTGAGCTCACCCTCTTTCTATCTCTGCTCGCTTCAGCCTCTATCCATCAATCTGCTCCTCCCACTGCTCTTTCTCCTACCTCTCATTTCTGAATGACTAGGGCACTCATGCTGTTCTGACTCTGCATGACTGGTTTATTTTGGTAATCAGATTCTAAAACTTTTACATGACAGGTGAGCTAAACGTCACATACATGTTAAAAGGCAGACAAAGACTTTCTGGTTAACTGTAGGAGAATCTTTAAAGACAGCTTTAGATTAGGATACTGAGCATTAAAGGATAAAGAAGTACATGTTATATGCACGTCTATGGTCAACTGAGGGTATTGAATGTATGATGGTAATCAAATCTGTTGTTGCCATGGCACCAGGTGAGTGGCAGCAGCATCTCATTTTTTGCACCCTTTTTCCCCTTTTTTTCATCTTTTTACCTACATTTTTAAACATTTTAACTAAAACCATTCTTTCTTTTTTATCAAGACAGCTTTTTTCTCATTTTTTTCTTTTTTTTTTTTTTTTTCCCACCGAGCAGCTGGTGGCATGCGCTGCTCGAGGATGCCAACAAGGGACCCCAGATCCAATCCTTGTGGAGATACAGTGGAGAAGAAGGGGATGCAGAGTAGGAGTGGAGCGCCGTAAGAAGAACAGGCAGTACAAACCATCAACACCACACCAACACCATAGGGGGATGTACGATCTCTCCTCATAAGATGAAGAACATACGGCGCTGACCAGCCAACAGAGGGAGTAGCTACCAGGAGAGCAGCATCATGTGTCTCACTCAGACCCGTCAGAGATCTCAGAGAGAAACTCAGTGAGTATTGAGGAGCGATGGAGTAACCCGGAGCACGTCAGTGTTACTGAGCAGCACTGCTCACAGGACATTGAGCTGTTTGCTGTTAGCGTTTGGCCGTACTACATCGAGGAAGTTCTCGCAAGTCATTGCGATGACTTGCTGTCTTGCTGTTTTTATATAAACTATTTATTTATTTTCTGTTAACTTTTTTATTTTCTGTTAATCTATTTTTTGTGATTTGTTTATGCTGTCAAACAGACAATTTTCCCCTTGTGGGACAAATAAAAAATATTCTACACTAAATAATGCAACAATGCACCAACAAAGTTAGGGGAGAGAACTCAGTGGAGAATTCAGTCAGCTTTCTTTGCACTAGCAATTAGTAATTAAGTAATTAAGGGTTTACAAATAAGTTCTGATGTTCTTTTCAAACAAAACTGTTTTCTCTTGATTTTCATTAAAGAAAAACAGTTTTTTTTTTCCCCACAGAGGACATTTCTACGTATACATTTCCACAAGTATTGTTACAGTAATTACATGTTTCTGTTCTTTTCAAGCGTCCCACTAAGCCAAGCCAGTGGGACAGCAAGCATAGCACAGCATGCAAGGGACCGTGAACTTGGAAAACTAAATGGTATGCAGCCACCATTTGTTATTAATGACATTTATGCTGTTCGTGCTGTGACATACCACAGTGTGTGCTGTGAAAAAGGATTGTTAGGTTGCAGGTAGCAGACTGATCTCTCACTGTTGTGTCCAAACTCCATGTTTCCACAGTAGTTAAAGTACAGATGTCATTTAATTGCATCTTTGAATATAGTAAATTTCAGTTAGGGACTCAGAGGCTGTTCAAAATAGGCTCCTCATTTTCACAGTCATCTTTTCCTATCATACTTTGCTAAGTGTTGATTTTGTTAAGCAAAATAAAAATTAAGGCCTTGAGACTTGCTAAAAGATGAAACTTTATATCTTAAAGTGCAGAGTGAGTTGAATTCAAATAATCACACAAACTGTGGGTCAAAATGTCAACACAGTCTTAGTCTCAAAATCTCCCATTACTCCTCCATCTGACTGCAGCCACTTTTCTCAAATCCTTCTTTTCACATCTTACATACATCCTGGTACATTTTAAGGCCCACACTGTTCCGCCACCACTTCTCCCTGATCTTTTATCTGTCTTTTCACCCCAACCAGCCTCTTCTCATCCCTATTCCCAAATCTATCTTATTAACTGGGCATTATTCCTCATTTTTTGGCGAGACAGCTGCTGATGCCATACCCTTCTCCGGGTGTCAGCAGTTAAAGGGGGTTTAATGAGCCTGTTGTCTGTGACATGATTATGAGGAACAGTTAATAAAGCCAGTGATAAAAGATCATCACACAACAGACACAGCTGGACAAAGGCAACCACACACAAAAATATGTTAAAAAAAGAAAGAAAACACTCAAAGCCACAAACAAATCTTCCATGTTTGCTCATGCAAGGAGGTGAGCCCACTGGATCACACAGACACATTTACATCTATTCTCAGTGGAGATACACAATTAGTAACAGACATAAAATCTGGCCAAAAGCTATTTTTCGTCCTTTCGTGTTCTCTCCATGGCTTCCCCACTCCAGGCATACCTCCCTCCTTCTGATGCCTCCCCCTCCCTCCATCTTACTCCCTTATCCTCACTCTTTCCAAAAGGTAGTCAGGACAGAAATGGCTTTTCTACCTCATAAGACTGCTGCTGTGCACACGTGTCCGCGCTGCTTAACATGTGTGTTTGTGTGTTAAACTAAGATGTGATTGTAGCGTGTACACTGACACCAACACTGAAGCGTTTGACACGGCAGGAGTGGTGATAACTGGAGACGGGGTAAAAAGGAAACAAGGAAAGATGACGTGGGTGGTGAAAAACACAAGGAGGTGGGATGATTGTGTTTATTTCTAATTATGCATGTGTGATGTGCATATGTGCCTTGTGTCAAACCATTTTCATTCAGGAATGTGTTTGTGTCACTCTAAATTTATGTCAACATAAAGTATCCTCTATGTGTACTGTATGCAGGTGTTCATTTGCATTTGTTTCCTAAACAGCGCGCTTATAAGGACACACATAAACAGACATCCACATCTCTGGTTTTTGTTATGTAGTTTTGCAAATACCTCAGTTGTTGTCCCCTGTATAAGTGTGCATGGTTCAGTATGTCTGCATCAGTTTTAACCAATAAAGAGCCAAACATTACCCAACAAAAACTGAAGACAGAAGGGCACTTCCTCCAACTACTAAAACAGCAACTCCAAAACAGCTAAAAAAGCTGTTTTGTTGTTCTGGTTGGTTTTGCACCTCATCATCATGATTTTAAATAACATTTTCAGAAATAAATATATACATATGCTTATACATAATTTCCTTAGTGCAATTAATTGCATGCCACTCTTAATTATCTCGCTCTCACTCTTATTATCTTGCATTACTTCGGACAGAATTCCTCAAGAGCTAATGTTAATTACATAGAAGACATTTACTGGTCTAATACGTGTTAATTGCTTATCCACACTCAATTTCATTTACAATTTCAATAGTTTTTTTTCCTGTAAACTGCAGCAAGGTTTCAATTCTCTGCTAAAAAGAATTTAAACATTGAGAGTAAGAAGAAAACAAAAGATGTTTAGATGGAGAGTAGAAAGCTGAAGCATTGATAAGTATTATGTGTCAGTCGAGGAGACAGTCCCATAGAGACAGGACTGGAAGGAAGGGAAAAAAAAAAAAAAAAAAAAAAAAAAAATGGGACAATAAAAAAATGATATGAACAAAAAAAAAAAAAAGGAGAGTAAAGAGAAGATGAGACGAAAAGAGGGAGGAGGTGTGAAGAGACAAGGAGAAGTAGTCGACTGAGATCTTATACAAATTATACCACGTGCATGAACAGAGAGTTATACTAAACATAAAAAAAAAATGCTGATGCCAGTGAATCTGTTCAGTGCGTGTTTGTGTGTGTCCACTCCTGTTTCATTAACAGCTCCTGCTTTCTTAGGCAAGTGAAACAAGGGGATGAGGGAGGAGGGAACAAGCAGAGGGAGGCAAAGCACCTCCCAGTCTATTCTTTCTTGAATGGAATTTAAGTGTAGCAATTTCCAGTCTCATTCTTTATCCATAGCTGCAATCAAAAAGGCCAGTCAGCTGAGAGGACTTTCATACACCATTCATGTTCTATGTGAGAGAGAACAGACACAGGGCTCCTGTGTATGACTAGTTTAGTTAAAGTACTCTACTTTCCCCTCCAATTCAATTTCCCCAAATGCTCTTTCTTCTTTTGGGCAATTGCTCTTTCTTTATACCACTCTTCATCAGAAAAGATCTACTTCTGACTGCATGCAGATGTACATTATGGATGAAATCCATCTGCCCACATTGAAATATCATTATTTTTGAAAATGTGTTCCTCTTCTTTCAGTCCTCAGAGGGCAGAGCTGACAGAAAGCAGGACAGTTGTGCAATACAGTAGACCCATTTAGATATATTGTACGTCATTAGGATGCTAAATAAGGAGTAATCTAGTGCAAACCCGTCAGTGTTGGAAAATGAGGCCTGACGGGGAATCAACACCCCAATGTGACGCTCATGATTTCATTAAAAGCTAAAGTGTAATTTACAAGCTTCTGCCAAAAGTAGCCCAGCACGCCTGTCAGCAGTCAGGGACTAATGTCTTTTTGGCAGAAGCTGTCAGTCGCTTATTCAATCAGAAATTAACAAAAGGGACCGGACTTGCTGACTGTAGAGTTTAATGTCAAACTGTGGGTGACTGTGATTAACAGTCGATTAACTATGTGTTCATGTGGGAAAATAAAGTATTCGGTACACCAGCATGACTAAAGAGCCAGGACCTTTTCCTTTGTCTGAAAAAAATAAGTAAACATTAAACTGCAACCATAAGAAACTGAGATTTATGGAACAGTGAAAAAAAGTTTTTCAGTTTTACAAAATGAGCTCAAAGTGTTTGTCTGCATTTGAAAAGAACCATCTTCTTTTTGGATCTAGGTGTCACTAGTGAACATTAATCAACAAAATATGCATGAACAGCAAAGATTTTCATTTTTCCACCTACAAATAACGATGGCCGTTGTTTTTTTCTTCTGTTATTTTTTTTTTGTCCCTCAGTTTAAATGTTTCGTTTAGTTGTATCAGTCTACAACTCTCTGCCTCATTTTCTAACTTTCCACAATCATTTGATCTGTGAATACCTTTAGGACCACATTTCAGCTTTCCACTTCATTTTCATTCCCAGTTTCATGTGCTTGTGTGTAATTTAGACAAGTTAGCCAGTTTATTCATGTATTTGTCTGGCACTTGATGTGTTTTGGTCATTTCAATGGTATTTTTGTAAGCGAGGGGTTTCGAGTGCTGGAATTGATCTAGCCTGTGTAAATTAACTTCATCTCTGTTTCTTTTTATCATAATTTTGAATTACTTTTTTGTGAATAGCTCCAATGTTTGTTTTGACTGATGGCGATGTTTAAAAATCTTCTGATTTAAATTGGTTTAAAAGTATAATCAGAGTAAATACTGCCATCTAATGATGCTTTCATTGTGTAGTTTGAGTGCATTTCCATGCAGTGCCTCTGTTCCAAGCATTGCTGGGACCATTTATTATTCATAGGAATGCACTTTGTACTATTCTTTAGTGTTATTACTGCACATTGTGACAAACAGTGCAAAGCTTTCTTGTTGTTCTCTCCCACCATTTTCTTCCCCATCCTCCAATCCATCTCTCCATTCTTTCACCTTTCCCTTGGCTCTAATTTCAGAAAGCACAGTTGGCTCAACTTTCCCCCCAGCTGCCAGAAATAATCAATACCTCCCCTCTTTCGTCTTTCCCTTATTCTTCTTAGTCCCTGCATCATCTGACCGCCTCACTTTTCCTCTGTATGCTCTCAACACATTATAAGCAGGTGTATCGTTTTTCTGCATTTTCCTTCCTTGAATCTTCTACTCTCTATGCACTTCCTTTATTTTAAATTTCAGTTTTCTGTGTGATGCTTTTGCACACCCTCTATACATCCCTGTCTCCATCGTTGTCTCCCTTCTAGACAGTCTCAGATCACTGACTTTCCTGTCTGGGGGATTCTGTTCCCTTCAAAAGCCTGATGTGCTCATCTTAAATCTATACACGCACACTACTATTACTAATCAGTAATTTTTAAAATGCACTGTCCACTTCATCATCACGATTGAATTTACCAATACACGCAGCACACACAGGCTTCTCCAGGCAGAGGGATACAAGCCATGGATGCCCAAAATAGCACCCAGCCAATCACAAGTGCCAATGTCACCCTGACACACAAGACTCCTGCACTACTTTGTGCATCCTGCATTACACAAACCACAGCAGAATCTTTGCCTTCTGCAGACAAAAACACAAACACACCGGGTGCCGGTACTGTATTGTAATATTAAATAGTATTGTGATGGGGGTATTATATTGTTTATTTGTAGTTACTGTCGGTTTTGTGTTTGTTTGTAGTTACAGCTGTAAGCATTAATGTGCATTGCTGGTTTGTTTCATCAGTAATATTCACACTCTGCAGTGTGCTTCCTTTAGACCACTTGTCAATCAGATAGTGTGGGCATCACTGAGAGACTGTTTTTAGGTTTTTCTGTTGAAAACCTTCTACTGAAAAGATTTCCAACACTGTGTGTTTGAAGCAGCCTTCACGACTGGTCAGAGTTCAAATAACTGCATTACACCAACAAAGAGCTAAAACAGTTTATTCATATGTGCATGATTCAATTACTTTAAAGATGTTCCACCGTTGCAATAGCTAGATATAAAAGCAGAAAAAAGAATTCATCCTGAAGCTTCAAAGGTTACATGCTCAAGATTCACTGGCACTCGATGTCACGACTGGGACCAAGACAATGTCTTCATTAGTCACACCACCTGCCTCCCTTGGGCCTTAACTTCTCCCTGTTTTGCTCTCAACAAGCTGTTGCGACAGCAGCACCAAAGTTACCACTTGTAAACAAGAGCCAGAAAAAATAGTCCAGCTGTGGACATATCTGCTGGGACTGGCCAGCACTCAGAATGACAGCCACACAGTTAGGACTGATAAACAGACTGTAAAGGTCTGTAAATACTAAATAGACATAGTGACGATAGTCCACTGACAATGCACTGTCCCCTTACACCTGAATGCCAATTATGTTCTGCTCTTACTCAGGTGACTCTCACCTGAGAGCATCATGCTGGACTGTTCAATAATGAAATCACTGTTGTGTCTTCATAAACATGAGGGGCAACAGATTTACAGAGACAGATTTACATGCAACTAAAAAGAGTAGAGGAAATAAATAAAGAATAAGTTTAACAGCAGAGAGATATTAGAGGAAAGAAGTATTTTTTAAGATCAAGATAGCGTACTGCATACAAAATAGGAAAGCACAACGATAAACCCATCAAACAAAATGAGACGAAGAAACTAGAAAAAAGTTAAGACAGACAGAAAACGGCAAACATGAGAACCAGATCAGGAGGAAAAAAAAAAAGACAAGTTGAAAAACTGACTGATGGACGAGGTCAGTGAGAAACACTGTGGAACATTTTTCATCTGCCCCATTTCTTTTCCTGATGGAATATTAAAATATGCTTTCAGGGCAAAGAGTGTTGTTGGTCAAAAAGGGACAAAACAAAGATTCAGGGTGTTTATAAGTCAGTAAGTAGTATTGTTTACAGTATACTGACCACCACCAGCAATGAAGTGTCAATCTAATTTTGTGACCCCCCTCCTCCTCGGTCTACCAGCGACATGTGTCTTCTGAGAGAGACTGTATCGTTTCTTCACTCTCCATCACCATGATTGACAGCAAAACTAATTCCACGTTTAACAGTCTCGGAGGTGTGACAGACATGTGTGTACACACAGAGTTTACTGAAGGATATGGGGCAAAAGAACTCCAACGCTGCACAAGACTGTAGCAAAGATTGCTGCTCATTCACAAAGAAGACGAATGTGATGTCATAAACGCACATGAAAACCCACTAATATACTCACAAACTCATAGCTGGTGCTATTTCATTCATCTTTCACACTATTGTAAGTGAAACTAAACATTCAAGACACACACAAATTTTCTTCTCAGCAGACCGATATATCACTCTCTAAACACTAAGTGTTTCAAGGTTGCAGGAGGGCATTTCATATGTAAAATATACAAGGTTGCAAGTTACAAACATGAAAAATCACACTAAAAATTGACTCTAAAATAGAGTTTGACATATTGAAGGACACAACCGATATTTTCTCACGAAAAGGCCAAAATCAACAATTTGTATTTGCTGAGTAGCCGAACTACGGACTAAACTTTTTCATTACGTGAACACAAGCATTTTCTATTTTGAACAATCTTACTTGTATCATCCCACTATTGTTAATGCTCACTAAAGCACTTAATGTGTATTAATCCCCAGCTGAAAATAATGCCAACCAACCTCATAATTTACTCTGGAGTAATATTTGCTAAAAAGTACAGAGCTCAGCTGATTCATCGGGAAATTAAACTGTTTGTGAGCCACTTTTTTTTTTAAAGATTCAGTTCTTTGGCAAAAGAGGATGGGTTGTGGGCTGACGGACGCAGAATGTGAATTTTCATCTTTTAAAGCAACTTTTGTTTTGGAAAATTGTACAAGTCCCTGTTTCAGGTATTTTTCAAAAGCAAAATGTTACCAGCTTGTTGTTACAACCTGTTGTAGATTAAACTGCATGTGCATCCTCAACACTAGAACACAGAAATATACACTTTTGCCTTTTTGAGTGAGCCAAATTGTGGGCATATTTGTACATCTGAGTAGTAGTTTTCTCAAAGGATGGTGGGAAAACGATCATGCAGACACAAGACAAACACTGAACACAAATTATTTCACCCTGGTTACCCAATACACTCAGCCACAAATTATGCTTCTCTTTAAATCATCTCACAAACAGATTTCTATCTTTTTTTCATGCTCTAAATGTTCTAAAAATGCGAAAAAAGAAGAGCGGTTTTCTGGCACAGCTTTAATGTCTGCTAATTAATGCACCAGCGAAACTGAGTATATGACCCAGCACCATCCTCAGTGTAAACTGCAACAGTTGTTACCTCTTCATCCACACAAGCAACAGAAGCAAATTCTTAATTCCAGCTGCACAAGTATCTGACAGATACTCCGACTTCTCTCCAACTTAAGGTTAAATCGATAAATATGCCAAGAAATAAAAATGGCAGCCACTGAGGCCATAAAGTCCCCTATAAATGTTCACCTACCTGTCTTTCCTTTAACACACAGAGACAAATGTCGAACTAATTAGATGCATAGTTTTGTGGCCCGTGGGCATCTAAAGGGAGTGTATGTGCCTACTAAAACACTTTTAGTCAATGAGGTGTGCCTGTTGTTTATCTAACAACCATTCCAGGGACTGTTAAGTCCCACTCTCATCTCAATGTGATATTTTGTCCTTCACACATTTGTACATTGCTAATGCTCTATTGAGGATTTAAACATGTTAAAAATATAGAACTGGAGACATTAAAAATGCATAAACCTGCTGCCAAACAGCATCATAAAGACAGCCCCAAGTGTCACTGGAAAAAGCCCAAAGAGTGGGTGAGATGGTGCAGCATAATACTGAAAAAATTAAAGGGCATTAAAATGGAAAAGTCTGATGTATTTTACTAGACATTAGAACTGGATATAAAATATTTGTGAGTAAAAGAAACCACAAGAAAGCAATTAAAGGAATTACCATAGAATCTGTTTTCATTATGCAATGTCCAATAAATATGGAACGGTGAATGAACAACCTGATGGCTGTTATGTGCTCTATGAAATTGAAGCACACAAAAGGATCATTAAAATGACAAGCATTGAAAAAGTGAGTTCTACTCGAAAAAGAAACATGTAAACAAGTTAACAAAAAAATATCACAGAGTAATATCACATGTTAAGTTTAAACTTTTGAAACTCCAATATCCCTCATAGTGACATAGATGTTTATTAAAATTACTTGAGATTTTGAGGCTACCCATGCTTGTATCACTAATGAAAGTGACAGGAGGACAGTTAGAGAGAGAGGGAAGAAGGGACACTAGTGATGACAGACGAGACAAATAATGGACAAAGCTTTAAACAAAAACAAAACTTCAGCCCAGGTTAACCAGTGTAGATAAACTGTATGAGAAAACTTTCTGAACCTGAAACTATTTTTTCAGTATGTTCCACAAAATGCAAACTATCCTCTGAAAGAACAGAACAGAACGCACAGGATTTATGTCCAAATGCAGGTATTCAAACTTAATTTCCTGTCATAAAGCTCATGGCCACCAAGCAAAAAAAAGCAGAGGGTGTCTGCTGCTACGAGAGGTTCCATCATTTGGGTATTCAAACCTTCTCAACCAGTTACAGATGTAAAAAAATACCCTATAAAACTGTTGCCCAGTAACAAAGATATCATACAGATTCCATTCTTTTATTGTTACACACATACAGCACATGGATGATTAAACTAGAGATGAAGCATCCAATCAGTGTGCCAATTACTTTGATTATGAAAACCTTGCACTGCTGCAGTAAGATGCATCATTCATAAAACTAATCAGGACTGGCTGAGATATCTCACATGTTGGTTAAATTAATGTCAGTGACAGTCCTCCCCCTGACAACAAAAAGACAGATAACAATGTAGCAGGGTATTTGACAATATCTGATTTTCTTTTGAGCCCTGGTTTGATATCCACCAGGCTGAGCTCCACCCATTTTACTGAAAGCTGAAGTAACTTCCTGTGGCCATCAGTATTTCCAGGCAACTTTGTTCTCTAGGACATTCTATCAGGAAATGCTGCGGCCTGCAGTGAGTTCAAAGACTGCAGTGTTTCTCTGGAAGACTCAGATGGTGGCTGCTGATAATGGAAGATGGGCAATACACACAGACGGTGAGATGAAGGGGGACAGAGTGCCGGCACTATGGAGCTGCCATTAAGAACAGATAAGAGCTTAGAAACAGCATGTGTGTGTTGGATAGTGGGAGAGGAGATGGTAAATGTATATATGCATTAATGTGTGTGAGACTGAAGAGAGACAATATACAGTATCATCTAGTGTATCTCTCTATAGTCTCTATGGGTATACCAAGTGTGGTTTTACATTAGTTACAGACAAATAGTGGTGTGTGGGTGCAAGTAAATGCAGGGAAGACATGTGTGCAATGTGGGTGTGCACATACACACGCACACACAAAACAATAGTAGTTGAATGTCTCAAACATTATGTCTTTACATTCCAATGAGCTGCTGATTAAAATGAAAAGACTCTAATTACACTGCAAATTGGACTGGATGCTTTAAGGTGTTCGAGCATGTGTACCTTTCACTGCAGCACAGAGACAGCTGGAGCCAAATGTCTACACATGGATGGTAAACTATGGAAAACTTGCCACTCCTAACAACAATACGCAACTGTAAATGTGTGTGATTATGGGCAAGACTGTACAGCAGTTACACACCAAAAAACTTGCATAAATGATCGCAGGTCTATCATTTTCTAATGCATAAGGACGACACAACAGAAACATAAATGTCAGGAGAGTGAGACAGAGGGGGAGGTGCCATCTGGAGCACTGGCTGAATGATATAGAAAAAAAAGCTTAATTGAGATTACTTAAATAAATATTGCATTAGCAATATTAACCATGCAATATGTTAGTGCAAATGGTATTTTTTTTTCAATTTCATTTTAACTGAATAATTGTCATGTGATTTTTGCTTGGGTCTGTACTAAACAAACATGTTATCTCGAGAATATTGTGATGATTTGATAATGAATTGTAAGTGGTATGTAATGGCACATTTTACATGTTCATATTTTAGTGAGTTTAACATTAATTGTCAAGGAAGAGGAGGGCGGGAGAAAGTGAGACCCCTGGTGATAATTTACAAATGCTGCAGATTTGATGTATCAGCTTGTCAGGACATATCCAGTGTCTGCTCTGAGCAAATAGACATTTTGGAAATTTATCTATTTCAGTCAGAAACTTTGTGTGAGACTGATTTTTTTTTTTTTTTTGGTAACTATTTCTCTCTTACACAACCGTTTCATCATCAGTATCATCAAGGTCAGTTCTTTAGCAAATCACCATTTTTGTCTCGATTCTTGTCTCTCTCTCTCTTCTAGTCATTCCTCAACTGGGTCATTACTTAAAATCTGCTCTGAAAGGTGAAGCTTGACTTGCTGTCAAGCCTCATATGCTGCATACCGAGTCAAACATTTGGCTACAATAAACTATAATGTGTATTTTTAAAAGGCTAAATACAAGATGAGCCTTCACTTTGCAGGAAACACTTTTGAATGGTTTACCTAAGGAAAGGGCACAATTGGTGGCACTAATCATAAAACCCCTTCTCTTAGAAACAATCAAAAAAGTATTCAAACATTTATTTCCAGAACTGCATTAACTGTTTGCACTGACAACATCTATTTCCATCCATCCATTTTAAAACAGCATTTTCACCTCCATAGTTTATCAAAGAACTAACCACAGGTACATAGCACATTATAATTCCTGGAGAGAAGCCATTTGTTTTACAGACCAATTATGCACAGCAAAATGAATAGTACTGTGAATTTGCTCAGACCACTTAAATTATGCCCAGTGCCAAGGCATCTTCACCAGGAAAGCTTTTCAGTTTCAGTGAGCAATTTCTCCTCAAGTCTCCTCTTTCTCCTCATGCAACCTTTTCTTAACAAGTGGTCAAAACTCTATAGAACTGCACATTCAAAGTGCTGACACCTGCCTTGACAGCTCACTGGAAATACTACTTCCCACTGAATAAGGTCCCTTAACATCAGGCTAGAACTACATTAATATTTAACATTATTTTAATACAAACCTAATAATTTTGTGCACTCTGTGATTAAAATATGATTAAGTAGAGGTTCTGTCATAACCCCCCACTCCCCCACCCCGACCCCTTTTTCCTCCAAGTGAATTTTCCCTAATGTAATGAAACGGTCTGGTTAACCCAAATCTTTGGGAAGTGTCTGTATGATAGACTTAAAAAGGCAGTGGAAATCTCAAAAGCTTCCAGGCTGATTGATACTGGGTTTAACACCAAACACACAACCATACCTGTCTGGCGAGGCTGACAGAATCGGCATGGAGTCGGTCTCTCAGATGAGGATCCAGTTGGAAAGCCGGCGCTATTTCCACAACCTTCAAAACAACAGAATTTTATTACTAATGACACAAAAACCACAAGATGCAATAAACTGTCATCTACTTTCTTTCAACTCTGTGATATCTTCATCACCTGTAAAGTTCCTTTATCTGGAACAGTCTTATAAATTAATTTGATCACTGACATCTGTGTGGAAACATGTAACAAAATTGAAACATTTTGTCATTTTGATCCATCTGGCCTGACAGTGCAGCTGGAAATGTTCCACTCTCCTCCTTCATTCTCCTGCACAGTACGCTGCCTCTGACACATGCCACCTAATTTTTATTGACATGCCACTAAAATACTTTTTTTTTTTTTTTTTTTTTTTTTTTTTTAAAACTCATAGATAGTGAAAACATTGTGCTCTGCCACCCTGTCTTCCTTTTATTTCATGAATGGTAAATTGTCTGAGGCCTCCACTACTGCAATGAATTTTCCAATTCAGAACTTGAGCATTATGTTAATCTGCTCCGTCTGCTGTTTGATGATACATAGGTAGTTTAGATTTTGGGGTTTTTCTTTTTTTAAGCAAAAACAACATTAAAATCAGTAGAAATGCAAGCAGTGAAGGCAAAACAGTTCGATGAGAGAAACTCCCCATAGAGCAGTTGAGGACGACAGAGCTGGGCATCAAGTCTCCTTTGGTTCACTTCAGGTGATCCCAGTCCCGTTCCATAATCATATCATTTGCTGTTTACATAAAACTATTAATCAGCTAATAGTGCAGCTTTTCATAGGCACTCACTGAAATCTAAAAACATACAGAACAACCTCATACTTAGTTCCCTACCAACATTCAGTAAATACCATGATTCATTTTCATTTTTCCAGTAGCCATCAGTTTGATCCAGTATGTTTTTAGCCTTCACAAAACAGATGGTGTGAATCATTTGTAGTCTCAATCAGCCTTTTATTTAGACTGGCCATGGCTGCCGGGTGAGTAGAGTTCACCATGTTGGAGGCCAATCTGTTTCATCCTACTGTGTCAAACAAGTAAACTCATCCAAGGGAAATAATTGAATCTAGTTCAAAATAACGTTTCCCATGTCTGATTTAAAATAAGAACCACAAGAACTCAATTAATTTCCTATCAAATCTTATTCCAAAAAACATCCACTCCAAGGATGCAAAGCACTTCCAATATCCAAAGAAAAGCTAAAAATACCCAATCTGCATCTACCATCTCAAATCTATTTCAACAAGCGACTATTCTTATTGCTAAGATTCAAAATGATCTTAGATTAAGGGCAAAGGCAGATTAAGTCTCACAGAATTAAAGAAGATGAGCACTGGCATGAAGAGAGTCACTAATATGATTATCATCTATAATTTGATTAAAAAGGAAGAAAGTGATGAAAACATGATTGAAACTGCTTCGGGGTGACAATATGTAATGAAATATTACAAGTTAATCAGCTTCCGCTGATGAAAGCACTGCCATATTGAGTGACAATTAGACAACAATTTCCATTTTCCCCTTCATGTGGTATTCAGACATCTTTGTTAGTTTTGACAATTAGGTGATGTTGCCCCAGACAGAAAAATACAATCAAAAAAATAAAAACCAGAGAAATAGAGCTGGTTATTAAACATGTTGATTTGGAATTGTAGCTGCTGCAGTAGCTGTTAAGGCCCTCATTCACTCAGCAGTAGCAGTGGCTAATTTGTATTAGTTTATAATCCTCTCATCCTCTGCTGCTCAGGACATACGATACCCAGGGCCACCCATGATATAACAATCATTACTGTAATCAAGACTGTAATCACTTTATTTATTTATATGATGCGTAATTGACCCGTTTGCCTAAACAAAATGGAAATCTAACACTTCAGCCTGCTGCATATTCAGCATAGTGCAGTGCTTGCGGCATTGATGATCATTCCCGCTTATGACCTTTGTTTCATGCCCACCCACCATCACCATATAATCTCCATAACGCGGCAAAAAAGCAATAAAGCTCATCTTAAATACATTCAAACATAAGTTAGGGAGGATGAATTTTTAAATAAAGACTTCACCTTTTGGTGTCTCCTCTGAATGGAGCAGTCTCTCTCATAGAGATGGACCACATTACCATATTTATCACCTGGGGACAGAGAGAGATACAAAGAGTGAGGAGAAATAAAAACAATTGTAATATCAGTTTAAGTTTTTTCAAGTGAAAAATGTTCACTGTAAGGCACATTCATCAAGAGACATTTTGAGAACTCTGGCAACCGCAGACAGCCTGAGACTAAATCCTGACCATGTCACAAAATCAGGAACAAACAGTCACAATGTGTCTGTTGCTACAATTTACATTTTTAAAACAATCTAAAAACCAGCATGAAATGACACTTGATGATATTCTAAGTGGCTATAGACCGATGATGAGGGACCAGTACGTCCTTCCTACTACTTCAGTCACTACTGTAGTCTGTGTTGAATCCAGCAAAAGACTGGATAAAGAAATGTCTGGTAACATCCAAATAAACAATGTTTATTGTTTATTAGCAAGCAATTTCTCTGAAAACTGGCCATTTATTGATAAATGGATCAATCTTTTGGTCTATAAAACACTGAAAATTAGTGAGTCATTTTCAAGATGACATCCTCAATTTTCTTTTGTACCACCACCAGCCTCTTATTCTAATAGTAATAGTTATAACGGGCAAAGAAGGTCAGCAGTAGTTGGCATCAAATATGTTCCCAAAATAGCTCAGCTGCCTCCACCTATCCCCTGTCTGGTAGACATCACTCAGGTGTTTATCTAGGGACCATTTTTGACTAAAACTGAAAACGGAGACAGTCAAAAATTGTCTGCCGCATTTTGGAAAAGAGTGAGTGAGATTGATGATCTGAGGTGATGACATGTCTCACCCTGTACACAGTTCAGACATTTATTCAATATAATATAAAACATTATGCACTATGTGAAAGTGTCAAGTCTCAGTTTTAATTTGAATACATTTATATCAAAGAAAGAACTGACTGAGATATAGTCATATAGACACAGTGTTCAAAGACAGGTTAACAGTTACATTAACGTTCTTAACGGTCACATGGTCACGCCTCAACCAGACAGCTCCACTTCAGTCTAATAAGGGGCAGTTCTAAATCATCTGAGCCATATGTGAACACTTTTGTGTACAAATTAAATGCTGAAATAGCACAAAGTTGCCCAGAAACATTTAGTCAGCTGTTCAATGACTTTTTAACCTTTACAATTTGGGAACTTGTTAAAAAGGCCACATCTCTCATCGCTGAGGAAAATCTATTCATATTCAAGCTGAGACTTGACAGTTTAATCTAGAGTGTGTGTGTGTGTGTGTGTGTGTGTGTGTGTGTAAATATATATATATAATTTTTATTTCAGAGTGGTGAAACTCAGAGCCTGAAGGACAAGAAAATGTGCAACTATCCAAATATTTATGATCCAGCCTCAATCCCTTTTTTTTCCTCTGAGGCATAACACTTGCATTCACCACATTTTTTATTGATAAGACAAGCGTCAAAATTGATATCCTTTATATATAATAATCATATAAGAATTTATTAAACCCATCACACAAAGAGTAACCTGCAAGTTCACTGGTATGTCCAGGTGGGAGCAGGAGTGGAGTTAGGATAGAGAGAAATTCCAGATTCAGAGGAAACAGATGGAATAGTTTAAGAGTGGAAGGTAAGAGAAGACTTTATAGAAAAGGTGACAACAGAACAACAGAAGCTGACAACCGGTAATTCACAAAAGCCCTTATATGCCCTAAAGAAAACACTTACTCTCACACATAGCATGTAATGTCACTGAATACAACAGACATAAACACAGACACCCCAACAGATGTGCATCTAATAAAAGGTACTTACTGTACTGCGCACATGCATTTATGTAAATGATGACATGTACATGATGACATGTACAGTTTAGTACATTTTCAAAGTGTAGACACTTCCTCCAAGTGTGTGTGTGTGTGTGTGTGTGTGTATATATGGGGATGTTTGTGTGTGTTGAATTTCAGTTCAGAAATAGCAAGTGGTTGAAGACTTGCATCCACTATAATCACAATATAAAATGGCAGGAGAATCATCTGTCTCTCTTCAAAGTCAACTTTAATCAATTCACATAAAACAAAAAAACGGACATATAGTTCAAGGCAAACACAAAGGAATTGCAAAGTGCACTTACCAAGGATCTGTACTTCAATATGTCTTGGCTTTTCAATAAATTTCTCAACAAACAGGGCTCCATTCCCAAAGGCTGTCAGGGCTTCAGAGTATGCCCGCTGGTAATTCTCCTCAAGTTCCTGACAAAAAAGGAAAAGAAATCCATAAATGTCTGAGTAAGTGCTACTGCTCAAAAGGCAAAACTGTCACAGCAAGGAATTTGTTTGGTCGTCAAGGAGTCTTGCTGCCACTTACTTATTTACTTTCATTTTTCAGGTTATTTACTTTCATTTTGCAACATCTATTTGCTGTTTTAATCAGTATTTTATCCCTTGCCATTTACATGTTGTGTGGTTTTTATTTTTTGGACATGAATGTTGGGGGCAAGATGCTGCACAAAATCTGGGAGCAGGAGCTCATGACTGTACATGCTAAAGCTCAGTCTGTGTCAGTTTTTGATGTCCTGAAGTACAGTCCCCTCTACAGGGAAAAGACACCATCATGTCGTAACGTCTCCCCAGTAAGAAAAGATGCCTTTGGAGACAAAACAAATAGGAGCTCGAGGCAGGAACAGAGGTCATGTTATTTGTCAAATTGGGTTTTGCAAAAATAAAATATTTTATCAATTTCTGATTCATACACACACCACCCCCACCCTTCCATTTTCCCGAATATGAAAAATGAAACAAATCTTTCAGTCATGACTTCATAAAGACTGCTAACTGAACCAACAACATTCAAATTCAATTAAAAATCAAAAAGGGAAAAAAGATTAATCTATCATTATTTATATCAGAGGAAGTCAACAATAAGAATACTGACTTCCAGCTATGGCTGAGTGACATTTGAAATGGATTTCTAAGTCACGGCCTTGTTGTGAAATCATTTGTCCACCTCTATTTTTGTAAATGACGCCAAAGACTTTTGAAAGACTCAAAGTTAGCACATATCCATTTGTACTCTTTCCACATCAGTTCAGTCCGTCTGCCAGCTTTGGCCACTGGAGTTTTGATACGTGCAGCTCTACTTCTCTTACTCTTTAGAAAAGCACATCACGTCAAATCCTGAGCAAAAATCTGGCACTTTAATACTGCCTTGCTTATCAGTAAACATACACATCCTGTCCTACAATATGTTGCAAACAGTTATCCTCTCTCTGTTAATTCTGCATACAAATGACCCACAAGTTAGCCTTAATGGAATGAAAAGTCAACCTACGCATTGTTGCTTGGGGTCCCAACAGTGCAGAGAAACCTCTTTACAATTTCCTCACATCATATCAGCTTGGGCTGCTGCGGCCCCTATGACTCAACTGAATAACAAGAAATGTCAACAACTAATTAATTAGACTGGGGTACAACTCAGCAAAGGTCATACTTTCCAGTGGATTGCTGACTTGTGAGGCTCAGTGACTACAGTGCAACACAGCACTACCATTCTTTGTGTAGATGAGTGAGTAAAGCATGGGGCCACTGTGGCTGACACAAACCAGACTTGTTCAAACGTGAGATTTTTCTCTGGGTCAAGGGTTTAATGAATGTCACAGGCAGCGTGCCAACCTTTATATAACGAGCTGACGGCAAAATGAAAATGAAAGCTGCAACAATTAGTGAATTAATAAACTGACAGAGCATAGATGAACAGCTAAATATACACCTTTTCTAGATTCTCCAACATGAGGATTAGATTTGTTTCTGTGTATGATAACATACTGAATCTCCATGGGCTTTGGACAGTTGGTTGAATAAAATAAGAAATATTAATGCATCTTATTGAATGCTGGAATATTAAACTTGTTAATATGCCATAAATTCAAACAATAATTTAATCCGGCATTAAATCAACAAATAAAAGCCCAAAAGTTAAAGAAAAAGAAAATAAACTAAAACATTTTTGCATGTATTTAAAGCATACATTTACATAAAACACAAAAAGAAGCATATTTCCTATTTAGACAAATCTAATTATTTCAAACAGATGAGACATTTTAAGTGAGAGAAGAAAAAGCAACAGTGCTGATTTGCATGTAAAGATACATATAAGCTTGTAGCCATGAAGGATGAGGAGGTGTATTTGCTCTGTAAAGCTCTGATTCATCACTGATCCCTGCCGTCTTCTGTTTGATTGGACAACAACCATCTGTCTTCTGAAAAAGTTTGACAGTGTCACAACTTGAGGCAGAAGGAGAAGAAAGCTGCACTGGCTCAGATGGGTATCAACCACACATTCTCCCTCCAGTGCCCCTGGTAAAAGAAGCAATGGCACCAGGTTTCCACTGAAATAAACACTAGTGACAACTTGCCACTTCCTGGTGTCAACTTGCCTGAAGGAGTTCATTTCTCTTTAAAACACATATTTTGGATAAGCCCCCTCTCATATATTGATGTCCTGGAGTTACAGAAAACTCAGTTTGTTTAAATTTTATAACAAATAGTTTACGACCTCCTGTAATAAAATAATAATAATAATTACCCTTCCACTGAACTGTGGCAAGTGAAATTAGATTATTGCATTTATTTAGGTGTGTTTTTTTTTTAAATTTCCCAAAACAGCACTTAAAGTGAGTGTAGATACTGACAACCCATGCCAATATTGTCTGTACACAGTACAGTATTGCTACACTTTAGCAAATTTTGACAAGGTTCATTACGTATAGTATATGGAGCCTACCAGTTTGTTTCAGTTTTCCAGGCTTTATAGAGCATCTTTATTGTGGTTATGATTTTGAACTTATGTGCGACTGTGGCCTAGGCTAATGTAACGCCTCAAATGTTGATTGTCATCAAGTTGTTGTAGACTTTCATCAGAAACAAAATATATTTTTAACAAAAACAAATGACACAAAAATGATTCATGAATATACATCCACTACAGAGTACGCAATATGTGGCTAATGTCAGGACACATCCAGATATTTAGGACTTCGTGGCAGATCATCTTTACATTAAGATGCATGGCTGAAAAGTGGATCTTTAACAGTGACAATATTGGAACACATTATTTCCTAGCACCTTCTGCTAACGCAGGCGGATGAGCCTCCAACACACAAATGACTAAGGTTTCACTGGGTGACAGTGGCAATTTCACACACACCAAAACACACAGGGTTGATCGGCAGCTGGAAAGATAAATGACCAGTTTGTGATTTCCAAGCAATTTCACTTTAATGCAAAACAAACAGAAAATTAATGAATATGAATTCGAACTTCGTCATGAAGCTGGCCGGCCATCAAGTTGGGTTTGTTTTCTCTTTGCTGGACAAGCATCAAGACGGGATTTATGCTGTTAGAGAAACTGTCAAGATCACTGAAGTGTTCGTGTACAGTGGTAGCTGACAGCCTTACCTCGTACTCTCTGACCACCCTCATGCCTCGACCACCTCCTCCATAGGCTGCTTTGAAGATGATGGGAAAGCCATATGTTTGGGCAAACGCCTGCGCCTCGTGCAAGCTGGAAATGGGGGAATCTGTTCCTGGGACCACAGGGACACCTGGACAAGGATGGGTTGAATTAGAAATATGTAACTTTAAAAGTTGTTAATTGCTTTGTTTAATCACAAAAGAAGAAAAAAAAAAAAAAAACAGTGAATGATTTAAATAATCCATTTTATAATCCTATAAAACTGAAAATAACTATGCATTATGACAAGATCATGTTAGGTGGGGAAACAAATTGTCTGAACTATGTAACACAAAAAGGGCACTAATAATCTAGTGGATTGAGCACTGAGCTACAGATGCAGATGGAGCAAATAAAAGGTTGAAAAAAATATGACCCAAATTGTCCTTCCCCTCCAGGGAAAGTGAAATTAATGCTTAGAAAGTAAAAGCTGAGGGACATGCAAGCAGACCAATGCCACAGTAAATGGTGGAAAGGGGGGACAAGGGGAAGTAAGTCATTATCATGACAATAAGTGGGTTTAATTAGCTTTCAATTTTCAGTAACAACAACAACAACAACACATCAGTAACAGCCTCAGATACATCTGGCAGATATAATGAAGTGTCTTGCCTCAAGTAAATATATAAATGCTACAATTTTTAATGTAAAATCCCACAAAACGCTGAACTGATTCAAATTATGAGCTTCACTTCAAATGACAGTTCCTCTCATCCTCACTCTATTTTGACTGACATCCTCCTCCATACCTGCACTGATGGCCAGGGAGCGAGCCTCCACCTTGTCTCCCATCTTGCGAACCGTCTCTGGGTTTGGTCCAACAAACATCACTCCTGCGTCAGCGCAGGCCTGAGCAAAGTCAGCCCGCTCAGAGAGGAAACCGTAGCCTGGATGGATAGCATCCACATTGTTGTCCTAAGAAGTGAGAGAGATAAATGGGTGAAGAGAAGGTCATTTTCATTACTTTCTATGCAATGTAGGTGTTGACTTGGGAGTAACTACTTTGAAACTCATCCCACTGAAGTTATTGAACTGAGAAATAGCACTTTTCTAAAACACATTTTTATTCACATTTAATTTAAAGTTTGTGCTAAAATATTTGCTAGTGGAGGAAATGTAGCCCAGCTAAGCAACAGGAGTTATGGTCAACAGGGAGCCGCCATGGAGCCTTAGTTAACACTTGGCTGAATACTGGTGAGGAAAATAAAAATTCATTCCACACACTAGCCTGCATGCTTTTGCAAGCCGTGCACAGACACCATTGAAAAGATTTTAAATGTCACTTCAAGCAAAACGACTCTGTGATAATGGCATATTTTATTCTCGTTCTATCTTAACTGAAGTCTCTCTAATCATCATCTGCTCAATGCACACCAGTAGGAGTCTGAATGAGTTGACAGGCACACATAAATTGAGGGTCAGGGAGAAGCTACTAAGAGGAATATACATGCTTGCATGGGGTAGCAGACAGATACAGTAGCAGCCGAGCTTGACAGATAGAGCCATCTCTTGATCAGTATGTGCCATCTGCTCTTGATACAAGGTGGACTTCAATTATGGGCCATCCAGCTGTTACTGGAAGGCCAGAGGAGGCATTAAGCTACACACACTTAATGCAGCAAGTACATGACCACAAGCAGGTACACCCAAACACCTACTCAGACAGACAGACAAACACGGACAGCAGATGGAGCGTCACACTTAACACAACACCCCAGGTTAATACATTCATACAATCAAGTCATACGAACATGTGCTTTCACATTTTCAAGCAGGCATACACATTATCACATACAACACTGCTAAAAAAGACACACACAGAAGGTACTGGGACAGAAACAGATGGTTATTTTGGTCACAGGGTAATAGAGTGATACACAGTGTGAAGAATAACGTACACTGAATATGAAAAGTGAGAGCAGGAGAGTAAGCATACACACACGAACAAACACACACACACACACGCGAACACACACACGCACATGCACACGGGGGGTGGTTGGGCTCCCAAATAGACAGACAGATTTTGAGAAATTAGTTGGACGGCATAGACTCCTCAATTTGTCTGGCTGACCACATGCCCACACAGGAAATTATAAAACCGTGAGAGATTGATCAGAAAAATGATAATGAACAACTGGCAGCATGTCCTGCAGGGATGGAGAGAGGATGGAAGCCACAAGAAACCAATGATCTAACACTATGATAAGTGGCAGAGGGGAGAAAAGCAGAAGGAGAGAGAAGAAGAATAGTGAAAAGGAGGGAAATGAAGGGAAGCATGGAGAAAACACTGACACAAGGAGGCAAGAAACAAGGGATGAAGGGCATAGAGCAGGAGAGGTAGAAATAAACATGGGGACAGGTGTTTCAGGGATAGACTGAGAGGTGCTTTCCTTTTTCTTTCCATCAACCAAGCTAGATTAGTGTGAACAGAGTGGAATAAAAGAGATCTGTCTGTTACTTGAATAGAATATTTCTGGACCACCTGAAGCCAAATCTGAAGGCAGCTACACGCAAGTCGATCTAAAACTTCAAACTTTCTTGTTATAAATGCTAAATAATCGTGTAAATTAGACAGCTCTAGAGGTGTTTTTAGGCATAGTTTTTCATTTTGGATAAAGACTGTCTACCCGTTCACCCCTGATTCTGGTCTTTACGCTAAGGTAAGCTAATTGCCGATCATCTTTCAGCTTTTTAAACGGCTCTATATGCACAGATGAGATAATAAAATCTTATTTCACACCCAGAAAGAAAGAACTTTTCTTTTAATCCTAATTAAAGACTTCCTACGACTACTTCATGTGTAAAAGCCTTCAAGCAAAATGAAGAAAGATTGCTTATTCAAGCTTGGTAATCTTTTTGAACAGTTGGAGACATTGTTCTTTATCAAAATTTGTTCATATTTGCATGACCTGCTGGTGCAAGATGTGCAAGCTTCTTTCATCAATTTCTATAAACTGTATTTGTTACACTGGAGAGTTGAGGTAAAATAATCTTTCATTGTATGGAAATGCAATGGTGACACATTAATGCCGATGATAAGTGAGGAGTATTACACATCTTGTTACATTTCCCTTCAGACAAGTGAAATCAGTAAAGCAAACAGTACAAGTGTTAACACTAAGTACCATCATATTCTGTGGTGAATGCTGTTTACCTTGGCTACTTTGATGATATCAGGAATGTGCAGGTATGCAGCGACTGGTGGCAGGCCTTTTCCAATCAGGTAAGCCTCATCTGCCTTCTGCCTGTGAAGACAAGTGCAACAGATTCCATTACTGAGGCAAAAAAGGGTCAAAAATGTACACACAGATGACACTGATGAGCATTGAGTTCCAAAGTACATAACAATTATGGTTTCATAACTGCATTTCAAAGCTCAGTAAATACCAGGCAGCCATATATAAAAACAGTGACATAAACAAAAACGAGGAATGAGGGAGAAGGCAGAATCATGAGGAATTAAAAGCTTGTAACAAGTTGGGGAGTAACAATTAGAAAAAGTGGTCAGAGGAAAGGCTCAGTCAAGTGGATTAGTATGTTTGAGTATGTAAACTACACAGTGATTACCTGAATGTTTGTAATGTCAATACAATCATACTCATGTCCCCACTTAATACCAAGATAAAAACAAAAACTAGCCCAAAGCACTAAAAATGCTCCCCAGCTGCCTTTAATTTCTGTTGGCTCTAATCAAATGTTAGCATTTTGTGGTCGATACCAAGCAGTGACAGACATCTTCCTATTCCAGTTTTACTTAAAACACTTTAGAACCGTTTTGCTTTAATCAAGCACAGATTGTTACCTGTGCATCTGTCCAGTGTCTTGCTCAGAGTAGACAGCCACGGTACGAATCCCCAATTCAGTGCAGGCTCTGAACACACGGATGGCTATCTCACCTGGAGGACAAGAAGAAATGAGTTAAGAATGGAGGAGGAAGCTTATTCATTCAGCAGACATTATGTGTATTTTGATACATTTTGCCTCCTAATTTCCCTCCTAGCTGATACCTTGCCTCTCCTCCCTCTCCTGTGTGTATGTGTGTGTCTGGTGGGAGATTTCTTTCATTGAATTTCACATTATATTAAAAAAAAAAAAAAAAAAAAAAAATTTAGCATTAGAGGTAATTTTTACCAATGCTTCCACTGAGAGAATGTTTTATATTTTATTTCAATAACTTTTTATATCATAAAATGAAAATGTGTATACCATATTTGATAAGTTAAAATAAGATGACTCCATTCGGTGTTCTTAAATACACTCACTGAAAAACTCACTCCAACAGGTCTACTGTTTTTGTAACAGTGTAAAATCTCAGCTTTAGACAAGAAAAACACTGCATGTCTTTCATCTTGCTGTCACAAGAGCCAAATACTTGTTTTTCAGGCAACATGTCGTGTGGGGGAGAAAAAAGTTTAGTCACTGAAAACTAGCAAGATGTGTTTTTGAAGAGAAGGGCAGTTTTCAAACATTTGAAGAGCTGAAAAAGGGAAACAAAATGAGCAAGAAAGAAAAAAATTCTGCAAAAGAAAAGTAGGAACGTAAAAATGAGAGGAGAGAAGACAAAATGGTATGAAAAACCAAACAGTTGAATTGTAATTGATCTAGGGATGAGAAATCAAGAGAATATCAGGTGAGACAATACTGAAAATTTAGAAAAGAACAATGTAAAAAAAAGAAAAGGGATACAAGAAAAGGCAACTACGTGGAGGTTTTAAAGAATTGAGGTACCAAAGGAAACACAGTTTGGCAAGTTTAACAAAGTGACAAATACGTGGAGAGGAGACAAGAACACCAGTGGAGGGAGAAGAAAAAAAAAAAAAAAATGAAGTAAGGAAAGAGAAGAGGAGAGCAGAGGGGAACAAAGTCACAGGAGGCAAAAAGGAAGACAGCCAGTGGCTCCAAGGAAAATCACATCTGACAAGTGCTGAAAAAGAAAAGGAGTGAAAAGGGAGAGAGGAGAAGAAATGAGGATCTAGGAGAGGAGGTAAGACAGGGAGACGAGAGCAGGAAGAGAAAAAAAAAGAGGACATATTAGAGATAATATTAGTGAAAGAACAGAGAGGCAATGGCAGAGAGAAATGTGCTTCGTCAAGTGGAATCTGGGCCGATATGATATGATGGTCCACTCTGCAGGTGCACACATGCACACACACGCACGCACACACACACACTCTCTTGGCTACACTCAAGTGTGATGAATGTGATCTAACGTGGTGTTGATATTGCGTCACACCAGATTGTCGGTAAAACGTTGCGTGCCTGAGAGACCGTGTGAGTCAGTGTCAGAGGCCACGCTCTATATGAATCAAATTAATGGATTAAAGCAGTGAAATAGAGCCTCTGTAGAAGGGCAGACATGAATGTATGCATGTATGTACAGTGTTTCATGTATAGCAGAAAAATCAAGTGTCTATGTTTGGAATCTTATAGGAAATCCACATACTGATCAATCTAAAATAATGAAACACTGAACAAATTTAAACATTTCAAATATAACGGGAAACTCTCAAAAGCAATTAAAACAAAATACATGAACACATTTATTCCTCAATCAAATCCCGCATGTGACCTGAAAGAATCACTAATTACACACTGGTGGCCTCTCTGGACGGCATAAAAGCATTAACAGGAGGGGGTCTGATTATTACAAGTGTTATCAAAGTATATCAGTGATGCTTATGCTGCACATAACAACCAGTAAGTGCTTAGTGTTTGGAAAAACTCTTAACCTCTCTCTGATATTTCCATTCAATACCCCACTTGTGGTGATTTATTGCAGTTTAGAAAGGAATAAATAGTTCTTTTGCTGTTGGTGGGTGCAACTGTTTTGTGAACAAATACAAAGTATAAACTATGTTTTATTTAGGCTCCTACACTTGCATGCTGTTTTATTTTATGCCTTTATAATCAAGAAAGTTAGGGCTAGAGTAAGGTAGAGCAAAGTCAAAATCAGTTAAACACATACACAATGTCCTTGAGTAAAACGAAGACGGTGGTAGTTTATAGAAATTCACTGCTTCTGCATTAAGACAAACACCAGCTAGTGCAGCCATTCACGTATAATGTGTGTTTAAATATTAGCATGTGCCAAGGCAAACTAAGTGGTGGCTATTAAAAATTAAGAATCTGTTCTTTTGCCTTAGGAGAATTGTAAATGTTGTAACTTTTCTTACATTATACATGAAACAGCAATAATTGTATTTAATTTAATGGTACTATCACAATGCAATTGCTTGTCTTCTTCAGTGGTGAGTTAGTACAGTTAGGATGTAGTGCAGAGGGAAAGAGGTCTTACCTCTATTGGCCACCATGACTTTCTTGATTGGTCGATACTCGTTCTGCGGGGCAGAGTGGGCAAAGCGGGAGAGAAGACACACCCGCCGCACAGCCAACAGGCTGAGACTGCCCTGGACTGCAGCGTACCTCAACATCCTAAAAAACCAAAAAAAAAAAAAAAGAAGAAGAAGAAGAAAAGTGTTACACTATCTCACACTACCTACACTGCATATTGCAAATTTGACTTATCAGCAAAAGGTGAAGGAAACAGGCAACAGAAGCATACACAACATGGGTGAACTTTCACAGACTGACACATCACACAGAAATAGATATGTTCTTATGACAGGATATCAAACGGATCCTCTGTGCTACATGCCTCAAAATAAAAGAAATTATATGCAGTGGTTTTTCAGCAACATGACAGCCAGCTACTCAGATATGTAACCAATTTAGCTTCAAGTTATCAAATTAAGATCAAACAGAACCTGCTGCTCACACTTTCTCTACATAGAAGGCATTTTCTAAACTCCTCCGTTTGCCAGACAAAAGAAAATGTATGAAACAATCAGATAAGACAATACTAGAAAATTATGAAACAAGAATTGTGAGCTCCCTTTGAAGAGATTAAATCCACTACAGCACCAAGCTCTAGTAAGTTGTCACCAAAGTTAAGTCACTTTGAACTGCATTGTATTTTCTCAGAACACTTTAACTGGTCTAATGCTGATCTTTATACAGAATCATGAACTATTCTTGTGCTCCAGAGGAGAAGCTGCATTATTCCTGGACAATAAAACAATCACAGTAATTATCATAATATAATTATCCTCACTAGCAACATAACAGTGGTTATTATTAATATGGTTAAATTAATATTTATTAGTAAAGGTGTTGACACACTGAGACCATTACATTTATATAATGATCAACTTTACAATTATAATAGTCTATTTTTTCTTTTCTTTTTTTTTCTTTCACTCAGCAGCACAAAGAAATCTGCTTTTACAGACATGAAGGAAAACACTTTTCACATTTATTCTGATAATTAAGTAGGTATGAAAATCTTTGTGATTTTCGTCCCGAACTGTGTTATCTATGAATAATTTGAGTCACTAACAACTGTTGTGATGTGTGTTTTGTGAAAAGACTGTTCTTTTCTGTTCTTTGTTGGTTTCATGATGAGGCCTGAGAAAATAGAAAATCGCCATCTTGGGGTTTTATCACGTTCACTATGATGAAATACAATAATTTCAACTCTATAATCACTGTATTGTGTGCTGAAATGAGCCATCATCTATATATACACCATACAACCATTACTAGTCTGATAAAATCTGAAGAAAAAACATTTTAAAAGACAAATTACATATAAATTCAAACATTTTCTCAAGTACATTTTAAAACTAAAGCTGTTCAAAGACTAGATGAGCCTTTGGCTGTTTAAAAAGTTATATTCAAATTAGTTCCAGGAGAGTAACATTTCATTTCCATAAAAGGAAGAAGGGCGTTCAGCAGCCAATCAGCTGCTGCTCTGTTCACCAGTACTCAATCAGCTGCAGGTGTGTCTAATTAAAGACAAGTTTATGATGTACGTTTCCAAATTACAATAAAATTAAGGCATTTATTATATTTTACCACGCAAGAAACTTCAGATACATAATTCAGACTGCAACTGAACAATATAAACTGCCCCATTAACCCCGCTCATAAACTTAATTGTTGGGAAGAAACGAACTTGCTGATATTTATCTTGCAAATAAAAAACCAATTTTGTCCACAGGGACATCAACCAGGGTGGCTGATTGGCACAGACATGCTAATTTAATGTTAAACATTATAAACAACAACCCCGAACTCTTTGTCAGCTGAACACTTTATTTTTTTATTTTTTTTCTCCATTTTCACCCTCACCCTGCCCTGGTTTGAGGAGTACACTCAAACAAAAAAGACCATCCAATTTTCACATGAAAAGGGAATTTCTTTAGCGAATAAAATGTCCACACAAAACAATCATCCCACCTGACACTATCATCAAAGATTGATGGCTGCACTAACCAACTTGCAAACTTGAGTTACCCACTTTACTACCACATGTGAATGCCACATGGTACAAACACTCAGAAATACACAAACACATGAAGGTACAAATAATCAACAACTACCTCAGTGAGACGGTAAACAGCTCATTCACTGTGTGCTATCTTGCAGCTTTACTAACGACTGATGAGGAAACTTCAGCTTCAGGAGTGGAACCTTCTTCTGGTCCGACTTTTGTGCTGGATCACACCTCACCGACAGTCCTTTGCTGCCTCACTGTGGTCAAATAGCAGTAATGCAGTCAATGAAGACACCCACAGAGATGCAGAGGCCCTCTTTATTTTCAGAATAAAAGCTTTTTGTTGTTTGTCAAGTTATGTTTACCAATAAATTTGATTTGTTATGCACTTCCGGGCTTGCTCACACAACACATAAAACCAATGTAAAAGGTCATATCATACCTACATGCAATGACGTTACAAGACACCACCATTTTTGTAACTTCAAGTTTTACAAACAACATGTTAGAATGAGTAGTAGAGTAAACCAAAGGGACACAACATGAAAAAAATGAAAGTTTTCTATATATATTAATGTGTATTTGTATAGAAGAGTAACAAATTAAACATAAAGTGTAACAGTAAGGTATTGTTCAACTGAACTGAGATCTGATGACTACGTCACAACATATAACAGATAATGTTCATACTCATCCAACCATTCAACGACCTCCCTTAGCCGGTAATCTTGTCTTGACACCCAGTCATCCGATCAACTCCAAACTCTGTGTCAGTGTCAGCTGCAAAGTTTTTTGTATGAGCAGTTGTATGTCATAGTTTATGTGACAATGTTGCATAAACTGTGACACTGTCGATGCCACATCAGGCCAACTAATCGACCGCTACCAGCAGGCGCAGTTTGACTGGATACTGCAGTAGTCCCAGTAGTAAGTGCAAATGGAGGAGTCGGTCTGTCTGTACCTCTTCAACAACCAGTCACCTGATTGAAGTTGAAAGGTGTTTTGAGGATACAAAAATTTAGTGTCGTCTGTGACATTGTTTAAATCAAGTGGGTGTCAAGAAAACTTTAACCATCACAAATAAAGTGAAATAAGCAGAACTATAAAATGAGAGCAGTTCAGCAACCAGACAAGTTCAAACATGAAAGTAGTACAGGTCTTGTGACTTCACACCATGTACAAGTTATACTCAAAAACACTACATATGGTCCCATGTCTCGCCATGTACTGTAGTATGACATTATGATAGAAAGCTGAGGAAAACACTAACCACAGTCAGATTGTTGTTACATGTACTGTAGCACCACAAAGGCTAAAACCTCCGCTGGGTGGGAGACAGTGTTTCAAGAAGTTTCTCCAAAGAGCCTTAAACCACAATGAATGCTGGCATCTTCTCCAAATATGATATATTGACACATGAAGAAAACAATGTAAATTAATTTTAGTTTAGTCTAATCTTAGACTTTGCAATAACACTGTTAGTTAGCAATTATTCCTGAGTCTCTCTAAAGATGAATAACCACATCTGTCTTGTAAAGGTGTTGTGTACAGTACCAAACCACTGCAGTGAAACATATAACACATAAGGTAATGTGACTGTATAGCCCAAGTAACTAATTTTGAGTGACACTGCCTTGTTAGCTTCTTAGCCTATCCCAGCATGCAATAAGTGAAAGTTCGAGATACATTAGATAAGTCCCCAGCCTGAGGTCAGTATCACACATTCAAATATATTTTGGGGTAATTAAACAAACAATCAAATGATTAAACTGCTGAATATAAACCCAGAAATTAATTTAGTTTTGTTTTTGTTTTAAATCAATACCTCATTCATCACTGACCAGTTATATCTACTGAGTGTTTGTGCTGTGGAAAGAATGTCGCCAGACACCATAACCCAGATTAGATAGCACATGACAAATACTGCTAAAGACACTCTTGACACTTTTTTGTTTGTTTTGTCTTTTTAATCAAAATCAAGAATCAACACTGTCAGACGTTGAATGACTGGACACAGCAGGCAGTGTAAGCTCAGGCTGTAACTCTACACTTCATCATGGTAAAAAGCATCATGGTATGAGACAGATACAGTTTCTCCAGAACTGAACACAACAGGAAGACGACAACAGACCAGGAAGAAACAGGAGAAACTCGACTGTCAGACAAAAACAGATCAAATATTATCTGTGTCCCGCACCTTATATCTCCAACACTGCTCTGAATTACAACCTCTTACTAAAGAAGTGTATTTATTTGTGGCAAGGATCAAGTTACAGAGGTATTTTCTGCTAATTCCACTCAGCTATCAGTTAGGACTCAAGTGAGTTCTGTAATTAGATGTTTTTTATGTTTTAACTCACAGATGATCGTATCTTACAATAAAGTAAGACAAATACCGTAAAGATATCATGCACTGAAATATTAATGGTAGTTTGAAATAATTGCTAATGTAAGTTGTGGTCTTTTATTTAAAAGGCTTTTTGTACACACTAATCTTTCACATCTGGAAACTAACACATACTGGTGCTTGCAATGGAAACAAACCTAATGACCTGAGAGAGAGTTCAGTGATGATACCATTGATCTGACTGTAAATCAGAGTGCATGGTGCCATTACGATATTACAGATGAGTGAACGTGCAACACAAAACAACATGTCTATAACTATAACAAATAAGCAATGGGTAAAATCAGAAATAACCTTCAGCACTGTAATGATGATCTTTTGTGACAAATTTTACAGTTTTTATTGTATTGCATTACAAAATATCCCTTAAACTGATGCTTTGCTGTTTTCTGACCAGAGTGGGAACAAGAATATATTTCTGATCTGCATATAAACTTCTCAGATTCCTAAGTTAGCCTGAGATTGATCTACTTTCTGTCCCCTGAGTCCAAAACAAACATGGACAAACAGCAGTTTGCTTTGTTTATGCTCCACATATGCAGGTTTGCTGCAACTCTAGGATTTTTTAAATCAACGTTTCTGTTCACTATTGCCTTTTATCAAATCAAAGAATTACTCATTTCTCATACTGCACTGTAACATCTTCTGTAACATTTTCTCTTGCTGCTATTTGTATTTTACATTAAGAACTTTTAATTATCTTTTTAATGAAATAAGTTACACAAATAAAATTGTCTCATCTAAGGGTAGCAAAGGCATTTTTCAAGGCTATCAGACTACAAGAAACAAATAAGAACTAGTCTGTAACTTCTGGCCTCAACATGTCCTCTTCTGTTATTCTAAGATTCTAAGATTTCTCTTTTTGACACCATAATTCAACAGCATGGCAGTGTAGCTCACTACCCTCTTCCTGCTATTCTTCTTGTCTCCCCTGCTTCAGCACCGGTAGTATGACTCACTGCCAAAATGCAATGAGGCAAACTCAAGGATAAGTTGTGGTATGAGAGGAATTTAAAATGGTGGAGAGACTCAGGCTGCAGAAGAGCAAATTTAGGATAATTTTGGTTTTGGCAGCCCAGTGTCCTTTCTTGTCATTTGTCTTTTTTTTCTTGGTCCTTCTAAATACTACAAAAAAGAAAAATGTTTTGTGATTTAGTGTAAGATATAAAGGACAGAAGGGAAAGTGAAGACAATGATTTCTAGACAATTTGGTAAAAGATTTTATCACAGCAGAAAAATTGCTTTCTTGGAACAAGTTTGAGAATAACTTTTTTATCAGCAAGTTCTCATTCTCAGTTACAAAGGTAAAGGCCCCAAATCATTTATACATAATAGAAAGATTAGGGTACTATGGACAAAAGAATGGTCATATCAACCAAATAAATTATTTATTTCAAAAAAGCTGAGAGGATAAGGAGGGGAAACAACCAGGTCACAGAGATCACTGAAAAACCATGATTTATCTGTCCCACAATAGTTTCCAGACTTCTTCAGGACATGTGCCAGATCATCAGAGATATACAACTCACACCAACACCTCACACAGGAAAACAGAGAGAAAAGCAACACATAATAGCACAAAAATAAAACACCAAGAGGCATCCTTAGGTATCCTGAGGAAAACCAGATCCCGATAAAGGACTGACCCGACAATAACGTTGGCTGGATTCATAGTTTATCTAACTTTATTCACTTCAGTTCAGTTCATTTTCTCTGTGTACATCCACAGTTCCCTGCAGATCCTAACACAAGAACAAAAGGCAAAAGAAAAATAGATTCTTCCTTTATCCAAATATCGATAAATGTTTATTATTAATACTTGTGTTGCAGTGGCCAGTTAAACACACAGAACAGATCGATCTTATTTGGACACTTATAGTATTTATTTTATGCTTAGACCCCATACTTGCACCCACATTATCACAATGATGCAATAACACACATCCATAACAAACAACAAGTTAATATTCTTCCTAATTCAAACTTTTTGAGATCATTTAAGATTATGACCCACAATATCTAAGGTCTCTATGGTCCCATAAAGAGCTATTAGATGTAGAACATGAGATGTTATCTTGGACAAATGCTTCAGACAGATGCTTTGCTTCTTTACAAAACTGTACAAATGAATGTGCTCCCTAATCTTCTCCGTTCATTTTAGAGGTTACCAACATTACCAGAATTTCTAAGGCAATGAAGGAGACCGGGAATTAGACTAAAAGCATCACAGCTCTCTAAAACATGTGGTAGAATCACTCTCTAAAATCTAAGAGACTATTTTGGGTCTGTAAAAGTTAAAACAATATGGATTAAGGTTATTGGCTCAGACAGCCTGGGGGAGGCCAATTTAAAAGACCTTTATTTCCCAAGACGACACCCTAAAGGTAACTCAAATGGTCAAATGGACTAGAGACACACTCAAACTGATGGATATATAAAAGATATATAAAGTGATAAAAACAAGGACAGAAGCAGTCAACATTAACTCCTTATAGATGGCAAGTGTTTGTAAGCATTTGTAAGTGTTTATAAAATATCAATAGAAAAGAATAACATATGTTAAAAACAAATTACAAAAATAAGAATTTGGCCAATAGACCATGTGTCTATTTTGTGTTATTTTGTTTGTTTGTTTGTTTTGTATGTTTTGTATTATGTATTCTACAGAGAAACAAAGCAACCATTCTAAAAAAAGAAAAAAAGTTAAATTATTTTAGCATAATTCAGCCCACCATTATACTGTTAGTATGAGCATATATTCTGTTGTACAAACTCATGAAAACAATCTTTAATGACTTGATAAGTCTCAGAGACAGTTTTATACTCCACGAGGCCAACATTTTTCTCACACACGAAACAAGTCACCTTCCTGTGTTATCTACAGCTACTGCAACCAGTTCTACCTGTGTATGTTGCTACTCCTGTCTGAGTGTGACCGTCCAAACATATACAACCACATCAGCAAATGACATCTCCTTTACCAGTTGTAGCCAACAAGGGCATTATCAGTCCATACCAATATTTGACTGATGTACTGGTGCATCCCCAGCAGGAAGCACAGGACAAATCTGCACCAACACACACTAACCATTTCAAATACACAACATGGAATCAAACAGGAGACCAGAAGGAATTCATCACACACACAAAAAAAAACACTAAAATAAATGTTGGATAAATTGTGGTCCACAAACTGGAAACTCTACCTTCATATTTAGTAATGTCCTGATGAAACACACACACACATGTTGATGTGTTTATTAAAAAGAGGTGTATTTCCATGGCTATATTAGTTCAGTGAAGTGATATGAATCCCTCTTCACATTCTGCTTCACACATAAAATCATGCCTGCCCTTACTCATACACACAAATCAAACATTTTTTCTCCAGAGTTTTTATTTTTGTTAAATTGGTCTTATGCATAAAATCTATAAAACGATTTATAAAAAGATATAGTTCAAAAAACAGCAGACAAAAGTGTGAATATGATTGTATAAGTTGCTGAATGAAAGAAACCATGTTTTTTTTTTTTTTTTTTTTACTTGAACTGGTCTCAAAATGCCTTCATTGTTGCACAGAAATTTGACCTTTATCTTTCACTTTAGCCTGAGAAACTAGATGCGAGTAGGATTGTCTCCTTGGTTCAAGTATGGACATGTTGCCTTTAAACCAACCTATTCAATCACTGCAGGCAGAGAGAAACAAAATCTGTGTTAAGTTATCCAGCAGCAACATTTAAAACCACAAGATTCAACAACAAGGCTCTAAACAAGTTTCAGACCCCTAATTGTTCCAAGCATTTAGGCATAGAAACTCTGTGAAAACATTGTCAACTCAGAAGGACTTTGTTCTTTTAGTCTCTGTATGCTGACTGATGAGGTTTCAGCTGCTGTATCTGTCCAGCGCTTGGTCATCTCTCAATAATCTGTTATTTAAGTAAAAGTTACTGTACAACTTAGTCTACACCTGAATCCTGAAAGCTAAAATCTCTTACAACTGCTACACCATAAAAAGAGGACTGAATGAGATGATAGTAGTGAGGAAAAAAGGAATGTAGATGTTTCATGCCAAATGTACTCAATGACCTCCTCATGCTCTCTCTGTGTCTGCACCACAATATATATTAGGGTTAGATATTGGTTTTTTTTGTTTTTTGTCAACATATCCATTTGACAGCAAAGAATCACGTAAAATTTGAAAAGCCACATCCACGCACCAATCACTGTTATATCCAAAATTACAGGTCACTGTCCACTGGCAATGATGTGTGTGTGGTGGCTGGCTGTTAAAAACAAACAGCAGTGTCTGGTTCATACATTAACTTCCTGAAGATCAAAGTCCTGTTCTGTTTTGACGCACAAACCAAGAGATAATATGACACACAAACACACATATCTAGCATCAACTTTGCCCTAATTGGTTGATCCTAGGGCAAACACATAGCTTCCTGCACGCATTCACAATTCGTCAAACAAGTAAAATCGGTGTGAGATTTGAACTCCAGACAATCATGGTTTTATGTTGTAGTCGTGACACTCACTTCATGAAAGGACATCAGAGAGGACAAAAGGACAAAAGGACATAAAAGGTGTCCAACTTTGCAACATCCTGTCATGTTTGTTTTCTAAAGGCACCTTTATCTATTTAACCTTGATTCCTGGCATGTGGGAAATTCCCTTCTGGGCTTCATCATCATAATCATTCTCCAATCAAACTATCACAATCAAAAAAGCCTCTACTAACACTGTAGCTGCTGGAGAAATTATGACACGTTACTTCCCAATTAGCTTTATTTTTAGATTAACAAAAGAAGAAGAAGAATTATTATTCATATTACATTATTTATTCAATTTACATGTGTCATGTTTGTAATTTGCTATGAATACAAATATTCTACATGTTTCGTAGGCTATTTTTAAAACACAATATAAAACACAATTCTCTTATATGAATAAGATAAAATGAAGAAAATTTGTTATGGAGTTTGAATCATCAATTCCATATAAGCATTTTGTATATATTTCTGCTGCACAATAAAGAAAATTACAGATGAAACCAACAACAGTTTCACCACCTGTGATTACTGGTCTCATCATCTAACACTACAGAGGTGTGGCTTCAACATGCTTAAACAGGACATTTTTGTAAACCCTGTAATCGTCAAGGGAGGTGCAGATACATAATGTTGTTCAGCGTTCAATCTACAAAAGCAGCATATGAAGTGAAGTCTCTTTGAATCCATGTAGCTCCTGAAATACAATCACCTGTCATTCGATGCAAAGAGAGAGAGAACAGCAAAGAATGGAAAACGGGTGTGCATTCATCCACACTCCCTTCCTTCCTCCCTCCTTCGACCTCCAGACCAGTGCTACTCAAGCCTAAAAGCATACAACAGATGAACATTTTCCATTAAAAATTTGCGCAACTTAGCCTAAATGGAAACATAGCAAGTAGGAACACAGACCAATAATTACAAAGAATAAAGATCAGTTGTTCTATTCAAAACAACTTTTGACCATGAAGTAACAGGCTGAGGTAAATAGTATGAGTCAGACAAATAAAAATAGACAGAATATGGTTGAGGTTGCAAGTAACTTTTAAGATCAGCTGTACCAGAACAGTGAAGTTTAAAAGGTTCCAAGTATCAACAGAAACACAGGAAGAACAAGGTTACCAAGGCTGACCCTGTTTGTGTAGACAAACCAAAAACTTGTGACTGGACTAAAAAGTGGGCAGTGGCGGCATAAAAGGTAGAATATTGAGCTCAAAATGGGAACCTGGGTTTGAGTCTGGGACACTTCCAAAATAAAAATTACCACCTCAGGGTTGCATACATTTCCCAACCAGTCAAGTTCCAGAAAATATGTTCTCAATAATCCCTTCTGTTCCGTGTTATGGTGGCGAATAATGGCCAAAAAACACTGTTTGGATATAAAATGTCATATTATACATTTTGACGTGTGTTCAATTCTGTTATAAATAGCATAGCAATTCTTAAGTTAAGGTCAAAACTGTATTTCTTGAGGTCACCTTGACCTTGACCTTGACCAATGACACCAAATACAAATCAGTTCATCTTCGAGTCCTAGTGAAGGTTTGTAACAAATTTACATCCCTGAGATAATGTTCACAAGAATGGGACTGTGAACATGTGAACATGGGTCAATCCTATATTGCGCTTATTTATATGTAATATTGAAAAGATGTTACTGCTGTTTTCACACATTCATGAAGGTTAAACTAAATGTAATAGAAAATAACAAAAAGAGGTTGTGGTACACTGACAGGCTTTTTGAGCTGATGGAAACTGCTGCATTTTTCTCTTGAATTTCACTCAGGTTCTTCACCAGCTGTATCAACAAGATGAGCTGACCCCTTGCTGCTACAGGCTGTCCCTTTAGGATATCAATATAATAGAGAAACACAACTAATTCTTTAAGTGCATGTTGCTGTCTTGGACACTTTTCATTGTTTTACCGAGCTTCAGCATATGTTAATCAATTTTTTGATGGTCTATACAGACCGTCAAGGTTACTGATATTGGAGCTTTTATATATATTCTATTCTGAAAAAAAAAATAATTGCTTGTAATTGCTTGCAAGAGAACTGTGGAGAAACAGGGTGAGAGAGAGCAACAGTTTGTACAAACTGATAATGTTCTGCTAAACCTTTGTCCATCTCTAAACAGTAAAGTCTGGCCACTAGCAATTAAAAAAGTATTTTGATTCACCTAGCTGCATGAGAAAATGTGTGTGGAAGCATTTTCTCTCTTTACAACCAGAAGTTTATAACCAGAGTGGGTCTATCCACCCACCAAACACATTTTACACTCCTTGCGTGCTAATGTGAGTAATAAGGCATTCACACATGACACTGCCATGCTTTAATAGACCCCCTTTAACCTCACTAAACTTTGAGGGAAGAAGCAGAGTCCAGATGTTGCTAATGCCTAACATTCCTGCAGGCCATCACATTTCTGCTACCTGATGAAAGAGGTCTCTATCTATCATTTGTATCACTTTATCAAATATAAAATAACCGTATATCAGTTATGGAAGAAAGCTGTGTGTTTTCTGTTAAGTATGATGTGTGGAAAAGAAGAGCTGCAATGTTTAGATGGTGTTTATTTATGTTTACCAGCACAGCAAGATACACTAACAAAACTCCACTTACACGTCAGCAAACACCAGTAAAAGTGAAACACACTTAGTATCTAAAAATACTATTTATGCCACCCCTAACAAAGGGTGATTTGTAGAATCAGTGTGTCTGAAAACTGCTTGTTTATTCTCACCACTGGAGCCACTGTTAACTACTTGCCTCCTTGTCTGACATATTCTGTGTTCACACCTACAACACTCACCAAAGCTATTTTTCACATGGTGCCTTGGCAGTATAAAACGAGAAGGTCCAGTGTTTCCCAGGAAACATAAATAACTCTATTTTTTCACTTCACATTTTATGGGAACCATAACAACAGGTCAGCACCACAATTAGTTGACTGTCCTGAAGGACATAAAAATGCTGAGACAGCCAGATTACGTTTGCACCAGTGTATCCTGAAATACACAAGTGTACACAATATATTTTCAATTTATTCTAAGGTCTAAGGTTACTGGTAAATCACACAGACATGTTTGTTATGGAAAATATATTTTGGTGATAAAAGATATATTCACTTTAAAAAGATTTGCAAATGTGTGGTAAAAGAGCAACACCTGTGGCACACATGAGTCTCATTATATACGGCTCTTAAGAACTCTTAAGATTTAAAAGGTTTGCTTCTAACATGACATTACAAAACTATCATATAATTTTAATCTTGCCCCTGGAAACATAATACCCTCTGACCATCTTAAGACCAGTAAGACAAATGTAGTGACATCCAGCAGTGAGGTTTCATTTTGCAACCAGCTGGCCTCTCCCCTCCCGTCCTAAACATATAGAAGAATCTAAAGTGGCCTTCAGATAATGTTGAAACGCTCTCTCTAAAGGGCTTTAAGCGAGCAGTATTTGGTTTGTCCATTCTGAGCTACCGTGGAAATATGATGCAGCGAAACAGGTTCAGTGAAAAAGAATCTGCTCCCAGTAAAAGATAATATCAAACTCATCTAAGCAAATGCAAACAAAGAGATTCTTAGTTCCAAGTGATAATGCACTAATAAAAATATACTTATACATAGTTATAAGTTACTTTCTTCTCAAGTACCAGGGATTACTGTCTAAGGAGTACGTGATAACTCAGAGGGGGTATAATGACTTTACAGCACAATTTTTATATCTTGTTACTCTGTTGCGGTTACAAAAGCACAACTAGCTTTGTGTGTCCATCTTCTACTCCAACTCTACTTCAACTTAAATTAAAAAGTTAAAAAGCCTTAAACTATATTTCTGAGAAGCTCAATGCCTTAAGCATTTTAATTTTAATTTTTGTGTGAAAAATAACCCACACTAAAACTAAAGTATTCTTTAGAGACTCACAAGAAGAAGTTTATGCTGATAAAAAAGAGAGCACCAAAACCTATACGTCATGGTCATGACACAATAATGAATGTGTCCTAGTTGCCTTGCACATTTTCTGTTGCCTTTGAATCACTGCAACAACTAATAACATCAAGATGAAGAAGAGAATGGCACATGTCCACACAAAGCCACTACAGACACTGTAAGAGGCCTTGAATAAACATGAACTTCTGCTTATGACTTAAATATGACTTGTCAAAATAACAGTGCTTTGTTTGATCACAGCTCAGCTCACACTGACTGAGGTAACCGTACCACAGGGATGAGACTGCTGCTCTACACGTACACATCTATACATCTACATTGCACTGTTTGAACCAGAGTAAAGGTTGCTTATTGATGATAAACGAACTGTACTTTTAAATGACTGCAGAGATACAGATGCACATGTTCAAAGGTGAAAGAGCAGAGACCACAACACTGCACCACAGAAAAAATGCTAAGAAAAATCAGGCCATCACATGCACACTGTTAAAACCTTTGTTAAAGATTAAACAAACAAAAAAAAAAACAAGTATGTTATGCAATCTCTAAGTTTCAGCATTGTGCATTTTTCCCCTTCTTTACATGAGCACATGGTCATATATGGTCCCTACTAGAGCCCCCTCCTCTTATAAATACACAGGACCCCTTTGACCTTACTTTGAGAAGTGCTGCAACAAGACGTAAAAGTTTTATTCCTGTGCACGTTAGTTAGGAAGGAGCTTTGCCAGCAAAGTAAATCAGTCACTATTTCCTTTTAATTAAGTTTTCATTGAAACTTAATTCTAGTACAGTCGCTAATATCTGACTCTAGCAACTACAGTTGCTAGTTAGGACTCAGCACACTTGCGACATCTGTTACCACGTTGACAGCAAGACACGCAGGTAATGTTACACATGTAGCCTCTAAGACATTCAGGAAGAGAGATGACTTGCCTTTAGGTAAAATGTCCTTAATGACACCTACACATGCACAATACTCGCTCACATAGACGTTATCCATCAGTACTCACATGCTGGTGCTGTGTCGGAATCAGTAAATGATGTGAATCCGCTGTCAAGTAACCGGACACCGAATGTAAACAGTCGACTATCAGAGTGTGTTTATATGTGTGCGTTTGCTTCTCTGCTTGCTAACCTCACACACACACACACACAAACAATCACACGCAAGCTGCAGCTCTAAAGAGGAAGAGGGAGATAGGGGCTTTATATACACACACACTCATCCATACACACAGACACACACTGGCACACACACATACACAACCACACGGAGTGACTTCGGGACGGCTGAGCGAGCGCTCAAAGCGTCGATACACACGTTGTCACACACACACAAACAGACACTTGCTCAGTTCCTCATATGTAGTAAAGGTGCTACGACTCTTAGGCTAGTTGCTAACTGTCTACTGTAGCTAACGTAGCTAGCAGCTGGCACCGTCCGTCTCCGAGTGGCGGATATAGGAGTCTGCTACTGCGCCTGCCTTCCACTCCCTCTTAATCTCTCTCTCTCTCTCCGTTTCTCTCTCTCCATAAGCTTTCATCCCTCTCTCTGACATGACGCAACCAGACGCCCCCCTCCTCCTTTCCTCTCAGCCAATCACGACAGAGGGCGTCCTGGCGCGCAGCGAGCGGTTCCTTTAAAAGAGCACGAGATGAAAACGTTTTGCAACGTTCTGCTGATAACTTCGGTTATAACAACGTAATAACGGACAGTGTTACGTAAAAGACGACATCCTAAAGAGGTTGAATCAAGTTGTTATTGTTATTGTCCTGTTATTGTTATACAAAACTCTTGGCGTCTGTTAAAACAAAATTGTTATTGTTAACACACAAAATACACACAGATACAAACTAGGCAGAACACTATGATTGTGAAGAACAGAGGTCATGACGTCCAAGATGGCGCCGTCCAACTTCAGTATCCAAATGACAGTGTGAAGATGAGTTTTAATCATTAATGATTATTAACATGACTGCCCAGTGGAGTAAATATAAAATGTAATGTTTTCACATGTGTCTTTAACATGTACCTTTAAAAAGGCTTTGTGGGAAGGGTCGGGGGTCATAAACAATTTCAGGTACATTGAAAAAAATAGTTGGACCAATGTTTGCATTTTAGAAAAAATGGCAAACTAGTTTAATTACTTGCCCCACAGGCTGTTTGTTTGTTTGTTTTTGTTTGTTTGTTTTGTAGGTCGTAGTAATAGTTAGTAATTAATGGCAAAGCTAAAACAAGTTATCTACAAACTTTGACCACATTAGCAGCTAACCACAAGGCGTATTTCTCAGGAGTAAACAGAAATAGTAAATATTGAACTTACCTTTCCCAAAAGGCAAGAAACATGAGTCACAATGAATGCAAACGTTGCTCCATATTTGCTGGTTGTGAAACTGTTTGCACACATTCAATTAAACATCAGCGCTGCTCCAACAGTGTGTCAACAATAAACAATTAGATTTAATTGATTACACCTGTGTTTTTCTGCTTTGCCACTGTTAAGTCAAAATGCCTGATGCAATCTGATACGAATTAGAGGCAAAATGTATCATATGATAAAGTATAAAAGCTTACAGGACATTAACTACAAATGTTACAAAAAATACTTCAACAAAACCATATCAGAACAGACTGAATTTGAGTGACAACCTGAGAAACGTGTGTATTTCTCCTGAACTCAGTATGAAATTTCATCTTTTCCAAAAGAATTTCCTTGTAGAGAGTATGGAAATTGTATTAAAAAACCTGTCAGTGTTGTCTTTGTAAGTCATTTATAACCTCACATAGTTACAATGGTATTGTAATAGTATGGGCCTTTTTATTGGTTTAAACAGATTTTATTTATTACTATGTTGATGACTTTGATAATTTTGGCCGTGGTGATTGTTAGTCTCATTCATAAGGAAAACAAATTAGTGGTGAGGAGCAAGTAATTAGTTTTTATTATCTGACTTTTGATTTATTTATTATTATAATATGTATTATATTTATTTATTCTAGTTTACCTTGGGTAAACCCCACTGATGTAAAAGGTAATGTGAGTAAGTGAGCACTGAAAGTAAAAGTTTTGGACAGAGTGGGAGAGAAAAAGCAGAAAAGAACAGGATTTGATTACAGGCTCTTAAAATGGTTCTTTGTAATCCAGTTTTTGTAAAGTGGACAATAGACTACTGTGCTTTTATCTCAAGAACCACACAGTTCACATACACACACAGACACAGACAAAACTGTGAGGACTTTGCATTAAAGCAATTTATCAGTTACTTCTTTATTCTGACACTGATCCTAACTTTTAAGTACCCTGAACTCCACCCTACTATAATTTAAAGAGGTAATACTCTAAAACCTTATTATGACTGTAAATAACAACCCATTAAGTTTTGATTTTGGATTTTGTTCACCTACATAATGTGATGTAAGAACAGAAGTTCAGTAACACAGACACAATCGCACAGTTTCTCAACACGGGTTCAAACATACGTGATTGTTTCTCTTGTTTGTTGTCTTATCAGTTCCAGATAACAGAGTCTGTGTCAATGACATTCCTCAAAGGACGTAAATTCAGTCTCAGCCACACCCACAGCAGGAGCAAAAATCCCTTTGTCAATCAGTTACATGTTTGTCAGAATATCACAAGATTGGATTTCCTGGTCAGTTGAAGTAAAATGTAATTTGTCTTTACTTTGACCTATTTTATTTCCGTTTACTACCTCTATCACTGAACTTTGAACATACCTCTCGCTTGTTCTGTCGCTTACCCTCATTTTGTCCCGCTACCTGTCCTCAGGCAACAGTCTCTTAAAGGCTGTGATTAATACTTTGCTCATAGTTTCTGCAGAAGCAGAGCTGGTCCTCTCAGACATTGCCAAGTGGGCCAACCACGGCGTGCCAAAGTGTTACATCACCAGCACTAGTGTAGCTAGGCCACATTGGCCATGGCCAGAAGAATTTTTATGGGGCCTCCTCCTTTTGACAGACTCTCGATATTAATTCTATTGTCATCGTAAGTACTAGAAAGGGTATACAAATGTCAAACAGCATGCTTGGTGGGAAGCAATATTTATCAACCAGGCGACCTTTCACCCCCTGGAGGCCTACAAAACAGTGTATACCTATAACCTCATGTTTGCTGTGATTAAGGTAAGCCATTATCTTGAAGTAAGACACAATGATAAAATATTTATCAGTGGCTGACCTGGTATGTAAATAACTAAGTCAGCTGAGAGGCTACTGCCAACACTGAGTACCCTTTACTTTGAGTCAGTGCAGCTGCTAACATTAATATGCCAATTTCTCCACCAAACTATTTGAAGTGTCAGTAACAGATGGACACTGAATAAGAATTTAAAGTCTCCAGTTTGTTCATGATAATGTGAGTCAACTATAACAGAGCCCAACCTCCAACTGTGTCAGTGTGTGTCACAGAGTGTTTTATTTTACAAGTGACAAACTCTCCAGATTCAAAATTTGTCAAAGATTTCCTCGTCTTGACATGAGAAAAAGGAGGAAATGGTTTTTATTTAAGTAATTCCACCTTATAAAAGTGGAAAAACAGGTGAAATTTCATATCAGGTGTCACATTTTTAGTCACGTTTGTACTTTATTTTCCATTTCCGCAAGTTCAGTCATTTTAATGTCTTTCCAAACACGTGCCATTGCACTGGCTGTTTGCTTTCCTGTTTGAGTTTTCTGAAAGTACTAAATGAACAGTGATAAAACATGTAGACATGAAGTGAATCATATGCTGATAAATGTAGAAATGTAAATACTCAAAACATGTCAGAAAAAATTATATATGAAGTACTTGTTGTAGTCTAAGGTTGTAGTCTAAATCTACATTCTTATGCATTGTACCACCGTCACAACAGTGGAATGAGTGAGAAAGCTGTTTGTTTATTGCTATCACTAAAGAATAAAAAAACAGAAGGGCGGCAAACAAGAGAACAGGGATGGCCAGTGGCGGGGACATGAGCTCAGTCAGCTGGCAAAGAGCTGTTCAGCATGAAAAGGTGAATGGCCACTGCTCAGTGAAGTCTCTGTTCATTCTCTCCCCACTTCTCCCTCCCCTCTCCCCATTGGCCTGGCTACTCCTTTATCTACGTGCCTGGGCTCTCTCTGAAAAATGCCAGCATTGAGGACTGTCGCTGCTTAATACAGTCTCTCTGTTTTACCGTAACAACGAAGACTCACTAACTTCACACAAGGATGGGATTTCATGTTCACCAGCATTATATTTTAAGTTCATTAACATGTCGGTTGATATCAACCTGTCTGACAGAGCTTGTCATAATGCCATGATGTGAAAATGGAGTTAGCGTCAGAGGACATGAGAAACGGAACAAGTAAAAGAGGACAAATTTGACACTGGAGGTGCACATTGATTAACTAGCAACAGCTCAGAGTCTATATTACAGAGGTGGGAGGAGCGTTGTTGGAAAGAAAAAAAGGCATCAGACAGAGAAAAAGAGGGCAGGCAAACTGTGTTAGACATTGTGGACTTTTGTCAGGGGGAGGGAGCACTCCATAGGGATAAACCATTTTAAAAGCCGCTGTTAAATTTTATCAGGGACACACACATACAGCGTGAAGGCTTAAACATGCATGACCTCATATACCTCAGGACCAGCATTATCACAGATTTTCTTTAACAAGGATACCAAGAAGGATGTAAGAACCATTATGTAGTATATACCCAGTCTAACTGACATGCAGCACATTCTACACACTCCAATACAAACACTGTTATCAGCCATTTTATTAGTGGTAGCGTTCATGAAGATATGAGAACAAAGTTTACTCACCGCCATGAGAAATGCAATTGAGCAACCAGACAGATAAATGACCTAATCAGAGGAGGTGAATTGTAATTATACATGATGACAGAGACTAGAGGACAAACTCTCTGCAGTCAAAATGAAAATCACCCCATGTCTGTGCAGCATAAATTCAACAAGCAAAAGGGGAACATTTAGTCATTTTGTTTCTGATGCATTACATAAGTTTACCTGATTCATTTTAGATCAACCTCTCTCTCTGCCCTCTTCCACGCAAATGCCATACACACTGTAGTACATGTAAAATTCACAATGTCCCCTTTCCAGAATCTTCCAGTACATATCCACAAAAAAACACACAATCAGTGTAGTTAACCATCAACAGGACAATCCTGGGCACTCAGAGAACTATAAGAGAGGAGATGGTCTACCAAGGTCAATATTAGCCCATTATGGTGTTATATCAAAACCTTTCAACAAGCGGTGCATGTGTCTGTCATTGTGGATGTGTGTGATTGTGCTGATGATTGTGCACTTGATTAAATAGAGAAAAAAAAAACACAGTTAACACTGAAGATATTTTTTGGAGAGAAAAAAGGGACATTTTAGCTCCTTTAAAGGCCTGTGTCAGAGTCAATGTTACTAGTCAATGATTCAATGATCTGTCAAAAGTTATGATGAGTTACGATGAATAGATTCATCTACCAATTATTAAATGTGAAGATATAAAATTATAGGTAAAATCCAGAGTTACAGACATTCTAGGTCTATTTTCAGGTTATAATGAGTTCATACTTTATGTTGGTAGCAAAATCACATCAATCAGATGAGTTCTGAGAAAATTCATGTTTCGCAATTTCAACCTTAAGAGCTGTAACGGCAGTGTAAGGGGTAACTGCTGTAAGGCTCAAAATAACATTTGACTTCTATGGTAGTGAGGAGAAGGTTCTTATAGAGAAACCAAGGTGTCGTAAACTTTGCAAATGTACAAACAGATTCTATAAAAGATTGTTTATGAACTCAGTATGTTTACCTGAAGTTTCTTGCCAACGCCATCTTAAAGTAAAGTCTGTAAAAGTCAACTACCGAATGCAGTGCCAAACACTCTTAGTGGTCACCAGTGCAGGAGAGTATTTCAGTGGAAATGCACAAATTCTTAGCAGTTTGTGACAATGTAGGTTAGTATTAAAGCCAGAATTGAAAGGGAGCCCCATACAACAGCATAGTCTAACTCTGCATTTGGCAGTCAATGGATTTTCAAGATGGCGTTGACAGGAAAATGACTGGTAATGTAGTGATTTTGTGAACAATATTCTACACAATCTGTCTGTACATTCACAAAGTTAACGACACCCTCTTCTCACTACCACAGAAGTCAAATGTTATTTTGAGCCTTACAGCCTTACTGATTTGTGTGTTTTGTTTTGTTGTGTATTCACTGAACTCACAAACATCACAAGGTTACAAATTTTATTCAAATGTCAGTTGCATATAAACATATAAATATGTTACACACTGAAATACACAATTACAAAAAAAAAAAAAAAAAAAAGATCTTAAACTGAGTTTGAATTAAAAGCACAGGAGTTTGGATTAAAAAAGGAGTTTGAATTTCAGTTTGAAATTTCAGACCTCAGTGGTTCAGGTTAAACACTACGGCCAGTTTATTGGCTCTTTCCCTCCCACTGTCCCAGCTCCTAAATCCTCTTTAACTTCTGTGTTGCAGTAGAACACAGTTGGGTTGGGGGCATGTCCAAATGAGCCCCATGACTGATGGAAAGGTAAGACAGTGGTGGGCTCTCTTTGATTTGAGTCACTTGAATCAATATTGCTGATTACATGAGAGCCTGAAGCAGCAGCAATGTTGCTAAATGTTACTGCAGCGCTGGGATCTATGATAGTAGCACTGTTGGGAGTGATGACGTTGCTGGTTACAGAGTTGAGGATGTTTTCCGTGTTGTTGTTGCTCGATGTTGCAGTAAGGATAGAGGAAGGAAAGGCCAAAGCTGGCGACTGAGGTGGGAGCAGATTACCGCCTGTTGTGGGCATGATGTTGGTGGAACGACTGAGGGCCAGACGCTGTGTGATGAGCTGGTGCTGCAGCCGCCGGTCGGACCAGTCCTCCTGAGGCTGGCGGTGGATCTTCATGTGAGCGTTACGGGACTTGATTTTATAAAACATTCTGGAGCATGAGAGAAAAAAAAAGAAATGAAAAGACTTGAAAATCAAAACCATCTGTTTGCTTGCCTCAAGGCAAAACACAGACAAAGTTTTGTGCTGGAGCTTCCTCTTCTATGACTGGTCCTACTCACTTGCCACACAGCTTGCAGGGGAAGTAACTGGCCAATGGGGGAACAGAAACCACCTCCTCCAGGCCAAACTGTCTGTCCATTGGCTGACAGATGGGTGTCACCTGTAAGAACCAGACCAATTGTAAGCCACTATGATTCGACTGACTTGCTCAGCTGCATTCCACACTGGATAATCATGTCATGCATTTACTTCATTACACAAGACTACACAAATCCTCCAAATACTCTTTTCTAT